>CM030792.1:11761875-12408750 GCA_018127125.1 Rhododendron griersonianum | reverse complement strand
TCGTTCTCGAGACACTCGTAAAACGTAACTTTAGTATCGTTATAACCGGAGGATGTGTCGTAGGGAGGTTTAAGGGCGTTGCAGGTCATGCGAGGTTTTGTGGTGAGTATGAAAGGGTAGAATGGTGTCCGTCTAGTGAACAAGAAGGTAGAACGAATTCTGTGTTTTCATGATCCGTCTTGTAGTTCCCTTTAATTCCCTTTGGTGCTTTCCGTGAGGTCTAGATGTCAAACTTAGAAAGAGGTATGCCATAGGGTGGTGTTGGGTTGGTACATTGCGTGTGGTACCACTATAGGTGTACTTAGAGGAAAGGTCGTGTATTAAATTATTAGACGTAATCATGATATGGGTAATGGCCTGGAATGTTTGAAAAGTCAATGTTGCGATAAAACTGTTGAGATGATATATTAACTCGTGTTCTCATGACTCATCGAGCCTCTAAATTCTTTGGGCACTCGTCCCGTGTGGTTCAACCGTAGAGGCAAATGAGTAGGGTACTATGAGATTATGTTTAAGGGCTTTGTGCCTTGAGTGGGATGTGGACATCTGAATGATTGATTGAAGTTTTGCTGGTACAAGTGATAAATTGACGGTTATGAATAATGTGAGAGGTGACCCAAGTGGTCGTTAATGAGGGAATAGACTCGGGGTGACCCTACGCTCGAGGGAACTAGACCCGAGGTGACCCAAGTGATGATTATTATTGAGGGAAAAGACTCGGGGTGACCCTACGCTCGAGGGAATAGACCCGAGGTGACCTAAGTGGTTATTATTATTATTAAGGGAATAGACTCGGGGTGACCCTACGCTCGAGGGAACTAGACCCGAGGTGACCCTAGTGATTATCGAGGGATAATCTGACAAAAGAAAGGAAAGGTAAGAGGATCTTTTAATAAGAAAATGGCATTTGGTTATGAAATGAGAATGAAAGTGGAGATAGATGTGATGCGAAGTATCAGTTGATAAACTAAGGACTGGTTAATTATGTTAGATGTGAGAATATTAGTGACGTTGGTGTAGGGTGTGAAGTGATAGGTGTCGTACATAGGGTCGCCTAGAATCCCTTGGCCATTGTGAGTTGTTTGTTGATAGCCATGTGAATCTTGGGTATATCTGTCTCTATTCATTCCCTCTAGAAGCGTACTCGGCATGTTTCCTTATAACATGTGCATAGATTTCTCTACTGGGCTAGTGTAGCTCAACCTATCTTTTTCAGATATATTGCAGGTCATTGTCACGGAGTGCTTGATGAGGTCGTCGTTTAAAGCTATTTTCAGATGTACTTGCTTATCTTTGTAAACCAAACTGCATCGTTATGTACTTTCTTTTGTGTAATTCTGTAATCATTGGACAGATTTATGGAATTGGGAACTAAACTATCTTTTGGGTTATTTATCGTAATTCTGGTGAGGATTTTGATTATTAAGTGTTATTATTGTTTATGTTGAAAATCGAGGGCGTGACAACTTGGTATCAGAGCTTAGGTTTTGAACACCTCGAGACCGTGGGGAGGCTTTTAGTCTCATGGGTTCAAAAATCGCTGCATCTTTTTACAAAACCACATGTGTGCTTGCATGAATGATGTTAGTCCATTGTTGTGTCATTGCATTGGTATTACGGTAGAGTGGCGCAGAGTTGTTGATTCTTGTTGGAAAGGTTAGAGACCTGTAGCATATAGTTAAGTGACTAACGTTGACGATTTTGTTTCTTATGCTTTCATAGTAAGATGTCTTCGAAGCTTGGAGATAGGTGTGGTGAGATTGAGGATCGTGAGCACCAGGACTGTAATGCATACGAGGAGAATGAAGTGAGTCAGTGTACTAGGGATGAAGCGATGTTTCCTGAGATCGATGAGTGTGCAAAGGGAGTTGAGATTCTGGAGAGTGCGCGGATTGGTATGAATGTAGGGGAGACTAAACGTCGAGTCATTAGCGCAAGGTCATCCTCAGAGAGTGTTGAAAGTTCAGGAAGGAAGAAACCTAGGGTATCAAATCCCACTATTCAGGGCCAGCAGGGCCTTAAGCCACCTCCTCATTCCAGGACTCCGGGAGTTCTCCTCAAACATCAGATCGTGTGTTATCGATGCCGTCAGTCGGGTCATATTCGTTCTCAATGTCCAAGGCGTGGGGGATCTTGTTATTCTTGCGGCGAACTTGGCCACATGGCAAGGAATTGTCCTCGGGAATTGGGAGTACATGGTGAATCGAGCTCCGTGCAGCAGCATAAGCGTACACCGAAACAGCAGATGCAGTTCCATAGCTAAACCATCTCCTTCTACTCTCTAGCTCTCAGAAATATTAGTTGTTGAGGTATCTTTTCCTCCTTGTCATTCGATTCGTCCATTACAATACTTTTGATTCAGAATCATTTCATTCATTAAGAATCCCTTCTTTAGTCATGTTTAGAATTGGAAGTCAAGAAATCTTAGTCATCGCGTGTTGAGAAGCATTAATAGATCATATATGTCGAGACTACAGGTTAATTGTTCCGTATTGAAGTACCGCCTTTGGCTTCGTTAATTTGTTTATAGCGTGATTTGATCTGATTCGGACAGGGATTGGTTGTAACCATGAAGGTTGGTGATATTCCGAACATGAATCTGGAAGAGTTGCTCCTTGTATTATCCTCTTTCAGCGGCCTAACTGAATATTGTAAGAATTGTATCGTAAACCACTTTTCTGTGAAATCTGTTGTGTAGTTGATTCGTTGTAATTGTTACGCAATCCATTCCTAGCTTTTTTGGGAATACTCAAAATCTTGCGGCGAGGTATCCTGTGACACGTTTGCTATTAATGTTGACAAATGCTCCTTGTTTCTCATTCAGAGTTCCATTGTTGCAACTACCATGCTTAGGATGGATTTTTCGTTGGTCAGTTTGGATCCCTCTGTCGCGACTATCAGTTTGTTCGTCTATCAAAGTTGTTCTGCGCAAGATCTTATGTTGAAATTCGACCTATAAAACCCAATCTGTGGTTACTTCCTTGTGTTAGGCAAATTCGTTGGTGCCTTCAATTCAGACTTTGATGCTCTTATTATCTTCTTTGGTGTCACCAATTATTCTGATTTCATGATTATGGAGTTATGCAATTTGAACTTGTATTCGCCTTGTGTCCGTTTGCTTGCCTAGGCCTGTTTGGTTGGTGCAGAATTAGTCGTTGTAGCTACTAGTCTGTTTGTTGGAAATTGTTGCTCTGCTCAAGTTCTCATGTGTAGTTAGAGTCAAATCTTGTGGCAACATGTTTATTAGGACCCATTTGTTGATGTTGTTCAATTCGAATCTGCTTGATATAATTTCTCTCAGTGTTATTCAACTCCGTTATGGTTTCTCAACTCTGGAGGTACATGATTTATCCTGTAGTGCTTAGCCTCAAATTGTTGGAAGTATTACTCATTTCTAGTACTGCGCAATTTCTGATTTTGGATCGATTAGTTTACAAGAGGTCAGTCTCATTACCTTGTGCTTATCCTTAATGTCAGGATCTTTCATTTGTCAAGACGTTACCCGTTGACTCCTTTGACTTGTAAAGCAATAAGAGAGTTTTGATCAATCATTTTGGATTTCTTGGGTTATCATAAAGAGGTGCTTTGAGTTTGTTGCCTAACCGCTTTAAAGATTCCTCGTGTTCCTTAAATTTCGGATGTCTCGTTATCGTTCTTTGAATTCTTGATTGAAGTTTCTTGAGTTCTGGAGCTTACTTGTTTCGTTTAAGATAGCAAATCAAATTCTTCTCGTAACCTAGAATGACCCAACTTGGAGCGAAAATTTGGTGCGACTTCTAGAAGAATTGGTTTGTGTTGTGAATCCGTTAGAATTAGTATTGAGAAGTACGATGGAATCTATTCGTTAATGATACTTGGAAGCTCGAGGGAGAATGACCAAAAAGAGAAGGGTAAAAATCGTCAAAGATTGCTAACCACGTAGGAGGGCCGACCAAAGGATCGTGTTGACCGTCGTCGTCACCCAATGTTATTTAAAGAAGGGAAAATCATGTGTATCGTAAATCATCACCGCATTGGAGTTTGTCTCGTCTTGGAGGGAAAATGAAGCTTTGATCGTTAGAAGGATAGGTTAAGTGTCGGACACGGTGTGTGTCTTTCGGATACCCAGGCGACAACCGATGAAATCCAATTGGAAGAGGCGATTGATCACCGCACCTTCTAGATGGAAGTCTCGGGAAGTCAATTAGACTACCGGGTTACATTTATAGGCAAAGTTTTTGCGCATGGATAGATAACCGTATATAGAGATTTCGCGATAAATGGGAGCTTAGAAATTGCGTACCGTCTGGCAACGCCACCGAAACTTTTGAGCTTTTGTGATGCGTTGTATATATGAATATTAAGGAGGTATGAGCCGAATCCATTGCGTGAGTTAGAAAGGTCCAAACATGAGTTAGAAGCTGACGTGTCCCATGGTGAGAATCCGATACGTATCCTAGGTTTACGTGGTTAAATTTTAAGGGGTAAGATGATGCCGTTAGTATGAATTCACGTGGGAAAGGGAGGACAAGGTTAGGAAGGAATGCCCGTATTTGTTTCCATTTTATTGACATGAGTTTTGATGTAGATTTTAATGACTGCTGAATTGTTGCATGATGAACAGTGTTATGGTTGATGCGTATCTGTATGGTGTGTTCGTTGGACTTGGTTTAGTAAATTTCGAGGACGAAATTTCTTTAAGGAGGGAAGGGTGTAAGGACCCGTAATTTTGGAAATTATTTAAAGGGTTATTTGATATTAGAAATTGAGGAAAATTTGAAATGTGTGTTATGTGATTTGGGGTTTGAGCGATAGTATTGCAATTAGAGGGGTGTAAAGTGTAATTAGTAGATATTTGGGTATATATAGGAGGGTGAGACACTAGAGAATTATTTTTTCTCCTCCCTCTCTCACCGGCGTCTCTCCCCCTCTCGGCTCCTCTCTCTCTCCCCCTCTTCCTCTCACTCCCAACCAAAACCCACTCAAACCAACCTCCATTCCACCTTCCTCTCGTGCTTTTGAGCTTGTAGCTTGTCCGGTTCGGCTCGGCTCGGAGTATTTTGGACGTATTTCAAAGTTGGAGTTCCGGGGCTTGCGTGGCCCGATCTCCTCGCGTGTTTGCTCTCCGACTTCGAGGTAGGGACTTCTTGTACATGTTATGCGTAAATATGGTGTTTATGTTGATAGATCGTGCGTAGTATTGTTGTTGTAGTCGGTGTGGTTGAAACCCAGAAAATCTGCAGAAAAACTGCTCGAAAGCCTCCCGTATCGATACGGCCCTTAAACCGTATCGATACCCCACAAGCTGGACAGATTCGTAACCAACCCGTATCGATACGGATTTTTCCCGTATCGATACTGTGAGCTTATCTCCAGATTTCACTATTTTGTTCCGAAACCCATTGTTTTGACCCCCGATCATCTCTAGCACCTCTGGAACATCATTGGACCTTCTCTAAACTTGATTGTTCAACCTCCATTGACTCATTGATGTTTTCGTTCTCGAGACACTCGTAAAACGTAACTTTAGTATCGTTATAACCGGAGGATGTGTCGTAGGGAGGTTTAAGGGCGTTGCAGGTCATGCGAGGTTTTGTGGTGAGTATGAAAGGGTAGAATGGTGTCCGTCTAGTGAACAAGAAGGTAGAACGAATTCTGTGTTTTCATGATCCGTCTTGTAGTTCCCTTTAATTCCCTTTGGTGCTTTCCGTGAGGTCTAGATGTCAAACTTAGAAAGAGGTATGCCATAGGGTGGTGTTGGGTTGGTACATTGCGTGTGGTACCACTATAGGTGTACTTAGAGGAAAGGTCGTGTATTAAATTATTAGACGTAATCATGATATGGGTAATGGCCTGGAATGTTTGAAAAGTCAATGTTGCGATAAAACTGTTGAGATGATATATTAACTCGTGTTCTCATGACTCATCGAGCCTCTAAATTCTTTGGGCACTCGTCCCGTGTGGTTCAACCGTAGAGGCAAATGAGTAGGGTACTATGAGATTATGTTTAAGGGCTTTGTGCCTTGAGTGGGATGTGGACATCTGAATGATTGATTGAAGTTTTGCTGGTACAAGTGATAAATTGACGGTTATGAATAATGTGAGAGGTGACCCAAGTGGTCGTTAATGAGGGAATAGACTCGGGGTGACCCTACGCTCGAGGGAACTAGACCCGAGGTGACCCAAGTGATGATTATTATTGAGGGAAAAGACTCGGGGTGACCCTACGCTCGAGGGAATAGACCCGAGGTGACCTAAGTGGTTATTATTATTATTAAGGGAATAGACTCGGGGTGACCCTACGCTCGAGGGAACTAGACCCGAGGTGACCCTAGTGATTATCGAGGGATAATCTGACAAAAGAAAGGAAAGGTAAGAGGATCTTTTAATAAGAAAATGGCATTTGGTTATGAAATGAGAATGAAAGTGGAGATAGATGTGATGCGAAGTATCAGTTGATAAACTAAGGACTGGTTAATTATGTTAGATGTGAGAATATTAGTGACGTTGGTGTAGGGTGTGAAGTGATAGGTGTCGTACATAGGGTCGCCTAGAATCCCTTGGCCATTGTGAGTTGTTTGTTGATAGCCATGTGAATCTTGGGTATATCTGTCTCTATTCATTCCCTCTAGAAGCGTACTCGGCATGTTTCCTTATAACATGTGCATAGATTTCTCTACTGGGCTAGTGTAGCTCAACCTATCTTTTTCAGATATATTGCAGGTCATTGTCACGGAGTGCTTGGACTGCATGCTGAGGTCGTCGTTTAAAGCTATTTTCAGATGTACTTGCTTATCTTTGTAAACCAAACTGCATCGTTATGTACTTTCTTTTGTGTAATTCTGTAATCATTGGACAGATTTATGGAATTGGGAACTAAACTATCTTTTGGGTTATTTATCGTAATTCTGGTGAGGATTTTGATTATTAAGTGTTATTATTGTTTATGTTGAAAATCGAGGGCGTGACACTTCCAATTATTTACAACTGATATCGAAACACTGTATTTTGATATTGTCATCACGCATATATAAAGGTTTAAAATACAATACCCAGTTCAAATCGACAAATCATAGGTTTCTAGCTGGCTCCTTGAACCACTTGAACCCCCCAACACTTCAAATTCAAACACCTCAACATTTCTGTACATTCAATTCGAAATTCGAATTAATTCGGAATTGGTAAAGTAGGTATCTGTATATGCCACGTCATCATTACTGTAACCCATTCAAATTAAAGCATACGGTGAAGGGACATAACCCCACTATAAACCCACTCATCCTGAAGTAATGATCACTTCTGGTCCCATTTTCAAATTAAAGCGTACGGTTCTATGTACACGTCACCCCACTCACCCGACATAATCATCACATGTGGGCCCCACGTCTCTCTTTTTCGGTAAGGAAAGGGTTCCACTGCGCGCCGGCCCGCACGGTAATATTATAACGTGCGGGCCCGGTGAGCTGGAGGGAGCATAAGGAGGTATAATGGAACTTATGGACTTCCACTGCAATTAACACCTTTTGGTCAAACACTATATATTGTACACACTTCCACACTTTGACATAGGCCAAGTTTGAGAGCTCATTTACACTGGGGTTCCACACTTCTCCATAGCCCTCGGATCACTTTCTCTCTCTAGATCTAACCGTCCAATCCCACTCTTCATTAAACCCAGTATCTCATTAAAAGACCAGAATACCCTCGATTAAAATGCCAAGAGCCCCACGTGTTCCCAGAACACCCAAGGGCTTTAGAGTAAATGCCAAGGCCTTCTTCCTCACTTACTCCAGGTGCAATATATCCCATACAGAAGCCCTAGAACAAATCAAGAACATATACACACCCAGTAACAAGAAGTTCATCCGCGTTTGTCAAGAATATCACGAAGATGGTAATCCACATCTCCACTACCTTCTACAGCTCGAGGGAAGATACGAAGTCACAAACCAATTCCACTTCTACAGCTCAAGGGAACATATACTCGATGTCAAAGAATACATCGAGAAAGGAGGAATTTACGAAGACTGGGGAGAATTCCAGGTGGATGCAAGATCTGCAAGAGGAGGATCAGCTGCCATTGTTGAAGTATATGCAGAAGCCCTAAATGCTGACAGTAAACAGCATGCTCTCCAGATCATAAGGGAGAAGGATCCGAAGACCTATGTTCTTCAATTCCACAACATCAACGCCAATTTGGATCGGATCTTCGCAAAACCCATTCCCCCATATCAAAACCCGTTTCCCCCCGGGTCATTCAATCGGGTTCCTGATGAGATGGCCCATTGGGCCGTGTCCAATGTAATGGATCACGCTGCGCGTCCACATAGGCCCATTAGTATTATAATTGAGGGCCCAAGTAGAGTTGGTAAAACAGTTTGGGCCAGGTCATTGGGCCGTCACAACTATTTATGTGGGCATTTAGATTTAAATTGCAATGTTAAATGTTATTGCAATTTAAACATATAACATTGTAATGTTAAATGTTATTGTGTAACATTATATAACGTTATATATTCTCCTGTTGGTTGTTTATAAATGTCATTTTGTTTTGTGAAGATGTATGGTATTTTATCATTTTGTTCGGTGAATATATATGGTTATATATTCAAGTCTATAAGCCGCTGCGCGGACCTATTCAATAACGTAAATTTAGTAGTTTATTAGTTTTCGTGTATAAATATATGTTATTTTTAATATGATTATATGTTTATATATTCAGGTCTATTAGGCCGCTGCGCAGACCAATTCAATAACGTAAATTTAGTAGTTTTATTAGTTTTCATGTACAAATTTATTAGTTTTATTTGTACATATAACCATATTTTAAGAAAATATGGTATGTTCTTTGTATATGAGACACATATGGTTATATATCTAATTATGTACCATGTATCATGCCATCATTCATAATATATATGGTTATATGTGATTTTCTGTTATAGTGTATCATGAGATAAATAACGTTTAGGTTTCGTTTGACAGCTGATATCATGAAACATATATGGTAATATACGAATTCTTGAATCCCTTTTTTAACATATAAAGCTATATGTTTCCATCTGTTTAACTTTTTTCTTATATGTGCAGAAATGACAAATTCACAAGAAATAGGAGTATGGTTTCATGAGGTGCCTAATCCAATTTATTGCAAATTGGAGTATCACCATAATGACACCGTGATAATGGAGTTTAGAATGAACTCCAACCTCAGAAGAGCCCTCCACATCAAATCCTTCTACCAAAGGTACCTCATGCCGTTGAAGAGCTACATTAGGATCGTTGATCCTGACAAGACAGCCAAGAACATTAGATTTAGAGTTTTAATTTGGTTAAAGTCTTTTGGTGTAATTTCTTTGTCTTGTTTTGATATTGCTATTCAAAAGACTCTGAATCCGTTTTGTAAATCTATTGATCAAATTTATAACTACGTAGTTGAACAATGGCAGACTCTGAATTCATTTTTTATTTATTTTGAACACTAAATGTTTTGATTGGCGGATGTAATGGTTTCAATGATTGATACTTGTTAAAACTTGAACATATATATGCATAAACCTATAATCATAATCATATATAACCATAGATAACCTTATATGAATTGGTCCGCGCAATGGCTTAACAAACCTAAACATATAATGTGTAGACACCCCAATTTGGCCTAACGATTATTTCAAGTCCCACCTTGGGACCATCCCGATGATGAAATGGATACAATGATTGCTGATTGCTTCCTTGAGGACCTTAGGACTTTCGGTGAGAACTTTGAACCACTTAGAGGACCCAATTAAGAGCCATATAGCCTTTCAGACAGAAATACAGAAGCCTAGGAGAATCCATCTGACGGCCGAAACATCGATCTAACGGCCAAAACATCAATTCCTCACCCGAGCAACCTGTTGCCAGCAAAATCTCCCTGAGAGATCAATTCCTCGGCCGCAAGATCTATCCTTCGGCCGAGACATCCATTCCACGGCCGCGACATCCTTTGCTCGGCCACCAGATCGACCTTTTTCCAGACTCTGGAACGTTCTGTCAGACGTTTGGTTTGATCCAACTACACTACCTTCCCGATGCGTTCGGGCTACGCTAAGAGATTACGACGTAGAGTTAGAGATGCATTGCAATTGCAATTGCCATCTCATGATTTGATTGGCCGGAGTGAGTCACCCCTATGCCTATATAAAGGAGCCTTTGGGCTCCGAAATAAACACAGAAATTGATAGACCTACACACTCAATCAAGCCACGAAACTCTGTCAAAATACTCTCTCAAACCCACTCTCCAAAAGCCCTAACCTTCCGAAGGTAGCCGTCAATCCGGCGATCAAACCCCGAAGTTCAAACCCTAACTCTAGGGTTCTCGATCAAGCAATCAATCAATCACGCCCAATCCAAAGCAATCAAGCAACTGAGGGATCAAGGTGGTGAGGCCCAACGACCTCTGGTTTGTCTTAATTTACTGCATTTTGATTAACTGTAGCGTTTTGATTATCCATTAATCTTTCTGTCTGGTGTGAGGAAGAACACCGACCGGGGCTTCGATCCCTCGGCCGGTACATCAAACCAGTGTGATTACTCGGCCGTGACATCTATTCACCGGCCGAGTAATCAATCTCCTGGGACAGTTTATTTGCTTTCTTTGCTTTCTGAATACATGCTTCAATTATCGCACTGGCTCACTTTGTTTACTGTTTAAAGGAATAACTAAACAGACTATGTGTTGGAATTAAACAAAGCATCTATATGTCTTATGTTGAACGATTATGGGCCAGTCTCACGACTGGGCAAAGAGGGGTGCCTAACACCTTCCCCTTATTGTACTTTTGGCTCCCGTATCCAGAATCTCTATCTGTTTTCCCAGTTTTAACAAACTGGGTGGCGACTCTATTTGATGATAACCGTTATCATGTGGCGATGTTCCTAGCCATGGGAATGTCCATGATTTTGGTTTACGAAGCGAGCAACCAATCGAGCAAACAAACGTGATCAATCTGTATGGCGATGCCCCGTTTGGGAGGTGTCTACAGTTTTTGGCGACTCTGCTGGGGATGTGAGAGCCATAACCAAAAAGTTCAACATAAGACTAATACATGCCTTGTTTAATTCATTTATCATATGCATCGAGCGAGCAACCCGTTGAGTTCACCCGATATCCCGGCATGACACGGGCTATGTTGGGGGTTCCAGCAAACTCCACAGTCACTCGTACCTAGTGGTATATCAAAAGGGGAATCACCCAATCACCGCCTATGATGGGCTGGAGAGAGGATTGGTGCCCTTTGACGACGGAGCACCCTGAGACTACCAAAACCTTGCATGTTCTAGAAAGCCATAGAACTTATCAAACTAAGACAGGAACCTACAAGCTAGGAGCCTACTTGCATTTTACTTGCAAAAGTTCTTCCTCACACCTTGTATATGTTGTTGTAATATCACTTTCTGTGCAGAAGGGTTGGGGCATGAACTAAGAACCCTAACTCTAAGTCTTCATAGCTAAGCACTAAGGCATAGCATTGCCTGCAAGGTACGTTTTTGGTAAGTTGAAAGCATCATTGCTTACTTAACATTCCCGCTTTACTTAAAGCACCGCAAAGCATGGATTTCTAGAACGAAATCAAACATTGGCTGCCCCGCCGTCAATTGAACTAGGGGTTGCTCTAGCAATCTTTGCCTTGCGAGGCTAAAGGAAAGAGGGAGTGTAAAGTAGTAGCAGATTATGGATGATTATATGCAAAGTCAAGGATATTATGGATAGGACTTGCAATACTTATTTCTCCATGGATGATTCAGCATGACAAGTGTAGGACTTTGGTTCCTATTTTCAAATCGGCCTAGCAACCCATCTTTCAAAATTCAAAATTTTGAGCATGCTTACCGCAACAAGCCGGTAAGATTTAGGAGTTTGTCAATGTGCTAGCAAATCATCAAGTGGATTTCAATTACCTCAATCACGTTTTGAGAAAGAATCTTCCCTAACCAAGAATTGAAAGAATTTTCAAAACTTTTTGCAATGCCTAGTCTAATCCTCAAATGACAAGTTTTTCTGAAACATTCAAATAGCCGCTAGCACAGCGATGGACCCCGAGTCTACTTTTTGGTGTAGTCATATGCTCAACCTTTTCGTTTTGTCTCATAATATGAATTGGCTTGGAAGTGGGATCTTAAGTGGCAGCAACAAGTCTTAAGAATCATCCATATCAAAAATGGCTGGCTATCTATAGTTTCCGATCAACTCATGCATACAAACGAATTGCAATGCATGATTCATCCATAACCTGTGTCAGTAGCTGTGGTGCCATATATATACATATCATTTTGATTGCCTCTTTCTAACTATGCAAGGGCCAAACCAAAAGAGGAGTCCATCCCCCTCATTTCCTTTCTCTGTTCATCGCATGTCATTTGGTTGCACCACCACTAAGGGCAGTTTGCATATTAGAAAATGCGCCGCATGAACAATTAGTTTTGGATATCTCAACTTGAGCATGATTAGGTTTCTCCTTCCCTTAGACTTGGAGTTTGATCTCAGACGTGATGGCAATTGCTGACAAAAAAAAAAATTGAAGTATTAATCCAACCAAGTTTTGAACAATGGTAGCCATGCCCATCACGTCTTGACTTAGATTTTAAAACAATCCTTTCGTGGAAATCCTACCTAGCTAACTTTCGCCGCCATTTTTGCCCATGTTTTGCTTCTCTTGAAAAGTTGATATCATTTTGCTCATCATGGTTTCTGGCCAATCGTCACACTCAGCATGAAATGTGGGTCTTAAATTCAAGTCTCCTCAAATATGAACTACGAATGGCCTGATTCTCTGTTGGGATACGTAGGCACCTTTTGGTCGGCCACAAATTTGAAAATGTTCCCTCCTGTGCTAGTTCGCTGCTATAGAATGCTCATGATAACATTGAGTATTGAAAACAATCCTTAGGGATTTCAAAGTAATCTCATGGCATCTTTTGGAACACATCATAATCACTTGAATTGTCAAAGGCGCAAAACGAGTTTTTCAAAGCTATGACCCGCATCATTTCTGTTGAGTTAAGAAGGAGTTGGCACATCTCTGCACACTTGTAAGCAAAATATGCTATTGAAGATGAAGAAGGAGAAAGAAGAAAAGAGAGGAAAAATACAAAGAAAAGGAAAAAAAAATGATGAGCTCGCTAGATTGAAAACTCGTAAGGGCAGTCTAGGCAAAAGTTAGAGCATGAACAAAGTGAGAAATTAGCCGTGTCTCCATGCATCTACTATGTGTCTCAAAAGATTGTCCTCAATCTTAGAAAATCCACTTGGTTAAACCTCGAAGCCCCTAATTTCTTGGCTAGGATCCTTTCGACTTGTCGTGTGTTTTAAGATGAAGAAAGGTATTCATTTCTCTATCCCAAACACTTATCCCTTGCTAGCCACATCGAGCCTCTGGATAATTTCTTTGAACAGCCTGCTAGGCAGCCATCCTCTACACTGGGACAAACACAAAAAAATACAAGGAGAGATGAAAGAAAAATCAATGAGAGAACGAGCACCCTATCATACAAGGGGCACTTTGAAGGAAACATTTCTTCCAATACATACAAAGGACATTTTTGAAGAAACCAACTCTTTCACACAAAGTGAGGCAAGAGACAACAAGAGTTGATAAAAATATTGAAGATGGCTGCTAGCTTTTAAAACCCAAGCGTGAGTAGAAATTAGGTTTGAGCCTTTACATCCGCTTCTTTTTCAAGCCAAAACCCCAAGCCTACATTATGGTCCATAATAAAGTCCTCTCAGATTGGGAAACACGACTTAGTAGCAAGGTCCTAGACACTAGGGGCATCACCAGTGTGGGACTTAACACGAAGGGCAAGAATCCTGGAATTTGCATCATACAACGTGGAGAGTAACGTGGGACAAGGGACATGGCTATGTTCCCCTTTATGCACTTCTCTCATATGGGTCTCAATAGGCGCTTATCAATCCAACTTAAGTCAGTCAGATCAAGCTCGAAGCAACAAACTCACCTAATTGGCTAAGGACATGGGTTTGCAAAATAATTCTGCGTCCTTTGATGATTGAATGACGTGAGTGTGGAACATATAGATGAAATGATATGATTTTGAAATCCTTAAGGAAAAACTTTCAAAATTGATCTTATCTCAAACAATCTTGACACAACAAATACAAGCACAGTCACTTTTTGCAAATCTCTGAGGAAATAATATGGGTCTCTCATTTCATGAGGAGTGTAGCAATATGGTCCCTTGACCAAACGATGTTTTCAGTAGTGCCGCTAAGGCATTGTGGTCTTTCAAACACCTGGCTAGTAAATAAGTCATTATTGGTCTCCCCAAATCAAGGGGAAGCATTTGATCAAATACGCAAAAGTTGAGATGTCCAGAATACATTGCGAATTTGCATGCATATCGCTATCACCCTGTCTTTTGCACTAACCTCTTGTCGTGATTGCACAAGCTAACTCCAAATATGAGGCGTTTCTTATGATCAAACAAGGCAGAATCATCAAGGCATCATGGCCATCATCTCTATGCGAGGAGTAAAAGAGCAACAAAGGGACGCACTGTAAAATCTACCTCCCTGCCAACACACTCGGCCTTCAAAAAGCTCAGCCTAAGAAGCGTCATATCCTGGGAGAACACCTCAACTCTTTTGTGGAAATGCTGTCACACAGCATTATCAGGGGCATGCCAAGATCTCTGCCAAACGAAAGAGAAACATTGCACTCACATTCATTGCTGTTTACATCGCATGTTTCTATGCTAGGGGCAATTAGATCATTGTCATCATGCACATTTGAGCTAGGATCAAGCATTCATAGCCTAAACAGGGGGCTTGCATTTCTTTTTTACTCAAATGCATATATGTCGCGTTGCAAACCATGTTACCCGCAATCGTTCAAGCTCTTGAACTAGGGTTCTTTAAGTGTGGTGGTCCTGCCCCTAGCAGTCAGCATAAAAGGACTTTGGCCCGTGGTCGACTCCAAGCCTGTTGCATGTTGTTTTCTTATCCATTGTTGTTTTCTAAACCATTCAAATGTGGATTGCAGGGTTCTCCTGGATTTAGGTCCTTGAAACCGACCATACCGAGCTTGGTATCTATGACCGACAGAGCCAAGTCAAAGAAGCTGAAAGACAGCCCCATCAAACTCTACAAATAGCACCATGTCAACAACATTAAAGTGGCTTCGCACTTCACATCTCCATAGCTCCTTACTTCGCGCTTTCATCTCCATGTCACCTTGCGCTCAGCAGGTCCAATCTCCACAGCTCCCTCTCAGCAGTAGCTCTACTTAGCAGCCCTGCACTTACTATCAGCACCACCGTGCTTCAAGCTCCATATTCACTATCACGGCGGCTCCACGCCGACAAACTCATTGGCGATATGCCCATATTCACCTTCTCAGCGGCTCCACGCCCATACTCGAGCCATCTCAACACTCACCTAAGTCAAAGATATCAACCTTCGTAAAAGTCTTGACCAGTCAAGAGACGTCAACATGACTACGCGAGTGAAGAGGGGGCACCTTGCCCAAGAACCACTCCAAATCCCCTACTCGCTCCCAAAGCCTAGGGTTAACCCAAAGAGGAGCTCCACCTACTCATAGGTCAGTAAGCAAAGAAAAATCACCTGGCGTGATCGTCATCTCGCCAACAGAAGGAAAGTGGAACGTGTTGGGAGTATCCCACCACCTTTCAACCAGCGAGGTCATCAACGACCAATACATCTTCGGAAGATTGAGGCCCAAAACAAACGGCTCAAGACCAGCAGCGCATACTAACTCCCGAGCCTGCTCCGGCAACGTCACAAACCACTTGTGCAGTAAAGGCCTCCACCACGAGCCTCCAGTCTCTTGTTTCTCTGCCAAGGACAAAAAGGGAGAAGCTTACCAAAACATTGAGGACGCTCAAGTGCTGCTCAGCGGCTCTACGCCCACACCTCAACAGCCCTATGCCACGCTATGTGCACAACCTCGCGCTTAGCAGGCCAGCAAAACAATTCTGTGGCTTCCACTCAATGCACCCTCCAGAAGGCGTTTATATTGCTAGCTTCCAGAAAGCGTTTATATTGCTAGCTTCCAGAAAGCGTCTATGTTGCCAGCTTGCAGAAAGCATTTAGCCACCAGAAGACATTTGAGTCGCTAGAAGGCGTTTGGCCTCCGGAAGGCACTCCCAGCAGTGGAGGTAATGGAAATCTCCCTAACAAATTGGAATATGGTCAAGAACTAGCCTTGGGGACAATCCCGAGCATGTGGAATCTAGCCTTGGGGACAGTCCTAAGCATGTGAAATCTAGCCTTGGGGGCAATCCCGAGCATACACAAAACTAGCCTTGGAAACATCCCAAGCATAAGGAACCAATCAAACCCTGTGGAAGATGGAAGATGGAATACTCAACAGCTCAGCAGTTCTACAAGCCCGCCATCTCATCAACTCAGTGGCTCGAAGCCGTAACAATTCTCAACAATGCTCTATCAGCGGCTCTATGCCCGCCATCACATCAACTCATACAGCAGCTCTACGCTTGCCACTCCAGCAATCATATCGCCGCCAACTTACTCAACAGGCTCAAAGCCATAGCAACTCACTCAGCGGCTCGAAGCCCATTATCTCATATGGCTCCAAGCCGTAACCATCACCTCAACAGGCTCGAAGCCTGTATCTACTATCTCAACTGGCTCGAAGCCGTAACAACCAACTCAGCGGCTCTAAGCCCATTGTCTCAACTGGCTCGAAGCCGTACACAATCAAGTTCTTAACAGGCTCGAAGCCTGTGTTCATCATCTCAACTGGCTCAAAGCCATAACAAACAATCTCAGCGGCTCCAAGCCCATTATCTCAACTGGCTCGAAGCCGTAAACAAGCAACAGGCTCTAAGCCGCCCCAACAATCAAGATATCTATTCTCAGGCTCTACGCCTGAATGCTCAAAAATCTAACATTTTTGAATGCTCAAGCTCCACGCTTGGATGCCCAACCACTGTGTACTGGATGCTCAAGTTATACACTTGAATGCTCAAGCTCTACGCTTGGATGCCCAACCACTGAGTACTGGACGCTCAAAGCCTGTACTTTGAATGCTCGGATTCTGCCGTCCGAATGCTCGAGCTCTATGCTCTGAATGCTCAAGTCCGGAACTTGATAGAAGCTCTAAGCTTAAAACAAACACACACGCACGGGCCCGTGCACATATTGCATTATCACATCGAGTCTGCATCATCATATCTGCTCATATCTAACCACTATCATCATATACACACTATGCATATTTCTTATTCATGAAACAGGTCAATCCTGCAAATCAACCGGCTCTACGCCTCGATTTTATTGATCGGCCCGGCGCCTCGATCCTTTGACTCTATGTCAAAACTTATGATGAGAAAGCTCCGTGCGCAGACCATCAGAATGCAACCGACTTTATGCCTCGGTTCAATCAAGCTCCTCCAACCGGCTCCGCGCCTCGGTTCCTTCATTTCCAACGCTCCATGCTCTATTTACTGGCCCTGCGCCCCCCACATCTCAAAAGCAAACCGGCGTCCAACTCATCCCAATAGATGGTTTGGATTCCACCCCATTACATCAATTCCTTCCAGCTCATTCGCAAGGATAGGCTACTCTACCGAGCTCCTTTCAGTCAAAGTAAGGATGATCAAGAAAAGCAAACGCACCTGCAGTGTACTGATCTACCCCAAAATACTAAGGAAACTCTCCGCAAAGAAACTCCCCCGGCAGCCCTGCGCTCCTTCAACTACTCTTCGCCAAAACCCTGGCTCAGTCTAGGTACGTCACACTACGGCTTTTTAAGCCCAAAGGTACGTCTTCTGTCTCTAACCCTCCAAACTTTTTGCTTTTCTACCCGAACTACGATTGGTCTGAATTTCCCTTGTGGAATACGTAGGCAGCCTCCTGGCCCGACCATAACAAAACCTTTTTCGAAAACCCCTTGGAATAGTGGTTGGACCAAATTGAGTTGCTTTTTACAGCTTTGACTCTTACTCAAACATGTCTCGCGATCCGTCTGAGTTCAGTCAAAGAGGGGCATCTGTAGACACCCCAATTTGGCCTAACGATTATTTCAAGTCCCACCTTGGGACCATCCCGATGATGAAATGGATACAATGATTGCTGATTGCTTCCTTGAGGACCTTAGGACTTTCGGTGAGAACTTTGAACCACTTAGAGGACCCAATTAAGAGCCATACAGCCTTTCAGACAGAAATACAGAAGCCTAGGAGAATCCATCTGACGGCCGAAACATCGATCTAACGGCCAAAACATCAATTCCTCACCCGAGCAACCTGTTGCCAGCAAAATCTCCCTGAGAGATCAATTCCTCGGCCGCAAGATCTATCCTTCGGCCGAGACATCCATTCCACGGCCGCGACATCCTTTGCTCGGCCGCCAGATCGACCTTTTTCCAGACTCTGTAACGTTTGGTTTGATCCAACTACACTACCTTCCCGATGAGTTCGGGCTACGCTCAGAGATTACGACGTAGAGTTAGAGATGCATTGCAATTGCAATTGCCATCTCATGATTTGATTGGCCGGAGTGAGTCACCCCTATGCCTATATAAAGGAGCCTTTGGGCTCCGAAATAAACACAGAAATTGATAGACCTACACACTCAATCAAGCCACGAAACTCTGTCAAAATACTCTCTCAAACCCACTCTCCAAAAGCCCTAACCTTCCGAAGGTAGCCGTCAATCCGACGATCAAACCCCTAAGTTCAAACCCTAACTCTAGGGTTCTTGATCAAGCAATCAATCAATCACGCCCAATCCAAAGCAATCAAGCAACTGAGGGATCAAGGTGGTGAGGCCCAACGTCCTCTGGTTTGTCTTAATTTACTGCATTTTGATTAACTGTAGCGTTTTGATTATCCATTAATCTTTCTGTCTGGTGTGAGGAAGAACACCGACCGGGGCTTCGATCCCTCGGCCGGTACATCAAACCAGTGTGATTACTCGGCCGTGACATCTATTCACCGGCTGAGTAATCAATCTTCTGGGACAGTTTATTTGCTTTCTTTGCTTTCTGAATACATGCTTCAATTATCGCACTGGCTCACTTTGTTTACTGTTTAAAGGAATAACTAAACAGACTATGTGTTGGAATTAAACAAAGCATCTATATGTCTTATGTTGAACGATTATGGGCCAGTCTCACGACTGGGCAAAGAGGGGTGCCTAACACCTTCCCCTTATTGTACTTTTGGCTCCCGTATCCAGAATCTCTATCTGTTTTCCCAGTTTTAACAAACTGGGTGGCGACTCTATTTGATGATAACCGTTATCATGTGGCGATGTTCCTAGCCATGGGAATGTCCATGATTTTGGTTTACGAAGCGAACAACCAATCGAGCAAACAAACGTGATCAATCTGTATGGCGATGCCCCGTTTGGGAGGTGTCTACATAATGTTATATGTGCAACGACAAAGCGGGTGAGTGGTTTCAATAATTATTACTTGTTAAAACTTGAATATATATATATATATATATATATATATATATGCATAAACATATAACCATAATCATATATAACCATAGACAACCTTATATGAATTGGTCCGCGCAGCGGCTTAACAGACCTAAACATATAATGTTATCTGTGCAGCGATAGAGCGGGTGAGATCTGAAATGTAGAGAAAGCTGTCAAAATTCTAAAAAATGAAAAAAAAAATGAAAAAAAGCTGTGAGGGGCATTTTTGGCTTGTATTAATTCCTTTTTGGCTTGACAAGGGCCCAGTTTGGCAACACAAAAAATGAAAAAGAATAAAAATATATTTTTTTGTCTAAGCCAAACAAGACCCTTGTCTGAGTGGAACTAGTGGGTTACAAACTTGAGAGGTGGACTTGATGGGTTACAAACATGCTATAATGGACCCTAGACCAATTTTTTAATAAAAAAAACCCTTTAATTTCTGTCTTTGAAGTATCATGGAATTTTTATGTCTTTTTTCTTTTTTCTTTGTTTGTGACTTAAAACCTTAATGCACATGTAGGTATTCTATATACCCACATGCACGCCTGTTATTCCATACAATTAGTTTGTTCACCCTCGTAAAATTATGGTGAACTCTCTCTCATTGATTGAAAATGGGTGGGATATATATTCAAAACTCTTTTCATGGATGAGATAACTGCTTGGTGAGATTCTCACTTTCTCCGCTCAGCCAATGGATGAGATAACTGCTTGGTGTTGTAATTATTCTCTGTTAGTCTATAGCGTTGGAAGACTGTGTTTATGCCCTACTGTTTAAAAGGCAGCAGCCTCTTAATTTTTCTGTGTTTATCAACATCTCGGTGCTTTTGTTCTGCAGGGATCAATTTTTGGCAATGGCAATGGATAGTTGGTGTCTTCTTGAAGATCTGGTTATTGAAATCCTCATGAGATTGCCTGTGAAATCTCTTGTGCGGTTCAAGTGTGTTTGCAAAAGATGGAGCGCTCTCACAAGAAACCCTAGCTTCATTGCCATGCATCTCAATAGTAATTCTAGTAATAGCCTAGTTGGAATGATAATACTGATGGTCGATCATAGTGGGACATGACGGCTATCATGTGTTCCCCAAGTGTTGGTTTGGTGAGCAACACGTGGATCTAACTTTTGGTTTCACGACGAAACCAGATAGTGTCTTTGGTCCGTGTGATGGCATATTTTGTTTATACTGGTCTTCTCATGATAGAGGAATGGGACGTCCTTTCAGACCACCTAGCATTGTGCTATGGAATCCTGCAACAACGGAAGTGAATATGCTCCCCAAATCGTTGTTCGACTTCCCACCATATAAGCCGGTCAGTTATTGCTTGGTAGGGTTTGGTTTTGATGGCAATGCTAAAACTTACAAAGTTGTTAAACTTGTATCTTTTGAGGTAGGGGATGACGAGGTGAATTACGCTGAGGTGTACACGTCGAGTTCTGGTTGTTGGAGGTTCCTCCCAATCCGTGGTAATTTCCAAGATGTAGAACTTTGTATTACGGATAACAGCATGTACACCAATGATGGTGTTCTCCACTGGTCCTTGTTACAAAGAGGTTACACGGCAGTTGCTTCATTTGACATGGGTGAAGAGGTTTTTAGAGTGACACCTCTGCCAAAAAAGTTCAACTTGTTCCCATATACGGATGACCGAAGAAAATTCCACAGCCTTAAATTGCTGAAGGACTCACTTGTGGTTATCTGTTCTTTCCATGAGGATGGGTGTACAACATTTGTGCACTGGTTGATGAAGGCAAACCACGAGGTTGATGATGATGATCCGGAATCCAGCTGGTTTCGTGTATCCACTTGGGGACCCCTTCCTGGGTTTTATACCTCCCTGGGATTCTGGCAAAACAATGAGCTTCTAATCCGAACTGGTTGTAGCACGTTAGAGTTCGATGGATTGCCCTTCTTGTACGACATTGTTACCTAAAAACGTGGGGAACTTAAGCTTTTTGGTGAGCCGAATTTTATCTACAAGCAGAGCCTAGTTTCAGTGAGGAGAGGAAATTAATGAAAACCTGCTCTAGTGAATATTTGGTGAATCCATGCTCTCATACTTGTTTCTTTGGTGAAAATCTATCAGAGAATGATGGACCTGTAATGTTGGGTTAATATTAGGTTGGGTAATGTTATGTTTTAATGGTGTCCTAAGCAATGGGCATACTTGGTGGTGTAATAAAATTCCTCGTATTGTTGTCCTTTTTGTTGTGAGGTTAAACCTAAGGTGAAACAAGTACTATATTAAATGAGTGAAAGGTGGGTGTGAAAAACCTTGTTTGTAGGCTATTGTATCATGTGGTGTGTGCTTAAATCAAATTATTCGGTGCATGTGCCTGGTTCCGCTAACTAAAATAAGTACTAATTAAGTACTTATTTTTTAAATAAATACTTATTTCTTGAATTGGATGTGATGTATTATAAAAATAATAATTTGTCTCGTAAAACGAGAAATAAATATTTAAAAAATAATAATTAAGACTTATTCCAGCGGATGAGTTTGAGTGCTCTATATGTGTGATTTGCTATGATTAATAAAATTGTGGGCATTAAGTGTTAAATTTGTTTCTCTCCTCTTCAGTGGTATACAAGCGGTGCCATTTCCGATGAGTACTGAGGTTTTTCAGTCTATTTTGAAAAAAAAATTAGTGAGCTCAAGCTCAGTTCGAATTCGTTTAAAAACCTCACAAACGAACCTAAACATTCTAAAACTTGGTTTAATTTGGCTCGTTTATAGCCCTAAACAAGAGAAAGGAAGGAGGGAAAAGATGGTGGATATAAAGAATTGATAAAAATGTGTTCATTGTATTATATGTGACTTTGTTAATTTGCCCATGTTCCCAGCAACCCAGAAAATTATTTTTGCAAGGAAGCAAATAAAACTAGCTAGAACCAAATGTTTTTCTGAGACAGAGAGATACCATTGCTCGAACCCACAAAATGGTGATACCAGAAGTGAACTCAATGCTTGGTCAGAATAAAAAGATTTACACCATATCGACGACTCATTCGGGAAGTCCTATGGTACACACCCCTTATTAAGGGGTGTACCGTACACACCATGATTTTAAACCCTCGGATTTAAAAGTGAATGATCCGAACCACCCATTTATTAAATCAATTAATAAAATGAAAAAAGGGCTGAGCAGGTAACCGGTTGTTCTCTCCTCCCTCACTCTCTCTCCATCTCCCTCTCCAAAAAATGACCACAAATTATATAACATAACCATAACTTTTATGACGACACCAAAAATTGATATTTTTTTACCACAATGTGTCGTACTAAAAGAAATTAATCCAAATATTTTGTAGCAAGACTAAAATATGTCGTACCACAATTAACGATAGACTTTAGGGAAAATTGAGTAGGAGGACATACTATAAGGTTTTTTGCTATAATAAGGACATAAATATTTTCCCTTAAAGTCTAAAGGACATTATGTCCAGAATTTACATAGTGTCCATTGACTGGCGTTGACCGGCGTTGACTGGTGTATCTGTTCATTTTTTATTTTTACATCCACTACTCAACCACCACTTTTTCCACGACGCCACCATGCCGCCACAACCTCCACTTCCATCACCACTTTTACCACCACCCCATCACCAACACGCCACCACCTCTACCACCACTCCATCACCACCACGCCACCACCTCCACCACTTCCACCACTCAACCACCACCTCCACCACCACCACCACGCCACCACCTCCACCACCACCACTTAACCACCACTTCCACCACCACCATGCCACCACCACCTCCACTTCCACCACCACTCCATAACTACCACGCCACTATCTCCAACTCCACCACTTCCACAACCACCGCCACCACAACCTCCACTTCCACCACCACTCCTACCACCACGCCACCGCCTCCACTACCACCACTCAACCACTACTTCCACCACCACCATTACGACGACGCCGCCACCAACTCACCACTTCCACCACCACCATCACCACCATGCCACCACAACCTCCACTTCTACCACCACTTATACCACCACTCCACCACCACCACCACCACTCCACCACCACCACCACTCAACCACCACTTCCACCACCACCATGCCACCACAACTTCCACTTCCACCACCACGCCACTATTTCCACCTCCACCACTCAACCACCACCATGCCATCACCTCCATCTCCACCACCAGCACCACTCAACCACCAGCACCATGCCACCACAACCTCCACTTCCACCACCACTCCATCACCACCACACCACTATTTCCACCTCCACCACTCAACCACCACTTCCACCACCACCACGACACAGCCACCACCACCGCCACCATGACACCACAATCTCCACTTCCACCAACACTCCATCACCACTACGCCACCGCCTCTACCTCCACCACCACCACTCAACCACCACTTCCACGATCACCACCACCATGCCACCACAACCTCCACTTCCACCACTCCATCACCACCACGCCACCACCTCCACCACTTCCACCACCACAACTACGACGCCACCACCACCACCGTGCCACCACAACCTCCACTTCCACTACCACCATGCCACCACTCCATCACCACCACGCTACCACCTTCACCAGTCAACCACCACTTTCACTACCACCATCACCACCATACCACCACAACCTCCACTTCTACCACCACCTCTACCACCACTCCACCACCACTCCATCACTACCACACCATCACCTCCACCTCTACCACCACCACTCAACCATCTCTTCCACCACCACCATGTCACCACAACCTCCACTTCCATCACCTTCACCTCCACCTCCACCACTTAACCACTACTTCTACCACCACCACTATGATGCCGCCACCACCACCTCCACTTCCACCCCTACCATGCCACCACTCCATCACCACCACGCCACCACCTCCACCCCCACCTTCACCACTCAACCAACACGGTGCCACCACCACCATAACACCACAACCTCCACTTCTACCACCACTCCACTATCACCTCCACCACACCACCACCACCCCCATCAGCACCTCTATAACCACTCCACTACCACCTCTCTGTTCCACCACCACCACCACTCCAGTTCCAAAATCATGTCCATCACCACCACTACCGCCACCACCACTCCACCGCTACCGCCACTACCACCACCACCACCACAATACAAAACAGATACAGATATACCAAATACAAATACACCAAAATAAATACAAAAGATATACCACAACAGATACACCAACCAAAAATGACACAGATATATCAACAGCAGATGTACCAAAACAGATGCAAATATATCAACAATATCTGCTGGGGTTTGCTTCGGCTTTTCTCTTGCAAAATTGGAGAGAGAAATAAATTTTTCGTTTGTTTTTGGACGGAAGTTGACGGTAGGAGTTTAATTGATAAGTGTTTTTAAAACGTCAAATGTTTATATGATATTTCGATAAGGTCAGGTATTTATGTGATTTGCGTGAAAAGTCAGGTGCTAATATAAAAAATTATATCAACAGCAGATGTACCAAAATAGATAGATTCAAATATACCAACAATAGATACACCAAAATAGATATAGATATATCAAAATAGATACACCAACAACAAAAAAAGATATAGATATATCAAGACATATACACCAACACAAAAGACTTACATATATACCCGCAACAGATACACCAACGCAAAATAGATTCAGTTATATCAACAACAGATGTACCAAAATAGATACAAATATACCAACAATATATACACAAAAATAGATATAAATATACCAAAACACATAGACAAACACAACACAAAACAGATACAGATATACCAATACACCAAAACAGATACACCAACACAAAACAGTTACAGATATATCAACAACAGACATACCAAAATAAATCCATAACCTCCACTTCCACCACCACCTATACCACCACTCCATCACCACCACGCAACCACCTCCACATCCATCTCAACCACCACTTTTACCACCACGACGTCACCATCACCACCACCATGTCACCACAACCTCCACTTCTACCACTACCTCTACCACCACCTCCATCACCACCACGCCACCACCTCCACCACACCACCACCACCACCCATCAGCACCTCCACAATCACTCCACCACCACTCCAGTTCCACGACCATGTCTACCACCACCACTCCACAGCCACCACCACAATCACAATAAAGTCTTTTTTTTATTTCTTAAAACAAAATAAATACAAATATACAAGATACAGATACACCAAAACAGATATAATAGATATACCACAACAGATACACCAACACAAAACATATACAATTATATCAAGAACAGATGTACCAAAATAGATACAAATATACCAACAATGGATAAAAAAAAAATAGATATAAATATACCGAAATACATACACCAACACAACACAACACAAAACAGATACAGATATACCAATACACCTAAATAGATACACCAACACAAAACAGATACAGGTATATTAATATCAGATATAACAAAATAGATCTACAATCTCCACTTCCACCACCACATCTACCACCACAACCTCCACTTAAAATACTGATATACAGATATCAACAACAGATACACCAAAAATGAACAGATACACCGGTCAACATCAATGCCGGTCAATGGTTAAAAAAATAAAAAAATCAACAGATACACCAAAAATGAACAGATACGTCGGTCAACACCAGTCAATGCTGATCAACGGTCAAAAAATAAAAAAATAAAAAAATAATCAACAGATATACCAAAAATGAACAGATACACCAGTCAACGCCGGTCAACGCCGCTAACACTGATCAAAATAAAAAAAATAAAAAAAATGACATTTTTATGTAAGCCAAACAAGGCCCTTGTCTCATTAAAGTCAATTTAAATGAAAAAAGACATTTTTTGTGTTAGCCAAACAAAGCCCTTGTCTCATTAAAGTCAATTTAAATGAAAAAAAGATATTTTTTTGTGTTAGCCAAACAAGGCCCTTGTCTCATTAAAGGCAATTTGGTCTTTTCAAGGATCTTAAACTCCAAAACATTTTTGTTAATGGACTTTACACATCACTAAAAATTAAGCTGGACTAAATCTACTTTGTGACCTCTTCTTTTGGACTTTAGACCAATTTGCTGTAGACTTTAATGCATTCGGACACGTTAAATATCGTTTGGCTACATATTTGTCGATATCCCATGATTTCTAATTTTGGTGACAATCTTGAATTTTGTAGGACTTTACATTCTAACGATTCTGATCGATCATTTTATAAATATACTCAATAACAATATTTAGAATTTTTTTCTTAAAAAAAACAACATTTATAATTTGTACATTCTATATACTTTATATGAAACTAATTTCTCTGTTGTAGCTGAATATACGGTAAACTTGTGACTACGACACAATAATAATGATCAAAATTATTGATTTCGTTATGCTTGTTGATTAAATAATTCACGTAATTTTTTGCTCGATCGGGTTTAGAAAGACCTTTCATCGGCACCCAAATTCAATCATAAAATGATATTTTCATTTGATTAAGGGTCTAACGATAAGTGATCAACTTCATTCTTGGTACATATGATTTATTCATATTATGTAGAAGACAGATGGTTCCGATCGGAAAAAAAAAAGGCTTATATGGGGCTCGAGTGGTGCATTATTAGACTTTAATGTATCTGAATACCTTAAATGTTTTTCGATTATGCAGTTGTCGATATCGGATGATCTCTGATTTTGGTGACAATACTGAATATCGTATAACTTGATATTCTAATAGTTTTGATCAATCATTCTAGAAATATACTCACTAACGACATTTAGAATGTACATTCAATTTATGAAACCTAGTCCTCTTCTATAGTTGGATGTAGAGTAGCTTTACCAATGTGACACAATAGTAACGATCAAAACCGTTGATTTCGTTATGTTTGTTGAATAAAGTCATTCACGTAAATTTATGGCTCGATCAGGTTTTGGAAGCTCCATCATTGGCACTCAAATTTAATAATAGAATGATATTTTTCATCCGATTAAGTGTCTAGCTATAAGCGATCAAATTTGTACGAATAATCTAATAGATATTGTGTAAAAGATAGACGGTTCTGATAAAAAAAAAATACCTTAGGTGGGGCTCGAATGGTGCATTAATATATTTTAATGTTATATTGAACTTGAACAACTGAATTTGCCAGTATGAAACTTCAACAACTAACTATGTAATTTATACTAAAAAAATAAAAATAAAATCTATAAAAATTAGAAATAAATAAAGACAAACGATCAAATTAAAAACATATTACACATCAAACAAAACACGCACTATCAAGCCATATCTTTCTCGTTTAACATTTTAATGAAATATATTAAATCTGAAGCCAAATCATGAATAATTCTTATTAGTTTTAGCTAATAAA
This sequence comes from Rhododendron griersonianum, assembly GCA_018127125.1. Lineage (NCBI taxonomy): Eukaryota > Viridiplantae > Streptophyta > Magnoliopsida > Ericales > Ericaceae > Rhododendron > Rhododendron griersonianum. The sequence continues at coordinate 12,380,919 of CM030792.1, read as the reverse complement.
AAAAAGATACATACTGAGAGATTGCGAGAGAGAGCACACTTGATGTTCTCAATAACTTCGGGATGCATTAAATGAGACACAATAATGACGATCGAAACCGTTGATTATGTTATCTTTGTTGATTAAATCATTCACGAAATTTTTTGCTATGATCGGGTTTAGAAAGCCTCTTCATCGGCTCCCTAATTCGATAAAAAAAGAATATTCTCATCCGATTAATGGTCTAACGATAAGCGATGAACTTCATTCTTGGTACATTTAATCTAATTCATATTCTGTAAAAGATAGACGGGTCCGATCGGAAAAAAAATGGCTTACATGGGGCTCAGTTGTTGCATTATTAGACATTAATATGCATCTGGATACATTAAAAGTCTTTCGATTACGTAGTTGTCGATATCCGATTGAATTTTGCTGATTATAACTATTGTTTACTGAACATTCCGATTGAATTTTTTTTATACGACACGTTGTGGGTATGAAAACGTCAATTTATGGTGTTGTCATAATAAATTTGGTTATATTACTGAATTTGTGGTATTTTAGACATGTGTTATTATGGAATTTTTTAATTAATTTCATTTGGTACAACACATTGTGGGAAGAAAACGTCAATTTATGATATTATCATAACAATTGTGGTTTGTTATATAATTTGTGGTATTTAAATAAGTTTTCTTTTGATACGACACATTGTGTTAAGAAAATGACAATTTTAGGTGTTGTCATAATAATTGTGGTTATTTTATAAAATTTGCGGCATTTTACAAATATTTTTGGCTTGAGTATAACAATTGTTGATTCTGGTATGACATATTTTGACTTTGTTACGGAATATCATACGAGTCAAAAAAATTTTGGTACGACTCATTGTGATAAGATAATGCCAATTTATGGTATTGTTATAACATTTATGGGTAGCATTATTTAATTTTTGATATTGTACGCATGTATTTGGTTAAGGTACAAGTATTATGGATTCTGGTACGAATAATTATGGTTTAATAATAACAATATTTTTTAATTATGGGTAACCTGCTAATGACCTGTTCAACAGATAAATTTTAAAGTACAAGTCGTAACTAGAATCATAAATATGCATTAGAAAACCAAAAATCGTCATAATGAAAATCACAAATTGTCATAATTTAGACAAACGGTATACCCTGTGTACCATAGCTTCCTCCTACATTGGGAATCAGCTATTATTTTTTAGAAATAAAGAGATCTGGCCAATGAATAAACCTTTTGCTAGTAATGTGAGGTTGTAGATAAACATCTTTGTCCCTCTTTTCTTTTTAAGAGATCATTTTTCATCATTAATTGGCATGTATACAACTTAACATCAGCTCGCATTATATCAATTTTCGGCCCAATTAAGCCATCGTTAATGCTATAGTTTACAAGCGTAACTGGGGGTTTGAGTAGGAAAAGGGAGTTGAGGCTGGGATCGAATGGTAGGCATGGTAGTGAATGGCGGCAATGTACGAAGGGTGGGAGATGGCTGTCGATGGCCCTTTTTTTTAACAGAGAAGAAGAAAATTGGCTTATCTCGGTTGTGAAGGGCAAACGAGGTACCACTGAATAAGGAGGCTGGAAGTAAGGCAATGGTGGAGGGTAGGGCGAAGTGTAGGACTGTGTGGTGGAAACTACTGAGTGAGGGCGGGTGAGGATGGATGTGAGGAACAAGTGAGTATAGGCACAATCTCACTCACCCACTGGCCATATTGAGAATGTGATCCACGAAAATTGAGTTACGGTTGTTTCCCGCCTTAACGTTTTAGGAGCAAATGATGCCGTGAAAATTTTCTTTTAAACCGACAAGGGTGTTCGGAGCTTCGCCCAAACTCATGGCATGTTTGTTACTATTAGTTTCTTTATATAAGCTAAATTGCAAGAAAAGGAAAATGAAACTCCAGCATTTCAAAGAGAAACTATAGTGTTGATACCAGATCAGCACAATGGTAACATTCCTGCTTCACTTTTGTTTCCCTTGGTTAAGGAAAGCAGCTTCACTACAAACAGTAATAAGAGAACAACAATTATATCTGCATACTTGTTAAATGGATAAAAATCTCGTCATGGTTCAAATAATGAGATTCACATATCAAGTGGGCGATCAAAATGGGGTCCGACCAAAGAGAATGCACCACGAAAATAACAATCAAGACAATTCTCCAGATTCAGGAAATGCTGCTACTAGCCACATTATTTATTTCCTATTCGCAGAAGAGACTACTTGTCCGGCTATAAAACTTCTGTTCTTCAAAAGAAAAAAAAAAAACTGAGCTACTAGTGTTCACTGACAAATGAGAGCTACTTTTCAGGAAATGCTAGCAACACGATAACATAAACTCTCAACTAATCCCAACTTATCTGATGGAAGATTAATTACGTTGTAATAGAAAACAAATCCTCCACTGAAGCATCAATCATGTCTGCTCATGTTGTGCAGACTCGAGCTTTCCACACTCACCGTTAGTGCGAACCACTATCCCTGGCATCTAACGGATAAAATCCACCATTTAGGCGGATGAGTCGTGAATTAAAGTCCACATTTGAAACAAAACAGAGTAGAAAACCAGAAATGACAGACAGATTACCAATATAGCAAGTGCAAACTTAAAGCATCAGTTTCACCAAGTAAAAAACAACCACCAAGCATCATAATGTCTCGGCTAAAACCAAGTTCAAAAGTAAAGGCATTGTAGGGGAAGGTTTATAAGTTGCAGTTTCTGCATTTATTATGAAATCTAAACATACCGATTATAGCAAGTATCTTGAAAGTCAACAGAGCTAGAGCGAGCACTAGCAGGAGGACTGCTCAGACACCATAAATTCATTTGGGGACTTATGAGGCTTCTTGTTCTTGTTCTTCTTTGATTGTTTAACTGGTTTACTCAGATGTGGTAGCAGCAAGTGAAGGCGGTGGTGTAGCTTGTGGTGCTTCCTCTTGTTCATTACTTGGAGAAATACCCAGATAACCGTTAACCGCATTCCTCCAAGCTTCATCAGGCCTGTTGAAAAGTTTAGAAGATAAGTTAGGGATTTCCAATTTTATAAGTCGATGAAGAATATAGAATCAATGCAACACAGAGATACGAGAGACACGAGATGTTTCAATAGCAGTAATTTCCACTCCTAAACAGTTGCATGATTACAACCATGTTTATAGGTCTCTACAGAGATAACAATAGGATTCAGCGGAAATCTCTCTAAAACCTACTGTTCTATTAGTCGCCAAAGATTAATAATTATTTACGATCTCTAATAATTCTAGCCTAAGAGTGATGGATCAATACAAGAGAAGGAATATGGTTCTCGGACTGATGAGGAGACTGGCTTTCAACTAGCCGGTGGAGTCTGGCCTGCACGAATAGCAGGAAGCCTCTCTCTCAAACTCACTTGTATAGAAGTCTCAAGAGATTGAGAAAAGCTTCTCACCTCCCATAATTCTAGCAAAGATTAACAAGGAAAGAGAAGAAACAAAGTGGTTTACTCACTAATATAGCTTACTGCTTTATTAACATATATAGAGATATGTTCTATCTTGCACTTATATGCGTATCCGTCATTTTCAATAATAAACAGATCAGTTATCGGCATGCCATTAACTAAAATACGAGAATATAGCAATATGCCATTCCTAGTTTCCCAAACAAGGAGTAATGATAGTTCCACTGAATGTCAAGTAACCGGTAACGTTGAGACTTTCCGAGAGACCATATATTTTCTAGCAAAGACGAAGGATGGGGTGTTGGATAGTAACACAGAAACATCCTTGTGCAATGTGTTGTTTATGGTAGTATCCCTAAAGCAAGTAAGAAAATAAAAACACTAAATCCCATTGATCCACTATTTATAGAGAACTCCACAAAATAAAATCAAACGCAATTGAGTTTCACAGTAATACTGATTAAAATTTGAGACTCTGAAATTTGTGCTGATGATCACATGATTGCATAAATCAACCTATGAAGTTATGGTAGCTTGAATCCTTATTCCGGTTCTTATCAATGTATTGGTAGTGATATAAGATAGGGTACAGATAGATGCAGTTGAACAATAATTACAAGTTCAAATTACCTCAGATAATCCTCAAAAGACAAATGGCTCAAGTCTACATTACATGTAGGACAACATGTAACTCCTTCCGTTTGAACTTTCTGATAAATACATTCCTTGTATACTGCAAAACGCACCCCACCAAAAAAAAAGAGAGAAAAACCAATGGAAAGTGAATAAAGATTTCAAGATCAACAATGAATGTGTTGGAAACACCTACTCTAAATTTGAAGAGATATCAAATTGGTAAATATAAAAAGCTAAACAGAAATGATAGGCGCGTGATATTGCATATATTAGTGCCTTGATAGGGCATACTAGCACATTAGATGTGCAGTTTATCTCATTTTTCCACTTGATGCCGTTGTTTCCTTGGTTTTTGTGTTCTTGGTTAATTTTAGGAAATAAGGCGGTTTCGTCGCCAAGTTTGGTTGGCGAGGTGTGGGAATCATTGGACGTGCGTGCGTGGCAAGAGGATTCAGTCGAGGCGAGCATGAAAGGGCTTGGATTCCCACGAAAAGAACGCGTCTCGATACTAGGAATGTTAGTATCGCTACGGTTGAGCTTAAAATTTGTTCAGAGGAATTCATATCAATAAAGTACTTGTTGGTATCAATATTGTTGTTAGCATTTGCGTATCGATACAGAGTTTGTTAGTATTGATACGCGTCCATTAACTCTGGAATTTCCTTTATCCATTTTTATTTTGGAATTACTTTGTTTTGAGGAAAGATTAGTATAAATACTTTTAAGTTTTAGTAAAGTAGGGTTACGAATTTTACTTAGCACTGTTTAGTTTTTAATGATTTTGGGATTCGAAGTTTTGTTCTTAAGCTTTCTTGTTCTTCAATTCAAAATACATCCTTCGGAGATTCGTTTAAGGTTTTCTTATTTATTAAAGTCTTTTGTTTTCCTTTATTTGTTTTGAATCTTTGGTTCCCTTTATTTAATTTTATAAATTTTAAAAAGCATGATTAATTCTAGGGTTTTATTTCTTTTATTTTTAATAATGAGTGAGTAGTTTTCCTGAGGTTTGGTCGCTGGGTAAAGGTGCGCCGCGACCCAATTAGGATTTGTCTCGCAATTTTTCCGTACATTAATTTAATTAAATAATTTTAGTTGGTGAAAACTATGTCCGTTGGACGAATCTGAGGCATTGCCGGGACTCATGTGAGCGGGAATGGGGGACCAAAACCTGTTCGCCGTTGTGTACGGGACCGGCAACCTTAAGATTCGCATCCTTTGGAGTTTCCAATTCTCCCTAATTTTAACCGTTTTTAGAACCTTGAAAAGCGAGCGGATTCAGATTGGGTAGCGAGCGCCGGATTCCCTACGACCGATTGGGTAGCGAGCGTCGGATTCCCTACGACCGTGCCTCTCTTTTTAATCATTTGAGCAACTTATCTGTTAGTATTAGTTAATTAATCATCTAAAAGACAAGGGGTGGATACCTAAGAGCTAATTTTAATACTACAACCCGAGGTTCCACAGCACACACTTCACCGTCCTTAGTGGATTCGACTCCGGTCTCACCGGATATTTTGCTACGTCGGTCCCCGCCTTACACTTGGGGCAACCCGTTATTTTAGGTCTAGGAAATCATCAAGCATTTTTGGCGCCGTTGCCGGAGACGATAACGTGTGTTAAGAATTTGGGTAGTTATTTTTATTTTGTTTTCTTTTTAGTTTCTTTAGTTGTTTCGAGTCAAAATACGTAGAGGTAAGCAATCCTTCATCGTAGGAAATCAATCACCTCGAAAGCCTAAGTACTACCGAGACAATACCAGGTGTCTTGTAGCCATTGAGAGAGAGCCAAGAGTAACCGTGGAGGAAGAGTCTTTTAGTGGTGATTCGTTTGATATCGGTGGCCTTTTCGTTGATTTAATAATCGAGCCACCGATGGTAGAGCCACCGATGTTGATGCGTGAGCATGTGCATCATGAGAGGACCACTCCTCTCGGTCCAATAGTTCTGTTGACTGAGTCGGTGGAAGCATGTAATGCTTTCACCATAAAGCCTGGTACGCATAATGCCCTTCCCCTGTTTTATAGGAAGGAGAATGAGGATCCGTATGAGCACGTCCGTTATTTCGAGGGGTTGGTGTGCACCCTTGCCACCACTCCTCAGTGGGAGAATGCTTGCCTTAAGCTTTTCCCAGCCTCGCTCAAGGACAGTGCGGATAAGTGGCTATGGATGCAGAAGCCACAGTCTCTCACGACGTGGGCTGTTGTCTGAGATCTATTTTACAAAAAATATTTCTCGGAGAGTAAATCGAAGTACCTGACTCGCCAAGTTCAATCGTATAAGCAGAAAGAGGGCGAGTCATTTTTAAGGTGCTGGGAGCGGTTCAAGGACTTGCTGTTGTCCTTGCTGCATCATGGGTTCGCGAAACACCAGTTGGTGTCATTTTTCTATTTGGGCTTGAATGTTGCTACGGTCCAACAAATTGTCTTACGGGTCATTTTATTGATGAGAATTGGAGGTACCAAAAGAAAATTCTGAATTTTTGTGTTGTTCCTAATCACAAAGGTGATACTCTTGGTAGAATGGTTGAAGAATGCTTATTGGAATGGGGAATTGACAAGTTTCTAACCGTTACGGTTGATAATGCATCCTCAAATAATCTTTTGATTAAATACTTGGAGAGAGACCAAAGATAGGAAGACCACCATTTTAAATCACGAGTTCTTGCATGTGAGATGTTCGGCACACATCTTAAATCTAATCGTACGTGAGGGATTGCAAGAGATTGATGTCCCAATTGCAAGGGTGCACAATATGGTGAGATATGTGAGGTCTTCCCCATCTAGAATGGCGGAGTTTTGGTCATGTGTTGAGAAGGAGAAAATTGTGTGTAGGCTTAAACCGTGTTTGGATGTGTCTACTCAGTGGAACTATACATATTTCATGTTGGAGAGAGCTTTAACTTATCAAAAGGCCTTTGATCGATTGTGTGATGATCCGAGCTTTAAATTAAATGTAAGAGAGGAGGAGATGGACGAGGATTTTGATGATGTTGATAGTTTTGAGGGTATAAATAGGGTAATTGAAATTGAGAAGAGAAAGAAAAAGAGGGGGGGAAAGGGCGGAAGGAGTACGTTGGGCCTCCAAGTTCAAGTGATTGGGAAAGGATTAAGTTGTACGTAAAGTTTCTTCGAGTCTTTTACGTTGCAACTTTGAAATTTCCGGGTTCTTTGTACGTCACTTGCAATGTTTTTTTTGATGAAATGGTGTTGATTCAACAAGACATTATGAAGTTGTGTGAAAACGAGGATAGTGATTTGTATGGTTTGGCAATGAGTATGCATGTCAAGTTTGACAAGTATTGGGGAGATTTTGAAAAGATTAATCAAATGATGATGTTTGCGGTTGTTCTTGATCCTCGATGCAAAGTTGCATTTTTTGAGTATTGCTTGCAAAATACATTGGGCTATGATAAGGCAATAGTTGGTGAATTCACGGATAAGTTAAAAAGTGAAATTACCCGTTTATTTGGATGGTATGTGAAGAATAATGGTAGCTTGAATGTGCGTAACAAAGAGGTTGGGGGATCATCGGACACCGTAGATTTGGATGGACTTGACACGGACATTAGTAACCATAAATCTTTAAAATCTCAATTTAAGATGCACAAACAAAAGGAGGGCAACATGGCAAGCAAAACGGAATTGGAAAAGTATCTTGCGGAAACTAGTGAGGATGATTGTGACAACTTTGATGTACTTCGTTGGTGGAAGTTAAACTCTTCGAAGTATCCAATTGTCTCTCAAATGGCACGAGATGTGCTAGCAATTCCCGTGTCCACGGTTGCCTCTGAATCCGCTTTTAGCACAGGCGGACGTGTTATTGATCCTTATCGAAGTTCTCTCTCTCCGAAGACCGTGGAAGCACTAATTTGCACACAACAATGGATTAGAAAACCAACCAAGATCAATATAAGAGAACAACTTGATGAATTGGAGGCATTAGATTCGGGTACTACTTTTAGTTTTAGTTTTTATTGACAAGTATTTTATGGTCCTTAAATATTTTTTTTTGATCCGCTATGGTCCTTAAATATGTTTTACGTTGAATGTCTTACTTGTATGTTTTCTTTGTTTTTTTCTTTATGTTTTTAGTTGTCTTGGAATCAAGTGATAAGGACTAAGGGGTTGGTGCTTGGATTGAGGAGTTCTATCATGGGTACACAAATGTGTAATGTTTACATTTTTTTGAAATTTGTATGTCATTGACTAGTTTTTAGTGGCTTAATTTTGTTGCTTTGTGACAATGTAGGGCTGTGGATAACTTTTTGCAAGGGTTGAAGGCTTTAGTTGCTGTATGGAAGGGTGACTCTATCTCAGTTTTTTTGAAACTCTCTGAAGTTTATTTGGGCATTTGGATGAATGTAATATGTATTATCTGAACTTTGTTTTTTGGGCATTCAGGGTGACTGCCGACTGGAACTCTCTGAACTTTATTTTTATTTTTTTCTTTCCTGAACTGTTAGTAGGTGGACCACTGGACTGTTTGATTTGGAAAATTTTCGTTCTCATGTATGTGAATAGGTGAACTGTTAGTAGGTGGTTCTAGTTCTGTTTTTTTTTTCCCCCTTTACAAAGAAAACATTGGAGGAGCCTTGGTTTTTCGTTCTCATGTATGTCAATAGGTGGACTGTTGCAAATGAGGCTCCAAAAGAGGGATGGGTCTTTCCAAGGGTGGTTGCCCCCTTTGAAGATCATCAGAGCCGATGATTTCTTACCAAAATCAACAGCCCTTGAGTGTGTGTGTGTGTGTGTCTCTCTCTCAGTGTGTGTGTGTGTGTTCTTCTTGCTGGTAAAACTTAACAGCTTGGAAAAATTTCACTGAGTGATTATTCAGTTTTCACCGAGGTTGAACAGAGTGATTATTCAGTTTTCACCAATAGGTGGACTGTTTGATTTGGAAAAAATGGCCCAAAACTAGGTGGAAAAAATGCCAAAAATGGCCCATATAAAAATAGGTGAAAATGGCCCAAATAAGAGTGGAAAAGGCCCAACAATCGTTGGAAAAGGGCCCAAACGGCCCAAAAGACCCATTAATCGGGGTGGACCGAAATCCCCGAACTCACCCCGAACCGAACCGAAATTAATACCGGTCGGGATCGGTCCCGGCCTTACATACCCCGAACCCGATCGGTCTCCGGCAAATCCACCCCGAACTGAACTGACCGAAAAACACCCATAATAGGAATATTCAGCGCAAGACCTTTAGTGTTGGTTAGAAAGTTTTACTTTATAACTCGCGCCTTCATTTGTTTCCTGGTAAGTTGAGGTCCTGGTGGGACGGTCCCTACGTTGTGAATAAGGTATATCCGAATGGTTCGGTAGATGTTTGTGACCCTAAGAATAGTGATATTTTCAAGGTTAATGGGCAACGTTTAAAGCCATTTTTGGAATATGTGGAAGTAGGTGAACCAGATGAGGTTTTGGTCGATCCTGTTTATTCGGACGACCCTGTTGTGTAGCCGTTGTGGCTACGTTCCGACAAGTAACTTTGCGTACCACTCTCTTCATTGAGAAGTGGAACCGGCCCCTAACAATAGAGGTACCCATCATTGACTTGGGTTTTATAGCTTCGCACGCCGCTATTAAAAAAAAGATCGTGTGCCCAGCTCCGGTCAATAAGGGCAATTTTGTGTCGGTGACATTGAATTCTATTAAGTTCTTTGTTTTTGGTACAATCTATGTATATTTGTCTTTTATTTCTTAGTTCTTTATTTCTTGTCTTTTGTTGAGTTGCTTTTGCTTCTCTCATTTAAAAAAAAAGGAAAAAAATTTGAAAATTGAAAAGAACAAATTTTTTTTAGCATAATGGTCTTGTAGAGTCACCTGTTCTTTGCCCACCGGCGAGGGATGGGGAGAAAAGTATGACATGTTGATCGCGTGAAGATTTGGTGGAGTATTTTCTTTTTCTTTTTGTTTTGGGAGCCCGGATAACAAGAGCCGGGCGGTATGTCATTCGTGCTTTTCGATAGTTGGTGCTTAATTCTTTTGCAGGGTGCAGCGCTACACACGGCAGTAGGCGCGGTGACGGAAAATTTCTCGATTATCAGCCGAGGTCATGGTGGTTGGCTGCCACCCGTAGGTCCATTTCTTCTCCTTTATGCTTTTGTTTGCTGTGTCTCCATGCTCTGGGGACATAGCATGTTTCTAGTTGGGGGGAGGGTGTACTTTGTACATATTTTTGTGCGTTGCTAGGGTAATTTTTATTTTATGGGGGATATGTTTGTTATGCGTGATTGTGTGATTAGGCGAGCATGATAGTCTTAGTTGAATTGATTCCCTGTTTAATTTGAATTCCTGCATATTTTTGGCGTTCTTTAAAGCCATTGATGTTGAGTAGAGTGTCCCCATGTAGTTGATAATGTGTCCTTTGTTTTTCTTTTTCTCGCATTTGCGAAAAATAGTAGTCTTTTGTTTCATAATTGAGCAAATTTTTCATGCATTCGTGAGAGTCAGTAACGTGCATAGGGGATGAGACAAGGCATTTTTGAATGATTAAACCACATACGAGTCCCATTGACCAATCCTAAACCAGTCCAAGTCAGTTCCTGAGTCTAGCCTAGGAAACCGGTGTGTGGGTTGGATTGTAGTTGGGGAGTCTAGCTTTGTGCATCACGGGTGTCTCATTTGGAGCATCGTTTTTGTTAGAAGTGGAGTTGAAGAAGTTTTCTTGGGTGTCATGCTTTGGGAACCAAAAGCCTTTGAAAAAAAAAAACCCAAAATCGTTAGCCCCAAAAAAAAAAAAAACCCCTCAAAACGAGGCTGCAGAGAAGGGCAAGGGAGTTAGTTCAAGTGCTGCTCCAGATGTGGATCCGGGTTTGGAGGCTGATATTTGCCCAGTGCAGGGCCGGGCCAAGAGACGGACCCGGGATCAGATTGAAAGGGACAAGAGGGAGCAATGGGAACTTTCATTCAAGACAAGGAAGTTGAAGGCGGAGAGGCATATCATCAGAGATAGTTTTCAGCCGGAGGACGAGGTCATCCGGGTGGTTGACCGCCAAGGTTTGTCTTTCTGATTCGAGCTCAATCCTGGGTATAATACTAAGTTGGTGGTAGAGTTTTATAAGAATTATTCTTTGCCTGAGGACGGGCAGGAGTTTCATCCCAATGCCTTCCTGCAGTCTAAAGTTGGTAGGGCTATTGTTAGAGTGACTCCGGACATCATTGCCGGAGCCTTGCATTACCATATGCCCACGGTCCCTACCAACTACCCGATGTCTGACTCCGAGTTTGAGCCGGAGGATGTAGTTGCTTTGCTGTATTCTAAGAGGAAGAATGCCCAGATACCGCATGGGCCTGGCAAGTTTAGGCCGCTTTTCCGTTTTGTTAATCAATTAGTTTGTTACAATCTGGACCCCCGGGCTACTGAGAATAAGCCCTCTGTCACCACGGGTAATATGATGTTTTCGTTCATGCATGAGGATACTGTTTGTGATTGGGACAGGTTCATTTCTTGAAGATGGTTGATTTTAGAGATGCGCTAACCCAGACTAGGATGCTTTTCCCATTTTTGATATCTGCTATTGTTAGGGCAGCAGGTCAGGGTGGGCAGTTGGCCACCAAGTATTACAGGAATGATGAGTTGAGTCCGGGCCCCATTGATAGCTCTATTTTGAAAAGAAGTGCAGCCCATTCTAGTAGGGCCGGGAGTGCTTTGTTGGAGGAGCCTCTGGCGAATGCCAGCACGACCACGTGGCTGAAGAAGATTTTCTGTCTGGAAGTGGTAGTGGCCAAGAGCCAGCAGAAGTTGAAGAAAGAGGTGAGGTAGGTCAGGAGGCATCAGCTGGTTCAAGCCCATCAGAATAAGTGGATGATTGAGCGCATGACCGGGCAGTCCTCAGCTCCGTATCAGCCCGTTAGGCTTCCGGCCCAGGAGGATAGCGATGATTTCGAGGGTACCGATTCAGACCGAGTTGTTTCTTGATGCACAGGGCTGGTTGGGGGGTGTTATTTCATGTGGTGGTGTGTTTATTAGTTTTGGTGGTTTTTATTATTTTTCGTTCATTTTGGGTTTGTTTTAACACTTTATTCATATTTCTTTCTTTTCGTTGTTGGACTTGTTTGACTAGCACCGGTTGGTGCAAAACAGGTAAGTTAGGGGTAAGGTGGCGGCTATCTGGGTAGTTATCCCTGAGCTACTACAGGCCGCCGCCTATTTTGCAGGTTTCCCTTTGTTTCTAACCACAGTCAATATTAGCCTGGAATTAAGTCCTTAGTGAACCTTGTGCACGGTTATTGATTTTTATAAATGCATGTTTATGTGGATGTTGCTTAGTTATGGAATCGTTTTGTTTCTATTGTTTCTTTTCGTTGTGGCGTTTATTTGATTGGCATGTGGTAGCCTTTGCTTCGGTTCCACGTTATTTGCCAAGCGTCTTTTGTGGGATGTGTGAGTGTTCTAGTGAGCGAGTGGCATTGTTGCTTCATGGGGGCACTTTTCTCCGCATGCGTTAGGCGTTAATATTGTTTACAATTTTGTCGAAGCATGCATGCATTTGAGTTGTAGGTTGTTGATTGAGGTGATATCTTGTGTTTTGCCTGAGTTTTATACAGTATGCATAACCCTCGTATCCCCTCTTTTGTGTCTTTGTTTTACTTTCTTGTTCGTTCGTCACTAGAGACCAGCAACGCTCAAGTTGGGGGGTGTGATAGGCGCGTGATATTGCATATATTAGCGCCTTGATAGGGCATACTAGCGCATTGGATGCGCGGTTTATCTCATTTTTCCACTTGATGCCATTGTTTCCTTGGTTTTTGTGTTCTTGGTTAATTTTAGGAAATAAGGCGGTTTCGTCGCCAAGTTTGGTTGGCGAGGTGTGGGAATCATTGGACGTGCGTGCGTGGCAAGAGGATTCAGTCGAGGCGAGCATGAAAGGGCTTGGATTCCCACGAAAAGAACGCGTATCGATACTAGGAATGTTAGTATCGCTACGGTTGAGCTTAAAATTTGTCCAGAGGAATTCATATCAATAAAGTACTTGTTGGTATCGATATTGTTGTAAGCATTTGCGTATCGATACAGAGTTTGTTAGTATTGATACGCGTCCGTTAACTCTGGAATTTCCTTTATCCATTTTTATTTTGGAATTACTTTGTTTTGAGGAAAGATTAGTATAAATACTTTTAAGTTTTAGTATAGTAGGGTTACGAATTTTTCTTAGCGATTCGAAGTTTTGTTCTAAAGCTTTCTTGTTCTTCAGTTCAGAATACATCCTTCGGAGATTCGTTTAAGGTTTTCTTATTTATTAAAGTCTTTTGTTTTCCTTTATTTGTTTTGAATCTTTGGTTCCCTTTATTTAATTTTATAAATTTTAAAAAGCATGATTAATTCTAGGGTTTTATTCCTTTTATTTTTAATAATGAGTGAGTAGTTTTCCTGAGGTTTGGTCGCTGGGTAAAGGCGCACCGCGACCCAATTAGGATTTGTCTCGCAATTTTTCTGTACATTAATTTAATTAAATAATTTAGTTGGTGAAAACTACGTCCGTTGGACGAATCCGAGGCATTGCCGGGACTCATGTGAGCGGAAATGAGAGACCAAAACCTGTTCGCCACTGTGTACGGGACCGGCAATCTTAAGATTCGCATCCTTCAGAGTTTCCAATTCTCCCTAATTTTAACCGTTTTTAGAACCTTGAAAAGCGAGCAAATTTAGATTGGGTAGCGAGCGCCGGATTCCCTACGACCGTGCCTCTCTTTTTAATCATTTGAGCAACTTATCTGTTAGTATTAGTTAAATAATCATCTAAAAGACAAGGGGCGGCTACCTAAGAGCTAATTTTAATACTACAACCCGAGGTTCCACAGCACACACTTCACCGTCCTTAGTGGATTCGACTCCGGTCTTACTGAATATTTTGCTGCGTTGGTCTCCGCCCTATGCTTGGGGCAACCCGTTATTTTAGGTCTAGGAAATAGTCAAGCAAGAAACAAATGCAAAATACAAATTAACAAACTTGATTGTAAACTTACATGTATGCATGCATTGATTGATTGTTGTTGCCCCCTTGAAGATGCCGTTACAAAGAGGACATGTTAATAAACATGCCAGACGAGCCTTAAGTCTGCGAGAAGCCTCATGTGGCACTACCTCTCCTGACTGTCGCACTTGAGATTTAGGAAGGCCTGAGTTATCCATAGGGGATCTCCTGTTTCAGCTACACCCTCCCTATAGTGATGGCCATTAGACTAAGTAACAAAGCCCAGAGTTGAATGAAGTAGAAAAGATAATAATTAAGAAGATCAAGTGCATTCAAGTAAGAGGCCATAATCCAACCTAAATCCAAATTTGTCATAATACTTTTGAAATAGGAAAATTTCGTCACGGAGATCTTCTATTTTGCCGGAATTCATTGATTGCTCCGTACAATTTTTTTCGAAATTCATACTAAGACTGGAGGGTGAATGAGTAACATCATACAATAGAAGCATGCAACAGATTTAAGCTATACAAATTTTTGAGTGTTAATAAAGCAAGTGCACTGATAGCAATAGCTATTTCTCTATATGCATTAAGCTACTTTTAAGTGAATGCCATCATTACTTTTTCAGTCAACAAAATATAGGTATGCACTCATGACAACTAATGTTATGTCAAAAAGAAATAAATACGTGCATTGCAAATATTTGGCTATCAAACATTCAAAATTAGCGATTAAACTAAACCGCAGCTAATGCTTTCTTAATGGAGTTGCTAAATGTCGAATATATGTTACGTAAGCTATTATGAATTGCTGTGATTATACTAAACCACAGTTAGTGCTTTTGTCAATAAAGTTGCTAAACGCCAAATATTCACCATGTAAGAACCGCATATTGTGGCGATTATACTAAATTGCAACTAGAGCTTTTCTCACTAGAGACAATAGACATCAGATATAAGTTATGTACTAAAAAGTTGATACATCGATCGCAAGGAAGGTTATTTTTGCAACATATGTTGGGTTCGTTAGATAAAACCGCTGTGATATGTGTTTTATCTTTGCGGTTGTAAGATGTCTATATAATGGTAAGATAGAAGGGCATATCCTTGGCAGGTTATGATTAGCGCCACTACAGGTTGATTGCCACTACAGGTAATGTAAACGAGGTCTATATGTTGACCGCTGTGAAAGGTTACGCAAAGTCTCATAATGTCTATATGTGAGCGCTGCTATAGGTTATGAAAATGATTTCCGAGCAGAAATTGCTTATTTTACCACTACTAAACATATAAATTCCCGAAGTGGTGAAATGCTTGCTCGAGTACATTTACGATAAGGTTGGAGCCATAAATTGTTTTCTCCAATTGAAAGAGGTTCAAATGGTGCAAAAGCTATTCTCTCCTCTTGTCTTTTGGAAGATGATGTAGCATTACACTCAGTAACACCACCCCCCCCCCCCCATTTGGGAAAGAGTAAAATTTCCAACAACTTTTTCTTTTCCGTTGCCTAAAAAGAACTACCAAATTTCAGAAGCCTGTTCCAATGGTAATGGATGATGCTTGTTAGCCTTGCCGTAAATGGAGAGAGTTTCTCAAATTTATGTGGTTTGTGTCTATGCTTCTTATCAATTAAGAAATGTATTTAAGTTTACCTTCTGATTAGAATGATTTCAAAACCAGTTTTCCAACTCTATAGACTTGTCTCTAACCACACTACCTAAAAACCAATATGATTCTTCTTCTAAGTTGTAGAAGATAGCTGAATTTAGTCATTCTGTACCTTGAGTTTAACACTGTTGCTTGTGAGGGGCCTCAAAACAGCCAGCCCACAGTAGGAGAGACGAGGCATAAGTTCTTCATCGAGTAAGATGTTAGCAGCTTTTAAGTTGCTGTCACCAACAGGAGGCAAGCACGTGGAATGCAAATAGCTGAAAGCATAGATTAATCACATTACTTTTTCTTCCTCGTAGTCACAGGAAAAGTAGCATATGAGGAGTAATGGAGGTATACATGTTTGCTACTGTGAAACGTTATGGCATTCTAAAAGCACAATGAGTTGTATCAACTGATAGGATACTCTTGGTGGATTTTCTAGCAGCCATTGGTCTGTTTTCCACAGTTTTATTGAAAATAGGATACTCTTGGGGGATTTTCTAGTAGCCATTGGTCTGCTTTCCAAAGTAAGGAGGCAAACACGTGGAATGCAAATAGCTGAAAGCATAGATTAATCACATTACTTTTTCTTCCTTGTAGTCACAGGAAAAGTAGCATATGTGGAGTAATGGAGGTATACACGTTCCCTACTGTGAAACATTACGGCATTCTAAAAGCACAATGAGTTGTATCAAATGATAGGATACCCTTGGTGGATTTTCTAGCCATTGGTCTGCTTTCCACAGTTTTATTGAAAATAGATTCTCTCATGCTTGTTTTCAAATCAGTTTTCAAAACTCACTGCCACTGTTAATGAAACATAAACACCGATCATTTTCATATCTTATTATTTTTTATGAAAAATTTAACTGAGAATTGGAAAACATCAAAAAATTTATGCATTGAGCTCTTTTCCAAAAAACAAGTTTCGATAGGCATCAAAACAAGCTAGGTTTTTTTGTTGTTCTTTCAGAAAACACAAATATCCAAGCAAGTCTTACTCCAAATCTAAGAACACTGCATTGAGTACACTGTACTTGCTCCAAAGCTCGTGCTATGCCAAGAACAATTCTGAGACGTTGGCCCCAAGAGAGAGTCATATATTCATCAAAGTGTAAAGCATCATCTAGAGTTAGATTTCTGACATACTCATAAACAAGAAGATGTTGTCTGTGCTCTAAACAGTAACCTAGAAGTGTAACAATGTTTGGGTGTCTCAACCGGGCTGCATTCCAAATCACTTCCAAGAATTGTTCTTCTTTGTTGTGAGACAGCGCTACTATATTGATATTCTCTACAGGTAAGATCTTGCGAGAGAGAGAGAGAGAGAGAGAGAGAAATTCCAATAAATTCTACATCTCGTTTTATAGCTTGAAAGGGAGATGTAAGTTTTGAATTCTTACTTGTACATTGGGAAGATCTGCTTTGTAAACAGAACCAAGAGATCCCACTCCAAGGAAGTTCTCCTCACTTAAACCATTTGTTGCTGATTGAAGCTCTGCCATAGTGTAAACTTTGGCACTGAATGGGATTTTCCATTTCTTGGAGAAACTTCGCCTAGACATTCTGTCCTTCGGGGAGGAGGATACCTCACCCAAACCAAAACATGACCATGAAACTACTACGATGTCTAGGAGTACTAAAGACCAAACTACATAACCTGCTACCTAGATTTCACGTCATAATAAAATTGAAAGGTATCACAAATTGACACAGAATATGACAACCAAAATGCTGAGTGGAAATCCCAATTCCCTATCAAATACATTCACAAATTTTCTCTTAATTCGTCAAATTTCCTACCCAAGACATTCAATGTTTTCTCTTCCAAATCCTCAATGCTAGTTTAACATGCATAAAAATATAAAACCAGATCGGTTACAAATACAAAATTAGAGATTGGGTAGAAGGACTTACAGAGATGATGTAGACATGTAGTCAAGAAGACCGGCGTTAGCTTCACCATCTTTTGCAGGAGCTTCATACTGGATCTATCAACCATGCCACCATCTGTCTAATCATGCAAGATAAATCCTGCAACGTTACAATTAACAAATCCTTCCTCGCCTTGGAGTATCAACTAATACTTCGGATACCAAAACATCCCTTTGATGCGGTCAGGTTCAAAACCCAGATTCCAATAGAATTCCACAACTGCAATGACATTGTACAGAACCAAGTGAAAAAACAAAGCAGGAGAAATCAAAATTATTATTATGAGGAACTGTGCAACAAGGGAACCAGAGTTGACATGGACATTTCTTGTGCTCTTTATCAATGAAGTTTATACAAGCTTAAATTGCTACATTAATAGGAAAAAACATTATGATACACAACACATGGCTTCAGAATTTCCTGAAGAACAAGATAGATAATTGTTCCAATATTATTCATATAGGACCCCGACTGTTACCCAATCAAGACTCCAACAATGGTGGCTATGACTATCTGCAAAGAGTATAATTCTGCCAATGTCCCTTTGTATAAGAACCCTTATGAGATTTTCAACAAAAGAGCCTTTCCAAGACCTTGGCCCTGCATAGGATAGATCACAGAAGTCTTAAAGCAGTGATTTTGCAGTTTACATTAATTCCAAATTTCCAAGGAATGTAATTTTAGTTTCGACGAGTGCAAAGTATTTAGGTGCAACATGTCCTAAGAGCTCTTATGTTCTCTCTAATCCATTCGACAAAGATGTGTGCTATCTGAAGGACCGAAACCATGCCTAGATCAACAAAACTTCAAATGAATCTGTTTAGGACGTAAGAATCGTTGGACCCCCACAGTGGGAGAGGTGCTAACAGGACAAAGAATCTTGGCAGTACTTAAGTCGTTGACTGTGTAAGATAGATTCGATCGAAGACAGCAAATTATTGTTTCTTAACCATGCCCAGTAGGCGTCAGTTTGAACGACCGCCGACCGGTACTTTATTTGTACGTAGCTCCTTGTTGGGGTTACTCAAGTTCGTAGAATTCCAATAATGTTGCTCTAGCATACAAGCACATGTTAGAATTCAAAACAGATGCTTCAATTTTCTTCATACTTGCAGCACTTCTGTACCCACAAATTAACAAACAATACTGAGAGTCGGGATCCACTACGACATCCCAAATGGTTGCATTGAAGGCGTGATCTGAAGTTGCACGAGCCATTCTTATAAGCTTCTTTTGGTCTTTTTCCTCTGCCAAGGAACTTTCCAAGTACGCTAAGATGTTCATCATTTCTTATAGCAAGGGAAAACTAAATCTCAGTTGAACACCTATTCAGACTCATAAATAATGACTGCAAATAAAATATTATGGTCCCAATCTAAAGTACCTTCTCCAGGCGACTTTCTTATGGAGTGTAATGCAGCTACCATGTAGCTATTTTTCAAAGCTGCTGCTATTTTTGAGAGTGGCCTCCGAGGCCAGCCCACCTATTAATCCATGATGAAATAACATCTGAATTCTTTCAAATGCTAATAGCATTGTGCAAGAAAACAAAATCAGTAAGCAAGCAAGCAGAGAGAGAGAGAGAGAGGGATTCATTAACTAATGGTTTTGAAGACCAAAGGCATGTTTCTTTACTGGTTCCACCATGACAACAAAAGGACTTTATCAACTGGTTTCATACAAGCTACTAAAAGTGTGCACCTTATTAGAGAAAAGGGAAGAGAAAAAGACCCAAGGGTAAAGGGATTCAGACTACGCAGCAGCAGGCATGCAAGCTAATTTCAGGCTCATGCACCTACTACATCAGACTATGTCTTAAAGGGATCCATTCATCCAGTTCATGCATGCTTACATAAGGTTCTGGAAAAAATTTCCTTATCACATAAGGCTTCAAGATCATGCACGTCTACATCTCCACCTGAAGAAAAAAATTATCTGTTCAATCGATCCATCTGGGTGTGTCTTCTCAATCAGAACAAACTCTTCAGGTAATGGTTCCTCTTCCTCTTCCACAGTGGAAGGTGCTTCGATAATTTGTGTGGGATTCTTCAGTAATCTGCAACAGAAAGCAAGATAAGGCCCTTTAACCCATCCCTGAGCTAAATCAGGTTGATGGCAGCAAAAAACTACTAACCAACCATTGATATGGATGTCGGGGAAAAATGCAACTGCTCTCATTCATATAAATGAAGCTATTTGATGCATTTAATAATGCTATACCTTTAGAAAAAGGCTGATGGAAAAACTAATGCAGAATGCAAGCACAGAAGATTTAATGGTGGAGTAGCCTGCTCACAAAATAGGGAACTGTGACCCCCTAACTACAAACCTTTTTTTTAGCAGACACTGCATGCCCAAATCTGTATTTCACATTGGAAAATTTGCTACATAGAGTGTGTTAACTGCAGGTGTTGGACACGCATGTTAGAAATAGTTAAGCTTGATTGTGGGGTATTGTTGGGATTTTCCCATGTTAAATGCCATTCAAAAAGGAATTGGTGGTTTGTTGGGTTCTTAATGACTCAGGTTTTAAATGTCCTCTTTTTTGGAATGAGTTAGCCGGCTGTGCTTCTGCTGGCATGCATGGAAAGAAGAAAGAAAAGTAGGAGTAATAAAGAAAGCAAAAGAAAAGAAAAGGCAGAAGACATAAATGTGGAGCATGCATGGATGATGGGCTTGAGAATGCATGGGTGATGGAGCATGGCTCCAGAAGCTTCTTTGTTGATATAAAAAGGGGTCTTGTGCCGAGAAAAGTATGGTGAGTGGGAGAGAGAGACTGAGCAGTGTGAGAGGAGAGTCCGGGAACCCCTTTGGGGTCTTCCCCACCAGATTGTGTAGGGTGTGTGGAAAAATCAGAGAGCATAGAGGGTGTGAGAGATTGGTTCTCGCCTAAGGCTGAGGGATTTTTCCTACCATGTTTTTCAGTGTGAGAAAGAAACAAAGTTTGTTGTAAGTTTGTATCAGTGAGGCAGAGGGGTGTGAGGTAAATGTCAAGTGTGAGTCTGTGATATTTGTATCTCACCGTTGTAATCCTCATTGTTATAGTGGAGTTGTTCTCTCTCCTGTGGATGTACCAGAGTTTGGGGAACCACGTATATTGTGTGTTTTGTTTATGTGTGTGTGATCGGTTTTTTTGTTAAGCTTCCATTGCGGGTGGGATTCAAGTATAATCTCAACACGTGGTATCAGTGCATAAGAGTGGTATCGGAGCGGGGGAATTTTTTTTCTTTTCCCAACAGGTATTGTAATGGAGGTTGGGAGGCTACTAATGCCAGATGGGTGAAGCAGCTTAGGTGCTTTATGAAGCCTCTCTCATGGTTGTACTGTTGTAGTTTTAAGTGTAGTTCTACGGTTTGTATTCCTTGTAATCTTGCACCTATACATACCTGTGTTGTGTAAGGTGTAAGTGTCGGAGATTGATTCCAGTTGAAAACTTGGATCCAACGACGACAGAAAAAGTACAAACGGCTCTCATAGGCAAGAAGGGCTGTCCCTGTTTTCACCAGAAGTGAAAGATGGAAACCCCTATATCACTTACTTTCTATTAACTCAAATACAAATCGCGTCTATAGTAATAGCAGCAAACTGTCAGTGTCTAGTGCTCCATATAGAATTCTTTGATTGGAAGTACTCATCCTACCCACACCAAAAGAAACATTTTGACACCAAAACACAATAGATGTACTGCCACCAAAACGGGGTGGAACTTAGGAAGTGAAGTGAAATGGAAGGGGAAAGATAGGACAAGGAAATTCAAGTACAAGCTAAGTTTGTGTTTTTGGGTTGGAAATGAGAAGAGAATGAACAACTATTTTCTGAAAAAGTCCAGTTTTTTTGTATACCTTTGCATAAAATAGTAAATTCGTAAGTAAATCAAATTCTTCGTCATTTTCATAAGTTAATATGGACCGATCTACGAATCCATGTACTCGGTCTATTGGATTCAGTTTCAAAGAAATCTCATTATTCCAGATTATATTTTATTGAAAAACTGAAGAATTCCTTAACGCTGATCATTTGGTTGTGTTTAGGTTATGGATTTTCAGAGGGACATACCATGGTTTAAGTGATGAACCTGAATTGGTAGTCAGATGGCTACATATTAAGACTTTTTGGTAGTCCCAAATTTTATTAAAAAAAGAAACAAATGCAGAGAACAATGGAGGCATACCTCCCACTACAAGAAAGAAACACTGTGTAGCAACAACTGAACTCACCTAGATACATGGCTAAGTTACTTGCCAGACCTAATCATTTGAAAACTGTGATCCCTTATTCTAACATCAAACCTAATCTTTTCAAGTATGGGGGATGACTGCCTATATTTTGGTACATCTCTCAGTGTGCCAAATGCAGAAAACCATAGTTGCCCGAGCAATTTTTGATCAAAAATGATGCTGTTATGAAAGGACTCCCCACCAAGATTCCTTTCGAGCTAGGAATCTCATCATATCACATGATAGAGGAGCCTTAGACGTACCATAAGTGACACACGTGCTGTCAAGGGGCAGTTGAAGAATAGGTGATTTATTGCAGTCTATTTCACCATGTCAGATGATTGCCTCATTCTTATGAGGAGTTTGTTGTAACGATGGTAGGAGCGCAAAGTGAGATGAGAAGCTGGAATACTACACCAAAACTCTATTTGCACAAAGAAATCAAAGCAGCTACAAACAAATTCAAGGAAGTCATAGGCCATGGTAGCTTTGGAGTATGGAATTAATGGTTGATAACTTCCATCGAACAGTCGGAATGCTTGAAAATTACACAAGGAACACTAAGGAAGCATAAACCCAAAGGACTCTAGTGAATAAGCACCCCAGAGAGAGGGAGAGAAGTTACCTAGATTATCACAGAGGCGAACCCAGATTTAGCCCGAAACTCTCTTCACAACCGCAATCTTCACTTCAAAGTCTGTAATAAAAAGTCTGTAATCAGAACAAAACCATAACAGGTATACGAGAACTGCAATGAGAACTTCGAAAAGTGAAATCGGAACTTCGAAAACTCCTTTCAATTTCAGAAATTTCTTACCCTGTTCCAAGATGGGTTTCATGGATGTTGATAGACAGCAATCAACAATAAAATGAAGGGAAAATAACGAATCAGTGGAAGGAGGGGCAAATATTGCCCAGGTCATGGACAACTTTTTTGGAATTCCTAAGTGATGGGAAGGAGAAAAGTAATTCATAAGACATGGGAACCAAAACATATATGGACAAAGTTACCCCTCTATTCCAAGACGACGTCGTACGTGTACTCTCGGGTCTTCCTTCCGTGTTTTCCCTTTCCCACTCCCCTCCCCATTGAAGTAAACCCTTCTGCTCCACAAGAACGTAAGACGCCATCTTCTCCTCTCTAGGGTCTGCTCCATCTTCATCTCCTCTGTGCTCTCTCCATAGGGTTTGCTCCCCCTTCATCTCCTCTGTGCTCTCCATCGTCTGAAGAGTTGCCCTAGTACGAACGCATGACCACGGTTCATCCGAATTGATTCGGACTCAATAATCGTTAGGTAAGTTGAACGCCTCTCTCTCTCTCTCTCTCTCACACACACACACTCACTGTCTCATTTGTTTATTATTGGGTTGGGTTTACTCCACGTATTGCAAATTGGTTTTAGGGGTGAACTCTCTAAAAAATTTGAAAATGGTTATCAATTTTGGCTTAAGTAGATCACAGATAAAAGTGGAAATGCGGTGTTTGGGTTGGGGCAGAGGTATTTTTTTGGAGGTGTTGGGAAAGTGGTGCTACTGTGGTGGAAACTAATTGTTTCTCTTCCCATATTCTCATAAGGGTAAAGTTTGAGGTGACTGGATTTGGTTCAGTAAAGCTGATAGTAGGCAATTAATGGTAAGTGACGGGAAGCTTGAAATTTAATTTATTTCTAATACTTGACTACTCTTGTATAAAAAATTCAATGGTGCTTTGTGGACTTATATATGTTGGTGAACTGGAAGGAGAAAGGAAAAAGGGAGGACATGAAGAGAGTATACATTTATACAAAAATAGCAGATGCGGGAGATGGTATTGCTTCTCATCGATATCAGGCCCTCTGATAAGAAAAATGTGTTTCATGTTTTTTTTTATGGCATTCTGGGAATTAATAAAGTGGGGGATTGGGAGGATTACATCCCACATGTGCTGTTGGTGGCAGGGCTGAGGGTGCCATAGAAGTTGAGGAGGTTGTTATTCCTCCCAAATGCTGTCAAACAACCTCGTCTGTATTCTTGATTACCGGTTGAGGAGGAAAATTAAGAACTGTTAAGAGAGTAACAGAAAGTGAAGTCATGATAAGTAAAGACGGGGAAAATGAGAAATTTGATCAAGGAAAGTAATCGAGGCTATGTGAGCCTAGCATGCTATAAAACCCCAGTGCTTTAACGTATATTATTTGGGCTTGATCTTTTAGATCAACATTTGCAGTTGCAGCTATGTTTACTTCGACCAGCTGTTTGTGATTTTGTTTTTGCCTTTATTTTTGTTTCTAGGTTTGTTGTGGTTTAACACTTGCATTACTAATGGAACATGATGTAATCAGTCTTATTAAAGGTTAGTATGATTTCCTCTTACACCAAGTTATTCTTTATGGGTCAGTTTTCCCTTTTGTTTTGTTTCCTCGTTAACTTGTAAGTTCCAAACATGAATTCCCTTTTCCGCACTTCACAATGCAGAAGAATCCTTTAAGCACTTGATGGTGGGAGTTTTCAATATTGGTTTATGGTGCTTTTTGTGAGTGAAAACAGCAAAATGTGTTTACGCATTATGCTCCCATTAACATATTTCACTTTGTCTACATAAACGGATTAAGACTTGCAATTTCCTTTTGTGGCCCTGCTTATCTTAGGTATGGACTTGTATTCCACCAATTTGCCATTCTTTTAACTCACATGGAAGTTTATCCTGTTTAGTAGCTTTTCAATGGCATCTCTTGCGTTATCAGGTATGGGTGGTTTTGCTGCAGGATTATGTGTTATTAAGCATACTTGCCCCCACTCACGCCATTGTTCGGTTATATACTTGCAGGAATAACCAAGTTATTGTTATGATTGAAAATAGATCAAGATGCTTCCAAATAATGATGGATATGCATTGAAAATTCTAACATTGCATTTTACTTGGTGATTAAGAGGAAAAAACAAAAAAGAAAGTGATAAGTTCTTGGTGTAAATAGAATCATCTGGCTAAATAGGGTCTTATCCCAACAAATTGTCTATTCTTGCTATATTTTTTGGGTTGTTAGGCTTGCATTGTTAAGAGTGGTTATTTTTAATCTATGGTACTGCTTTGTTAGATGGATGTGAGTTATTTATCATTCGCATGCACAAAAAGAATGGTACCTCTTTTCCCTTGCTCATTACGTATAACTTTTGTGTTGCACTTCATGAAGAAGTAAAAGTTCAATAGCTCAAATCGGTAATTGGGGAAGAACATTCTGGAGTGTATCAGTGTAAAGTGTAAACTTTATCTGATTTTGCAGATTGTAGAACTGCAGTGCATACCTACTGTGAAAGCATTTTTCTTTACGGTTTTTGAGAGAAGCATGTTGTTGTGAAATATAGCGAGAGTATTGTGAATGAGCTCACATTTGGCACCTAAAGCCAAGATTTTTATTTTGGCAAGCAAAGCTCAATAGAAGGAGATATGATACATAGCTCACATGACTGTTTCTTTTGTTGTTGCTAGGTACCTCCTTTGAAACAACGTACGAACTCATAAGGATTAAGCAGCTTGAGGATCTGGTGTTTCTTTTGCATAGAAGTGAGTACTTAATCCTGTTTGCTCATTCTTCAGTTCAGTTTTAGGTTTTTTAACAATTTTAGTGCACTTAAGTGTAGCTACACAACTGTTCCATTTGCCCTTTTTGGTCTTTGATATTGGTCATTGAAACTTGAAAGTATTTAATTGCAAGTAAGCTGGTGACTTGTGTAGAGAATCAGTTCCAGGCTCCACCTAGATTCAGTTTTTTCGTTCCTAGAGCAGATAGGGTATGGTAATAATCATCAGGAGATCCAATGAACTCTTATCTTGTCCTGAAATCGTAGTTTCTCTTTGTAGTTTACATTGTTTTGCAATTTTCATTGTGTTCGGGTACTTCAAAGATTTATTATGTAATCAGCGAGCTAAAAGCTGAATTTATTTGTTAAAACAATGATATTTTTGCACATGATAATAAACTTTTGGTAGTCAATGTTCATTTTTCGCTTGTCTTGTTTCACCCACATGGTGATGACTGATGATGGATCAGTTGAGTTATTTTCTTGTCCATACATAGATGCCGAAACAGTTTGTAAATGAGCACACATTTGGTACCTGAAGCCAAGATTTTTGTTTTGCAAAGCAAGGCTCAATAGAAGGAGATATGATATGGAGCTCACATGACTGTTTCTTTTGTTGTTGCTACGTACCTCCTTTGAAACAACGTACGAACTGACAAGGATTAAGCAAAGAGAAGAAAAGGGATTAATGTAGCCCGCCCAAGTGATTAGGATGCAAAGACTTAGTTTCGATTACGAACACATGTGTTCCTATATATATGTGTGTTCTGAAACACTTTCATTTGTTAAATGATTTGGTTGGTGGTTTTTGTCCTTTCAATATCCTTTTCTTTTGACCTATAGATTGAAATTTCCGAGTCCTTTCTTGAGCTCATATTGACTGTTAGCCTTATCTGGATGTTGCCTTTCTTACCCTTGCTACTTGTTTCAACATCCACCAAACGGTTCGGGGAAGGTGTTGTGTCTGGGAGTACAACAGTGTGCTGTGAGTGCAAATTGGGTCCATCCCAGGCTCGATGATTTGCACTCACAACAGCACAAGATGAGGCACAACACCCACTCCGAATCCTTCATTAAGAATCCAATGCCATTATTCCCCCAAACTGAATGAATACGATTTGTTATTAGTATCATAATTTTTTGGTTGGGTGACAGGTGGGCATACACCCTTCTGCAGCGGAGGAATTTGTGACTATGCGCTCAGTGACAAGGCGCCTCACTAAACCGAAGACTAATCTCTGAATACACATACAGCTTTGAGAATAGTAATTAGGCTGATATAAGAGGCTCTATTATGTAATTTGTTTCATATTATCTATACACCCAGGAAAGTAGAGACAAGGATCAAAGAAGGTTATTTCGTTGAGAGTTTGTTGAAGTATATATTGTCTCATAAATGGAAGTATTTGTTTACACTTGAAATGCTTATAATGGATCAGGATCCACTCATATGAAGATCCTTATTGCGATTTTTATGTATGTTGCCAACTTCAGTTCCATTTTTGTGATGTGCGGGCGGTGTATTTTTAGGTCCCAATGCATGTACCATTAAACGATGGGTGATGTTCGAAAAGTATGTGAATTTTATCGAAGTGTATGCATATATGTTGCTCTTTCTGTGGTGTACAAATAGTTTACTACTGAAATTTATTCATGAGTTGATAGCACTTCAATTTGGCATTGAGTAAACAAGAGTGATGAAAGGTTGTTTTTCGAGAAAGCAGAAACTTCATTACCAAAATATAGCAAGAGTACAACCACCAGCCCTCCCTTTTCAGGGTGGCTTTTGCCAACCTATGAGCAACTTGCACCGAGACACTACTGACTTTTACAATCGAAATAAAGTCAAACCTATTACAGAAGCACCAAATATCTAAAATAATAGAGCTTGACCAAACATCCGGTTTAATGTCTTCATGCAAAAACATCATAAGCAGCAAACTATCCGTTAGGATGGTAGCATTCGCAATCCCCTGAGCATAACACCAGCGAACAGCCTCCAAACTAGCAGTGGCTTCTGCAATATTTGCACTGGGCATTGAGTGCTTCCTCGAACCCTACCACGCTCGCATATGGGATCATCAACCCATTGAAAGTAACTGTAATGGTTTGGATCATCAACCCATACAGACCAACACACCTTTATAAACATAGAGCAAAGTCAAAAGGTAACCATTGGAATGACAAATTAAAATTGCACCTTATAGTGATCAAATTGAAGCATATCTTCCTCATTACCCACTCTGCAAAATATGCTACTGGCATTTGGCATTATCGCAACTAGAACAAGACCCTCTTTACCCAAGCGGTGCTCGAAGCATTGAAAATTTAATTTTCCCAACCACGGTTCAATGCCCAATCTAACCAATTTCAGCCTATCCGTTGTTAAATTTAACACATCGTTCTTCAATAAAACAGCTCCTAACTGGATAAGATTTCTAATATCCATGTCAATAGCTATTGCATTAAGAGCATCAATAAAATCTAAACTCTGTACATCAGTTGTGGCAAAAGCAAGAATCCTTAAAACTGCCACACCAAGATGAACCCAAGTGATCTATTGGGTTCTGATGAGGTGGCATAAATTGAAAATCACTCTTGGAATAAAGTCTATAACACCTTCCCGGTTCAATTCTCCCAGAACGACCAGTTCGTTCATTTGCAGAGCTCTGACTAATCCAGCAAACCTTGAGGACATTCATACGAGAGCCAGGTTCAAACCTAGTCTTTTTCACTATAAAAGGTAACACAACTACAGAGGGAAATTTGAACTTTTTATAATTTCATTCTACTTCCATCTGAGATTTGAACTTCCTCACAAGCCCATTCTACTTTTCAAATAAGGTCTAACTTTTTTCGAATAAGCGTACGATAAGATTAGGATACGAGCACTTTTAGGCTAGTAGGAGACACGCTCCATTCCAATTATCCAACTAGACATCCCAACAACGTCTTACCCAATCAAGGAATGGAATAAACTAGGATATGAACAAACAAACCTTATTAAGCAAAGAAACTTAACCTTATTAATAGTTAAAATGGCTATAATAGAAACTTATCAACACACAAGGGTAAAGGGACAGCCATTGAGTGAGTTAAAACATGGGTGACTGCCCGTAACAGTTTAGAGCATACTTTCTTACATAGAGAGCAACAAAAGTTCATAAAAGGAGTAACATTAGGTGACTTAAAAAGCAAATTTTATATTTTCAGAAAAAAAAACAACCCTAAACAGTCTAGGGCATACTTTCTTACATAGAGAGCAACAAAAGTTCATACAAGGAGTAATATTAGGTGACTTAAAGAGCAACTTTTGTATTTTCGAAAAAAAAACAACCCTTAACCGTCTAGGGCATACTTTCTTACCAAGAGAACAACAAAAGTTCATACAAGGAGTAACATTAGGTGACTTAAAGAGCAACTTTTGTATTTTTAGGGAAAAAAACAACCCTTAACAGTTTAGGGCATACTTTCTTACATAGGGAGCAACAAAAGTTCATATAAGGAGTAACATTAGGTGACTTAAAGAGCAACTTTTGTATTTTCAGAAAAAAAAAAAACCCTTAACAGTCTGGGGCATACTTTCTTACATAGAGAACAACAAAAGTTCATATAAGGAGTAACATTAGGTGACTTAAATAGCAACTTCTGTATTTTCAGAAGAAAAAAAAAACAACCCTTAACAGTCTAGGGCATACTTTCTTACATAGAGAGCAACAAAAGTTCATATAAGGAGTAACATTAGGTGACTTAAAGAGCAACTTCTGTATTTTCAGAAGAAAAAAAAAACAACCCTTAACAGTCTGGGGCATACTTTCTTACATAGAGAACAACAAAAGTTCATACAAGGAGTAACATTAGGTGACTTAAAGAGCAACTTTTGTATTTTCGAAAAAAAACTAACCCTTAACAGTCTAGGGCATACTTTCTTACATAGAGAGCAACAAAAGTTCATACAAGGAGTAACATTAGGTGACTTAAAGAGCAACTTCTGTATTTTCAGAAGAAAAAAAAAACAACCCTTAACAGTCTGGGGCATACTTTCTTACATAGAGAACAACAAAAGTTCATACAAGGAGTAACATTAGGTGACTTAAAGAGCAACTTTTGTATTTTCAGAAAAAAAAAACAACCCTTAACAGTCTAGGGCATACTTTCTTACATAGAGAGCAACAAAAGTTCATACAAGGAGTAACATTAGGTGACTTAAAGAGCAACTTTTGTATTTTTAGGAAAAAAACAACCCTTAACAGTCTAGGGCATACTTGAAGAAGAACCACATTTCATACAGACCAATACACAAGGGTAAAGGGACAGTCATTCCCCGTCGTAATTGATTCCAGAAATTCCTTGTAATCTTGAGTCCATCGTCGGATTGGCAGCTCTGAATTCCTGAGTGTGATGTCATTGACTTCCCTCTATAATTCCATTGAAAGTGTAACTAACCCCGGATTCATAGGGCAGCCAATTTTCTTCTTTTTCCTCCTGGGGTATGCCCCTTGTAGGTTAAGCTGTACATTCGCTTAGCTTCTTTTTCTATTTCAAGCTAAATTACCCAACAAAAAAAAAATCCCGGATTCATTGGTTGCTATTTTCTCAATCTTTCCTCTGAACCCTTTGCTACGGTTGGATCCATAACTTCCATTGCCTCATAAATGTCTCACATTTGCAACTATATCCCTTAGGCTATAATTCGAAATATTTGAGCTCCATTCTATCCCAATTCCCTTACTTCTGTTGACAACTAACATCGGTATGATCGGCATGTACCTTTAGAAAATGACAAATGAATATACAACATGCCAAACAAATTCATCGTAATGTAAATTGTTTACTACTACTCAAAAATAATACCAAGTAGGTTCAATAGATTGCCCATCTTCATTCAAGTA
Source organism: Rhododendron griersonianum (assembly GCA_018127125.1). Lineage (NCBI taxonomy): Eukaryota > Viridiplantae > Streptophyta > Magnoliopsida > Ericales > Ericaceae > Rhododendron > Rhododendron griersonianum. The sequence continues at coordinate 12,350,655 of CM030792.1, read as the reverse complement.
GTCAAGAAGGATGTCATCATCCTTGGGGATCAAGAATCTCGTAAAAAAAGATGTGGAGTGTATACATACGTACCACTTGTAATCGAAGGTATTGACCGCTGAAGATCTGCCATTGAAAATAGTATAAGCTCCTTGTAGACAAAGTCAATGTACTTGATGAGTTTCTCCTTCTGATTAAGGTAAGTACCAGGCTGCAACGACAAAAACAAAGAAAGTGTTGTCCCCATTAGAAAAGACAATATTTGCAAAACAAAAGAGAACTTACAAATTTGAGGAATACATTATATAACTTCAAACCTCAAAGTGTCGGAGCCGATTCTTTCTTGCTTCAAATTTCTTCTTGCTGAAGGCAAGCTCAATTGCTTCCCCATCTTGTTCATCTTCCCAAATGATGTCTTTGTTGTGGCTTTCAAGATCATTGAAGTATTCTTGTGGCTTTCAAGATGATTGGTAGTTATGGCCTATGCGGCTAACAAACCGTTAGCTTTACCTTCACTGGCCCCCCTTGGCGTGTATATGGCGTAACTTATTTTCATAGAGAGAGCAATTTAATTTCCACAAAGGGCAACTTTATTTCATAGAAGGAGCAACATATGTGGATTCACCGAGCAACTATCTTGGGCAAAAAAATATAAAGTTGTTGCATAGATCCAACAACAATACTACCACAATTTATAATTACTAAAATGAAATAAAATACAATTACTCCTATTCGTCATCGGAATGTCGACGACCACCCCCTTCATCCATCTCACTTGGTAGTCGAAAAAGACGAAAATGGGAGTTGTTCGGTAGATCAACAGGTGGGGGTGTACTGGTGGCACTTGGATCGGTAATCCACCATATTGTTCTATCGATCGTTCCATAACTTCCCCGTTTGTGAGAACTCTCATACTTCTTGTTTGAAGTAAACGATGCAGTTCTTGATCTTCTGTCGAACCAAAGGAAAGCCGGATGTTCGGATGTTGAACAGGTAGGGATGTACGTGTACGTACCCGTGTACGAGAATGAGAACTCTCTCCTTTTTCTAGTCTTCTTCCAAAAGGACAATTTGGATCCATATCGTAATTGTTTTGAATGCTTCATCAATGGCCGAGCAAGAGTGTATATAGACAACTAAATTAGTTCATATGACCTTTTACTGGCCCTCTTGTCATGTATATGGTGTAACTTAATTTCATATAGAGAGCAACTTATTTGCCTTAAGGAGCAACTTAATTTCATAAAAGGAGCCACATATGTGGACTGACAGAGCAAGTGTCACGGGTAAGAAAACATAAAGGTGATATGACCTTTCACTAGCCCATCTTGTCATGTATATGGTGTAACTGATTTTCATATATACAGAGCAATTTATTTTCATATAGAGAGCACCTTATTTGCCTTATAGGGCAACTTAATTTCATAAAAGGAGCCACATATGTGGACTGACAGAGCAAGTGTCATGGGTAAGAAAACATAAAGTTGATATGACCTTTCACTGGCCCCTCTTGTCGTGTATATGGTGTAACTAATTTTCATATACAGAGCAATTTATTTTCATAGAGAGAGCAACTTATTTGCCTACTGGGGCAACTTAAGTTCATAAAAGGAGCTACATAAGGAGACTGACAGAGCAAGTGTCACGGGTAAGAAAACATAAAGGTGATATGAACTTTCATTGGCCCATCTTGTCGTGTATATGGTGTAACTTATTTTCATATACAAAACAACTTATTTTCATATAGAGAGCAACTTATTTGCCTTATGGTTAAGTTCATTGTGGACTCCTCGCCCGGCGCGCCCTGGAAGAGTCGCCACCCGGATTTTTGAGATGGATGATCCGAGAAACCGAGAACTCGTTTGGAAAAGGCTTTTGGTCTAGCGAAAACGTCGAGACTTTGGATTCGGGAGCCACATTACGAACGGGGAATGTTTTGTTGAAAAGCACCTCATTCGCCCGGTAAAACCGGTCTCTACTAAACATTCTAAAAGGGAAAGAATTTCGAATATCTTTTGGAAAATGAAACTTTTTAATAAACAAGTAAAATGGGAAGGGACATTAGGGATGGCATTCGGGGCGGATATTGGCATATCCGTACCTGATCCCCGAAATCGAAACCCGAACCAAATCCGCCCCGATACCCGAACGGGGAGGGGAGGAATGATCCGTAACCGAACCAAACGGGGTTCGGGTATCCCCGAACCGAATGGGTAACCGATTATTACGAGAGAGAGAGAGAGAGAGAGAGAGAGAGAGAGAAAGAGAGATGCAGATCTAGAATCTCAGTAAACTAATCAAGCAACACAACTCATTGACCAACACAAACACCAACTTCAATCGATTAAATAAACGTATATGGAACAGAAATGAAACTTGTAGTCCTGTTGCGGCGGACCTCGGTTCTCACGCTCAGTCTGAGAGACGATGGACGAGACGAGACGAGACGACATCAGCTCCTTCACCCCTTCGAAGTGATGATGATGGACAGCGAGAGGAGTGCCTGGACTGATGATGATCGACGGCGACTCGGCGAGAGAGATGAGGCAAATCGACGGCATGAGGCGAGAGGGTTGAGGATGATGGATTGGCAGCGTAGGACCTGTAAGGATGACTGGTAGGAAATTAGGAATCATAGGATGAGAGAGAGAGAGAATCGCCTCATGGAGGCGCACCAGTGCAGAGAAGGAGACTGACTGCCCTAGGTGTGATACACACATCTATATATATAGAGGGGTATTTTTGTAATTACATGTTTTCGGTTCATTTCGGTTCGGTTCGGGTATCAGCTGAACCAGAACCGAACCGAAACTCGTTCGGTTATCCTGTGTGCCAACCATACCCATACCCACGGGGAAAATTTCGGTTATGGTTCGAGGATAATTTCGGTTATCGGTTCGGGTACCCATCGGTTCGGTTCAAATTGCCATCCCTAAGGGACATGGGAAGATATATCCACACTGGCGTGTACGTGGTACTGTTTGTACATAAATAATGAGTGAATAGTATGATGCAAAATGAAATAACTGATCAATAAGCTGTCTGGGTCAGAACCACCACAACCACCACAAAACGGCTTATCATAATGTCCTTAACAGTTTGGGGCATACATTCTTACATAAAGAGCAACAAAATTCTTACAAGGAGTAACATTAGTTAACTTAAAGAGCAACTATTTTATTTTCAGGAAAAACATGTTCTATGACTTGAACAAGAATCACATTTCATACAAACCAACATACCTTTGTAAAGGGACAACCATTCAATGAGTTAAAATACAGGTCATTGCCCTTAACAGTTTGGGGCATACATTCTTACATAAAGAGCAACAAAAGTTCTGACGAGGAGTAACATTAGGTAACTTAAAGAGCAACTATTTTATTTTCAGGAAAAACACACTACAACAAATAAGTCATTTCATAGCGTTCCGAAGAATGCCTTATTAGCCGATGTAATTAAAAGTCGTTTCTTTCAATAGCGTTCATTGTCTGCTATTGTTAACACATTCCACACGAGCAAAGCACACTATAAAAAGTTAAACATAGCGTTTAGATGGGCGCTGTACTAGCCCCTGCTATTATAGATACTGGACCGTAATTTCATAGCATTTAAAGACTGCTATAAATAAGAGACCTTCCATAACATTCAAAAACTGCTATGAATAAGTAACTACATCAATAAAATTTGAAAATTCCATAGCGTTTATGTCCGCTATAACTTTTCAACTTCTTGATATATACAATTGTAAGTATTCATTGCATCTTATGCAAAGCTCTGAAAAGAACAACCAAAACCAATCGTCAAGTTCAATTAATTTCCATAAAGAAGCTCTCATATATTCACATATTGTTCCATACAAAACCATGCAGCAGGAGACTTCATCTTACATCACTTAAGTCTAAATATAAGTAGCTAGCTAGCTATAGTCTTCATCTTGCTAACAACATTTGTAAGGAGGAAAGTTGCCCAGCTATATGTCTTCATACAAAAAAGGAGCATTGAGCCTCTACAAAAAAAAGAAGAGATATCAATAAACTTCAATTGAGGTAGATCGAACTTGCTGGTATTTATATTATATGAGGGTGAAAAGTTAGGGGAGCCTTCCCTGAGCTATAGATGACTAAGTCAAAATTTCATAAAGACTACACTTAAAACACGTGAAGACCAATAGAAGGTTTCATGAAGAGTAAGTCTTCTACGGATTGTGGAATGTTGGGAAGCCATCTACCATTTAACTACAACCAACCTTCTCCGAGGTATAAAAGACCAAGTCAAAATTATATTAGAACTATACTTAATATAAATGAAGACCAATATAAATTTGCATAAAGACCAATCTACTTCGGATTGTGAAATGTTGGGGAGACATCTACATTCAACCTCAACCTTCTTTGAGGTATAAAAGACCCAAGTCAAAACTATCAGAATTGATTTGAAATAATTACTTCGACCCGAATTGATGGCTTTGGTGTTACTTAAATCCATATAGCACTATATTTCCCAAAATTGAATTGAATAGCCAAGAAAAATAGAGTTTTCTTGTATAACCAACATTACCAACCAAACGGAAGGCTCAACGGGATAGCCTTCAGAATCCACTACAAAACCACCTGATTAACAAATACAACCAAAGCTACGAAAACCAATGAGTAGAACAAACAAAGAGTCGGCACCTAACTGCCATTGTTTGAACATAGGACCATTGCACCCCGTAAAGCAATACTTAGAAAGAAAGAGAGGCTAATTACCGTTAAAAAAAAAATAATAAGAAAAAGTTCAATTTTAAAGGTCTGGTACAAGCAAGTGGAAATTAAAACGAAACAATTCATCTAACCTTGTTGAATTGTAAAAGTCCGGGATAAGGTCATTAATTTGTCTTGTCTTTTCTACAAACAAGTCGACATCATCTTTGTTCAAGTGGAACAACATTGCAACACCATTTTCGTCATTCAATATTACATACTTCATCTTGTCCCTCTTTGTGTTATAAAAATACAATTTACCTTCCAAATTAATGTTATGTGTCACGACCCTAGCCCATCCCTGGAGGTATTAGCCATGACAAAGCGCCAATGATTTAATCACTAAGGCCATTTCAAAGTTAAACATCTCATTAGCAAATGACTAAAGGGACTCAATTAATGACAAGCGGAAGCAAATTCCATTTTATTACATACGCCAAAACTATAAGTCTTTACAAAGATCTCTACATGGCAAACCACCTAGAACTGTGCATATTTACATGTCAAAAGTATTCACAAAGAACAAATCCATATCTACAAGTCCACATTTACATACCACGTCCAAAAGTAGGGCTGCATGTCACCACCCTACTTTCCGTTGCCAAAAAGGTGGGACAATTACATAAGTCAAAGGTCGTATGAATGATTAATCACTCACCTCGTATCCACGTGTCACCCGAACCTCCTAAGACAATTAGGCAACAAAGCATGATTAGAGGATGTCAAACAAACCTACCTTCAATGAACATAAGGTCCTATGGTAAGAATATAAAATTAGATAGCTAGCCTCAAGAAAATAATCACAGAATCCGCAGTTCCAAAAACGTCAACCTAAAATCTGACTTTGCACTGGAGTAATTAAGGCACAAACGTTACATATTTTTTAAGGTCTATGAGTCTAGTTTCAAAATCAGAAAACGGTTCGCTATTTCGTCGCTCGAGCTAAAAATTATAGCCGTTTCTCCAATGTGTGTCAGTGCAGTCAGCACATTCCAAAATTGCGCGCCGCATGGTTACGAATTTCTATAGAGTTCAATACTTAGAATTCCGTCCTGAAATTTTTACCACATACAAAAGACTCATAAAGGATCTCTCAATAAAAATCTCATGATTTTTGGAGTTTAGGAACTGCCTCAACAAAAATCCCCAAAATCAGGTCAAATACAAGGTTTCTCAATTCTGCAAATTTTCCAGAAAATTACATCTTGTTCTTCCTTCAATTTTCAACTCTAGAACCCTTCCAAAATACTTCAAACTCACATCAAAACCTTACTAATCATGCTCAAACTGATAGATATAGAAGAACTACTCCAAGAACACCAAATTCATGCATCAAAACAAGTTTTAAACATCAAATCCAATGGATTTCAAGCTAGGTTCTTGAGTTTTTAAGAGTTCAACCCCAAAATCCAAATTCAACTTAAACCAAGCATCTAGAGCATGAATTCAGCAAATAAAGCATGATATTCAAGTCAAGAAATATAAATTCAAGTGTAAAGAACATGATTTACCAAGTTAGGGCTTCAATACAAGTCAAGCAAGATCAACCTTCTCTCTCTCTCTCTCTCTCTCTCTCTCTCTCTCTCTCTCTCTCTCCCCGTAGAAGATAGAAACAAGAAGAGAAGTACGTAGAAGCTCTCTGTTTTGTTTTGCTAGGCTAACAGAAAGTTATTAGATGCAAGTGTGACATATGCTAACTTATGCTCCAAACATATTTAACTAGCAAATGAAGCCAATAACCACATAGTTAACTCAAAACTCCACACACAATTAACTTTAACCACAATTAAAGACTAAGGGTATTACATTAAGGGCACCACAAACCTTCTCAAGTAACTCATTTACTTGACTTTCTTCCTCAAGTAGAACAGTTACACATGTCCCACCGTTGTACAAGAAGGTGCCATTGCCGTTTACCTTCCGTTCCCCGCCTCAGTAGCAAAAACCTGTTAATTTTTTCTTTCCCACATTCTTCATACCTAAAAAGTAAATATGAAAGTCAGCTTTACTGGATTTAGCTTCCATGTAACTCCTTATAGCATTGAACTGCAAGAGGTTAGCATGCAACAAGGAGTCCAATGATTATTCAAAAGATTGTACTAGAAAACATAATATGCAAGAAGGAAAAAATATACAAGAGAACATAGGGGAAAAAGTACTAGCACATGTTAGAGTTCCATACTCCAGTTGCCACATTTTCCAAATTTTCTTGGTAAGAATCAAAGAGTTTTTGAACGACAATACATACATTCATTGCGTTAGTTAACCAAACACTTGGAGGGCAACACAAAATTTACATTTGGGCTCACACTTTAATCATCAGACAAAGCTCCTAAATAAACATCCACATAACATATTCTACACCAAAGAACCATGAGAGACCCACTTCTACACTAAAATCATGTTCGTATATACCAAGAGAACCACAAACCAACAATCCATAAAACATGAGCACAGTAACAACTTCAACTCCTACAACCTGGCCAAAACCCTAGCCCTCTCAATACTCCAATAGATTTAATGAATTAAATACTAGAAAACAGGAATCCCAAAATACCACATGCTAGAATCACGGCTTCTTTATAACTAAGATTGAAAAGATTAATATGATAGTTTGTACCATGAACTGAGATTAAAAGTTTGGCCCACAAATCTTTATCTATCACGATTTTGCAATGACTGTGATCATTTTCAGTTTCCTGCGTGTGATCTTTAAGGATTATTGTAGTAGTGGCAACTTACCATTTCCAATGATCAGCAATGGGGACGAAAATTTCAGCAATTCCTATGTACAATAAAAGTAGAGGATCATGTTCTTGCCAAACATGGAACCCTAATTTCAAACAAAATCCCCAATTTCACTTCAATATGGAACCCTAATTTTTCTGATTCGAACAATTTCTGGCATGAAGGTTTCGGGGGGAAACACCGAAGTTCTACTACACACACAGAGCGAGTGAGAGAGAGAGACCTTGGTGGTGTGGGTTTGGCGTCGGTGGTCGCAAAGTGGTGCGCTTGGGGAAATTGATACTCCTGAGAAAAACACAGCCAACAACCCCAAATCATCCTTTCTCCGAGGGAAATTGATACTCCTGAGAGAAATTGATACTGCAAATTAATATAAATCCATTCATAGCAACACTTCGTTAATTAGAATAAAAAAAGGATGGGTTCTGAACTCCACAAATCCATACACAGATCAAACCAAAAAATAAATCCATACACATGCAGCAACACTTCGTTAGAATCAAAAAAGGATGGGCTGAACTCCATAAATCCATACACAGATCAAACCAAAAAATCCATTGACGCACGCTGAACTCCAATATAAATCCATACACAGATCAAACCAAAAAATTGATACTACCCATTCCCTCAGATGAAGACGCACGCTGAACTCCATTGACGCCGTTCTGGTTCGACTCCGCTGATGCCAACGCCTTCCTCGACGCCGTCGACGACCCTGACCCAAAAGATCCAATGCCCATCCCAGAGATGGCCTCCTCTCACGACGACCTGGCTGAAACACTTGGCTGGGTTAATCCCAGCTCCAGCGTAGCCCTTCGCCGCCGTCACCGTTGTCGAGATGAACACCAAGTGGCCCAACACAAGCCCAACAATGGAGCAAACAAGAACTTGGCCCATCTTCTTCACTTGACGTCCATCAAAAGCCATCCAAATCGAAGCAAAAAGGAACATTAAGGTGCATAAGATCTCGAGGCAGAGGGCCAGGCTCACTCGACGCCGTCGACGACCTCTTGCCGCTCATCCTGATCTTGACTCTCGCATCCGACGACAAGCCCGTCGCTGCCTGCCTCGATCACGCCGACGACCTCCTTCAGCAGTCCATGTTTCGGAGAGAGAGAGAGAGAGAGAGAGAGAGAGAGAGAGAGAGAGAGAGAGAGAGAGAGAGAGAGAGAGAGAAGCAGCTGCTGTTGTTGGCTGCGTAATGAGACAGAAGAAGCAGCTTAGGGTTTCAAATGTGTGTGGGGGTGTATTGGTCTTTTTACGTGGCCATTTCCATGTATTACAAATTATTTTTGTCCATTTCATACTTAGATGAATTTTAAGAAAACTACTCCATCAGGTGGGACTTAATTGCCCCAACAGCCGCTGAACGGCAATTCTCCCTAAAATGAAAGATGGAGCAGTTTAGAGCATGTACACCAGATTAGCTTCATTTTGAACCAAAAAAGCTATTGAACAGTGGATATTTTTCTTTTTACCTGCTCCTCATATTTCTTTCAACTCCACACCAATCCTCTCTATTATCCTATATATCCTTATAAAATACTAATATATATATATATATATATGCATACACACAAACAAGAAAGTATATCTGTCATAGTAGATCCCGATTTTTCCTTCCATCTTTCAGCACTTTCTGATAGGTTCAACTTCAATTAAAAGCAGAGGTTCCCTTCTTCGCTTGAATATAATGAAAAATCGAGGTTTTCCTTCTACATTTCTGTTTTCTTCAAATCGAAATCAGAGGTTCTGTTTTGGGTTTCACCGAGCTAGCAAAATACGTCGGCTCAGGGACCAACAACGGCAGCAACAAAACCCTCAACCGGACTCCGATCCGGCTTTGGGTGCAAGAATCTATCGCAGAGAGAGAGAGCGCAGAGTTGAAAGAGAGAGGTGAAGAAGAACGGGAGAGAGGAGGAGAGAGAAACAATCATTGTTTAATATACCCCCTACAGTCGCTCGGTACTAATACCGATCCATTTCATCCCAGCCATTTTACCTTTTCATTTACCTCCTCTGCTGTAGCTTACTTTTTTTGTGTCTCCCCTCGGTAGAATCTATTCTAATATATAAAGGGAGAGCACCCTTTGGTGTCTCCTCCCTTTGTCATGTATTTTCTTTTTCATAAATACCCTTTTAAACACAAAATAAAACAGTTAATTGTGAGAATATTTTGGACATTTAAGCAAAAAAAAAAAAAAACCCCACCTAAAACAATTATTACTCCTTCACAACCTGTCTTGCCTTCTCCCCCTCTCACGCTACCTTTCAGTCTCTCTCTCTCTCCCCTCAACCGCCACTCCCCCACACCCCCACGTCTCTCTCTCTCAACCGCTCCCCCTTTGTACACCTTTTTCTCCTACCCCCATCGTTTTGTCATTCCAAGAGAGAGAGAGAGTGTCGTCCAACGAAGTTGCAAGCATCTGAAGACGTCCTTCGTCATCGTGATCGTCGGCTAAGCCACGGTAAGGTCTTCAATCCGTAAGTAAGAGCATTGGAAATTTTCGCAAATGAATTGCCCTATTTGCTGCTTTCATTAATCAGTTTTGTTTAACTGATGAATCTGTTTAGCCCTTTAATTCCGTATTTCTAATTTGTTCCGGCTGAATTGGTGAAATTTTGCGAAAGCAAAAGGTAGCGAATTTACTCGGCTGATTGATAGCTTTTCTTTTTGTTTTCATCTCTTTCAGGATGTTCTTATTCTCTTTTTCCGATTCGGAAGTTCATACCTGCGGTGAAGAGAGTTTTGAAAATTAAGAGTTTTGAAGTTCATACCAGGTGTTTGTATTAATGTCTTCTTCTGTCAAAATTTGCTTTCAGCTTACTGCTCTTTGACAGGGCGAAGAAGACAACCGGGGGAAGAAGACGACAGGGGGAAGGAACGGGTACGGGGCGAAGCTGACCAACATTTTCTCGACGGAGCTCGTGGTGGAGACGGCGGACGGGGAGCGGGAGAAGAAGTATAAGCAGGTTTGTTTCAGTTCTTTTTTCTTTTCTTTTTTTAAGCCTTTGAGGTTAATTTCCGGAAAGTAGCACTCAAAATAATTACGATAGAGGCCGGGCACACACGATGTGTGTGCAAGTTGAATTTCGATAAGTTTTGCGCGAATACTGCTGATTTTTGTGCACAATTTATCAAAATTCGACTTGCATACACAGAGTATACCTGCCCTCTAAAACAAAGAGAAACCACCCAAACATCAACACGGATCTTAAATTGGAAATTCAAAATATATATATCTATATACTAGAGGCTGGGGCACACGCGATGCGTGTGCAAGTCGGATTTTCACAACGTTTGTGAAAATATGATGAAAAAAAGTGGGAAGCGTTTTTACAAAAATGTAGTGAAAATCCGACTTGCACACTCATCGCGTGTGTCCTAGCCTCTAGTCTGTTCTAATATATAAAGGGAGAGCACCCTTTGGTGTCTCCTCCCTTTGTCACGTATTTTCTTTTTCATAAATACCCTTTTAAACACAAAATAAAACAGTTAATTGTGAGGATATTTTGGACATTTAAGCAAAAAAAAAAAAACCCCCACCTAAAACAATTATTACTCCTTCACGACCTGTCTTGCCTTCTCCCCCTCTCACGCTACCAAAACCAAAACACCACCAATCCTCTTATTAGATACTTCGTATTGACTACTAATACCCCCAATACCTCTGTTGATTTGTTTTGACTTTTGAGTTCTGGTATACACACATATGGATCTCGATTATGAAATTTGATGTAAGAACTGGTTTCAAAATCATTTTAACAATAAAAAGGTCCCTCTATTTGCAATGGTGACATAAAAAGTAGTAGTACAAAGGAAATAAGCATAATATAAAGCAAGAAGTTTGAAATCTCTACTTTGAAGAATTGAGTCCCCAAGTTCAAAAACTGAATTGAGTTTCTTAAAATGCCATAGGTCCAAATCCGAATCTCCATTTATTTTCTATCAAGGTTTCAGGGTTTGTAAGGTAGCCTTTTTAGGGATGCAATTGAAATGGAAGGACAAACACCAACTTTGGCAAACATGATATTGTAAGTCGTTAATGGGGGAAGGCTCTCCCTTATACACAATCAGTACGAGAATATAGGGGAAGGGGAAGCAGAAATTTGACTCAAACCCAAGCATCGTGCCTTGAAGCCAATGCCAGGCTAACCCTTTGGTCTTGAAAACCAATCAATATTAAGAAGCACGAATACATGCATGGGCCACATACATAACACCTACGAAGCTGACATAGTAATTCTAGAATGTCTAGGACACAAATACAGCATGGACATTTCTATGATGAAAATTCAATATCTATGAAAGAAAAAAGAAAAAAATCCATTTGTACTTAACAAGATTTAGAGAGAGAAGCTAAACTTGTGTTTTATTCCTTTAATTCTCAATTCAAAATGAATTACATCAGATCTACACTTATATACAACTAGAGAAAGAATCTTTTTGACTAACAACCTAACTAATTCTGCACGACTTCCACTAACTGCACGACCTCAACTAATTAATTGAGTGGGATAGGGCTGAGTGGAGCTGTGGAGCTGAGGCTGACTTCTGGCTTGAACAAACTTCACTTGGCTTAACGGCTTCAATAGCTGATGCAGCTGCTGTACTTAACACACCCCCGCAAACGGAGGCAGGAAGAATTGACAGCCTCAGTTTGGAAGCAAGCCATTGAAAACGAGATATGGTCAGAGGTTTGGTAAACACATCTGCAATTTGTAGAGTGGAAGGAATATACTTTACCACTAACTGTTTTTGAAGAACTTTCTCACGGACAAAATGAAAGTCAACTTCCACATGCTTGGTACGAGCATGAAACACAGGGTTTGAAGCAAGAGAAATAGCTGAGTTATTATCGCACCAGAGAATAGGAATAGATTCAGGAACATAAACATGTAAATCATGAAGAAGATGCATTAACCAGACCATTTCAGCAGTAGTATTAGCCAGAGCTTTGTACTCTGCCTCTGTGGAAGATCGTGCCACAGTAGCTTGTTTCTTGGCAGACCAAGAGACAAGGTTAGAGCCCAGATATACACAGTATCCACCTGTGGACCTTCTATCAACAGCACTGCCTGCCCAATCCGCATCAGAATATGCTGAAAGCTGGAATGAACTCTTGGTAAAAGCCAGTCCAAGATGTAATGTGCCTTTGATGTACCGTAGGATACGTTTGACAGAAGTAAAATGACTAGTCAGAGGATTATGCATATTCTGACAAACAGCATTCACTGCATAAGAGATCTCAGGTCGTGTGAGAGTAAGGTATTGTAAGGACCCCACAAGTGTTCTATAGAATTCTGGATAAGGAAATGGTGAGTCAGTGGTATCACTACAACTGGTAAGAGAAGAAGGAGAGGCACAAGGTCTGCAATCTGTCATTCCTGCCTTCTTGAGAAGATCCAAAGCATATTTGGTCTGAGATAACATCAAACCTTCAGGGATGGAGACAACTTCTATACCCAGAAAATAATGTAGAGGACCAAGATCTTTGAGTGCAAAACTGGTACCCAAACTAGTAATGATAGTATCCACTAGGTGAGGGTTATTACCAGTGATCAAGATATCATCAACATAGACCAAGACATAGACCAAATCTGGTCCTTGAGAGAGAATGAACAAAGATGAATCGGCACGACTATTATGAAAGCCCTGATCAATAAGACTTTTAGATAACAGATCGTACCATGCTCGAGGGGCCTGTTTAAGACCATACAATGCTTTGTGTAACTTGCAAACATGATGAGGAAACTGAGAGTTAACATACCCTTGGGGTTGTTTGAGATACACTTGTTCCTGTATAGTACCATGAAGGAAAGCATTTGAAACATCCAGTTGCTTGACAGACCAACCATGAGAAACAGCCAACGATAAAACAAGACGAATGGTTTGTTGCTTGACAACAGGACTGAAAGTCTCAGTGTAATCTATACCTTCAGTTTGCTGAAAGCCTTGAGCTACTAGCCGAGCTTTGTACCGAGCGATACTGCCATAAGAATTTCTCTTGATTCTGAATATCCACTTACTACCAATAACAGGAGCATGTGGAGGTAGAGGAACTAAAGACCATGTTCCTTGTTGAAGAAGAGCAGAATATTCCTCTGACATGGCAGTTTGCCACTCAGAAAAGTTAACAGCCTCTTTGAAAGAAGAAGGCTCAGTAGTAGGAGCTGAGCTAACTAGTAAAGTAAATGGTTTCTTAGGAACAACAATACCATTTTTGGACCTAGTTAACATAGGATGAGGAGGGAGAGAAGGAGAAGGAAAGGAAGCGGAGGAAGAGGAGGGAGATGATGTAGAGGGAGATGATGTAGAAACTATAGGGACAGGAGAAGAAATGTTAGCTGGCGAATTACACAAAGAGGGCTGAGAAAGATCAGGAGCAGGAATGAAGGAAGAGGGTATAACAGGACAAGGAATAACAGGAGAAGAAGAGTGAAACTTAAAAGAAGAAATAGGAGAAGAAACTGACAGTGAAGGAGGTGGAGCTGAGGAAGAACTAAGCTGAGGATAAGGGAAATCTGTTTCAAGAAATTTAACATGTCTTGAAATGTAAACTCGGTTAGTGCTAAGGTCTAAACACCTATAGCCTTTCGTAGAAGCACAGTAGCCTAAAAAAATGCAGGGTGTTGACCGAGACTCCAATTTGTTGGAAGTATATGGTCGTAACCAAGGGAAACAACAACATCCAAAAGGCTTAAGAAGATGGTAATCAGGAACTTTGTTATAAAGAACATGAAAAGGAACCTGAAAATGAATAGAGGAGTTTGGTAGACGATTTACGAGGTAAAGAGCAGTGGTAATAGCTTCTAACCAAAAAGTAATAGGAAGATGAGCTTGTTGGAGTAATGTGATAGCAGTTTCAATAATATGACAGTGTTTTCGTTCTGCTACCCCATTTTGTTCTGGGGTGTGAGGACACGTAGTCTAATGAAGAATGCCAAAAGTAGCAAAGAAAGCAGACATCAACTTATTAAGAAATTCACCACCTCTATCAGTTCTAATAGTTTTAACTGTCATAGAGAAATGATTTGCTATAAAGGTTTTGAAAGTTTGGATATGAGAAGCAACATCAGACTTAGCATGTAAAGGAAATAACCAGCAATATTTGGTGAAATCATCTACAACAAGGAGATAATATCTGTACCCAGAAAAGGAAAGTACTGGGGATGGTCCCCATACATCCATGTGAAGCAACTCAAAGGGTGCAGTAGTGTGGGATGTGGATAGAGAAAATGGAAGTTTATGGCTCTTGGCCTTATTACAAGAGTAACACTCCAAAGGACTAACAGATGGAATGGAAAGATTGTACTTATTGGATAGTATTTGAAGCATGCCAGCATGTGGATGACCTAATCTGTTGTGCCAAAGAGATGCTGAGGAGTGCATGCTAACAAAAGCAGTAGCAGACTTAGAGATAGGAAGAAGGGGGTAAAGCCCCTGGTGGCATTTCCCTTGATGAAGAACTTTGTGACTGGTTTTGTCCTGAATAATATAGCCACAAGAGTCAAAAGTGACAGTACAGTCATTGTCCAAGGCAAACTGATAGACAGAAAGGAGATTGTGGGAAATAAGAGGAACATGTAGAATATTGGATAAAGAAAAACGAGAAGAAGGAGTAGAAAGAAGACCTGTGCCCGAGTGAGAAACAGGAATAGTCTGCCCATTTCCAACAGTAACAGTTTCAGTTCCAGAACTAAAACTAATCCAAATTCTATGATTACAAAAGAACTGGGAAAAGCAAACCCAGACGTCCTACTTGTACCAGCCTCAACTATGTACGAAATTATATGAGAATAACAGGTTTAATGTTAGCATGAATCTGCACTCCCGAGTAAGGAGAGCGCTCCTGTCTCGTTACCATCGAGACAAGTGCGCACTCCAAAATAGGATGGGAGCTTCCACACTAATCTCAAGGAAGAAATTCAGACTTCTCTTTTCAAACATATGCAAGGAAGAAGAAAAAGAGCGCAAAGTATGAGAGATTTAGGACTGTCATCTCGTATTTTACTTATCTCTGTCTTTAGTTCAAAATTTTGAAATAAACTTTATTCGGCCGTCTTTTCTCGCTATTTATATTGAATAAATACGTATATACACGCTCCTTTTGGGCTCCCAACTTAGGATCTTCTATATACCCACGCTTCCGCATAGCGCAACTAAGGTAATGAAAGCTAATATGACACTCTAGACGCACCAACATATGTTGGTGATTATAGATGAACTCTTAGAACTTTCCTCCAGTACCATTGTCTAGAATATATGACATGGGTAAAATAACTCACATTAGCTAGAAAAGAACAAGTCTACTATTTAACATGGTTGAGAGAGAGAAACGTATTTTTTCCCTCCATCCCTTCAGACTTCAAGCACATTTCAAAACCCCCTTTGTCCAAAAAAGTTGGTCACTTACGAAACTATGTGCAATTTTTAAGCTTTAAAATAAGGTACTTACGGAAATTATTTTTTGTGCAATATGGATCTTAGGCCCCGTTCCAGAAACCTTCTTAAAAAATAAACAACTTATTTCACATTTTCAAACTCAAAAATAATGTAAATGAAAAATAATTTTTTGATTTTTTTTTGCACCGATTAAAAGATCTCAATGAGATCAATCAAACGAGATCCATATTGATAGGAAAATTATTTGCGTAAACACATGATTTTTGAGCTTGAAATTACCTTCTTATAAAATAAGTACTTAATTTGCTTTCTCGAATGGGGCCTTAATAGCAAGATCATTCTTAAATGGGTGCGCTCCCAAGATGGGAGCTCGAATCGACACTCCCAAGATGGGAGCTCGAATCGACACTCCCAAGATGGGAGCTTGCTTCTAATAAGATGGGAGTTTGACGGGAGCTTGCTTCTAACTAAGATGGGAGCTTATCGGGTCGTTAAGACAGTTATTCTCTTACATTTAAGGGAGTTATGCCATTGTAGAAATAAGAATATCAAAATCGTATCAGCCAAGAAGTTTTACAAATTGAAAATATCTTACTTCCAATAATTACCCTTTAAGATCGGGAAAATTCTCAATAACTATTAATTTTCCTTCAATGGTCAAGTAATTAAAGATATTTTATATACGTATTTATATATAATCTATCTACACTCCTTAGGCGCTCCCAACCTTAGGAGCTTCTAGGTGCCTCCACTCCCCCGCACTCGCTCCCACTTCCGCCACCCACCCTCGCTCCCGCTTCGTGCCTACTAAGATATGGATCTTGTTTGATAGATCACGATGAGATATTTTTAACGGTGCAAAAAAACCTGAAAATTATTTCTCTCAATTTATTTCTAGCTCCAAAACAAAATAGTGTGGATATGGGCCCATTGTGTGGTGGCTTCCCACACAAGATGGCCAATATCTATTTTACAATCTCTCGACACCATTCCAGCATGTCATATCAGTGATGACCATTGCGGCGCATTTATTTGGAAGTGCCCATTGCAGTGTACTTTATCGTTGAGAGTCCCCACATGGTTTTAGGAACCAAGAAACCAAATAGAGAAATTTTGAATCCAGGAGCCAAAGGTACGATGACGGGAAGGTACACTCCTCTCCGCCCAACCCAAAGGTTCTTCTTTAGTTGTTTGACATAAGGTTCTTGAAAATATTTCTTTGGTCTCGCAAATAGCTTGTTTTAGTCATTAAAACAGTGAGATGTATGAGAATGGGAAATAAATAGTTAATCGGGAGTTGCGGAAGGGAGCATGCATTGAATATAAAATAAACAAAAATGTGAAAGGACTGGCGACTTGCACTAACTCACGGCTGCTAGTTGCGCGACATGCATTCCTACAACTATCTCATGGCCGCCACAAGCTATAGTAGCCACCGTTTCTCTTTACCTTCCTTTCAATAGATGCCCTGTCTTCTGTTTCTGGTTGAAAAGTAAAGAAGATTTATTTCGTATGGGAAATAAATAGTTAATCGGGAATTGCCGAAGGGAGCATGCATTGAATATAAAATAAACAAAAACGTGAAAGGACTGACGACCTGCACTAACTCACGGCTGCTAGTTGCGCGACATGCATTCCTACAACTATCTTGTGGCCACCACAAGCTATAGTGGCCACCGTTTCTCTTTACCTTCCTTTCAATAGATGCCCTGTCTTCTGTTTCTGGTTGAAAAGTAAAGAAGATTTATTACGTACCTAGGAGGTCCTAATTCAACCCCCCCCCCCCTTATGCTATTTGTCTTTTTTTTTTCATTAGTAAAACGCATTCCTATATTGAGATAGTACAGGCGAATCCCTCATTTCATTCATCCGAGAGGTATGTTTCCTATTTTCTTGCACAAAAATAAATAGTAACAAAGAGGGTAGAAAGCCAATAGGAAATCAAATATGTTAAGTCTAGTGACTAAGTGAACAACCCACCTTGATCCCTCAATTGCTAAATATGTAACAGCTTGGGTTTCGAGCCTTTATGGATTAGAGGTAGAAAAATGCAAGAACACTATTGAACTCTTTGAATGTTAGAAGGTTTTTGAGTACTCTCTGTGTTTTTCTAATGTTCATGAAATCATTAGACTACAATGGGTTTTGTGCTCTCATATGTGTTAGTGTGTATATGACTCAAAGACAATATAAGCATATCAATTTCATTGGATTGAGCTCTAATTTTAAGGTTTAGGAGATAAAGCTTAGGATAAATCCTATGAATTAAATTGAATACAAAAATCGAATTTAACCAGGGCCAAAACCCTATCCTAATAAGGTTGAGAAGTGTTGGATAAGTGTGAAGGATAAACACAAAATAGCTTGGATTGGATTAAAACACTTCGAAGCATATTTGGGATATGGAAGGTTTTGTTGGATAAGAAGAAACAGCAGCCGTCTGCAGGATGGATAACAAACTGACAAGCCTAGTTTTGAACCCGAGACCAAGTGGTGGCCGTTAGTTCTGGAGTAGCGACCACTCCATCTATTTGGTGGCTGTTACTTCCAGAGTCGTGGCCGGTACTTCTTCTAGGGGCAGACCCTAGCTCTGTGGCTTTGACCTTCCTAAGCGTACGCACGGGCACTCTAAACACACCTCTCAAGGTATCTTCGTTCCTCAAGAGTTCCAAAGATTTCATGCTTTGATTCAAGCATATGAAAACTGTTTCATCATCGGGAATCGCCCCAAGATGGGACTTAAATATGTACGTAGCCAAATTGGGATATCTACAAATAGTACAAACTACAAACATTTTTAGCTTCTAGAGCCCACTTCTTAATTCAACATCCCTCTTACTCAAATTCAAAGAATTAGTAGACCTATTCCATGACTCTGTCCAAAACGGGAACAGACTAGGGTTAGGAACCTATTCCTTGTAATCTATTGATTGAATCGGTTACTTTTTACTATATGGTCTCAATTAAAGAGTGGCTTCTCGAGCCATGCCACCAAATCAAGAGCTCCAAGTGGGCGACTTTTGATAAGCAAAATAGGTAAAGGAGGATGAACCAGAGGCCAGGTTACAATGCCCAACTGAGAAACTAACCTAGAACCCCATAAATGGTGTTGGAAGATTAAGGCAGCAAGATTGTGGCAATGAAAGGCAAAATCGGCTGAGTGCCAAATCAAATACCTCCAAAAAATGATCACATTTAAGTGTGCAGGTACACAACCATTAGGTAAACTGACAGGTCCTTCTAGGTAGGAGCCTAGGAGGGCAGAGAGGTCGTTGCAAAACTTAGGTGCAAGCTTGAGTGCAGCAATCGTTGGTACGGAACTTGGTAGTAGCAATTATTCAAATGAAAATTTTGAATGCTAAAGAGGAGACAGGTTCCATTGGAATGCCACTTGCACATGGGTTAAGTACGTAGATAGATGATAAAGTTGGTCAAACTTAAAGTCCATTTGATCAATGGCCAAGAAGTGAATAGTCATGCTGCAAAA
Source organism: Rhododendron griersonianum (assembly GCA_018127125.1). Classification (NCBI taxonomy): domain Eukaryota; kingdom Viridiplantae; phylum Streptophyta; class Magnoliopsida; order Ericales; family Ericaceae; genus Rhododendron; species Rhododendron griersonianum. The sequence continues at coordinate 12,331,291 of CM030792.1, read as the reverse complement.
ATAGGGTGTTGGTTACACCCCATCCCTCCCCTCTCTCTCCCCATAACTATCATCCCTATCTCTTCGTTGAAGCATATTAGATGGAGATATAGGCATGGCACATTTAGGGAATTCTCTGAGGCACAGTTAAGTAATTCATTTCCATTTTCAAGTACAATGACAGGAACAAAAATCACACAGGATAGACGGACAAAACCCTTTTCCAACATCGTATAAGTTCAGATTTTGTCAAACTACTATCAGACACTTTCAACCACAGCAAGCGTTTATGTAGGGGTGTTGTATGTAAATGTCTGATCTGAAATCAGTACAAAACAAGCAGATTGGAGGCGGTAATTTGTTTGATTTAACTGCCAAATGCCAACTAGTTTAAATATTTATTTTTGGAAGTGAACAGTAATTTGATTGGACTTCTGTGGTAAGTTCTTCGATTTATCTATAATAGTAATTTTGACCAGCTTCCCCAAGTATACAGCATAAGCATTTATCGCAGCAGCACAAGATAGTTCTATTATTCCATAGTCTTTAGAAAAGTTTAAAAGAGTATAGTCTGACCATTTGGAACACTGTGTTGGTAAAACAGTGAACTACAACTTTTTAGTACCTAACCCGGTTCGAATTGATGGAAACGAGGTACTTTATGCGTTGTCGGGATGCCTAGTGGGCAGTCCCTAGCAAGACCCTTTTTCAAATAAGACAACCGATTTTCTGGATCAAATTTACCGACATGACTATTCAATGACTCATGAGATTCTGTAAAATAATGCAGCGGGTTTTCTGGAAGAAATTTCCCACAAGACTTTTCAATAACAGTGACAGCTCAGAATCTTTCCAATTATTTAGCGGGTGTTTTGGTGCAAAAAAATGGGATTTTGGAGGAAAATTTCATTATTATAATCCGTGTATGCTCAATTCTACAAACTACTATCCTCCGTCATTCCTTATCAAGTCTCTATCAAAGTTTTCCTTAACCACTTCTACGAACTACTATAAGTGCATCATTCCTTATCAAGTCTCTATCAATAAGGAAACAACCCATCCAAAACCATTGTAGAATGGAAGATTCATCGACTTATTTTGAAGATTACACAAATCATTTTACTACGGACACGGTGAGATATTTTTTGAAACATATTTTCCTATGTACAATGTGGGTAATGGTAATATTAGATGCTTGATGATTAAATTCAAGTTGTATTATTGATTTATAACGCGATCTATTCAAACCTGTTTTGCATAGGTCTTTCCCACCGAAACAGCGTTAAGAGAGTGGTTGATCTCAACCACTATGAAACACGGTTTTGGAATTATCATCAAGGGTTCAGAGTTAAAGACAACGAAGCGAAGACCGAGGATTAGATTTGCATGCCAAAGAAGTGGGAATAGCTTGCGTCAGACAGGTTGCAATTGCAATTTGAAATGTGAATGCCCATTTCAGGTAACATGTGTTAAGGAGGATGAAGGTTGGACTTTGATTGTATTGAACGGAACGCATGACCATCCATGTGCACTTCAAGAAGAGGGCCACCCATATAAGAGGAGGTTATCGTCCAAACATATAAAAATGATGGTTCAGATGTCATCGGAGATGCTCAAACCCAAAGAAATCCTACGTACAGTAAACCAAATGGATGACTGCAAAATGGTGACAATCAAATCAGTCTACAATGCTCGTTACAAGCATAAGAATAAGCTCCCTCAACAGGAGCCCAAAAATGATCTGCCAATGAAGGACGCCACAAACACGGACGTCGATTTCTTTGTAACTAAGTTTAGCGTGTATGATGTCCACATTCAGCAACAAATATTTGAGAGGCTGAAAGCACAAGTTATTGGAAATGCCACAAAATCCGATAAAGGAGAAGAAAAAGGAAAGCATTTTTCGTTGAAGGTTCCACAACCAAAAGTTACTGAAGTGGCTGTAAAAATCGACAAAGGAAAAGGATTAGTTGCAGAAAAATGTCCTACTTCCCCGTACGTGAAATGGTTTCCGATCTACATTGAGGAAATTATAGATGTCAAGGGGGATGGAAATTGTGGGTATTGAGCAATAGTAGTTGGGTTGGGTCATGATGAAAATGAATAGATAAACATTAGAAAGATATTGTTCATGGAATTGGAACATTATTTTTCCCTTTACGAGGGGACATGCGGTGATAAAGAATTGGCAGAAGAGTTGCGCCATAAATTGAACTTCTATCGAACTCCAGCTCCAGAGGATAGGTGGATGATCATGCCTGAAATGGGTCACCTCATAGCATCTGTTTTTCAGGTGGTGGTTGTCTTCTTATCGAATCATCAATGTCTTACGTTCTTCCCACTACGATATCCGCCCCTTCCCCCTGAGAGTCGACGTTTGATTGCGCTCGGACACGTTAACGGCGATCACTTTGTAACGGTACATTTGCGACCAAATTCCCCCATCCCGCCTATTGCAAGGAATTGGTATATACATCACTACTCATTCGCGGATGGATGAGATACACAATATTCAAACAAGATCGAAGAGTTTAAAAGCATAGTGGGGAACGATGTGGCAACGACGAACATAATCGAACTACACTAGGTTGGCTGGAAGGACTTTTATGTAAAATTTAAGTTCGTAGAATCTTATTGTAAAATATGAAATTTATGCAAATCCATTCGCGGGTAGTGTTCTATGTTTGTCTAGAGCATTGCCCGTCCGTACGGCACTCCTCATTTAAATCTAAATTTTCACATACAAGTATTGTCTAGCGAATTATTTGTGCCTAGGAAAGTATCAAGAATGATTCAAACCATAAAATTTACGTTCTGGTGCCCTACTTAGCATTCATATTTTCACAGTATCCAATTATCACAAATATGCTAATAGTCATTCACAATAAAACAAAAGTCATTCCACCACGGAAAGTAGTCCATAAACCATGGCCATAAAGTGTCCAAAATAAAGACAAGGCCATAAAGTCCATCAAAAACAAGTCATAGGACACCAAGTCTAAAATACGGTCACGACGCCGACACCTAGTGTAATGACTCGAGTAACGATCCAAACTACGGCCTGTTGTGCTCGCTTCAGCAGCCTCCGGTCCCCTCAAAGTCCTCCGCACTTCAACAAGTGCTTGTCGCAGTTCAAATGGGCAAGTTGAAGTCGTAGCCCTAGTCCCACCCAAAACACTGTCCAAAAAGGCCAAAGCCGCTGCATTGCGCTCTTCCGCACTCTCGGTATACCACATCTTCCTCACCCCCAACCTCTTGCCTCTACCCTCGTCCTCGTGTTTTACCTCGTTTACTTTCCAAAGGTAAAACTTGCTCAGCCTTCCTCTTGCAGAAATGGTAGGAGGAACTCGTGTCATTGTCATTTCCTGTATATTGCAAACAATACGTTAGTCTAACGCTTGAATTAAAGGTAGGAGAATCGGATACTAATTTCTGAATAAAGATACATAAATCGGTGTCACACCCCGTGTCTAGAATTGTGAGCCAAGAATTATATCAAAAGTTTATATCAGAATCCATCCATGGTAACATGGCAAAAAGTTTCCATCAATAAAACTTTACTTTCAAGCTCATAAGAGAAGAATTAAATTGGCATAAGACTTGCACATGTAATAAAATATGAGCCAAGTGTACACAAAAGATTCACCGACACGTCGCTCACGGCCTACGTATCTCGGACGAGCTCAGAACCTCGTTAACACCTAGTACACAATTGATATCACCAAATCACCTTTACGAAAAGAAAATAAAGTTTACTTGCACAAAGCAACATATGAATTCATGTCCCTCCCAAATACAAGACTCAAAGTTATATTTTTAAACACTAATCCGTACAGAGTTAAGAACCACGAATTTTTAAGATCAAATTAGACATATAGAACAACAACTACTCCAAAAATTAGAACAATATGACCTCTTTAGGTCGCTCAATCAATTCCAAAAACTCAGACCACATGCTGCGGTCAAACTATTTCCAGCAGTGTTGCACCAACTTGTAAAATCCGCCAAGATTAAAGTATACACCCAAATGACCTGGGATTTGGTATAACTCATAAGAACACATCAAAGTTCATCCTTGATTTTTCCCGGAATTTTACAAGTAAGAGAACCAAGTCAAATTCAATCTCAAAGTCAGAAATTCTGTGCAGGAAACACAGTTTTTCAGCAGAGCAGTCTGTGATCGAATATTCATTAAAAATTGGGAACTTCATATTTTTTGATGATTCTAACGCCAAAACAACACCAACTTAACAATTTTTAAGACTCAAAAGGACCCATAGCCAATAAACTTGTCTAAGTATAACAAAGTTCATGAAAAACGCAGCTTTGGATGCTGCCTAGATTTTCTAAAATTTTTCAACATCAATAACAGTAAGCAACTTCAAAATTCTACAAGTTCATGCTCATAATCTATCTATATACCAACTAACATACATCAATCTTGGGTTTCCATGATCAAAATCATATTATCCATACCAATTAACAATATTTGAGAATTTAAGATGAATTAGGTATAAAATCACCATGTAAGCACTATAGAACCCTAATTCTTAAATCTCTTCCATGTAGGTTGATTCTATATGCACATATTCATCAATACTCATAGTTTAAGGAAGGTTTCTTACCACAAGAAGAGAAATTTTCAGATTACATGTCAAATTCCAAGAGATTACTTCAAGTTCTTCAAGCCAAACTAGGGTTTTCCTATTCTTTTTCAGTGGAGAAGAAAGAACTCCGAGAGAGAGGAAGGGAGAGCGAAAAACGTAGAGATCAGGAGAGAGTAAGAGAGAGACGTGTGAGAGGAAGAGAGGTATGTACGTAGGGAGAGACTGAGGTGAAGGCACCTCCTGCTGATCTTGTGGTGAAACAGGACGTTATATTCACAACAAATTTAACATCTCAAACCAATCCCCATACTTTCTAATTATGCAAAATAACCCATGCAATTATTCTTTTCAAAATTTTATTAACCTCCCCACATGATGCATAATGTTATGAATGTTTTTGGGTTCTCACAATCGGACTCTAATGACTGAAATAGAGGGGAGAAATCGAAAATACTTTGGATATTAAAATCCGAATGAGGCAAAACATTTCAGATATTAAATTCCGAATGAGCTTACAAATTCAGTTGCATATTAAAATCAAAATGAGGCAATAAATTTCAGATCTTAAAATCCGAATAGGGGGCAAATAATCAGACTTTAATATCCAAAATTGTGTCAAACAATCGGACTCTGATGTTCGATTATATTCGAAATACATGAAATAGATACGTGAAATAGCAGTACGCTCGTGGGTTTCTGAAGAAAAAAATCAAACAAAACCGCGTAGGCACGTAATAACAAGAGTAAAAATTTTACCGATGTTGAACTTCGAAATCATTGGTGATGCTGATGTGTTGTGCTATTCTCTCACATCTCCTTCGCCTCAAAGCTGTGCTGCTGTTGTGGTGTGGTGGGAGTGGTGTTGTGGTGGTGACTGGGGAGAAGAAGAAATGGGAGGAGACACACACACAGAGAGAGAGAGAGGGTGGGTTTGGTGCTGGGAGTGGTGGCTGGTGGCGGACTGATGGATGGCGGAGAGAGAGGGCCTGGGGTAGAGAAAAACGGGGGGAGAGGGAGGGTTTGTAGGTATAGAAGGGTTGTGGGGTGTATATTTCGTGGGTTGTAGGTATAGAAGGGTAAAATTGGGAGATCAGGGATATTTTGTTGGTTGCAGGTAGCAAATTCTAATAAGGTGGTATGTTGCAAGTAGCAATCGACTGTGGGTAGCAAGAAGCGGGCTGCGAATAGCAGTGGCCAGAAATAATCTACCAAAAATACCCCGTTCTGTCCTCTCCTCAGTCTCCCTCCCTCGTTCTGTCCTTCGTCTCCCTGTCCTCTCCTTCGTCTCTCTCTCTCTCTCTCAATCGCGTAACAAAGCCTTCGATGGCAGCTAAGCTCAACACGAGCTTCGATGAAAGGAATTGGGGATTTCTATCGGTAATAGAAAACCTAGTCTTCAGATTTATAAATACTTCGCAAAATACCCTACGAAATCCAATCAATCTCACTTGATCTGTCGTTGAGGTCCTCACCGTTGAACTGGTGGTAAGTTCATATGACATTTTGAGTTTCGTACGCACGATTTTGAGTCCATTCAGGGTTTTAATCACCAACAAAGAGGAGAGCAAAAATCCATAGCGACTGTCACAATGGTGAGGATGAAAAGTATGTATAAGTGTCTTAACTTCAGTTTTTATTACCAGTATGTCATGTTTTTTCCTGTTATAAACTTTGTTTGTAGACTGCAAATTTTGTGTATAGACTGCAAATTTTGGAATTTAAGATTAGAAATTTAGAGGTATTGGAGGCACTAACAGCCAGGAAAATTGGCCGCATTTGCTGCCTTATTATAGACTAAATTTATAATTCTTCAGCTCCAGATGTTTGAAGAAGTTTTAATAATCTAAGACTAGAGTTTTCCCCTTCTCCTCCCATGCGTACCATTAAAATCACAGAAGAGGGTCTGGTGAGTTTCTAATGTCCGGTGCAATTTGTATGATCAATAGTAGAACGATGTTGTAGATTCTTTCTTAATTTTTGTAGATGGTTGTTGTAATGAACACGATGTATACACTGGCATAGTTTACTTCCTCTTTTGTCTCCTCTAGTTTAGCTAGTAATTCGAGATGATTATTACTACTATGTAGTATTGCACAGTTTAGAAGGCAAATCAAAGGCCCCAATCCCCCTTCATTTTCTCATTTGTCTAGAATATTGTGTAGATTTTGTGTGAATTAGCTCATTGTCCATTTGTCCAAGGTTTGCTACGGGTTTTGGGTAATTCCAGTTACTGATAACCCATTTTGCAAATTTGAATGATAATACGAACATGTGAAATATCACGACGTGACACATGTTGGGCATTAGGGGTTATTCAAACACATAACACGTATATCAAATGAATGTGGTTTGGCCGGGATGCTCGCTCCACATAGACTGTTGCATAGTTTCATTTACAAGTCAGGAACGATGGAGTACAATGGAAAAACTCACTTTCTCACACCCTATGGTTTTCTCCTCACTCCTCTGTCTCTCGCACACACTCTCTACTCTCTAGGAAGGAGGAGGCTAAAGACCTAGGGCCATTAAGGCCGGGAATTCATGGGAAATCCAGCACCATTCAGCCCCTAATTTTGTTGTCCGGCAGCTGAAGTGAAAGCTGTGGTGGAGCCCCAGCCTAACTGCCAAAGTTATGTTCATGTGGAGAGAGTAATTATTTGGTGCCCTAGCGCCACAATGTGTGGTGGAGAAGGGGATGGGGAACTTCGTGGCAGTACCCAAGGGCATTGAATAATTTTTTTTAAAAATGGCTGCCATACGGATATGCTTCTGTAGACGTAGAAAACCATACAACTGAAATAGACAAAAAGTGCAGAAAGCAGCTTGAATTTTGGCTCTTTTTTTTTTCCCTGCTCGTGAAACTCAAATAAACAAAAAGTTGGTCCAAAATGAATTGGAGGAATAATTGAACACACAGATGAGAGTCTTTGATCTGAGTTGGAGGAACAAGGCCCCGTATCCACTAACCTAAAAGTTGTAGTTTAGATTAGTGAAAACAGGGCCTAATTAGGAACATCATCTCATCTTCGACCAACACAAGTTTTAAAGCCTGACCCTATGGACACATCGATCTACCTGAGGGCCTGAAACTCTTGAACATTTCTCCTTCACAATAGGTATAAAAATATGTTTTGTTCAAAAATGGCCCAGACCCAAGTAAGAAATGAGGGCCGTAACCCAAGTAACTATGGATCCCGGGCCTTGGGTTAGTTCATAAAATAGACAGGCCTTGCCCGTTTCCAGAGTCCATCTTGTGTCATGTACGGTCCTACTAGGATTAACAACTGACCCCACGCATTATTAATTGTATAACAACATTTCCAAGTACAACCAATTTATCATACCTTCGGGCCAGTTTTCAGGATCCTAATTGCAAACTTTATTTACGGCTTCAATGGTTTCCTTTGTTGAGCACATGAAAGACAGCTAGCTTAGTATGACCTTGGACCGACACCACACTAGTTAATGTCAATGAAATCAAGAAGAATAAGATTAAGGATCCTAATATGTGATTCAGCATGAAAAAGGTCAATATTTTTTTTCAATGCATCACAATCTGTGAAGCTGTTTGTGCCAAAAGCCGGGTCTGCTTTGTTTCAATACTTTGCTTTATTGGTTTTACAATTGTGTGAATGCCTGTTTTGTTTTTTCTAATTTTTGTGTGTCCTTTTAAAACCATGCAGCGCTGGCATATAGACACGAACACGGATTTCAGGAAAGCTCAAATAATGAGAGTCAAACCCCAACACCAGTGATTCTGCCAGATTCTGAGGTGAATGAGGAAAGAGTTGCACCGATTAAGGTTAGAGTGCCTCAAATGTCAAGAGCAGGAGGGTGTACACAAAATCAGTACGATCTTAGAGAGAGATTAGCAACAAACATGCAAGAATCCTGATCACAACCAGTGGATAGAAAAAAGAAAAGAAAAATGGATAGAAAATAGGCTGAAGAACAAAGAGAGGTAGATGAAGAACACACACAAGCAGAACAAACACAACCAACGGGCTCTAACCGGTGCAATTTGCAGTCTATATGCAGAGTACTCAAGGATACCAAATTGAATGACCGACATATAGCATCCCTCAAGAAAACGCCCTTTTGGTTATTGATTGAAGCTATTATGAATAAGAAGTTGTTAAGTGATAATTGTAGAAAGTACGATGAAGTGGTTTTGAAAATTATACAGTCATATGAAGAAGATAGCAGAAGATTAATAGTGGGTGACAGGAAGTTGAAGCAAACAAAGGAGTTATGTCTATTGCGCCAGCGGTCCAGCAAAGGGGCAAAATAGTGGTATCTTTCTTTCCATTATGAACGACAGGCTTCGCCACATCGCAACCATTGATTGATGAGATCGACGGTTTGTGTGCCGCACTACACGCTGTAGTGTAGTTATAGTGCACCAAGTGTGTATGTGTATTTTCGAGATATATGCAAAAAGTGTGTATGTTTATATAGTAGCACACTTTTATAATTATGCTAATTTTTTTTGGATAAGTATAATTATGCTAATTTATACAAAAATATAAAAAAAATTAATTTCGAATGGGAACACGCGTTCGAGTGGGGGCACGTGCCCCCATGTGACCCCCTTTGGGTCCGTCCCTGCTCTCAAGTGTGTGTTGGATTTCTATTGGCTAGGAGAAAGGGGAATGCCATATGGTTAACATGGGAGATGGGTGGCGTGATGGAAATGGCTGGGGAAAAATATTCATCGAGCCCGCGCACACGATTAAGGAATAGTAAAATTTTGTGTGATGTCGTAAAAATTTTCCGCATGAACTAAACTAACGAGCAAAATAATATATATATTTTTATCTTCTTTTTAAAATTTTCGGGTCCTTACAAGAAATAAATCCAACTACTTCTGTAATCTGTACCATTTTGGTTCTCTTTTTTAAACTTTTTCAACGTACGCCTACTTCTGTATCTATTTCTTCTTTTCTTCCTTCCCAATTTCTTCAAAGTTCAAAGTCCAACCCAGAAACAAATTGGGTTGGTTTAATCTTCAAGCTACATCCCCAATCTATAATACAAATCGTGACGGTATGGTGGTCCACATATTTTTCCTACATAAATCTTGCCCGTTTGATTTAACACACATTTTTCTGCATAAATCTTCACCCTCTATTAAACCTTGGCATTTTGTTAGACCATTTTCAAACGTGAATGCTAACAATTCACGCCGTGCCTTCATTTAGAATTCTACCCAATGAATTTTGCCGTGCCTTCATTTAGAATTCTCGGTAATGGATTTGGGGTAATGACCGAATTTTTGGTTACGTCGACTTTTTAATTTATTCTCATTGTTTGTTTCCTAATATTTTCTTACTCTCTCTCTCCCTAAACTTTTTCTTTTCAGTTCTCTTTCCCCTCTCTGACTTTCGCCCTCTCTCCGGTTCTCCCTCCACAAGTATGGCTCTTTCTATTTTTTTTTTAAACAGAGAATTCTCTATCCATGGTGAATTAGTTCTTTGTTCTCTTCCATTCTTTGTACACTTTTTTTTTTTTCCAGTTCTCTTTGTTCTCATTTTAATTTACTTATGGGCTCTAATTGGGAGTTGGAGTGAATCAAAAAATTCTTTAGGGTTCAATTGGATCAAGTCTGGTTCGGATTTAGTGTTGATGAACTTTAGGTTTGTGAGCAGTAAACTAGGGCTTGATTTAACTCGGTTTGGCTGCCATTCAGCCTTCAAACTAATCAAGTCTGGTTCAGTTTAATTTGTTGACGATTGATTTAGGTTTGTTTATATACTACTCCCTCCGTCCCTTTATTACAGCCCAGTATTCCATTTTGGGCTGTCCCTTAATAAGTGTCCATTTTGTAAAGTTAGTGGGTAAAAGTTGGTAAATTGTCTATTTTGTCCCTAAAAGTAGATTATATTTTGAAAAGTTAGTGAGTAAAAGTGTAATGATAATGGGTAAGTAGGGAAAGTGGAGGAAAAAGTTGATGTGAAATGTATAATGATGATGTCTTTTTAATAAGTTGGAGTTACGAAGCAGGACATTTAAAAAGGGACGGAGGGAGTACTTGATTTAGTTCCAGTTTTGGTTTCTGCATCTTTTCTATTTAATTGTTATGGTCGATTCGTCTCTGTTGTGCAGGTCCTTTTGGTTAACCAGTTGTTCGTCTTCCTCTTCGATTGGCAATGAGTCCAGAATTTATTTGTGTGTGCTGATCGTTCGAACTGTGCCTTCAGACACGGGCATACACTAGCCTCCTTCTCCCACTTGGATAAAGGCCATTAAATCTTTAAAGAAAAAGACACAAGGCTCTCACATCTGAAAGTAAAAGAACAACAAGCTGGGGGAGGCTCTCCAAAATAGAGAAACACAAGACTCTCATATCAAATCGTTCTCTCTCACTCACGTGTATCCCAAAGCAGTAGCTCTCTCTCTCTCTCATTGTAACTGAGAAAGAGAAAATTGATTTCTCACTCATTAAATTTCAGACCTTTGAAGTTGGACAATTTTCATAATTTGAATACACACTCTTCGACCAAGAAAAAAAATTAAACACTCGATAATTCATTTTAGACGTGTTAAAAAACGAATTGCGCCGTGCCTTCAGGCACGGGCAATTTCTAGTAGTAAACAAATTGGGTGTTTCTTTTGTCATGGTCCTCATGGAGCATTACCATTTTCAGCTGCCCAATTTTGACCATTACCATTTCCACCATCTTAAAGGTGAACTTTTGAAAAAATTACCGGACGACCAAAAAAATGGTTTGTACTTAAAAAAACTAGGGGCCGGAGCACACGCGTGTATGTGCAAGTCAAATTTTGCTCCATGCTTATTGTTTGTTTGATCGAATTGAAAATTCAATTTGCACACGCATCACCTGTGCCCCGGCCCTTAAGACATATAAAGAGCAACATTATAGATACACATGTCAGGACACACAATTTTAGTCACAGATATATGAGGATGTGTCCATAGCCATTAGATACCATAGGCCCCGCCCACATAGGAAAACTGCGGAAACTATTTTGTGTCCACACATCTTTATTTAAGGTGTTTTTTCACATATAAATAGATGGACTACCAAAGTCCATTTGCCTCATCAGTTCAAAATTATCTAAAGATGTTTCCTTCTCCAAAGGTCCGCTTTGTATTGTTTGTTGTGCTCTTACTTTTACTTCATTCTATTCCATTCATGATGGCGGCCAGAGTCTCTGAAATATTCGGTAAGCATCCTCATCAACTCTAAGATATTAGCAGTATGATAACCTGAATTTTAATCTCTTTGATAACATAACATGTCTCCCTAAGAGCATTTGATCAAAAGGATTGCTTAAATGGAGGAAATTGATTAGGAGCGCTATAGAGCCAAGTTGGCTTCGGATTAATTTTTCCTGTTTTGAGGAGTTAGTTTAGGGAGGTGTCTCTTGAGGTGTTGTTTGGAGTCTTCGGGTGTTGTTTGGGATGTCTCTTGAGGTGTTGTTAGAAGTCTTAGGCTTCTTTTGGAGAGTTGTTTTGTCTTGTTGGCTTCTTGCTTGCCAACCTTGGTGTGTTGTTCTCTCCCTTCGGGTTCATGCGACATATGATTGTTGAAGTTGATGTTGCCTCTTTGTGGGTTTGCTCTTCTCCGGCTTGATGCCTTGTGCAATTCTTTTAATCTTTGCAATTTTCAAAGGTTAATAAATTTTTTGCCTTTCAAAAAAAAAAAAGCATCTCCAGTAGAAGTAATAAAAGCCAGTTTTAAAATTGCACTTTGTTACCTTTTTACAAATATGACAAGTGAGTAGTACACAGGCATTCCATCAGAGTCGACAAATTTTATTATTTTCTTATTGTTATGATCTTTTTTATACGTTATCAAATTTTAAACATATTTTAAAATACTATGCATACTAATTGTATGTTAGCCATTTACTTTATTTTTATATTTACTTATATACATATTTGTTTATCTTATACATATTACTTATATATTTATGGTATATAGATATTTATTTGATTATGTATGTGTTTCTATACATATTATCTATTTCTTATATATAAATGTAATACTATAAAATAGTTTCTAATCAATTTTATTTTTGTAAATATTCTTATATATAATTTATATCACACATGGATACATATTTATAGATATTACTTGTATATATTATTCATATGTATGTTTATCTTTATATATAATTTTAATTAAATTTTGTTTTTTGTAAAGTATTACTCCCTCCGTCCCTTTTTAAGTGTCCTGCTTCTTAACTCCAACTTATTAAAAAGACATCATCATTATACTTTTTACATAAACTTTTTCCTCCACTTTTTCTACTTACTCATCATCATTACACTTTTACTCACTTACATTTCAAAATGGAATCTACTTTTAGGGACAAAATAGATAATGCATCAACTTTTACCCACTAACTTTACAAAATGGACACTTATTAATGGACAGCCCAAAATGAAATACTGGACTCTAAATAAGGGACGGAGGGAGTATGATTATATTTCATATAACCTCTGTATACATATTTGGAGATTTTACTTAAATATTGTATTTGTATATAGTATTCCAATAATTCTATAACCACATACACTTACACACACACTCACATCTTTTGGTAGGGCCCAACACACTGAAGTGTGTGTTGGCCCCAATGTGAATGTGAGTGGGTTTGTGTAAATATTTGTGCAAGTATTTGTGGTTGTAGAATGATTGATAGTATTCAGACATGAAGATTGTCAAAAATCGGTTGCAGAATAGAATGAGTGATCAATATTCAATGGTTGAGCGATAATTTAGTGGTATACATACAGAGAAATATTTTTTAAAATGTGAATAATAGGTGCCCCCAATATATGGAATTCCTGGGTCTGCCACTGGAGGTTGGTACCCACGTTACAAATTTTTAGACAAACAAGATTTGAAGGTTGGGTTCAATTAGTTTTTGTAATTGACCCCTTGAAGACTTTTGATTATGTAATGTCGCAGTACTTTGTGGGGGCGTTTGATTATGTAATGTCTGTCAATTGTTGGGGGTTAATTTTTGTTATGATTCTTATGAACAGTCTATCAGAGCATCCACAATGGGTTTAGTTGGGCATATGATTGTCAAGGGGTTAGGGTGCTAACATAGTTGGGATGCTTTATCATTGTTGTGATGCCGTTCTCGCGTGTTTCCCTTTAATCTTTGTAATTCTCTTTTCAAAGATTAATGAAATCCTTTTTCGCCTTTCAAAAAAAAGAGTGTTTTAATTGTGTGTATTAAGACTTAACAAACAAAAATGTATTTTTTTTGTGCACAATACTTGTATTAGTTTGTGTGCTAGAATATGGTAAATGTAATAGTGTGATAGCATGTGTGTCAAGTTTGGCAAAGAAGCTAGCAAACAATAAGTGGATCCCATCTATATAAATACAAACACCAACCATAAAACATAAGAGCCCATACTTGTGGGACACATTTTTATCTTAATACACATTTTAACACAAATATATTGTGGATGCTCTGACACACTCCTAATATACGCTTTAACAAACATTTTGACACACAAATATACCAACAATAAGTTTAGGATCACACACAAATACTTACACACACTCACAATACGAGTGGGCCCCCCCCACACATTGCACACCTCTAGTGTGTGAGCTCCACCTCTATTGTGAGTGTGTATGTAAGCGTTCATGTGTGGTTGTAATATTATTGATATAAACCCATTGCGGATGCTCTTTAGTCCTTGGATATCTAAATAGGGCAATCTACCATATTTGCCTTTTATTTTGGGTTTATTTGTCGGCTTTTATTAACTTCTCAGCGATTAAAAAAAGGGGGCTAGCTGGCCTTTATATATATGAAAATTGCAAATTACGAGCTTTGATTATTTTGTTGGTTAGAATGGTCAAATATATGGATGAATTGTATTTTGAAAGGGAAATTTTTTTTTATCGATTGAAAACGCTAAAATGGGTGGTGGCCATTATTCTCGGCAAGCAACTTAGTTGGTTTTGTAACATTTTAAACGACCAGCAGATTTAGACAGTGTTGTAAAATATTTTCGGCGACAAATTTACTTGTCGGCTTTTACTATGTTTTTAGCGACTTGAATACTTTTCGGTGACAAACTTATTTGTTGGCTTTTATTAACTTTTCAGCGGCTAAACATTTTCGGCAACAACACTATCTAGTTGCCAAAACCATTGCCGACCTACAATTACCAACAAAATGGCCGACTAAAATACCTAGTCTCCAAATGTCAATGGCGACTAAAATATGTACTTTAGGTGACTACGTTGTGGTCGCCAAATGTGCTTTTCCTAATCGAGAGTTAACAAATTTGGTGTTTGTTATTTCTGCTGGAGATGCTCTTAGAACATCATTTAAAAAAACTCATCGTTATCATATCGTATTTTTTTTTGTTGCGTGCGTACAATTGCGTTTTGAGGATTTAATTTGACAAATCAAGATGTTCGGGGTCAGCTTATGCAGATTGATTAATTTCTGGTTCCTAGGACACTAACCACACCATCCACTAGTAGGGAACCCATTTGAAGTTGGGATAGCCCTAAATAGACTGGTTCCGTAAAAGTTGATAACAACTTTGATGTTTCAATCTAGAGACCAAGAAAGAATTAAGTGGAGCGATTGGTAACCTTTTTGTTTTTAGTTTTTGGTTTTTGTTTTTACTTTATTGAAAACTAATGAAGAAAACTTGTTTGATAACAAGTTCCTACTCTTTTGTTTTTCATAAAGTTTTTTAGAGTTTTTGTTAACTATGGAAATTACAAAAAGATATTTTCCCCAGTTTTTTTTGAGAAACACAAATATTACCAAACATGTTTCTTGTTTTTATGAAAACATAAACCTGTTTATACTTCTAATTTTTTAAAAACAAAAAAGAAAAAAGATTACGAAATGCACCCTTAAATTTCATGCCTCAACCACCGAGTTAACCCCTTAAAAAACATCAGTCCAACCCCTTGACAACAAGACCTTGGGGTCGGATTTGAAATTTTGAGAAAAAATCTATGTAATATTCTTTTGAACACTGGATTTATCTTCTTCAGAAAAACTGTCGGGAAAAAGTTTTTAAATCCCATAGAGCAAAATAATTCCAAAAGCAACTGCCAAAAAGAGTTTAAATTCTTTCCATGTAAGGTGTAAATGCCACTGTTTCCACCACTCATTGTGGGGCCTATTGCACGTTCCTTGCAATTATCTAAACATATTGACCGATCACTTTACAAATCGAATTTAATTTTTTATATACCTATTATTATCCGCTAAAGCTGGTTTTTTTTTATGGAGATATAGTACTCTGCATGTTCTATAAGCTAGATGAACAGTTCAAACTACTACAATAAACTCATGATAGGCCCCACAAATTGCGGTAGTAGAAACCTTGGCGTTTCCACGTAAGGGTGGACAAAAAATACACTCACAGGGACACTGATTCGTTATGTCACGCCACTTTTATGATAA
This sequence comes from Rhododendron griersonianum, assembly GCA_018127125.1. Lineage (NCBI taxonomy): Eukaryota > Viridiplantae > Streptophyta > Magnoliopsida > Ericales > Ericaceae > Rhododendron > Rhododendron griersonianum. Next base: position 12,315,272 of record CM030792.1, on the reverse strand, counting down.
CCCTCTTTATACATTTCACTTTAAATCGAGGTGGTGATACCTACGTATATTTCATAAATTAGTTCGGGTGAATTTTGCTAAATTTATATCTTTTAAAGACAAATGATCATAATATTTATTTTGAGTGATCTTTAGTTTAGTTTTTCGTCAAGGTTTTTGATTTAACCATTTGTCAAGACGAGAAGAATCAGACAAATATAAAAATATGAATTAAAATTTGAAAACAAAGTCAGACAACATGATAGGAGTATTAAAAACAATAAAGACTGTTGTAATTTTCATTCAATGAACTTTTTTTTTCATTTGGTTGTAATTTTTGATTTTAGATTCATCTCATTAAGAAGAATAATTAATCCAAAAAACGTAACTTAAATTTACAATAAATTCGAGAAAAGGAAACCAAAATACTAATTTTTTTTTCTAGGTTGGAGTCTCTTTAACAGTAGATTATTTTATGTCTGTAGACTGTAGCATTGCGGGTTAAAAAAAAAATAAAAGCAAATTATTTCATACTCCATTGTTTAATCCTGTAGGAGTAACATACATATATGCATGTTGTGGTTGTTGAAGTAACAGGACGCAGGTCAAGATTAATTGGACTAAGAGGAAGTCAATCAATGCATATGTGGAGTGAGGGCTTTTCTCCGGATGAACCTTGACGTTGATGTGACTAGGGCTGTCCTGGGTGGAGGTCTGATCTGCACACGAAGCACCCGCATTAGTGCCCAAGCCCAGACTCTGGAGGTCTGGGGTAGGCACTCCGACGTTCTAGTCAGCAAAGAAAGAAATGAGAAGCTCTTTTATCGATTTAGGGTTTATGGGGAGCTTTTTATCTTACCCTCTTCAACAGTGGTCATCCTCCTTTTATAGCCAAAGGGAGCGCAGAGTTCGGCCCACGCAAAATCCATCACGCGCTTTGTGATGAATCCGCCAATCTCGGTTCTAGATAGACTTCCCAATCTTGGATCAATCTGCTCTCCCACATTCCGCTCCTACAATAAGGGGTGGGATAAGACGCGAAGTTGGCCACCCCTGCCCGTCTCTTCCTAATTTTCTCTTCAAGTTAGGGGGCAGGAGGCTCGGTGAGCGTAGGTTCCGCCGGACAGACGACACGGCTTTACCTAAGCTCCTACAGGGGCAACCCCCTACACGTTCGGCAGGATATCGCTGAGCCGAGGTTTATCTCCCTCGGATCAACACCACGGTTAATTTAATCCGGTTCGGCTAGGTCAGGATCGGCTACATTCCACCGAGTCTCCCAGCCGACTCATAGGCGACAAGTCCATAGGTTCGGCCCATAGGTGTGACGTGGCCTCCGCCTTGGTCCCTCTACCGGACCGCGCCCGCCACAATATAGTGGTGATTACAGTACTGGTAGTTGCTGAGGTTATGGAGGGCATCTTTAATTGGACTAAACGGAAGTGGGTCATCCGGATATTGTTTCAGTTGCAGCAGGGTTCCGGAGATTGAATTCAGTGGTGACAGAAATGTATAAGAATTTTTTTGTCATACAATACTCTGTACAATAAGGTTTCTCATTTCAGTTAAAAATTTGTTGGGCGTGATTTATTATACTATCTACTCTCAATGAACTTGTTTGGATATCAACTTTTTGCATTTTGATTTTCTCATTTTTGGCATTTTGAGTGTTTGGCCATCCCTTCTCATAATGAGTATTCTCCAAATGCGTTCTTTTTTTTTTTTTTTTGATAAGCAAAATGTTTTATTAAGAAAACTTGACAAAGGGTACATCAAGTTGGGGGGGGGGGGAGAAGATTCCAACCAAGGTTGGAAGACAAAGGACCGAGGTCCAAACACCTTAGGGGCAAAAGCCTGAAGACCTAAAAGCCTCAAAACGCCCACAACTGAAATAATAAGCCCCGCCCAAAAATCAAAACCAAAACCTAAACCAAGCAACCCTAAACATCATCGCCACAAAAAACATAATAAATCCTGCCCAATAATCAAAACCAAAACCTAAACCAAGCAACCCTAAACATCATCACCACAAAAAACAGAGTAATCGCCATCACCCCACTACCGACAGCAACACACGAGCACACAAAACACAGCTGGCTCACCAAAAATCATAACCCCCACATACCACCTCCTAGACCCCACATCCATTAGAAAGCTAAAGAAGAACTCTGCCGAACCCGGGACTCATTCCTTTGGTGCTTCTTCCTTTGGAGAGGAGCGAAAGAGTTGTTTCTCAGTATACTTTCCAGGTCTTTAGCTTCTTGTTCAATCATCTTTTTCATTCTCAAAACACCAGCGTCATCATACTTAATCCCTAGCTTAGTGCCTGCTGTGATAGTTTCCTGCAATTCCTTTGCAATCCTGAACTGCTCCTGGTCTGGTGTATCAGCTATAAAGCCAGATACTTCATAAGACGGGACAGAAGTTCCGCTCGACTCAAACGAAACCAAATCTTCATCGAAAGGCTGGCTCCTATTTTTGCCATTGAGCTCCCTATGCCGAAAATCCACCATTAAATTAATCCCTTCAATTTGAGATGCTCTGATATTGTTTCTAGAATAAAAAACAACGGGTTCATTCCACGCTTCCTTACCTTCATTAATCGGCTTCATTGGGTCAGTTACCATAAGGGCAGTATGACTCAATATCTTGTCCCCTTGGGATTTAACTCCCAAATCTTCAACCTCTTGGAAAAGAGATAGAAGGCCCATTGAATCCTCCACAATAGAATCCAATTCATGAGTTGAAATAGAGTTGATATCATTTAATTGACTCTCTAGATTCACATCCTTAGCTACAACTCCGAAAGCTTTGTCAGAAATGGGATGATCACGGGGACTTCCATTCCCCTGTCGAGCAAACATCTCTGCATCTGGAGAGAGCCCATTAGTTTCACTTCCAGACACCGAAAAGTCTTCCTCATCTTCCTTGTCCTCCTCCGCTGCCTTTGATTGTTCATCAGAATGCGAGGAAGAATCAAGGCATACTCTAGGAATTTGTTTCACCGCTTCATGAGGTTGGTCACACGAATCTTCCATCACCTTAACTTTGTAGCTCTTGCCTTCAACCTCAACGATAATCCACTCATCAATTTCCTTGAAAATATTAGTGGCGATTAGAATCTTAGCCTCCGCAAAAGATGACATCTTCATTGTTGATTCATTAGTAGATATGAACGAACCCCATAGTTCTCCAATAGATTTAAAGGAAATATTACTCCAAACATTAAGCGGAATTCCATAACAACATAACCACACAAATCTTTCAGCACACGCTGCTTGCCCATCCCATGGATAAGTTTCAGAGAACCACCTTTGGAGACAACGCTCTTTAATCATAATCTCCATTTCATCTCTGCTAGGACAAGTTAAGATTACAGACCGTCCACCTAATGCCTTAATTTCAAAGTTGTCTAAACCCATCCCTTTCATCTGTCCCTTCAAATCATTGATTGAGATTAACTTGTGAAGTAGCAGGAGATGAGATTTTTGACTTATTATTTTTGACTTTTTTCATTTTTTGCTAACACAAAAGACTTATAGAATGTATATTGCACATATCTCCCAAACACTCTTGTGTACTTTCAAAATGCAGTCTGCACATATCTTTCAAACACTTTATACATTCATAATTTTTTTTGATCACAATTCAAAAAGTCAAAAATATAGAAAGTACAAATTTTGACTTCTAGTAATGGTCTCATGTCGACAACGCTAAAGAAAAATCAAATTAATTATAGAAAAATACCAAATTCTAGTACATATTTTGAACCCAATAAAATCGCGTGCCTAAACCAAATCAAGGTATAGCCGACCACGATGGATTATTAGAAGTAGTGCCCCTTGTAATCCACTGCAAAGTAATTTTATAAATACTAGAGACAGGGCACACGTGAGTATTGTTAAACTATTCAAAATGAGTATCACATTCAATTAAATTGATCACCATTGGAGTGGGATAAATTGGGGAGCGGACTACATAATTAATTAGTTAGAAACGGATTTACTTAATGGTGTTAAATTAATAATTCCAATAAATTAGGATCTAGAACTATCATGATTATCACAACCCAAATATTAGGCGGAAGTACAAAAAAATTAAGAACGACGTACCCGGATCCAGTAATGCGGAACTTGAGCGATAGTAATTGATTGAAGCAACCATAATTTTACAAGAGCATTGGGCCCTAGGTGGAAGACAGGTTTCTCTCTCTTGTTTTTCCAATTCACAAATCACTTAGATGTAGTGCACCTTTGGGCCTACCTAATATCCATGCGACTAGAGAATTGCGATTTGGAAAGTCATAATTTTTAACACTTAGAAATGGGAATAAGCTTCATATATAATTTCATATTTATGAGTCATTCCTGGGCCACTTTGGTGACTATCAAACCGTATCATTATATAAGTATCAAATAAAATAAGTGTTAAGTTTCAGTAATTTTAATTGAAATTAATTTATGAAATTGTGACTAATCGTTCGTCTCGGCGAGACGAATCAAAAAAATACTCCCTCCGTCTAGGGGTGCTAATTGAGCCAAATAAGCCAAACATAGCATTGTTCAGGCTTGGCTTGACTCTTTGTTACCAGTGTTCAAGCTTGGCTTGAGCTTGACAACTTTTTGGAATTAATTGTTCAAGCTTGGCTTGCGTTTGAAGTTTTGTGTTCGTGAGAAGCTTGGCTTGGCTTGTAAAATATGCAAGCCAATCTCGAGCTTCCAAGCATGAGCTTAGACTCATGAAGTTTTGAGCTTTCAGGAAGAATAATTACCTAGAAAAAGCAAGCTACATAGAGTTTAAATGGAAGAAGGGAAGATGAAGTACTATCTTAGCATCCACAGTGGAATAATTAAAACCATAAGATTGCTAAAGTTAGCCATGTTCTTTCAAAAAAGTGCTCACAGTGGTATAATCAAACTTAACAACCTCTTAGCAACTCATCAAATTTTTGCCATCGGATAATCAAAACTAGTAACCTTTTGCCAATAACCAAAACTTTCTCTCTCTCTCAAAACAATGTTTCTAAAAAAACATTTTTAAAGAAGTTTTTTTTTATTTGCAAAAACAGTTAAACTATTTTTTTTATTAAAAATCGACTCTTTTTTTTCAAAAACTATTATTTAAAAATAAATTTTCTTTCTTTTTTCAAAAAACTATTTTTTAAAACTTTTCTGGAAAAGTGTTTTTTCAAAATAAAAGTTTGCAAAAAATTATATTCTATTTCTAATAATCAGTCCTTATTAGTTTGAAAACTATTTAAAAATTTGTTTTTTTTAATGGTGACAATTTTTAGATTTTTACAAAAAAAAAATCAAAAATTTATTTTTTCATTTTCATTATATTTGAGTTTAAAATTACTTTCTTTTTGAAAAAGAAGGTTTTTGGAGAAAGTGGAACGGGCCTCATGGGGAGCCACCAGTGATGACTGGAATGATATACCCCAGTCCACATGTCACATTACGCATCGACCAAAATAGTCAGAGGAGACTTTTCATGTGTTTTTTTTTCCCCAATCGGTAGGAGAGATCATTAGATCATGTATGAAGTACAAAATACAAATCACGGGACACTACATCCACTATGTGTGAGTCCACGAGATAACCAAACCCAACAACTGAACCAACAAAACAAATAAGCCCATTAAAGGAACCATAATCACAATAAGCTCAACTCAACTACATGCCCTACTAAGGAGAGAAATAACCCCAACAAATACAAAGGAAAGAACACCCACATGGAGGTGGAAAGACTCGAACTCCTGACCTCCTAGTGAGATGCAAGAGTCCTGGCAACTGAGTTAGCCCCAATTGGTTGGGTGTGGTTAGATATGTGCAAAATGTGATGTGTACCGGTCATTTCTATTAAAAAAATGATGTTATGTTTTTCTCTGCCTGTATTTTTAACATATTTTATCAAACCTCATGCAGATATTAGGTTATAGCAAATAAACAACACAATCAAGTTTAGAAAAATATTTCAAATTACATGTAATAATTTTTTTAAAAGCAAAGAAAGTAATATTTCATTAATAATAACATTTTCCAAAGGAAGAAAATAGATAACACAACCCAAAAAGAAACTCAAACATTAGTTGGCAAGGTACCAAACTAAAATTCTCCCATGACTTTACTCCACCTGAATGTACTACTACACCCCAAACACAAAAAATTTTAGACCAAGCCGCTCCCGCATTTTGTTTGTGCTCTAAAAAGATCGAAACGATTTGAAAATCAAAACCGTCCATTTAACACATTTACTTGCATAGTTGCATTGCACGTGAAACAAATTACATGTAATATATACGCATGTTGATCTAATGAGTGACTTGAGAAGGTGGGATGGTGGGGGAAGAAAATGGAGTATAAGAAAATGAATTTGAGTTGGAAAAGTAAAAGGTGTAGGAAAAAAAGGGAGGGAGATGAGAGAAATGGAGAGGTTGGTGTGGATTTATTTCTTAAAAAAAGACCAGTAATGGAGGGGAAATATTAAGAGAGGACCCGAAGCCCTAACCTGCACATCTTTAATGCTATATCGTATCAGATAGATTGATTCAGAGATTTCATCCCACTTGCTAAAAATCACGACTGGGTGCTAAAAAATCATGATTTGGAGCACGGAACGAGACTTTGGATGGTTGGTGCACTAAGATGGTGGAGACTTGCTAAAACTCGTGACTTGGTGCACAGAGCTAGAACTTTGGGTGCTTGGAGCACCAAAGAAGGTGGAGACTTGCTAAAACTCGTGACTTGGTTCACATAGCTAGACTTTGGGTGCTTGATGCACCAAAGAAGGTACTAGAAGAAGACTTCCATCTTAATTTCTTCGTTAGAAATTAGTGGTATAATCAAAAGTCAATTATTTTTACAGTTAACAATATTGGTGCAAAAGATGGCTCACAATGGTATAATCAACTTAGCAACATCCTTAGAAATAATCAAATTTTGGGCTTTGAATAACCAAAACTAGCAACCTTTTTCAATAATTAAAATTTGTAGACCCATACCACATGAGTTAACTAGTTTCAAAATTTGTATACACGCGTGTTTCAACTAGAATTTTCTTTTTCTCTTTTTTGCCTGCTCTATATATTTTTCACTTCACCCACAAATTGTTTTCTTCTTCTTTTCCTCAAAAAGTGAAGCTTATATCTCTCGATCATCTACAATTCAACCTATCGAGTAATCATCGATTAAGGTATTTCACTATTCTTTTCTGTTTCTATTTTCCCCCCCAAAAAATTTCATAATAGGAGGGAAAGAAGTCACCGATTTTTTTCCCCAAAATAAAGGAAGGGAATCAATATATTTTTGCTCAAAAAAAATGTAAATGTAAATGGAGGGAAGGGAGTGGCGGGAAACAAAGCGCGGGGGGGGGGGGGGGGGGACGAAGAAGTGAAATTGTAGTGGGCTCCTTATTTGGGTTATAGACTAGAAGTGACCATTGTAGACCTCAATATTGTTAAGCTTAACAACCTCTTAAATGAATAATCAAAAGCTGATGTGTCAATTTTTAGTTATTTATTTTTGATTATACCACTGTGGATGACCTAATAGCTTGTAGTGTCACTTTTAATTTAAGGGTGCTCACTTGAGCATTCATGGGGAGCCGCCAGTGATTGATGACTGAAATGATATATTTTGTAGTGTCACTTTTCATTTAAGGGTGTTCACTTGAGCATTCATGGGGAGCCGCCAGTGATGACTGAAATGATATACCCCAGTCCACACGTCACATTATACATCGACCAAAATAGTCAGAGGAGACTCTAAGATTTCTGTTCAACGGTGATAAAATTGTTCAGAAAATTCCGAACGAGGGTCACAAACTTAATCCGTCTTCACAGCCTAACAGGTAGCAATCGTATAGAGGTATTGGATGGCCGAAAATTTGCTTCGTAGTAGCCAATATTTAAGGTGGGCGCTATTTGCAGCGTACTTCTTGCTACTCGCAGCCGATTAAAACTTTTACCAATTACGGACAAAAATGCCCTCAAGCAGTTTGACCATTATACCCCTAAAACCTCATGTTATTTGACCATTTTACCCTTGAAGAATATTACATAACTCATTACATACAGCCACAAAAAATCATCTCGTTGATTTCCCTCCCTCCCTCCCAGAACGTCTCCTCCCTCTCCCATTCAAACTCCATTTTCATCCCTACCTAGCTGCCATCACCCACCACTAGCCCCTCCCACCACCAGCCAAGTCTGCCTATCTTCCTCCTCTCCTCTTCTTCCTACATTGTTAATGGAAACCTCGATTGCTTCCTCTCCCTCCATTGATAAACAAGAAATAGTTGACCCATTAATACACCACGATTTGGAGTTGGAAGATCACACAATGGAAGTTGAGAACAAGTCACAGATGTTGTAGTGACGGAGCAAAAACCGCAGCAAGAGGTAAACCCGCCCTCCATTTTCAATTTCAGAAGTCCTCCATTTTCAATTTCAGTTATGGCCCGACACAATTGGACACGCAGTGCCAAAACTTTACTAACTTTTCGGACTCTAATATCTGAATTATGTACAACTATTCGGATATTTATATCTGAATATTGTCAACATTGTTGGACTCTTATATCCAAATTTAGTGTCAGTTTTCAAATATTAATTTTTGAATGAAACTGCAGAGAATCCTGCACTTACAGTTGGATACACAGTGCCAAAACTTACTAACTTTTCGGACTCAAATGTCTGAATTATGTACAACTATTCGGATATTAATATCCAAATATTTTCAATATTGTTGGACTCTTATATCCGAATTTAGTGCCAGTTTTCAGATATTAATATCTGAATAAAACTGTAGAGAATCCTACACTTACCTGATTTGTCTTTGGGTGTTACAGGGTGACACTTCAACACTTGGTAGTTATGTAGGGCCATCAACTATACCTACTTCGACTCGTCCTCCATACGATTATACAGAGCATTTTACAACGGAGACAGTGAGTGTTTTTTTGATAGAGTATTTATCTTGTGCAATCTTATATTACGGGCTATAATTTTTTTGATGGCGAACACTTTGTACAGGTATTATTTTGGTAAATGATTTGTTGTCATCTATATAATGAATTGTGCTCCTTAAGAGAGTGTTCCACTTTTTCTAAAAGTATTTTTTTTTCAAATTCACGTAATTTCAAACTCAAATATAAAGAAAATGAAAAATAATTTTTTAATTTTTTTTGCACCGTTTAAAAGATCTCGATGAGATCTATCAAACAAGATCCATATTGGTAGGAAAATTATTTGGTAAGCACATGATTTTTGAGCTTGAAAAACCTTCTTTTTCTAAAAGTACTTTTTACTATTCATTTGGAACACCACCTAAGTCCAACTTAATTTATCTTTTATGAGTACCTAATGCAATTTGACAGGTATTCCTATAAAAAGGTTCCCCTATGCCGCCAATAGCTTGCAATTGGAAAAGACATCGTCTTTCTATCACTAAAAATTGGGATGCAGCACATGTTGCAGCCATTCAGAAGTTCAACGAGATCATCGGCGTTGATGTAGCAACAAAGGAGACCATCCATGTCTATTAGCCATTTTTAGATTGAGAAACGATTTAATGTGTTGTATTACATAATGTGTTATAATGTTATGAAAATTGGATGATTATGTTTGCTTGTAGTTTTCGGATCGTCAAGAAAACTCTTATATTGTATTTCTGTTTGAAAACTCATGCTTGTCAAGTCTGTGACATTCTGTTCGGAAACTAGAATGGTGTCATGATGTGTTATAACGCGATATATTCAAACCTGTTTTGCATAGGTCTTTCCCACCGAAACAGCGTTAAGAGAGTGGTTGATCTCGACCGCTACGAAGTGGGAAGAGCTTGCGTCAGACAGGTTGCAATTTAAAATGTCAATGCCCATTTAAAATGTGCACTTCAAGAAGAGGGCCACCCATATAAGAGTCGAATCATCAATGTCTTACGTTCCTCCCATTACGATATCCGCCCCTTCCCCCTGAGAGTCGACGTTTGATTGCGCTTGGACACGTTAACGGCGATCATTTTGTAACGGTACATTTGCGACCAAATTCCCCCATCCCGCCTATTGCAAGGAATTGGTATATACATCACTGCTCATTCGCGGATGAATGGGATACACAATATTCAAACAAGATCGAAGAGTTTAAAAACATAGTGGGGAATGATGTGGCAACGACGGACATAATCGAACTAGACTAGGTTGGCTCGAAGGACTTTTATGTACAATTTTAGTTCATAGCATCTTATTGTAAAATATGAAATTTATGAACATTAAATTTACGTGCCTAGGAAAATGAAGGACTTTTATGTGCCTAGGAAAGTATCAACAATGATTCAAACCATTAAATTTACGTTTTCGTGCCCTACTTAACATTCATATTTTCACGATACCCAATTATCACAAATATCCTAATAGTTATCCGCAATAAAACAAAAGTCATTCCACCACGGATAAATACAAGGCCATAAAGTCCATGAACCATGGCCATAAAGTGTCCAAAATAAATACAAGGCCATAAAGTCCATCAAAAACAAGTCATAGAACACCAAGTCTCAAGTATGGTCTCGGCGTCGGCACCTAGTGTAACGACCCGAGTAACGATCCAAACTAGGGCCTGCTATGCTCGCTTCAGCAGCCTCCGGTCCCCTCAAAGTCCTCCACACTTCAACAAGTGCTTGTTACAGTTCATACGGGCAAGTTGAAGTCGTAGTTGTGAAGCCATATCGTGTTACAAATTGGACGTGTTTCTACGTGTCATGACATTGTGAGTTATAGTTGTGAAGCCATATCGTGTCTCTATAAGCATAATAAAAGAGCTATAACTGGTGTGTTGAGCACTGTTCATTGCATCTTACAGATTTATTAACATGTATACAAACTACAGAGCTCATCGATTTGGTTTTCTCTTACATTTAGTCATTGAAAAATTGGTTGAAAGAAAAGCCACAGCTCTGGTTACAACCAAGGGGTGCTAATCAAAATAGATGGGACTAATTGGACTGTAATGTCCGAATGGGGTATAAAGATTTGGATATTAAAATCCGAATGAGACAATAAATTTTAGATATTAAATTCTGAATGACCTAACAATTCAACTTTTATAATATTCGACTAGGGGGCCATTCGGAAATTAAAATCCGAATGAGGCAATCAATTTCAGATATTGAAATCCGAATAGGGGGCAAACAATCATCTATCTGAAATTGTGAAAAACTATCGGACTCTAATGTCCAATTAAATTTTAAATACACAAAATAGCGTACTGTAGGTTTCTCAGGAAAAAAAACAAAAATCAAACGGAAAAAAAAAACCCGCATAATAACAAGATTCAAAATTTTACCGATATTCCACTTCGAAATCGTTGGTGATGCCGGCGTGGTGTGCTTTCTTCTCACACCTCCTTCGCCTCAAAGTTGCGCTACTGTGGTGGTGTGGTGTTGTGTGGAGGGGACTACAGAAGAAGAAACGGGGGAGAGAGAGACAAACGGGGTGGGGAGGCGGTGAGAGAGAGAGAGAGACGGGGTGGCGTGGGGGTGGGTGGGTGGTGGCGCTGTGGGGTGGGGAGGCGGAGATCTACAGCAACGAGGGAAAAGAGAGAGAAAACAGAGAAAAGGAACGAACGGGGGAAGAGTTTTGACAGAGGGTTGTATGTATAATGTATACAAGGGCAAAAAGGGGAGTTCATGGATATTCTTTTGGCTGCGAGTAGCAAATCCTTATAAGGTGGTGGTTTGTAGGTAGCAATTGGCTGCGCGTAGCAGAAACTACGCTGCGAATAGCGGCCACCATATTTAAATCTATGTTCACGACCCACCATGCAGCAACAACACTGGCTTTGTTTGGTTGGCAGTTTAGTTTAGTTTAGTTTTGATAGTGGGTGGAGAAAGAAATAGGGTAATGATTTTTTTTTGATAGGCAACAGTAACATTTTATTAGGGGATAGGGGAGGGGAATCCAACAAAAAATTGGACAAATACAGCCAAATGGGACAAAGCCCAACCTCAATAGGGTAATGATTGGAGATAGATAGAGAGAGAAATGAAATTAATAATTGGAGATATAGGGTAATGATTGAAGAAAAATATAAGGTAATGATTGGAAAACAAAACTAAAACCAAAGAATATCCATCAACATCTGTTGTACAAATATCTTCCTCCTGCACTTGCCCAAAACAAACTTCAAACAGGTAAAAAGCCAAGGGATCACTCTCTCCGCATATGACTTCTCCACGCAAGACCTCTCCCCAGATCTAGATGAGCAAGATTGGACCATTATTAGACTCTTCTCCACATAGGGGCGGCTCCATGATTTCAGTTCAGCGGTGTGAAAACTGTGTAGAATTTTTTTTGCAATGCAAAACTCAATCTTAAATACAGATCTTTTATTTGATTAAAAATAAATTGAGTCTGATTAGTTTTGTTTTGTTGTCATATGCTATCCATTTACGTTTTAGCAGATTTTCACTTACATTGGCTATGTACGAATGACCTAGCTAGTGTCATTTTTGCCCCCGTGTCTAAGACTTAGATAGTTCATTGAGTGTCTAAAATATCCTTCCCAAATATATACTTTAATAAAAACTTCATATTAGCTCACTTACCAAAAACAAAAACTTCATATTATTGTTTTCAGTTCTGCTAACAAGTGCCCCCGAGGCACTAGTTAAGGTGTAACCACTATGGAATAGTGGTAATTGTAGTGTCACTTTTCATTTAAGGGTGTTCACTTGAGCATTCGGTGCCTTTCAAGTTTCTTTATTAACCTTCTTTTTCAAAAAGAAGGTAATTTGAAGCTCAACAATCATGTGTTTACGCAAATATTTTTTCTACCATTATGGATCTTGTTTGATAGATCTCATTAAGATTTTAAACGGTTCAAAAAAAAATCAAAAATTTATTTTTCATTTTCATTATATATGAGTTTGAAATTACTATCTTTTTGAAAAAGAAGGTTTTTGGAAAAAGCGGAACGGGCCTCATGGGGAGCCGCCAGTGATGGCTGAAATGATATACCGCAGTCCACATGTCACATTACGCATCGACCAATATAGTCAGAGGAGACTTTTCAAGGGTTTTTTTTTTTTTCCAATTGGTAGGAGACATCATTAGATCATGTATGAAGTACAAAATACAAATCACCGGGCACTACGTCCACTATGTGAGAGTCTACGAGATAACCAAACCCAACAACTGAACCAACATAATAAATAAGCCCATTAAAGGAACAACAATCACAATAATCTCAACTCAACTACATGCCCAACTAAGGAGAGAAATAACCCCAACAAATCAATACACTTGTATTAAAAGAACCAAGGTTGGTAAGTCAAGGCGTGCGGTGAAATTACATTATTACCCTCTGAAGTTTTCCTTCTGTTTGGTCCTTGCATGTGTTGGTCTTGGGGTAGGTTTGGTATTTTGCGTTGTCCCTGCGTTTGCTCCAGAGCGACGGTCCTCCGGTTTTCACTCTCTAATTTGTACTCAGTTTCAAGATTTCAATGAAATTTTGTTCGGCGCAGTACAACGAACGAAGCACTTTCGGCGGAAGGTATGGTCTATTCACGGATTTCACGGCTTTCTCCCTATTTTCTATTGCTTTGTCCACACGTTTTGAAAATCATACTCCAATAGAAATTGACCTGGCCAAATAGTTTTCTTCCTTTCTCTTCATTTCTCTCTCTCTCTCTCTCTCTCCAGATACCATGAGGCATGAATAACACCACAAGAAGTGAGATAGCAAGCACGATTCGTGGATTCTGCCAAGACATTCGCTCTCCTCTAATCCACGTCAAGGATCTCCGGAAGCACGGCGTTACCCTCTACTTCCTCATCGACAAGGACCGCAAGCCCGTCCATGACGTCCCCGCAGTCTACTTCGTCCAACCCACTCAGCCCAACGTCCACCTCATCGCCGTCGCCTCCCGATCTCTCTACGATTTGTTCCAACTCAATTTCTCGTCCTCTATTTCTGTGCTTCATGTCATTGTCGGCATGTTGTAGAAGAGAAGAGGAGATCGGCTTCTTCCCCTTCTTGGTCTTCTGTGAGGTGATTTTACAAACATTTGAGTGCTTTCTTCCAATTTTGTGTAAACCATAATGATTTGTGTGGTATAAATTTAGAACCCTAGAAAAGAATCGAGATGGTGGATCTAAGTAGAGTGCCGCTCAGATATGGAAAGCTCGTAATCAGCAAAACTTTGTCAGAGATACTGGGTTTTCGCTGCTCTTGAGGTTAGCTTTGCCAAACGAATAAGCCCTTAAACCTCAGCAGTGTGTTTAAAAGAATACTAATATTAATAATAAGGTATCATTCTTTACATTTCTCACCGAATCACTTATTTGGATTGGGTGAGAAGCTCTAATCCAAATTTTTTGTCTGACCAAATCATTCAATCCGAAGGAGTTGTGACTAAGATAAAGCATATGCATCTCCTAGCAGTGCCTTTGGATTTTGCCTGGTTAATGCCTTTGAATATTGCCTGGTTTTGGGTTTCTTTGACAGGATATGTGAGAAGTCAAATACTCTGACTAGCGACGCCACTGGCGTTTGTTTTACTGTGAGTTTTTGGTTTTTAATCCCTAAAAATTTGGAAGCTTTCAGCTTCAATTCTGTCAACATACTTTTTTTTTTCCCGGTAAATGTACTCTTCTATATAAGCCCCAGACAAGAAGAAAAACATCATGGTCCAAACAGGACACAAAAAACTAGCTCAGCCACCTCCCTTGAAGGAGCTACCAAGAAGAAAAGAAACTATACAACCAGGCACCTATCCACCAAAGAAAAGAAACTAACAAAAATTAAACTTCCACTGTAGAAGTCAACCGTGGGAAAGGAACTCCCCAAGCCCTGAACAAGACCTTGTTCTCCGGCGTGGAAGTAATATTCCGCCAAGCCATCATGGCATCTCTGATGTTGTTGCAAATCTTGGAGCCCAACGGATCAGCCTCCATCATCTTTTGCTAAAAGATCCTCATATTCCGCTCACACCAAACTCCATAAACAGTAGTAGCCAGTGATAATTTGAGAATAGATTTCCTAATTGTCTTCCCCTTAGAATGCAGCAAGAACCACTTCTTTTCATCTTCCCACATAAGTGGGCCTCTATGAATGTGATTCCTTCGCAATATCTCCTTCCAGACAGCTCTAGAAAAAGTGCAATAAAAAAATGAATGATTATGAGATTTAAGAGCCCCATTTCTATACAGAACACAAGTGGCATTATCCACCACACTCCATTTCAGCAATCTGTCCTTTGAAGCAAGTTTGCCGTGCATGGCCATCCATAAAATGAAAGCCCATCGAGGAACATTTTTAGGAAACCACACAATGCTACACCAGTCTAGCCAACCATTTGACACTCTAATTGCTTCCCAAGCAGATCTCAACGAGTAAAAACCATTACGAGAAGGAAGCCATACCACCCCATCCTCATTTAGAATATTAGGAGTAAAACTAGAAGGGGTGCTGGTATTGATTTCTTGAATATATCTATTCCTTTGTCTAGGCCAAGCCCATTTCCCGTCATTAATAATTGTGGAAACCTTAGCTTGCAACGATCGTCCAATGTTAGAGCACACATTCTCCCCAAACCTTTTATACAAGGGCCCCAAAGGGTGCCAATTGTCAAGCCATAAGAAAGTGGAAGCCCCATTCCCAATTTGATATCGAATTAAAGGTTGACAAACCTCCCTGAGCTGGAAGACTTTCCTGATAGTCCAGGAGACATCATAAGGCAGCCCCATAGTCCAGAGATTATGCTCTTTTATGACATACGTATGTACCCATTTTACCCAAAGAGTATAAGCCTTTCTACTAAGAGCCCACAATAGCTTGATCATAGCAGCGACATTACCTTCTCTTAATTTCCTAAAACCCAATCCTCCTTCATCTTTTGGAGAACAAACCTGACTCCACTTCACTCGAGCACATTTATGATTTAAATCACACCCAGACCACAAAAAAGCCATAAGCTTGCTCTCAATTCCCTTTAGTATTTTCTGGGGGATAACAAAAATTTGACTCTAGTAGCTTTGAATATTGCTAAGAACTGACAAAATAAGCTGAGCTCTTCCACCATATGTAAGAACTTTATTGGACCAGCTCTGAATACAACCCAGAATCTTCTCCTCCAACACTAAGCAATCACTTGCCTTGAGCCTAGTAGTAATAAGAGGTACCCCTAAGTATTTCACTGGGAGAGTCCCCACAGGAATAGGCAAAATCTCCCTAAGCGACTGTATTTGCCCTTCATCAACCCCAGAGAAGAAGATAGAGCATTTGTTAAGGTTAGGTCTTAAACCAGAAAAGTGGTAGAAATCATCAAGCATATCTCGAACAGTCACCAAAGAGCCTCGAGTTGCCCCACATATGATGAAAAGATCATCAGCAAAAGCAAGTTGAGAAAGTTGTATAGCTTGACACTTAGGATGATAAAAAAAAACAGATGAAACCACTCTCTGATGAAAGATAGCTGAGAAGGCTTCCATGACAATTAAGAAGAGAAAAGGGGATACGGGATCCCCTTGCCTCAAACCCCTCTTACCAGGAAAGAAACCCTCCAAACTACCATTAATAATCACTGAGTAACATGCAGTAGATACACACTGAGAAACCCAATGAATGAAAATACAGGGAAAGCCCATGGCAGCCATTGTGTCAAACAAGAAACCCCAATCAACTGAGTCATAAGCCTTCATTAAATCAACCTTGATTGTACAACGAGGAGGACCAGATTCTCTATGATATCCTCTAACATCTTCTTGCATCAACAAGACATTGTCAATAATAGATCTTCCTTTTATAAAGGCAGATTGATTCTTATCAATAAGATAGGTGAGCACCTCTTGAAGACGATTGGCAAAAACTTTAGTTATACATTTATAGTGAACGTTGCAGCAAGAGATGGGTCGATATTCCTTAATATTCACTGGCATATTCACCTTTGGAATCAAAGATATTGCTGTAGCATTCCAAGCCTTTAACATGTACCCATTGGAGAAGAAATATTGGACAGCTTGAGTAAGCTCGAGACCTATAATATCCCAATTACGCTGATAAAAAGCTGATCCATAACCATCAGGCCCTGGAGCTTTGTCTCCATTAATAGAGAACAAGGCTTTCTTTACTTCTTCCATTGTAACAGGTTGAATAAGCATTTCCTTATCCACATCTTTCACCTTGGTTTTAATAGCATCAAACAAAACATTTCTAGCCTCCCATTTCTCCCCAAAAGAGGTACCAAGCAGCCCTTTATAGTATCCCAAAATTTCAGCTTTTAGCTCCTCTGGACTTTCCAAACTCCTACCCGTACTATCTTCCGGCCTAAGAATAGTATGCTTAGTCCTTTGAACACACATTTTATGATGGAAAAACTTTGTATTCCTATCCCCCAATGCTAACCATTTAACCTTTGACTTCTGTTTAAAAAAAGATTCCTCTGCCATGCTAAGATCCACAAATTGTGCCCTCAAATCCTTTTTGAAAGTACTCAAAGTCACATCATAAGGAAGAGAGAGACATTGCATTTGAACTTAGCTAACTGGTCTCTAGTATTTTGAACTCTGATGCTAATACCAGAATAGAATTTTTTGTCAACATACTTTATTTCCATTATTTCGCAATTGCAACGTTTGGTAAGTGTTGTTTAACTTAAATTAGATATGAAACGAGTTCCAATCCAATTTTAAGATTAAATATGAACAAAGATAGGAAATGAAGGGATTCAAGGAAATCGCTGTTTAATGGGTAGAGGATTTCCTTTTTCTATTTGGATACGATGAAAATGAGAGAGTTATTCCTTTTGGAGTAATTGATGTTCCCATACATGGATAAAAATGGGTGCTGCTTGTCCTTTGCTTCAATGGATGTTCCTCATTTCATTCTAATTTGCTTTTCTCTTGGCATTCCTTGAATGCATGTTTCTTATTTCTTTCTGGATAGGATTTGGGCTTGGAAGACTCTCATTCTATTGGTGTATCAAGCATGTCCAATTGTTTTTACCTGTTTTCAACGTTGTACATCGATTGTCTTATTCTTCAGTTATCAAGTTTTTTATGCTATCTAATTGATACATATATTGCTATATGTGGTACTGTAACCTTGACTCAGTGCTTACAAGTCACAAACATAATGTGGTGTAATCTCGTCTACTATCAATCCAAGTAGATAACTTTGCTGTCAAATTACTGTTTATAGAGTTTATCTTACTCTATCCAATGTGACAATATGAATCAGTCCTTGCACCATTATGCAAGTGGATGAGAATTTATAAGTTTTGTAAATAGAAAATAGGGAAATTACTATGAGAACAAACAAAATACGTATATTAACTTTTTGACTACCAATTAACTTCAGCAGATAAAAATTCATTGTAATGTTTGTTTTGGATTATCGTCTCTGTGGTGAATCTAGATTAATTTCATTGACAAAGTATGTGTTTACTCCTCTATATTTAGATCCATTTCTCCTGATTCATTGATGGAACCGATTGGATTGCTATGTTTTGAGTTATGCAGCAGAGACTGCGGGTAGAGCTTTGCCGTATCTCAGTTTTGAAGGAGAGAAGAGCGCCATTGGATTCGATGTAAGATTTCTCATTGGAGCTTTCTTATTGTGTTTCATATGGATCAAGCCAGAGCATTCTTATTGTGTTTCATATCTTGAATCTGGTTTCTTAATCTTTAGGGACTTTTTCAGGTGTGGGCATTGACTGCTTAACCGCCAAGCAGATTTAAGGCTTGTAGACATACACTAAGATGCACTCTACCGCTAAAATACACCAATTTGCAAAGATTGGTAAGGCTCCTCTCTCTCTCTCTCTCTCTCTCTCATTCCTTTGCCATTTCTAGAACACATTCCTTGCCCAAACTACCGGTGATTGAATGATAGGGGAAAAGGTATCTATATTACTGTTATACCTTTAAAATTGACAATTGTATCTCTGAAGTCGGACGTTTCTCATTGTAAGTCTGGCATATTAGCCTTTAATTTTATGCAAGATTACACCCATCGCTTCATTTATTTTCTTCTTGTGCTTTGTGTTAAGTAGCGCCGTTGAATTGGTGATGCATGCATTGTAGTATGGCTGAAATGATTTCCTTTATTAACCCGGAAAAAACAGAAATAAAAACAAATGAATGAAGCCTTTGGGTATATAAAACAACCTATGCGCTCTTTTCTTCCTTAAAATTGCACCCTTTTCAAAATTCCTCTGCGACATTGGTGTTCATGAATTTTTGGGGTATAACTTTTAAATTGGAACTAGAGAGCAGTTTACTTAACCCATTTGTTTTGGCCCACATGCTTTTTCTTGTTGCACAATTAAATCTCTGAAGGAAGTTTGTATTCTCTTTTTTTATTTTTGTGTGGTCACATTTATTCGTTTGACTATCTAATCTTCCTTGTCCAGCATCTGGATTTCCAGTTGAACTTTTATAAGTTTTTGAGGAGTAAGTTATGTGAAATTCCTTTAGTTTCCCCGTGTGTTTCAGGTATCAGAAACAATACTAAACAACAAGGGGTTAGAATTTCACAAATGGAGCGTGACCTTTCTCAACTACTGTAGAATGTGAGGGAGAAGCTGAATAGAGTTGCTGTGGTAAATAAATATGCTGGAGTGTTGGTGCTTTTTATTAGTATAATTAGATAGGCACATAGATGAACTTATACAGATAAAGATATGCAGAGAGAGGAAGCAGGTCAAAGACATGAGAAAGAGAGGGAGATGGCAGTGGCGTTGGATTCCGCAGTACGGGGTGGCAGCCACTTTGGTGGATTGATGATTGCTAGAGGAGATGTGTGTACACGAGTTGCGACAAGTTTTCGTTATCCCGATAAACCATATAGAAAGTCAATGGTGGACAAGCTGTATGTAGTATAAATTTTGTGCGCTTGAATCAATTGCTACCACTACGGACTTATTCCAACTGTTCTCATTAGTTACCTCCTTTTCTACTTCCACTTGTTCCTTTGTTTTTTTCCTGCCGAGGCTAAAACTGAACACAGTGCTTCGTTGCCCAAACATCATTCCTGCTACTTGATAGCTCCAGATTTTAGTATAAATTTGTGTTATGCCATGTTATTCTTTCAATTTGCTGGACATTTGAAAATTGTACACCAAGTTGCCAACATACGAAAATGCTACGGCTGAACTTTTCATGTATCAGTTGTATCGATGACGACAGCTACGGCTGAACTTTCCATGTATCAGTTGTATCGATGATGACAGCAACAATTCATACGTATTTCCCGAAGTATAACCGTAAGCTCCAAACACAACAATTTGACCAGTTATCCTGTCCACTAACTGCAATCCATTGACCACACAATTTGGCAAAAACAATAGTTGTACAACACATAAGATGTGCCCAAAAAATGAATGCCTTCTATTTCAAAAACTAAAACTCATTTCTGGTTCAATAACATCTTACTATTTCTCTACTATCATCACAACAAAAACCAAAAACACTTCCTGATACCAATTCATTCAATGAGCACGCGAAAACGTGCGAAGCACGGGCATTAGACTAGTACAAAGAAAAGAACACCCACATAGAGGTGGAAATACTCGAATTCCTGACCTCCTAGTGAGATGCAAGAGTCCTGACAACTGAGTTAGCCCCAGTTGGTTGGGTGTGGTTAGATATGTGCAAATGTGATGTGTACCAATCATTTCTGTTAAAAAAAAAATGAAGTTATGTTTTTCTCTGCCTGTATTTTTAACATATTTTATCAAACCTCACGCAGATATTAGGTTATAGCAAATAAACAACAGAATCAATTTTAGAAAAATATTTCAAATTAAATGTAATAATTTTTTTAAAAGCAAAGAAAGTAATATTTCATTAATAAAAACATTTTCCAAAGGAAGAAAATAGATAACACAACCTAAAAAGAAACTCAAACATTAGTTGGCAAGGTACCAAATTAACTAAAATTCTCTCACGACTTTACTCCACCTGAATGTACTACTACACCCCAAACACAAAAAATTTTAGACCAAGCCTCCCGCATCTTATTTGTGCTCTAAAAAGATCGAAACGATTCGAAAATAAAAACCGTCCATTTAACACATTAATTACTTGCATAGTTGCATTGCACGTGAAACAAATTACATGTAATATATACGCATGTTGTGTTGGGATTAAGCCCGGTAATCCCACCCGCAACGAAAGCGCAACAAACAAAAAAATGAAATCACATAGCCAGAGAACATACACAACCAAAATACGTGGTTCCCCAAACTCGGGTACGTCCATGGGAGAGAGATATCTTCCACTATATGAAAAATAGAGATTACAATATGAGATGTAAAACCCTCCCCGAGCTCCTAACACATAGCTCTACTAGTGCTTGCCCGTGCCTACGGCACTACGCACCCCGGTTGGAATTGTCCGTGCCTAAGACACTTGCTAGCTAGTGGCTCAAACACTAAATCAATTCATTAGTGTGTAGTATATGATCATCTTGTTAGTGGCACGAAAGAGAATTACTCGTGCTTACGGCACTCCCCAACTAAACTTTTAAGCTAGTTACAAAGAACTATCAATTTGCCTATAGGGTTTTGGAATTGGAAGATCGGTGGCATTTGTGCAATTACTACAAAGTTCCTTGTCAACCCTTGGATCAAATGAATCTCAGCCCTTCTTTTAACTTGTGTTTGTGTGGTCCCCACACCCTTGTGTTTTATTAGGTACTAGTGCTTGCCCGTGCCTACGGCATTATGCACCGGTTCAACCGGATTGAAAAATGGAGCACTTAAATTTTTAATCACATTTTTTATATGTGAACAGTGAACGTGTTTGCCGGCATGTGTGAACGTGTGTGCATGTGCGTGGTGAGTGCCACCTAGGACAAACGGTGTCACATAGGATAACCCTTCTGTTTTATTAGATAGATACAATGTTTTACACTCACCCCCACAACTCTATTTTTCCTCTCAACTATTCTTTCTCTCACACAAAACCTTTCACGGTGGGGGAGACCCCCAAAGGGGCTCCCAATCTTTCTGCCTTCTCTGCTCTCTCTCTCATTCAGCCGACATGCACCACTTCACTTAAATAGGGCCAGGAGAAAGATCTACACACTTAGTTCTTCATATTCCAAGCATCACAAATGCTCTTTGAGATCCGAAACATCACAGCCGGTATTCCATTTCCAAAGAGCACAATATCATAGGCCAATAAATATATGACCAGCCAACCAACTCTTTCACTGCTGCACCACCGAACCAATTAAAAACAAATTAACTATAATTATTTTCTTTTTCTCTTTCACATGGGCAAAACCCAACATGTTGATCTATATAATGAGTGACTTGAGACCGTGGGATGGTGGAGGAAGAAAATGGAGTATAAGAAAATGAATTTGACTTGGAAAAGTAAAAGGTGTAGGAAAAAAAGGGAGTGAGATGAGAGAATTGGAGAGGTTGGTGTGGATTTATTTCTTAAAAAAAGACCAGTAATGGAGGGGAAATATTAAGAGAGGATCCGAAGCCCTAACCTGCACTTCTTTAATACTATATTGTATCAGATAGATTGATTCAGAGATTTCATCCCACTTGCTAAAAATCATGACTGGGTGCTAAAAAATCATGACTGGGTGCTAAAAAATCATGATTCAGAGCACAGAACGAGACTTTGGATGGTTGGCGCACCAAGAAGGTGGAGACTTGCTAAAACTCGTGACTTGGTGCACATAGCTAGACTTTGGGTGCTTGGAGCACCAAAGAAGGTGGAGACTTGCTAAAACTCGTGACTTGGTGCACATAGCTAGACTTTGGGTGCTTGACGCACCAAAGAAGGTGGAGACGTGGGTGGATTACTAGAAGAAGACTTCCATCTTAATTTCTTTGTTAGAAATTAGTACCAATATCTTGTAGTGTCACTTTTCATTTAAGGGTGTTCACTTGAGCATTCATGGGGAGCCGCCAGTGATTGAAATGATACACCCCAGTCCACACGTCACATTACGCATCAGCCAAAATAGTCAAGAGGAGACTCTAAGATTTCGGTTCAACGGTGACAAAATCGTGAAGAAAATTCCAAACGAGGGTCACAAACTTGATCCGTCTTCACAGCCTGACAGGTAGCAACCGTATAGACACTTTTTTTTTTTGAAAAGCAAAAAGATTTATTAAGAAAACTTGACAAATGGTACATCAAGTTGAGGGAGGGGAGGAGAATCCAACCAAGGTTGAAAAATATTGGACCGAGGTCCAAACACCTTAGGGGCAAAAGCCGAAGCACCTAAAAGCCTCAAAACACCCACAATGAAAAAAGTAAGCCCCGCCCAAAAATCTAAATCAAAACCTAAACCAAGCAATCCTAAATACCATCGCCACAAAAACAGAAAATTCGCCATCACCCCACTACCGACATCAACATACAAGCACACAAGAACGCTGCCTCACCGAAAAATCATAACACCCCACGTACCACCTCCTAGACCCCACATCCATTAGAAAGCTAAAGAAGAACTCTGCCGAACCCGGGTCTTATTCCTTTGGTGCTTATTCCTTTATAGAGGAGCGAAAGAATTGTTTCTCAGTATACTTTTCAGGTCTTTAGCTTCCTGTTCAATCATCTTTTTCATTCTCAAAACACCAGCGTCATCAAACTTCATACCTAACTTAGTGCCTGTTATGATAGTTTCCTGCAATTCCTTTGCAATCCTGAACTGCTCCTGGTCTGGAGTATCCGCTATAAAGCCAGATACGTCATAAGACGGGACAGAAGTAAGATCACAGCTATTGGCCGTGATTGTATGTTTTTCATCACGCTTTTGCTACTGTGATAGATTTGAGTGTGATTGTAAGTGACTTTTTTTTATCATGGTTATAAACCGTGATTGAAAGAGAGAAACAATCACGGCCAAAAAGTGTGATCGTTTCTCTTTTATCACAGTTATAAGCTGTGATTGTTTCTCTTTTTGGGTGTGATTGTATGTCACTTTAGATCACGGTCTATAACCGTGATTGAAAGTTCAAAATAATCACACCATATACTGAGATGGAAAATCATTGCGCGTGATCTTTTCTTTGTATCTATTAGACCTTCTTTTCTTGTCATTGTCAAGTTTCGAACCCATGCACCCTTAGTTGATTTCCCAAGCCCTTACACTAAGCTAGCCAAGAACTTCTGTTACAATAGGAAAACAAAAATATTTACTTACTTCTTAAAGTGAGAAATTTTTTTTTCCCCTTAAAATTTGCTGAATTTTTGGAAATGCAATTAACATGATATAGACAAACTTTATGAAAATTATTACAACATGTATATTGTAACATTATGGACAAACTTTACATTTTTTTTTATAAACTAACCATTTCACATGAATTTTGTGTTTATATTGAATTTCAATTTCAATGGTGACTTCCCAATTAGATTTTAATCCTTTTCAGACAAGGCTAAACCATAATAATATAATTATTTTTTTACCTAATGTGTCAAATACTTGAAAGACATCCGAAAAAACTAAATTTTACTACTACAATAAACCATAAAGATCACAACTCGCTCACGTAAAAATCGAGCACTAGTGGAATAACCCGCCCATCGTTGTAAGAAACAAGTGGGCATTGATGGAATATAGTCATGAAATTTGCCTCTTCTCTCTCTCTCTCTCTCAATCTCTCTCGATCTTTTTTGGGTGTGAAGATGAAGATGAAACGTAAAAATCTTTAGGGGTGAGTGTAATTAGGGCTTATCTTCTTACCTTTTGTAAAAAAAAAAAAAAAAAAAACTTTTCAAAGTCCTTTAACTTCATCACATAACTTTTCAAAACCCGCCTAAATGAGTACCAATCCGCCCACGTGAAAATTCAAACCGCGCACCTAAAATGGGTAGGCTTTTTATCTCGCCGCAAGAGTGAGATCATTTATCTCACTTTTTTCTGTGCTAAAGTTTTTTATCACACTACAAGGGTGAGGTCTTTTCTCTTTTATCTCGGCAGAAGAGCGAGATCTTTTATCTCATTCTTTTCCGCCCTAAAATCTTTTATCACGCCATAAGGGTGAGGTCTTTTCTCTTTTTTATCACGCTACAAGGGTGAGATCTTTTCTCTTTTATCTCGCCACAAGAGCGAGATCTTTTATCTCATTTTTTTTCGCCCTAAAATCTTTTATCAACACCGCAAGGGTGAGGTTGTTTTTCTTTTATCTCGCCGCAAGAGCGAGGTCTTTTATTCCGCGCTAAAACCCACTTTTTATCTCAATTTTGAACTTAAACTGTGATAAAAAAATTTATGCACCACTTTTTATCACGCTTTCACTGAAAACCGTGATCTTTGTGAATCTCCTTAGTGTGACGCATATCTATTATTGTAGTAGTGAGAGGTATCGGATGGCCGAAAATTTGCTTCGTAGTAGCCAATATTTAAATCTATGTTCACGACCCACCATGCAGCAACAACACTATATTTTTAATTTCTCATCCCAAGAATATCCATCAGCATATGTTGTACAAATATCTTCCTCCAGCACTTGCCCAAAACAAACTTCAAACAGAGAAAAAGCCAAGGGATCACTCTCTCCGCATATGACTTCTCCACGCAAGACCTCTCCCCAGATCTAGACGAGCAAGATTGGACCATTATTAGACTCTTCTCCACACAGGGGCGGCTCCATGATTTCAGTTCAGCGGTGACAAAACTGTGTAGAATTTTTTTGCAATGCAAAACTCAATCTTAAATACAGATTTTTTATTTGATTAAAAATAAATTGAGTCTGATTAATTTTGTTTTGTTGTCATATGCTATCCATTTACGTTTTAGCAGATTTTCACTTACATTGGCTATGCACGAATGACCTAGTGTCATTTTTGCCCCCGTGTCTAAGACTTAGACAGTTCATTGAGTGTCTAAAATATCCTTCCCGAATATATACTTTAATAAAAACTTCATATTAGCTCACTTACCAAAAACAAAAACTTCATATTACTTTTTTCGGTTCTGCTAACTAGTGCCCCCGAGGCACTAGTTAAGGTTTAACCACTATGGAATATTTTCCAACATTTAATGCCATTCCCTAAAAGAAAGTCTTAACCACAATTAATTTTCATTTTCCCTCCATTTCCTTTTCTACTTTTTAATCTCATTCCATTTCCCTCCTCTGCATTTTCCTTTTCCATTTCGTCTTCTAATTTTGTCGTAGACCATTTTCTCCATTTCATCATTCTCTAAGTTTTTATCAAGTATAGCATTAGCAGGTGAAGCCGTTGTAGCACAACCTAAGCATTAGCAGGTGAATAACAATCAATCCAAGCATCTAATATAATTAAAAACTAAATGACAAAAACATAGCATGGCAGGACATAAATAAAATGAGATGTTCATAATTTAATTTTTTGCAAAATCCTACAACAAAAAAAGTTCCTCTTACAGATCCAAACAAGGGTGATCACATGAGTACGCAAAAGAAAAAAAAAGATGAAGACCTTCTTGTATGCGTGGAACCACCTATATATCTGCTAGTCATTTTATGTTGGAAGATGCAATTGGGAGGGTTTGGTTTATGGATTGTCCTAATTCCTAAACAAAGTTGATTCTCCTATCTAGATTGGACTAATATGGACATATGAGAATAAAATATACAAATCAATTACATTAAATACTCATAGATCAATGTTTCCTTGTGATATTTGTGCATATATTCCATATTCATTACACCTTCCATAATTATTGTACCAAACTTGCGAATATTCTATATATATCACATCTTAACTTGTGCCCGGGAGCATTAGTTAACATTTGCCTACTTTTTTTCTTAAACACGGAAGGGTAAGAGAGTAAAAATCCACCTTCATAGTAGCTCGAAAATAAAGATTTCTAGCCTTTCACTGTCTCACAGACGAGAGTTTGAAGTTCATATCCTTTTTCCAAATCAAATCTCCCTCTGCGTAAGCTGCAAGTTGATCTATCAATCAGTTACATATCAGATGTTCGAATGTGAATGCATATGCAATAATGCAAGTCCGGTCGTTATATCAACGCACTTATTTCTTTCAAAAGCACTTTACAAAAGCATTACGATGGTGGAAAAGATCAATCTTTTTCACGAATTAAAACAAAGATCTTGACCTCAAGTCGTGTCCTTCTGCAAGTGATCCTCATTTGCCCTCTCTTTCTACAAGCGGACAAGCCTATAGGTGAATACAGGGATACTTACACAAATGTGCCTATAAATTAGAACAACATCATCATCATCAAATACACACCAAAATAGAAAGACACAAAACATGGAGCTTTTACAGAAACTACTCAGTCCTGTTTCCATGGTCCTTTTTGTTGTACTTTTTTCCTCACCGAATGTTGCCTCTGCTTCTGTTGAAGAGGCTAATGGTCTCCTCAAATGGAAAGAAACACTTCAGAATCCGAATATTTCTGTGCTAAGGACATGGATACATGTTCCCAACAATGGCTCCAGTACAAGTGCTAGTAGCCCATGCCAATGGTTTGGGGTTTCTTGCAATGCTGAAGAACGTATCACGAGGTTGAACCTCACCAATTCAGGTGTAAACGGTACTCTCAAAACCTTTCCATTCTTGTTGCTTCGGAATCTTGCCTTTGTTGATCTAAGCATGAATGAACTTTTTGGTTCCATCCCACCTCAACTCAGTTCACTCCCGCTTGTTTACCTTGATTTGTCCATTAATAAGTTTTCTGGAAATATTCCACCGGAAATCGGTCTCTTAACAAATCTTGAAACACTCCATTTGGTAGAAAATCAATTGAATGGCTCAATTCCACGAGAGATAGGCCAGTTGAAGTCTCTTTATGAGCTTGGTTTGTACACCAATTATCTTACTGGCCCCATTCCTTCTTCTTTGGGCAATTTGACCAACTTGGTTTCTCTATACCTATATCAAAATCAACTTTCTGGCTCCATTCCTGAAGAAATGGGAAATCTCACCAATCTTGAGTTTGTTTACATGGATCGCAATAACCTAACCGGTCCCATTCCTTCCACTTTTGGAAACCTGAATCAGTTGACTCTGTTAAACCTATTCAACAACAAACTTTCTGGTTCCATTCCCAATGAATTTGGAAATTTCAAGTCCATCGTCCAGTTGGACTTGAGTGAGAACCAACTCAGCAGTTCCATTCCTGCTTCGTTTGGAAACTTGTCCGAATTAACATACGTATTCTTGCGTTCAAACAACCTTTCTGGTCCAATTCCACAAGAATTTCGCAATTTGAAAAACTTGATCATGCTGGAAATGAACGGTAATCAATTGTCCGGAAATCTCCCGGATATTTGCAAACGAGGGAAGCTTCAACATCTCTCAGTAGGCGCCAACCAGCTAACGGGTCGCATCCCTAAGAGCTTGAGAGACTGCTCAAGCCTAGTTAGAGTCCGCCTCGAAGAAAATCAACTCACTGGAAACATATTAGAAGATTTCGGGGTCTACCCACACCTCAACTTCTTGGATCTAAGTCACAACAAATTCTATGGTGAAATCTCTAAAAATTGGGGTAAGTGGCTGGAATTGCAATCCCTCCGAATGGCAGGGAATTACAATATCACCGGCAGAATACCACTAGAGTTGGGAGATTCAACTCAACTACACAGGCTTGATCTTTCGTCGAATCATATGACCGGAGAGATTCCAAAAGAGTTAGGGAAGTTGAGTTCTCTATGGGAACTGTATCTGAATGACAACCAGCTTTCCGGTGGTATACCAAGAGAAATCGGATCACTAACTGAATTGGAAAAGCTTGACCTCTCCAAAAACAGGTTAAGTGGTCCTATAGCAGCTGGAAATTTAGAGAATGGTATCAAACTAATTCACTTGAACTTGAGCAATAACAAATTTAGTCAAGAAATCCCAGGTCAGTTGGGAAAGATACCTCTGTTGTATGAATTGGATCTAAGTCGAAATTCACTTACGGGTGAGATACCGTCGGCGATCGCAGGTTTCAAGAGTTTGGAGTGGTTAAACCTCTCCCACAACAATCTGTCTGGCTTAATTCCAAATGTTTTCGAAGAAATGAAGTGGTTGGTGCACGTTGACATATCCTTCAATGAGTTGGAGGGTCCCATTCCCATTAGCAAAGCCTTCATGAATGCTTCCATGGAGGGCCTCCAAGGGAACAAAGACTTGTGTGGAAATGTCACTGGATTGCAACCATGCAAAAATCATTTTCCAGTGAACAGACACACTTCACAAAAAAAGAACCACCGGATGCTTGTTCTTGTAATCGTGCTCACTCTTGGCGGGGCGCTTTTACTTCTAGGTGCATTCGTCGGTTGTCTAACCATTTCCCATCGAAGAAAGAGAAAGTCACATGTAGAAGATCCCTCCAAAAATAAAGATGTCTTCTCTATATCAACTTTTGATGGAAGAGCACTGTACAATGATATCCTTAAAGCCACGAAGGATTTCGATGCCACGTATTGCATTGGAAAAGGAGGATATGGAGCCGTCTACAAAGCAGAACTTCCATCTACCGATATAGTTGCTGTGAAGAAACTTCATTCCTTGTCTGAGAAGGATGATCATCGCGGTTTCCTGAACGAGGTAAGGGCACTAACTGAAATAAGGCATCGCAACATAGTGAAGCTTCTTGGGTTTTGTTCGCATACCAAGAATTCTTTCCTCGTTTATGAGTATCTCGAAAGGGGAAGCTTGGCTTCAATTTTTAGTAGAGATGAAGAAGCTAAAGAACTGGATTGGCCAAAGAGGGTGAACATTGTCAAGGGTGTGGCACATGCTTTGTCATACATGCACCATGATTGCACTCCACCGATAGTTCACCGTGACATATCGAGCAACAACGTTTTGATTGATGAGGAGTATGAGGCTCGCGTTTCGGACTTTGGCACAGCTAAACTTCTACAGTTGGATTCCTCCAATTGGAGTGCACTTGCAGGCACATACGGATATGTTGCACCAGGTAATGATCGCTTTACATATAAGTTATTCTAGACTAAAATTGAAAACTAGTCTAATAGAGTACATGTACTTGATCACCTCCGTAGTAGCCCACCAGATAAAAAGTAAATTATTCCTCATAAATAAATACCAAAATAAACTTTTTACGCCTTAATTAGATGTTTTTCTTTCTCAAATCCCATTCCATACTCGGATTAGTCGGATATACCTTGAGGTTGCAAAGACACACCAGGTCCTCCTTAAATAACATGTATGTCATATATTCAGCTCAATTTCTAGTTTCTTCGGAGGAGCTATTACGAGCTCTTATTGTTCTCTCTCCCCTTTTGCAGAGCTTGCTTACACAATAAAGGTAACTGAAAAGTGTGACGTGTACAGCTTCGGAGTGTTGGCACTAGAAGTGATCAAGGGAAAGCATCCGGGAGATTTTGTTTCCTCTCTATCAACACAGGCTGTTGAAATTATTCAACTGAGAGACGTATTGGACCAACGCCTTTCACCTCCGTCTCCTCAAGTTGAGGTGGTAGTGATGTGGATTGTAAAGTTGGCAATTGCATGCTTGCATTCCAATCCGCAGTCCAGACCCACCATGCACATCGTTTCTCAACAGTTGTCTACCAAAATAATCCCTTAGAGCCTTAAAAATTCTCTCAGAGGTGAAACAGAGCCCCCCTTCATGTGAGTATGTGAAATACAAATACCGAATAAACCTAATGCTCTATTTAGCATAGTGCATTGAATGTAAGATCCTTCAAGATTTCTTCTACCTTTTATAATGTTTTGTATTATCAAAGTATAATGTTGGCTTGTACTTTTAGTATTGCGAGTATTCAAATTTATAGCAATGTTGCGAAGTTGGTGAATTTAACAAAACTTTGTATGGTTTTAATTTTTGCACTTTAATTATGACGGCAGAGGCACGAAGCCAATTTGATATGGAATTGTACCGCGGGGCAAATGACATCAACAGACAATAGTGCGAGAAGTTTTCCTGTTATTTTTTTTTTTTGGGCGTTTTCCTGTTTTGTTATTACGCCTTATATTTTTATCTATCAAGTCCAATCGGAAAACGCCCAACTCCTTGTTGGGAAAAATATGCGGAATTTTCCTCAAGTAAATTACGAAGGAAATAATAGAACTGCAACGAACTAAAATCTGAAATGCGCAAATCACAAACCAAACGAACACAAGGAATTTTTACGTGGTTCCCTCAAAACTGGAGGTACGTCCACGGGACCGGAGTCCGATTCCACTATCAACAAATGTTCTTACTAATGGGTTTACAAGAGATTCAAGATCTCACAAACACCCTAAGGTGTATCCAACAAATTTCAACAACAAAGAGAAAAGACCTCACCAGATATAGATGAACGAACCCCTCCAATGTAGCTGATCAACGGAGAGCCCAAAAATCAGAGAACCAATCAGCCCCAAAGTTGACGAAAAAGCTGCCGAAATCAGGAGAACACAAGGGCTGCACTTGCTTTCCTTTTTCCTATCCACCGAAACACACGAACACACAGTGCACTCTCACGTTTTCTGTTTTCTTCAGAGAATATAAATGAAATTTGTTTTTCCCAGGAGACTTGATCTCTTTGTGGCTTCCATGAGAAGGATCCAGATCCTCTCCCCATATTCCTCTCCAACCATCTACCACAGCTTTTAATCCTGAGCTGCCAACACATTAATTAATGGATCGGACGGTTGATATGAAGCCAGCATCACCACTCCCTAATGTTTAGACAGCAAGACACCATTTTTGTTTTTCCTTCAAACGGCAACTTGACGCTGAACCATTTTTCCGTCATACCCACTACTCTCTCTCAACCACTTTGATATTATTATTTTTCTTAGCCATTTTTACGTCCCACAAGTGCACTCTGTTCCGATCCAAAAAAACAAATTCTCTCTCAGATAAACAAAGATCTCTCTCTCTCTCTCTCTCTATTTGATTTTACATATATGCTCGTGTTATGGTGATTAATTTGGTTGTTTGTGGTTTTCAAACAGTTCCCATCCAGTTAAATTTGAAGGAAATACTACTCCTTCCAATTAGCGGCATGGAAATTGAAACAAAGTCTTAATCTTTTTTCATGTTTTCAAAAGATCTGAACAAAATCTCAAATTATATAAAAATGACAGCAAAAACCCCTATTTCTTTTTCCCAAACCCACCCCAAGAAAACTAGGTCAATTGGAGATTCGAGATAGACAAATATTTTACCGCTGTGGAGATGGGGTTGAATCATAGCAGTCAGATTTGCCTTAGCATCAGTCCCGAACTGATTGAACGGAGGGCTTGAGCTTGAGAGTTGATTTTGCATTTGGGAAGATGAGGGCTCTGCTTTTTGTTTCTGTATATAATATAATATATATATATATATATATGTGTGTGTGTGTGTGTGGAAGGAAATGTTGCAACAGTGCAACGTCAGGCTGCCGTTTGTGGCTGTCGTTAGAAAGAAAAACAAAACGGTGTCGTGCTCTTTAAACATTGGGGAGGGGTGATGCTGGCTTCATATCAACCGTCCGATCCATTCATTAATGTGTTGGCAGCTCAGGATTAAAAGCTGTGGTAGATGGTTGGAGAGGAAAATGGGGAGAGGATCTGGATCCCCATGAGAAGCTTACAAATCATGTGCCAAACATGTGCTCCAAAGTGTGTAGAATATTCCAATAACTAGCTCACAAAAATATAACTCTTTTTGGCCAAACAAAATTATTATGGACTAACAAAATATTGGGCTTCAACTAAGAAGCGAACCCAACACTCCTCTGTCATGGTTTTGGCAAAATAAGTAAAAGTGACTTATTTTTTTTATTTATAGAAAATAAAGGCCGGTCCTAGTTTTAGGTTCAGTTTTATCCCAACCTTGAATATTATTTCCAAACCTATCTAGGTTTGGTTATGTTGGTTAATGACTTTTATGCCCATGGAGAGATCCAGTCCGCGACGTGAAAACCGAACCTCCTTTCTCTCTCTCTCTAAACCACTGCCCACCAACATCACTCCGACAAACTCCCCCCCCCCCCCCCAATGGAGTAATGCCATGAAGAAGCACGGTTTTCACATCAAGTTTTTCAATCTATGGTTCAAACTTGCGGCTATGCTAAAAACAACACGAATGGAGGACATTTTCAAAACGGCCGAAAAAATTTCATCGAAATTAATACCTTTTTTCTGTCCAAACCCTTTCACCACGATGCGTGCCTTGTATCTCAAAATTTTTCCATCATGCTTCAATCTATAAACCCATTAATCTATTGTTATCCAAGAAAACCAGCACAGTCAAGCAACTCAAGTTTCCAAAAGTTATTGGAATGGGACTAGTTAGTCTATTGTTATCCAAGAAAACTAGCTCAAGATTGGTGGGGTTTCCTATTTCTTCAGGGATGGAGCCAGAAAGTTGATTGTCATATAGCTATAGTGTAACCAAATTGCCCAAAGAAGAAGGAATAGGACCACTAAGATAATTGGTGTACAAAGCAAGTTCAGAAAGAGACTTCAACTTGGCCTATCTCTCGAGGAATTGGGCCTTTCAATTGATTTTCTAGGAAATGGAGTATTTCAAGATTTGTTAAGAGACCAATTTCTGGTGGAATATTTCCAGAAAACTTATTAGTTGACAAATCAAGGTAAACAAGTGAGAGAGAAGGATAGCTTATTTGTACGGATGGTCCCCAAAGTATTTTTGAAATATCAATTTGGTTCCCAATATACAAATCGCGTCTATTGCATCCTCAATGTTTACAATGTGCGTTTAAATGGTCCCTGAGACTAACTCCGTCTGTGTTTACCGTCAAGTGCAAGGGCATTATCGTCAAACCCGGCAATTTTATTTTTATCGATGGTCCTCAAAGTATTAGCGAAATGTCAGTTTGATCATTAACATACAAATTACATCTTTTATCAAACAAACTACCAAACACCACTTATTTTCTCCATCTACAAAACCCCTAGTATCCAAATCAAAATCCTAAACCAATCTCGGCCACCATTACCACCAGCCACTACACTCCAACACATTCTCAACCTTCAGCCACCAGGACATCATACGACCAATCATCGCTCCGCATTCGCACCAGCCACCACGCCACCATGCCCGTTCCCAGTGTCTTCCCATGCTGCCCACACATCAGACAAACAAACATGCAGGCAAAACGCGACTGAACAGACAAAAATGGTGGTCGTCGAAATAGTGATGGCGAATAGACAATGCGGGAATGAGTAAATATGGCAACTTCCTGTGTTTCAGAGGGATGTTGCATGAATTTAGAATTTTTCGATCAATAGAGCTTAGACATTGGGGTTAGGTGACAGCTATGGTATTTGTCAGTTGGGAGACGACAGGGAAGATGGGGTATGACGGTTGAGGTGGATGTGTGGCAATGGTTATGGTTGTGCGTGGCAAGGGATTTATTTTCCTAAAAACGTTCTTACCGCCAGGGGCAGAGCTATGTTGGGGCCCTGGTTCCCCGAACGTCCGAGTTTTAAATTTTTTATTTTGTATATACCTGATTTTGAATATTATTGATAATTATTCGTGTATAGCTACTTATAATCTTAATAATTTTGGTTTAATTTCATAAAAAATTGATTATTTTACATTCTCATTTCGCAATTTCTTTCATAAATAAAAACAAACACATGACAGTTGAAGTAGTCTAAACAATTATTTCAATGTACAAATGTAATGAATTGGAAAACAAAAACCTTATGATATAATAAGTGTACGTTCCGATAAAAAAAATATGTCTATTAAGCTGCCCCTCCTCGGGTCAAAATCCTAGCTCTGCTACTGCTTACCGTAACCCATTCTAGTTAGTGATCTGGGTTAACTTTTGTGTTGTCAAAAAGTGAGACGCGATTCGTATATTAGGGACCAAATTGACATCTCACTAATACTTTGGGGACCATTGGTAAAATTTAGCCGAAGTTTAAAGACAAAATTACATAAATACCCTTACACTTGACGGTAAACACAGACGAAGTTAGTCTCAGGGACCATTTAAACGCACATTGTAAACTGAAATTTCTATTTTACTACCTCAGTCAATCGCCAAGCAAAAATAAGAAATTGAAATAATACGAGGAACACCGAATATACGTGGAAAACCCTAGATGGGTAAAAAACCACGGGAAGGAATCAAGCACTATAAAAAAAATTGTACGGTTACAATCGAACTTACTACACAATTGAGAATCCTCACAATTGACTCAAGATCGATAGCCGAATCCTCGTTCACCGTACCCAGTGCTTGACCGCCGCCGCCTCGAATCCTCAAGCCTTCGGATTACCCTACCGGAAATCCACTGGAACAAACTCAACCACAGAGATTGAATGTAACTTGTACCTCTTGGAGAATACTTGAGAGAGTATAGATCAATGGATCATTTAACAACTCCAAGATACAGAGATCACGTAGGTTTTCTTTCGGTTGCTCTCGTTACTATCGTGCCCTCCAAACAATAAGAGGAAAAGAGTATTTATATGCCCATTTCTTTCGTCAGACTCAGTCGACCCGTGTTGTGTTTCGGTTGACCCACTTCACAACTCCACGCGAGCCAATTCTAAACAGTTGGTTTCGATGGATGCCCGATTGACTACTCGGTTGACCGAATTTTCTCTTGAAATTTGCCTTTCCAAAAAAAGACTTCATCACCTCAAACCAAACCAAACCACTCTACTTCAATTACAAAAATGATTCCTTCCACTCTAATCCTATACAGACTCGCTAGCTTAGGAAAATAAAAAAATACAACTCGATAAATTAAGAATGGGACACAAAGAAAAATGCATTTTGTCATTGGAATTGTCAACTAAAAAATAGTACCGCTTTTTGGAGCTAACAATCTCCCCCTTTGGCACTTCCATTACAAAACACACTACAAGAATAAAGTACCGTATCCCAAAAGCGTTAATGCCGCTGCAACCACAACTCAAACAAAAACAAGGATTAGATAACACAATTCCTTCTCCCCCTTTTTGTCTTGGAAGGACAAAGGATGAGTGGAAGAACATCCATAAACCCTGCACATGATGAGCTTAGCCAAGAACAATAGCCAAGAAGCATAAATCACTATCTATTAGTAGCCAACCACACAACTAATACGCAATATGGTAAATGGGGAATTAAGACCAGAAACAAAAAAACCACAAACTAGAACAACTAATATTCAGAATACATAAATCACTGAAGTCCAAATCAACATCCAAATACCATAACAAAAACCAAAAATACTAAGTCATAGAAGAGCAAATAAACCATCCTGATCTATTGTTATGACCGACTACCGATTGATAAACCGACTGACCTGTTGTTCCATTAATGAAAAAAAATAACCAAAGACTGATGCTAGACAATGCATGCTTAACATAAAAGAACTAAGAAGAAAAAAAATAACTTGTTGACAAGACTACCAATATGAACTTAAGTAAAATTTAGAGCAACAAAGGCAACACATCCGCTCTTATCACAATCATTAACAACCATCAACACAGACACAAAAATCAAAACATGAACAAATGGTGTAACGTCTCAACATAGATATATCGAGAGGATGAATGTAACACAAAACATGGCCGAATGTCAAAGTGTATGTGTGAATCACGGAAATCATATCAAGCTCAATTCAACAAAGAAATAGGTTCTCATGTACACTTGGAGTTTCAAGACGACTCCCCCTCAAGAAGTCAAACCGAGCTAGGTCCTCGGTGTGGTTCAATAAGAAAGAACAAACTCCCCCTCAGAAGCACATTATTTTTCTTTTTCTTTTTCTTTTCTTTTTTCTCTTTGTATAATCAGACAAATGAAATTCTTTCTTACCCCACTGCTGTTTGACGCGAACGCTCAGAGGAAGATTACCTCACCCCAATTGCCCGGTTACTAAGCAAGTGGTCCAACAAGCATACCTTCATAAGGTCTATCCACCTTTTTACGTGAACGCTTAGAGGGAGAATACCTCACTCCAATTGCCCGATTATTCAATGAACACCCGGATAGGTAGAGAATAAACTGATACCAGATAGGCGCTTTCATGAGAGAGGAGCAAATAAAACGAAAACATCACAAAGGGAATGGTAGCCATAGGTCAATCTCAAAGGGGGATGAGCACGAGAACATAGCCACGTACATGAGACTAACCGCATGTGAAAAGGGACAATCTAGTATTTCCGTGAGATGGTGGAAAACACACGTCTATGTAGTATGCAACACTCATCATCTAAATGCATCTAAGATAGAGAAAACACATCGGATGCTCATGCCTTATCCAGAATGTTTATGCTCATGGAAGATTAATGAAAGCAATTCAATAGAGAATGCAGCCCCAAAAAAAAAAAAAATCTTTTTGGAATTTTTGTGATATATGAATTTTTTTTTGTTTTACTAATCATATTAAACATATAAAGATGAATGACAAGAAAGAAAGAAAAAAAATAGGATACCAAAAAATAGAAGCAATAAAACTAAATAAATGACTCAACACATAGTTCTAGGAATACGTTAAGGATTGAAAATCAAACTAGACATTGAGCACAAAAGCAAGCTTCAAAAGGTGAGGTCTACTTCTCCAGATGGTTCAATGTCATCTAGAGTGGTGATAGACAAATTCGTATAAGGTCTCAAATTTGACCTTGGCACCCAAATAGGTCTAATCTTGACCTTCTCAGTTTTTCCTACCTTTTTAAGCACGTGTTTAGGGTTCACATACATCTTCTTTCCATGTGGACTCACCCTATGGCTAGGCCTATTAAAACCATTATCAGAATGATAATATCTACCCCCATTATTATTAACATGATGATATTGGGGTGGATCGAACAATAGGAAACCCATGGAGTTCAAAACAATTAGGTCGAATATGACCCTTCACTCCACAAAAATGACAAGTAGGAACAAACTTGTCTAGACAATGTGAAAATCCTACGTGTGTGAGAGAAGCATGTGCCATATGTAATTTCTTACAATGAGGTCTAATGTGGCCTTTGATGTGGCAGTAATGACATGTGGGAATGACCTTTTCATTGCTTGTCTTATTAACATCTTGTACCTTCTTTACATTATTACAAACAGTAGGAATAGTAGGAGGTTTAGATATTACCTTCTTAGGCTTTATTTCGTTGACTTCACCTCCATTCTACTTAGGTGGTGACTCTCCAAGATAGCCAAGGCCTGACTTGTCACCAAATGGTTTTTGCATAAGAAGCATGTCATCCAAAGCTTTTGAACCTGCATTGAAACGCTCAAATATACCATTAGCATTTGCAAGTTCAATTTCAAGCCGGGAATTTTGATCAGTTAAGACATTGTTTTTCTCTTTCAATGCCTCAACCTCCTTCTTGAGCATGTCTCTTTCTTTGTTGACAGAAACTAACACCCCTTTTTTATTGTTAAACTGATTTTGCACTTTTCCCAACTCTTCCTTAACCTCCTTATTTTTTAATCCCAACTTTTGGTTAATCTTACTGATCTTCATGCTTTCTTGGTAAAGCTGATCATACTTTTCCCTTAACACTTGACTGTCCTTTAAATCAACTCCTTCATCATCTTCACTACCATCTGAAGATTCTGAATCACTAGTTTGTGAACATAAAGATGTCACAAAAGCCATGAAGTTTCCCTTTTCTTCTAGTTCTTGCACAAACGTGTCAGAATTGCTGTCATCATCCCAAGTCAGATTTGCCTTGAAACTTGTACTCTTTTTGAGCTTGTTGGCACATTCATGAGCTAGATGCCCATAGCCATGACACTCATAGCATTTTGGCCTTGATGGTGGACCTTTCATTCCCTTTCCTTTAGTATTCATATTCTCAGTAGATTTTTGTTTAAAAAGTCTTTTTAGATTCTTTGTGAGCAAAGCCAAGGTTTCATCATTGGTGTCATTATCGCTTCCTAAATCTCTATTTTCTCTTTGAGAACTAGAAAAAGCAATTGTTTTTTCCAAAAGTTTTGTTTTTGGTTTGTGAGATTCTGAAAGCAACATATCTGCTTCAAAAGTTTGAAGGATACCAACAACCTCTTCAACAGTTTTTTCTTTTAGTTTTCGTTTACCTTCAAGCATAATAACCTTAGTTTTAAATCTTTCAGGCAATGACCTCAAATTTGTTTTAATAACATGAAAAGATTGAATAGGCTCACCAAGTGTTTCGCAGTGGTTGACAATAGAGATCAGTTTGGAGTAAAATTCATTAAATGTCTCCTCTTCTTCCATCCTAATAGTTTCAAACTCGGTAGTAAGACGTTGTAGCTTAGGCTGTTTAACCACATCAGTTCCTTCATGGCAAGTAACTAAAATATCCCATGCTTCTTTTGCAATTTCACAATTTGCAATTTTTTGGTGCTCATTCTCATCCACAGCACCGAACAAGATATCCAATGCGCGATTATTTGCCTGTAGTTCTTAGTTCTGCCTTTTCTGAAGTCGATAACTCAGAATCAGATTTATAGACTTTTTTATCGTCTACTTTCTTGGTAGGACACTTATAGCCATTGACACAAGAGTTCCAGATTTCTACGTCCGCCGACTTCATGATTGCTTTTATCCTTGATTTCCAATCATCAAAGTTCTCACTGTTCAGAATAGGCATACGGCTACGGGGGTGATTCATGTTTGTGTACATGTTCATCATGAGTAATAGATCCGCTCTAGGAAGAACTTCCTACAGAATATGAGCGACCCGCTCTGATACCAATTGAAATTTCTATTTTGCTACCTCAGTCAATCACCAAGCAAAAATAAGAAATTGAAATAATACGATGAACATCGAATATACGTAAAAAAAACCCTAGATGGGTAAAAAACCACGGGAAGGAATCAAGCACTATAAAAAAAATTGTACGGTTACAATCGAACTTACTACACAATTGAGAATCCTCATAATTGACTCAAGATCGATAGCCGAATCCTTGTTCACCGTACCCAGTGCTTGACCGCCGCCACCTCGAATCCTCAAGCCTTCCGATTACCCTACCGGAAATCCACTGGAACAAACTCAACCACAGAGATTGACCTCTTGGAGAATACTTGAGAGAGTATAGATCAATGGATCATTTAACAACTCCAAGATACAGAGATCACGTAGGTTTTCTTTCGGCTTGCTCTCGTTACTATCGTGCCCTCCAAACAATAAGAGGAAAAGAGTATTTATATGCCCATTTTTTTCTTCAGACTCAGTCGACCCGTGTTGTGTTTCGGTTGACCCACTTCACAACTCCACACGAGCCAATTCTAAACAGTTGGTTTTGATGGATGCCCGATTGACTACTCGGTTGACCGAAGCGATTTGTATATTGGGGACCAAATTGATATTTCAGAAATACTTTGGGAACCATCCGTACAAATAAGCCATATATACATCTCACCTTCTCTCTCTACAAAATATCCTAAAACTTGCCATTAATAGCAAGTATTCCATAAGTGGAAAGTCCAAAAAGTAGCTCAGAATCTGCCTGAAGGCCATTGGTATCGATACCAGGATGCAAATGTATCGATACCGCTCACTTGGAAATTCCCCGAACTCGACTAGTATCGATACCTTTGGAAACTGGTATCGATACCAATCAAACTGTTCAGATTGGGGCTCATTGGTATCGATACCAGGTTTCTGAGGTATTGATACCTTCTTCAAAAAAACAGGGCCATGCCAAAATCAGCCCCTCCCTGGCCCACGACGGTCCCGATCATCATCCGATGCTTCGTTTCTTGAATCTTGGTGGCGACTTGCCACATGGCCTTGGATGCTCAGACACCTCCGAGGGATGTCCATGGCATCAAAAATGCGCCTTATTCGCACGTTTAACCTGAAGCATTCTCAAACAACCCTTACGTGCAATATCAAATAAAACACTACTTTAAAAGGCAAATATACGATATAACTAAGGAAGTACCAAGAATCTACATTATTGAGTGCTTACAGGCAGCACATTTTCAAAAACCATAGGGGAAGTTCTTATATTCGTTAGAAACATCAGGGGAAGTAAGTGAAATTACCCTTTTGGTTTTTCTTATTTACACATGGGTGAACAATGTGGGAAGTTGTTTGGTTACATTTGAAATATTGTTCATTTCTTTCAGTGTCATATTTCGTATTCTGAAGGTTGTTATTGAGAGATTTTAGTAATAGAAGGAAAAAGTATGTCATTAATGTTGCTTAACTTCTACCCCAAGAGCATTCTTGGGCATTTGCCAAAAAAAATATACAAAACTGACAGTAAAATTAAAAGACTGTAAGTATGTAGTGCCCATGGGATATCCCAAACTTTTTGGTCTTTCATGTGAATAGTAACTCAATAAAATTTCGTACGATCACATGAAATTTGTGATTGTAAAGGATCTGATCCCCACGTGAGGCCACAATGTGGTTCGTGATTTGTCACAACGAAATGGACTTAGAATTTTCTAACCGTATGAGAAAAAGTAGAGAACACGAATAAACAAGAAGAACTTTATTATATCGGAATAATAAAGTTGACAGGTACAAGTAAATATAAAAGGTGCAAGAAAGATTAAAAAAAAAAAAAAACCAATTTACTTGATGAAGTAAACAGATTGAGACAACTGGAAAAGTAAAGATAAAACAAACTTTGCTTGAAAAGTTTGGTGAATTGGGTAAGCGCTGGGCTTTATGTGGTGTTGGACCCATTTTTTTGTTTTCCAAATTGGTATTTATAGATAAAAAAACAAACTGCTTCAGGTCTGAATCAGGTTTCCTGCTTTCACCATCTGTCGACAAGTGTCCCATGATTGTTCCCCTGCTTGAGTTGGCGGTTATTAGCGGTTTTTGAAAGTTATGCTTGATCGTGGAAAACCAAAAAGTAGGAGTAGTTATTTAGGGTGCGTTTGGTAACCTTTTCAGTTTTCAGTTTTTAGTTTTTAAAAAACTAAAAATAGAAACAGGTTTATGTAAACATGAAAACAAAAACAAAAAATATGTTTGGTAATAATCTTTTTGAAAACAACAAAAATTGAAAACACGAACATGTTTGGTAGTATCATTTTTGTTTTTGTTTTTATTCTGGGTCGGATGCTGGAACACCGGTCAATCACGGGGAACAGCTGACGTGTCACGGCCAACCGATCATTACTCTCGTCTCCTCTGGAATAACCGCCGGCTCCGACTTTCAAGATATCGAAGTTGAAGCCGACGATGTCTCCCGAGGCGCGCGTGGAGCACGAGTTGGAGTCGTCGTCGTCGCCGCCGCCATTGCTCGACCCTTCGGCGTTCAGCACGGACGAATTCCAAGTCCCCGAGTCCTCCACTTGACCGACGGAGCACTTGACCGACGGAGCCTTCTGGAAAGTTCTCCGGAGAGTTCTCCCCGTGGACCGCGCTCAGGTTAAGGTCCAGCATGTTCCTCCTCATCGCACGTAATTCAGCACAAATCCAAATGGAGGAATAATGGCTGGGGGGTTTGTGGTTGCATTACGGAGGAATAATGGCTATTGTTGTAGAGAGAGAGAGAGAGAGAGAGAGAGAGAGAGAGAGAGAGGGGAAAGGAGGAAGATGGGACGTGTGAAGGGAACAATTGGGGCCCAATTTGAGGAGTGACCATTTTTGGACTGCCGAACTTTTGTTTTCAAAACTGGGTAAAACACCTTTTTCTAGTTTTGATAATTTTCAAAAATTCTCAAAAGTGAAAATAAAAACTAGAAAGTAAAAATATGTTACCAAACAAGTTTTTTATTTTAGTTTTCAAAAAAGTGAAAATGAAAAGCAAAAACTGAAAATAAAAAGATTACCAAACACCCCCTTAACTTCCCATTTCCTAAATACACGAAAATGGGGTCTTGACTATTCGAATGGCCTTTCAATATTCTTCCCAGAAGGAAAACACGCACCCACCTTCCCCTTTTCATTGGATGAGGCAAAATTATTCCGTGCGTCTCGCTTCATTTG
Organism: Rhododendron griersonianum; assembly: GCA_018127125.1. Taxonomy (NCBI): domain Eukaryota; kingdom Viridiplantae; phylum Streptophyta; class Magnoliopsida; order Ericales; family Ericaceae; genus Rhododendron; species Rhododendron griersonianum. Next base: position 12,272,506 of record CM030792.1, on the reverse strand, counting down.
GATTTTAATCAATCGGTCTTGTTTCAAATCGCAAAATTAATGTAGCCCATTAATTTTTAGCCCAAAAAATCCTAAATATCTGCCCAATTTGTTGAATATTTACTTAAATAGCGCTCAAACGCTAGCTCATAGTTTGGTACCAAAAACGGGTATAAACAAAATCTGATAAAAGTAAAAGACAAAATAAATAGTACCAAAACAAAAGTTCAGGGAAGAATTGGCTTCAAGTGTATCTACTAATGTATCACTCTTCTTACATTCACGTTTATATATTATGGGTTTACTAATGGACGAAACTGTATAGAGAGGCGGAGTGACACGTGTCATCCCCAGTTTAAAAACTGAATATTTTACACTAACAAAAGTCGATTAGGCAATGGTTGGTGTCCGAACAATTTGGTTTCTAACACAAATGGGGAAAAAGTAGCGATTCCAAAGTGGTCGATTCGAATCATAAACATAACACTTCAATGGCTCTTATTTTAAGACCACTAGACGATTGAATCAAGCTTTTATTTTTCTTGAATCAATCAAGTTCAGGATAAAGTCTGCGGTTGACTTAATATGATTTCTCTTCATATTCTTATAAATAGTACTCCCTCCGTCCCCTTTTTAAGGTCCAGTATTTCATTTTGGGCTGCCCCTTATTAAGTGTCCATTTTGTAAAGTTAGTGGGTAAAAGTTGGTACATTTTCCATTTTGCCCCAAAAAGTAGATTCTATTTTGAAAAGTTAGTGAGTAAAAGTGTAATGATGATGTCTCCATAGAGGGTAAGTAGGGAAAGTAGAGGTAAAAGTTGATGTGAAAGGTGTAATGATGATGTTTTCTTAATAAGTTGGAGTTACGAAGCGGGACACTTAAAAAAGGACGGAGGGAGTATGTAAAAATAGAAGTAGACTCCCATCAAATATCGTGACCTCTCAATCCAAATTTTGACTACGCTACTGACTCTATAATCATCCGCTTGCCATCAAATCAATCTCCGGTAATTATTCAACCATGGCCGTCTCTTCTGTGGTGGGGTGGTTTCTCTTCGAACTCCTTCGGATCTCTCCTCCACTGCGTACCTACACCAAGGCGCGAGGCGGTGAGCCGCCCCACGCCCCTCTGACAAGCAAGTCAATATACTGGAGAGAGAGAGAGTACTGTAGTAGGGTCTGAGATTGTGTATCTTTCTTAGGGTTTATCCTGTCCTATTTATAGACAAATATACTTGCTCTCCAAGCCAGGTGTGTATGGCACATGCCCAAACCAGCCCCAACTCTGGAGTGTTCTAGAAGCTTCTAAAACCGACTGGAGGGATCTCAACGCAGCCCCCGCCCGGGTCGAACCGACCCTCTACGCCCAACCGGCCCATTCGCCTGACCCCAAGGTACGGTCATTGAGCTCGCGAACTGGGCCTCTGACACCGGTGGGCCGAACCCTTTGGTCCGGTCCACCTCTTCTCGGGTCAACCTACTACACGCTCAGGGCCTAGGCCCAAACCGCGTGCACGAGTTCAACCCGTCACGCTCGTCTCCTAGCCCCGCCGAATCAACCTGCGGGCCAACCCGTGGCCAAACTGTATTCGGCCCACCACATCTTCCATTAATGACGAGAGTTCCTCGTGATTTTTTTTTTCTTTCATAAACCAATACCCGAATTGACTCCCTCGCCATGCAAGCTGCAAGTATGAAAGCGAATGCGCCGTATGCTAGTCAAGTCGTTGTGGGCTCCCGCGCCCGAAGCGCGATTCGACAGAGTCGCCACCCGAATTTTTGATAAGATGGATGATCCGAGGAACCGAGGGTTTTTGTTTTGAAAAGAAAAGGCCTTTTGATCTAGCGAAAACGTTGAGAATTTGGATCCGGGAGCCACGTTACAAGCGGGGAAGGTTTTGTTGAAAAGCACCCCGCTCGCCCGGTGAAAACCGGTCTCTACTAAGCATTTTAAATGGGGGGATTAATAACATTCGAAAAACCTTAAGAATACATAAAGGGAAAGGGAAACAAGATAAATCATGACACGTTGCCGTGCTAGTGGTGCTTGCTGTACAGAGATGATAAAGATGTCATGGCGATAGTATAAACAAGAAAGATATACAAACGGACTGTCTGGATCACCATCTCCTGTCAGGCGGCATACCGCTTTACAACGCGCGGCCTACTGATACGCCGTGCGTGGTTCTAATCTTGATACCAAACTTTTATCGTTTTGTAAAGCTTCGCACGGTGTACCCATTACATCGCACGGTGTTATTTTAAAACTTCAAACAGCTCACAGTCGTCAGATCATCCCAGATCTGCACCATTCTTTCAAGCCATGAATAGAAAACCATTTTTGATACGTTTGCTTATTTTGAAAAGATCTATGGAGTTTAAAACATGGCTTGTAGATATGGTCTCATTTTGGGATTGCTTTTGGTATACAGAAAAGATCCAACAACGAACGATCGTGATCCAGACAGTTTGATCAAGAAAACAATATCATTTTGAAATGCCGTGCGTGTGAGTCTACTACGCCGTGCGACGCTTCAAAGCGCCGCGCGGCGTAGCACACTTCTGCACAGAACACTGGTTTTGCTTTGTAAAAGAGGTTTTGGGTCAGATCCTAACCAAAAGGGTTAGGCCTGAGGACAGAAAGGTCCCCTCAGGGTCAGGACAGAGCTTAGCCCAAGGAAACTTGGTTCTTACCTTTGATCTTGAGCTTGAATGAGTATTGATGAAGGCAGATGGACGTCGGAAGGTTGGGAAAGAGAATAGAAGTATGGATGTGTGTAGTAGATGGGTGTATTGGGTGGTTGAGGTCTCAAAGTTAGTAAGGAACTAACTTCAATGGTGAAGAGAAAAATGGAGTAAAAGAACTTAAAGAATGTCTTTTGAGAACAACATTCTCAAGGCTTGGAAATGGGAAAGTGGGTGTGAAAGCAAGAAGAGAGAGAAAGGGTATAATAGTGATCAAGGGCCCTTTTTCCTTGAGTGGAGGGGTGTATTTATAGGCAAGAGCCTTGGATTTTGAATTTCAAATGTTGGAGGTATTTTTTGGGCGGGCCAGAAGTGTGCTTTCGGCTGAGCCGTATTGCAGCTGTGGCTCAAATGGGCGTGGCCGACAGCTTTCTCAGCCAGTCAGAACTTTACCTAAAATGTCGTGCGGCTAACCTCATGACCACGTGCGGCGTATTAAATTTTGATACGCCGTGCGGTTTAGAGATGTCACGCGCGGTATTACAGGCTCGCTCCAGGGCTTTCGGGCTTTCTCTGGGCTTTTGGGTTCATTTGGGCTGAGGATCTGTTTTAAGGGAGTCCTTCATTCAAGCTCGCAAAGGTTCCGTTTCCTTTATTTCATCATCGGGGTGAACAAAGACCCTTCGAGGTCCGGATTGGGGTGTCTACAGTAGTCCCTCTTTAACGTAACTCGGATATCATTGTTTTGATACGAGTGACGCTTAAAGAATAGGCATCCCGATCCGTTGCTCTAAAGTCTTTGAACAGAGACAAAATACTCAAAAATGCAAGTAAATAGCAATGGTGGTCGCGCTCGTGGAGCTGCCTACGTACCCCGTTTGTAAGGATCAGACCAACGTAGTTCAAATGGGACAATGCAACCGCAGTAAATAATGCAAAGAAAAAGTTCGAAGTAAGCCTTTTTGAAAACTCGAGACGAGCCCTCGGGAGGCGCAACTTGAGACGAGCCTTCGGGAGGCGAAACTTGATTTGAATTTTGATTTGAGACTTGATTTTGAGACGAGCCTTCGGGAGGCGAAATTTGAAATTGATTTGAGACTTGATTTTGAGACGAGCCTTCGGGAGGCGAAATTTGAAATTGATTTGAGACTTGATTTTGAGACGAGCCTTCGGGAGGCGAAATTTGAAATTGATTTGAGACTTGATTTGAGACTTGATTTTGAGACGAGCCTTCAGGAGGCGAAATTTGAAATTGATTTGAGACTTGATTTGAGACGAGGAATGCGAATCTAGCAAATACTGCGAGCAAGTGTGAATACGACCAGTCCTCGGGGGACGGGGAAATTTTGCGAGTCCCGGGGGACTAGGATCGAATAATCCCATCATTAATGCACGTTATTCCAAAGGATTTCTGCTGCAAAACGGCTGGAGCTTTTGGTTTCCGAGATGATTTTGGTGGCTAGAGTGCTCAATTTCCGAGAAAACACATTCATTCCTCTGAAACCATAATGCCGTGCGGGCCTTCGATGTGGCGTGCGGCATTTCGAATTTCCATGCACCTCTTCGATTTCTGAGATCAGTTGGCTGGTTTAAGGGTGCCCATTAATACAGGCGTGCCCTTTCGTCGATCAGGACCTCTTTTAAAGGGATGGTGGTGCCTCATTCTATGCATCCTTCTCCCAAGTCTCTCTAGATTCCTCGGTTCATAGATTACTCTCAAGACATGGCGGAAGGCGACTTGGCAGCGCGGGTGGTCTCTTTGGAAGCAGAGATGGGTTTTTATCGTGAAGAGATCGAGCAACTGAACCGTCAGATCGCGAGGCTCATATCAACGATCCGCACCCTTCGTCGTGCGGTGTCCAACCTTCAGGACTTCGCTTTTGATCAACTGGACAACAAGCACGACCCGGAGTATGCACCGGGGCGCGACTCGGATGGGACTGCAGAGGACTCGGAAGGGAATCCGAATAGCTCGGATGACCGTTCTGGCGAAGGGGATGGTGCGTCCGGCGGAGGGAGCGACTGAGGATGAAGTTTGAGGAAGAAGAAAGGGGGCAGTAGGATTTTTTTTTTGTTTTGGTTTTCTCTCTTTCCTCTTTTTTTTTTGAACGCTGTAATGAAGATCCCGGGGGATTACCTTGGGCTTTGTGGAATGAAAAGTCCCTTTTCTTGCTATTACTTGTCTGTTTTTCCTGCTTACTGTACACGAACGAAACCAAACGCGAATACCATTGTCAGAAACTGCCCTCAGAATTTAAACTGTCGAGTTAACCCGGTATGCCGTGCGCAGTATGGGTAATGCCGTGCGTCGTGGAAACTCGTGAAATCTCATTCAGTCAGGCTATTACGCCGCGCGCTGCTTATCAATACGCCGTGCGGTACACCTCTCTTCAAACCCGGTCCATTTAAATTCCAGACGGACCGGTTCAGGGGATATATATATATATACGGGGCGTACACAGTACGCCCAGTTCGAACTTCCCTCATTTCTCTCTCGCTCTCTCTGATCTCTCTCTCTCGTCTCTCTCTCGTCTCTCTTTCTCTCTCGCTCGTGTCTCTCTCTCTCGTCTCCCCCTCGCTGCTCTCTCTCTCTCTCTCGTCTCTCTCTCCCTCGCTGCTCTCTCTCTCGGCTCTCTCTCTCTCTCAGTTCTCTCTCTTTCTCTCAGACCATGGATAGCATGGATACACCCGGGGGTGATCACCCCCCACGGGTTGAGGTTGCACCGGTCGCGGTGGCCCCGGAGAGCGGTGTGGCAGCCGAGGTGGGGCCGGAGACCATGGGGGTCTCGGCCCAGGTGGCATTGGCCGAGGAGGCAGCCGTGGTGGTTGGTGTGGACGGCGGTGACAGCGGTAATAGGGTACTGGCCGGCTTTGGCCAGGAGACGGAGACTCCGGGTGCAGTGGAGTCCCGGGGTGAGGGGGAGACTACAGTCCGAGCGGAGGGTGTAGTTGGTTTGGAGGAGAGGGTCACGGAGACTCACGGTGGTGACGGGCCTGACGGAGCGGAGGTGGAGACAGAGGCTTCCCCTGTGAGAGAGCCCCGGACTGACCTGAGGAAGGGCCCTGCTGTTGAGGAGGAGTTGGTGGAGGAGAGGGAGACGCCGGCTATGTTTGTCGGTAGCAGCGATGGTGCAGGGTCGTCGCGGCCCATAGGTTTAGGTGACTACCTTGAGGAGGCGTCTCTTGAGGACCTGGTTGAGACCTTACAGGGGTTTCCTGGACTGGCGGCGGCTTTACTTGAGGCTCGGGAGAGAGCGGTCCAGACCGAGCTCGAGACGGGGGCCACTGGAGGGCCACAAGGAGTAAAGGAGGAGGCCGCTGGAGGTGAGACAGGCCCTCGGAGGAGTGTTGTGGAGGAGGCGAAGGTGGCCCTAAAAGGGCGCGGAGCTTACGTGGCGGAGTCCTACGTGCCCTTTCAGCACGTGGTGGTCCCTACTCTTTTAGACGCCTACAGACCGGCGCGGCCCACGTACGACGAGGCTCTGGTCCTGAGGGACCCACAACAGCACCTTTCTTTGCGCCGAGACGAGGTATACCTTAAACACTTGCATTTCAAATTTCAATGTATCGTACTTTCATTTCTTTATCTGAATGCTGTATTCGCTTCGAATAGTATACCTGTTTACTGAATGTTATCAACTTATTGCAACAGGCAATCACCATCTCGTGCTACGGTGGTGCGGCCGACGTGCCGACGTTCTGGGAGAGACTCCCCGAGGCTGTGAGGGAGATTGTGAGGCAGGCGGGCTTTGGGGAGTTTGTGAGCATGCTGACGAGGGCAAGCAACAATCGCCAGGTGGTGAGGGCACTAGCTGAGAGGTGGTGGGACACGACGAATACGTTCCACTTCCTTTTTGGTGAGCTGACGATGACGCCGCTGGACTTTGCGGCGATCACCGGTCTGAGGGTCGGGGGTGACCCCATCCCTTACGACGCTGTTACGGGGAGGAGTGCGGTGCTCCAGCGGGAGATGTTGGGGTACGTGCTGAGGGCGGAGAAGGAGGACGCTCAGTACGCTCAGCTGTTGGGGTTTTGGACAGAGGAGCTCCCGACTGACAGGGTGCAGGAGGAGCAGATGGCGCGGTGCTTTCTGTTGTACTTGCTCGGTGCGTCCCTGTTTCCCAACAGGCGCAACCGAGTACACCTTTCGCTCCTACCGGCCTTGAGGGACGTCGGGGAGATAGCCCGTTTCGACTGGGGCGGTGCAGCTTTGGGGGCGTGTTACGCCTTCATGGGGTCTCTTTCCCGAGGAGTGGGGAAGAGCCTCGGCGGTAACTGGAGGGTCTGGGAGGTACATTTCGAACTTCTCTTGCATTTTATTTGTCTTTCTATTCAGTTATTGCATATCCTGTGCTAATCCTTGATGTTTGATTCTCCAGCTGTGGACGTACGAGGTACTGGACATGTACCCTCCCGAGACCTCCTGCCCTAGTGACACAGTACTTCCCCGGGCCCTACGTTGGTCCAAGGAGTTCCGGGGAGTGAAGAAGGGGAAGGGCGACTTGAACGCCTACCGCCTCTTCCTAGACGAGCTTCGTCCTGACAAGGTATGACTACATCTTGCATGCTTTCGTTTATTGATAGTTCTTATTCAAATCTCATGCGGATGTTATTCATCTTTGATTGCAGATTCGCTGGCGTGTGTGGGACCGCTGCGAGCTTCCTTACTTGGTTCGGAGTAGGGAGGTGACGAGGGGGAGAGTGCTGCTCGAGTCCCCTTACGGCTGGCAGTGGTACATGGGTGACCGGGTGTCACGTCAGTCGTTGAGGCTGGGCGCTTTTCGAGTCCCTGGTCCCCTTCCTGCTCTGGTACAGAGGACGAGCTTGTACACCAGGGGGGAGGTTGAGCGGTTCGTACGACCGGACCCTGAGCTGGAGTCGCTCTTCCAGGCGGGCGTGGACTACTCTGAGTACCGGGCTCGGCATTTGATGCCGAGTTTCGGGGTGCGAGCTGCTGCTTGGGAGGGGACACTTCGAGCGCCAGGGGGTGCAGGCGGTAGAGGCGGACGCGAACGGAGAGGAGGAAGAGGAAGAGGAAGAGGACGTGAGGGTGGCGATGGTGATCGAGGTGACGGTGCAGGTCCGAGCGGGGCCAGCTTGCCTCGACTCTCCTGGACCGTGGACGTGACGACTGCCCAGGGGGTTTCTGGTGTAGTGGTGGTACCACGTCCTACGGTCGCAGTTCCGGAGTTCCTTGCTCAGGTATAATTTGCACTCTTTCGCCCCATTTGCACTTGTTATTATCACTGTACGTTCTAATCAATTGACCTATTGTGCAGGCGACTCCGAAGTACGTGAGAGAGATGGCCAGGGCCATGATGGGCCTAGAGCAGCTAGTGAGGCAGTACGCCATGGACCACGCCCTGCTTCGTCCACAACCTCGCCTTCGAAAGAGGTTGAATTCCCCGAGCGTAGGGCTAAGTCACTGTCAGCATAGATACCGGAAATCCGGAATCGTTCCCACAGAGAGAATCTCTATAGCTTGTTAGGATTTGTAGATGTAAGTGTTCCCGGCGTTAGGACGGCCAACTATCGGTTTTTGCTTTGACAACGAAGAAAAAGACTAAAAACTTGGTTTTGACTAAGTTAAACAAGCGGCAAGGCATAGAAGTTCATAACGCCCGTAACTTAGGCCAATCAACTTTTCTCAACGAAAACACGGTTGAATCACACGGCATAGGTTATCAACCGGAAGATTTAGCGGTTAAAATGGTTAGACTTAATATAGAGTTTGAATAACAAGCTAAACACAAGGCGTGACATCGCTCACGGAACCATGTGAGCAAGCACATGATCACCGGAGATTAACAACGCCAAGACTTGAATTCAAACTGAACATCAAGGTCAAGAACAAGAAGCGTAGTTTGGAAAGCGAGCAAGTTCTTTGGTTCTTTTGGCAAACACGAGGCGAGACATAGCTCACGGAACCATATGAGCGAGCATATGATCACCGGAGGTTAACATCGACAAGTTTTGTTACATAAAAGGCGAACCACACACATTTACAAACCAAACCTCAAGTCTTAAGTTGAGAAGAGTAAAATTAACCTAAATCACAAGGTGTTATTCACCCCATGGCCAAGCCTAATTGACTACTCACACATAGTAAAAAAGACTAGAAAGCATGCTTAAGAGAGAAAACATGATTAACCGACGAAAACGGAAATAAACTTGATTTATGCGAAGATCCAAAGCGTAGCTACAACATTAATAAACGAGAAATTATCATAAGACAAATACCTTAAGGAGTTCTTGAAGGAATTAACTTAAAAGCTTCAAAGCATCAATGGAGTTCTAGGAAGCAACAAAAAAGACTTAGGCCTAAAAAAGACTAGAAAATGGCCTCCCTTCCATAAAAGGCATACAAGCCTATTTATAGGGCTCTAAAGATGGGTTACAAATGACCAAAAAGCCCCCCAAAATATCCCAAAAACATTCCACAAGTGGAAACTTTCCATAAATGGAAGGTTGAAAAAGTAGCAGATTCGAGCAGAAATTACAAGCATGAACCGGTTGGTGATTTACCCGTACCGGTTCATGGCCTCGAACAAGGTTCAATCTTCAGTTTCTGACGAGCATGAACCGGTTGGTGATTTACCCGTACCGGTTCATGGGCGGCAGACTTCTGGGCCAACTTCGCGGGCTCGCTCCGGACACTCCCGAACTCGAAAATGGGTGTTCTTTGGACCGTTGGAAAGCTCGTCGAGTCTACTTTCCAACCCAAGTGGTTTGGATCCAATATCATTTGTACATCAAAAGTTATGACGATTCTACCCTCAGCTGGTCGGAAGATGAGTAGCTTTGGTAAAATTCTCACTTCTTCTTCAATTCCCTTGACCCTTGGGCAACCCGAGCAACCTCCAAACCACCTCTTCATGACTCTTCGGGCACCACAACATGGTGACACGTGGCCTTGAGCACTTGGTTGCATCCGGAGCATTCCTTGGCGTTCAAAACCGCCTTATTAGCACGTTTTGCCTGAAACATACAAAAACCTACCTTACGAGCAAAATGCGATAAAAAGGGATAAATGGGAATGAACCGCTACAAATAACAAGCTAAAAGCCCCCAAGATTATACAATCTTGGGTGCGGATCACGCCCCCCAACTTAAGCTTTGCTAGTCCCTAGCAAACTAAAACAAAACACATTAACTAAGCTATAAAACCTTCCCGAGATTCAAGACACGTAAACTATGCTCAACTACTACAACTAGGCAAGAGTCCAAAAACACCCCTTCAAACCCGAGTACATGTAATCCCCGCACAAACATGCCATGAACTAGGATGAAGAAATTATGCCATATTAGAGTAGTCAAGCATGCATGCACCACAACGAGTTTCGACTCCAAAACTCACAAGGATACGCTCTTATTCGACTTTTCACACAATGAGATACAAGATACATCCCATGACAAGCGCTAGCGAGAAAATGCAATAGCCAGAGACAAAAAGCTACGCATGCTATCAAAAGAGCGCTAAGAACGAAAGGAAAGCTAATTATTGACAACTATGGAAAGACTAGGAATATCACAACTTAAGTAATAATAGATATCAACCATGCATCAAACGGATTTAATTAGCGTACTAAAAATCAACGGAGGACTTTATTAGCTTATAACGACCTTGGATACAAAGAGAAATGGAATATAAAAATGTAGTGGCCATATACTTGCATGGTTCATCTATCCTTGGCCACTACCGACCCTAAACTACCCAAGGCATGGCCACATAACGGCCAAGAACCAAACAAAATTACGAAGAATAAAGACAAACTACTACCACCGACTCCACCACACGTAGTCAACATCCTCATCCGGCTCCTCTTGGTATTGAGCATCGAGCTCCCCCTTTCCATCGGACTCTTTCTCATCCGAAATATAAGCTAGCCCGGAGGTCTAATCAATCCCCTCATCATTGTATTCAACCCTCTTTCGAATATGCTTTTGCTCTTTATAGCATTTCTTTGATTTTCTTTGAGGAATAGGGCCATTTGAATTGAGATTTGTAGAGAGAGAGGTTTGAGCCAAATTTGAAGGCTTTGGAGAGGGAGATGAAAATTTGGATCTTTAGCATTTGTAGTGGGAGAGGAGAAATAAAAAATCACATACCAATTTTTCACCTTTCTACATCCCAACCACTTCTATCATATTCACACCACCCCCAAACCTCCTTGAAACATTGAGAAACACATGACACACAACCCTCCGAACATCCGGTTACCTAGGTTGAACAACGGAAGAGACTCGGACTATGGTTCAAAATAAGGACAAGGAGACTCTTATGTGGTTTAATCAAACAAAATTGCCTTGAATCATTTCCTAGGTACGCCAACAACTCCAAAAAGATGCAAGAAAGATATATACACTACTCAAGCATGAACAAAAGATATTATTTACGCAAGTGCGGGAAATGAGAACAAAAAGCATGGGATGCTTAAGAAACGAATCTCCACCCTAGCGATGCATAACACTTGACTTGACTTTTAGGCTCAACTTGTTCATCAAAATTCATGTATATGCAAATGACATGGATTAAAACACACAACCGAATTCGACGGGATACATGACTCTTGCCATATTGACACAATTGAGCATAATTAAAGTATCTAGGATGCGAAAACACTACTAACAAGGGAGGATTACACAAAAAATTTGAAAATTTTACCAAAAGCTTGAAAATGAGACAAGTCTCAAAAATATATATAGCATATATATATCCCTCCCCCCAACTTAAACGATGCTATGTCCTCATAGCATGAAGAACAACAGTATTGAGAGGAAAGAGCAAAAGATTGTACATCCGGGGGAATGTCAACCCCCGTATACCTCGACCAAGTTGGAGGCTTTGTGTCATTGCCTCGTTTTGTCATTGGACATGCTTCCAAGGATCCACTCCTGTAGCTCAGAAAAAGAACAAAGAACCTACGAACAGGCAAATGACATTAGAACTGCCCGGCTCGTGTTATCCGGGCGCTAAAAGTAACCTAAAGTAAAAGACAACCAAATCTTCACGCGACAACACGGGTACTACTTTTCTCCCCATTTCCAAAGCGAGAAACGGGTGGCTATACCAGACCATCAAAAGAGAAAAAGAAAAGAGAGAGGAAGGGAGGGAGGGAAAGAAAGAGTTTATGTACGTTCAGCCAAACGCGGGCTCCGAACATTTATCATGCCAACGAGAGCTAATATAATGAACATAGCACTCCACACTGCACGCTTTGCCAAAAATTGAACTCGGCCATTCCACAAGAAAAGATATGTAGAGTAAAGCATTTGCCGAATTCGTTCAAAAAATTTACGCTCCTCTAAGCACATGGCCCAAACTAAATCAATTTTCAGACTGTTGACAAAATTTACAGGATAAGAATGGTAAATAAGTTCAAAGCCATCAACACCTAGAAAATCAATTACTTCAACCTCCACAAAAAATGGCTCCTCACTGAGTTCCACTCCAACGAAGTCATGTTTCTCAATTAACTCCACTCCCACAAAGTCCTGCTTCTCATAAGTAGGAAACCAACTCTTGGTCTCACACTTTCTGTCCTGCTCTTCTAACAAAGAGTATAAATAATCTACCTCCTCATCCATTTCCTTAACGGTGAGTACTTTCTCCAATGGGTAGATACCACAAGGGGAGGGTACTTGGTCGATCATGCCCATCACAAGAGCCGGTTCCTCACACATAGGAGACCCATTATTGGTCTCATCCACTTCCATCTCTTCAGCTATGAGATGTTTCTCCTCTGGAACCTCACACAGAGGCAAAAATTCAAGGGGAGGGGAGGACTCAAGGGGGGAATATTGACTGTGAAGCTCATCATTCCCTCCAAACTCAGAGGAGTTTTCAAAATACGAATCGGATTCTTCAATAAAGATAGATTTCTCAAGAGGAGAACAGTGGATATTTAACTCATCACCCCATTCAGACTCTACGGGGCTTTCATAAGCAAAACTATCATCTTCAACAAAGATAGGCGGCTCAATATCCTCGTTCATGGCATTTGAGTTGGACTCTTGACAATGTTTAACAAAAACCCTAGATTGCAAAATTTGAGCCAAATGATCAAAGAAATCTAAGGCTTCAGTGGGTTCTTTTTCAAAAAGTTTGCCATCGCACATCTTGTCTAAGAATCGTTGATTCGTTTGAGAAAGTCCATCATAAAAATAGTTAGCAATTTGAAAATTTTCATAGCCATGATTCGGGAGCGCAATGAGCAAATCCTTGTATCTTCCCCAACATGCATAAAACGACTCATTCTCGCTTTCAGCAAAAGTTTGAATTTGGTTTCTGAGATCAAGCCAATTGGAAAAGGTTATACGACTTTGAAATACATTGGCATCATGAGTGGCTATGCAAGGGGGTGTGAAAATTTGATTAGGACAAAGGTACTCCCGCAAAGCATGATCGGGATAAGAGTATTCCCACATAGGCATGGGGGCTATTTCCCCATTTGCCGCCTCCATTCCATAAGATAGATAAGACATAAAATAAACAGGCTGGAGGGGCTAGGCCGCCACCTCTCTCAAAACAGTTCCGTGGGGTTATGCCACCGCCATGGCTTTAGAAACAATGAAAGAAAAGGCAAATGACGCTTACTCTAGCTTCGTTACACCTCAATTTTGATAAGAGAACCGGTTAGAGGTATCCGCTAGAATAAGTATTCATTGCACAAAGTAAAAATTAAACGGAATACTTACAGTGGTTTGTCGAACCTCCCAAATAAGCTATATAAGAAAATCCCCGGCAACGGCGCCAAAATATGCTTCCTTCCCGACCTCGCCTTCGAAAGAGGTTGAATTCCCCGAGCGTAGGGCTAAGTCACTGTCAGCATAGATACCGGAAATCCGGAATCGTTCCCACAGAGAGAATCTCTATAGCTTGTTAGGATTTGTAGATGTAAGTGTTCCCGGCGTTAGGACGGCCAACTATCGGTTTTTGCTTTGACAACGAAGAAAAAGACTAAAAACTTGGTTTTGACTAAGTTAAACAAGCGGCAAGGCATAGAAGTTCATAACGCCCGTAACTTAGGCCAATCAACTTTTCTCAACGAAAACACGGTTGAATCACACGGCATAGGTTATCAACCGGAAGATTTAGCGGTTAAAATGGTTAGACTTAATATAGAGTTTGAATAACAAGCTAAACACAAGGCGTGACATCGCTCACGGAACCATGTGAGCAAGCACATGATCACCGGAGATTAACAACGCCAAGACTTGAATTCAAACTGAACATCAAGGTCAAGAACAAGAAGCGTAGTTTGGAAAGCGAGCAAGTTCTTTGGTTCTTTTGGCAAACACGAGGCGAGACATAGCTCACGGAACCATATGAGCGAGCATATGATCACCGGAGGTTAACATCGACAAGTTTTGTTACATAAAAGGCGAACCACACACATTTACAAACCAAACCTCAAGTCTTAAGTTGAGAAAAGTAAAATTAACCTAAATCACAAGGTGTTATTCACCCCATGGCCAAGCCTAATTGACTACTCACACATAGTAAAAAAGACTAGAAAGCATGCTTAAGAGAGAAAACATGATTAACCGACGAAAACGGAAATAAACTTGATTTATGCGAAGATCCAAAGCGTAGCTACAACATTAATAAACGAGAAATTATCATAAGACAAATACCTTAAGGAGTTCTTGAAGGAATTAACTTAAAAGCTTCAAAGCATCAATGGAGTTCTAGGAAAGCAACAAAAAAGACTTAGGCCTAAAAAAGACTAGAAAATGGCCTCCCTTCCATAAAAGGCATACAAGCCTATTTATAGGGCTCTAAAGATGGGTTACAAATGACCAAAAAGCCCCCCAAAATATCCCAAAAACATTCCACAAGTGGAAACTTTCCATAAATGGAAGGTTGAAAAAGTAGCAGATTCGGGCAGAAATTACAAGCATGAACCGGTTGGTGATTTACCCGTACCGGTTCATGGCCTCGAACAAGGTTCAATCTTCAGTTTCTGACGAGCATGAACCGGTTGGTGATTTACCCGTACCGGTTCATGGGCGGCAGACTTCTGGGCCAACTTCGCGGGCTCGCTCCGGACACTCCCGAACTCGAAAATGGGTGTTCTTTGGACCGTTGGAAAGCTCGTCGAGTCTACTTTCCAACCCAAGTGGTTTGGATCCAATATCATTTGTAAATCAAAAGTTATGACGATTCTACCCTCAGCTGGTCAGAAGATGAGTAGCTTTGGTAAAATTCTCACTTCTTCTTCAATTCCCTTGACCCTTGGGCAACCCGAGCAACCTCCAAACCACCTCTTCATGACTCTTCGGGCACCACAACATGGTGACACGTGGCCTTGAGCACTTGGTTGCATCCGGAGCATTCCTTGGCGTTCAAAACCGCCTTATTAGCACGTTTTGCCTGAAACATACAAAAACCTACCTTACGAGCAAAATGCGATAAAAAGGGATAAATGGGAATGAACCGCTACAAATAACAAGCTAAAAGCCCCCAAGATTATACAATCTTGGGTGCGGATCACGCCCCAGAGGTGCTTCTTCGTGCCGGTGGGACTATGGTAAAGCTTTCGAACCCTTTGCTTTTGCTTGTTATTGCTTATACTATTACAAATGCAAATGATGGATGCCATGTTATTGCAGGCTAGAGGAGGGGCTTCGCGTGGGCCGCGCAGGAAGTCTGTGCGCATGCAGGGGCCACAAGCTTCCTCTGCAGGCTCGCGGGAGGAGCCTCCGTCGAAGAGGCAGCGGTTTTCTAGGGGGACAGAGGACGAGCCGGTCGACGTCTCTGACGAGACTGAGTAGCCGACGGACGTCGACCTCGCGGACACCTCGGGGAGTACGGTGCCTAGGGTGTCCGGTACTCAGGAGGCAGCCGGCTCTCAGGCAGAGGAGGCCTCTGGGGAGGACGGCGAGGAGGATGAGGACGAGGACGAGGATGAGAGTTGAGTTCCCTTTTGTTTTGCTTTTGCCTTTTTGTGGAGCCTGCGTGCTTCTTTTTGGAAGGGTGCCTGTTTACCCTCAGTAGATAGGATTTTGGGCTTGTATGCTTTTTGTACTTCGGCTCATGGATATTTTGGAGATTATATATATAGAAGAGCTTATTCTTTCCATGTTTATGCCATTCAATTTCTCTTATTGTCATTTGTCTAAGAAAGATTGAATAACAGAAACACTAACCAATGCATGCAACTAGTTCTTTTGGTCATAATCTGAAGCGAACTCGAGCTCTATGATGAGCAGTATGTTGGGGCAAAGATCTATCGACATCAGAATAGAAATCAAAGAAGATAAATGAATAACTCTGAAAAACTGACCCCTTTGTGCAAGTTTTTAGAAAAATACCCTTGTTGCGGACTCTTGTTTATCAATAATGACCCTTGATATTTGACACGTGACTATAAAACTCAAGCTCTCATTTGAAAATGAAAACCGCTTGAAAACATGCCTGAAAAGCAAGAAAAACCTTGACTTTGAAGGGTGACATTCTCAAATTTTGACATTGACCGCGAAACGGAACTTGGACCAGGTCACTTTCGACCATTATGACCTGTAGGACTCGAAAGATCAACTTGAAATGGCTCGAAACGGACTCCGATACCTTGACATGACCTAGGAAATGGGTTTTATTGACTTTTTGGTGTCCTCACGTCGAATTTCGAGAGTTGACTCGAAGTGGGATTTCCCCGAAGTCCCAAATACCCATTGAAGTGTGTTCTGAGAGTTGGTGATGCTTGCGAGTGCCTCGAATTGGTTTTAAACCTCTGCTGTCAAAGTTTGCAGAAATGCAGACTTAATATGCCGTGCGGGGCTACAAAGTGCCGTGCGTGGCTTCATCTGATCCTGCGGCGTATCCGTGCTATGCCGTGGCTTTCCCCTGGATTTGGTATACCGTGCGTTACCTCGTTATGCCGCGCGGCACTATTTTCCTGACATTCTACCGTTTGCTGTTTCCCAAGACAGATTGCACGAAGGTTGAAGTTTGACCCGTTCTGTATCCTTTCCAGACCAGTGCATGTCTACTTTGTTCTTTTTAGGGCATGACCAAACTTTTCCCTATGCAAGACTCATGGAAAATCTACACTTTTGGAACCCAAGGCTCTTTTGAAAGTTGAAGTTGTCTCCTCTATCTCTCTATAAATTCAGGCCTTAGGCCTCATACTAACCATATCTTTCTTCCTCAAAAACCTTCATCTCCTCCCAATGGCTCTTTCTCTCACCGGTTCACTACGGCCGTGGTTGATTTCCATGGAGGGGGTCGATTGGCTCAACTTTCGGGCGCATGGTCTCTACTCTATGAGATACCTTCGTAACATCCGCCTTCGTCCCGAGCTCCTAAAGGCTGCCACAAGTCTTTGGGACCCAGAGGTGCACGTATGCCGCTTTGGTGAACAAGAGCTTTGCCCTACAATTGAAGAGTTTCGCGCCTACCTTGGCGGCTTCGGCTCCTGGGATGTCATCGTCCCTCCCGTGTGCAAGAACATGTCCAAGGTTCTAGCTGCCTCTCTTGGTTTGAATGACGGTGTTGCTCGTTACTTGGTTAGCAATGGTCACCTCAACGTGATGCGCCTCATTGAGATGTTCTCTCCTCTTGGTAACCTAGCGGACACAACCTACCATACTCGGCACATGACCGCTCTTTGCATGTGCTTACTTGCTGCTTACTTCTTGGTTCCTTCCACTGGTCATGCTAGCTCGGCATTGGTCAGCATTGCAGTGCAAATTGGAGCTCGGAAGGACGTGATTCCAATGGTACTAGCTGAGACACTGATGGGTTTGGACAGGGTTCGTTCCGGAGAGACTGAGACTTTTGGAGGCAGCCCCCTTCTCTTGCAGGTTGGTTTTCGCCTCATCTTTCCTCTTTCAAACTTTTCCTATTTTCTTTAACGTTGGGCATGGCTTTCTACGGTTTCTCACTTGTTTTCCCTCTTTGGCAGATTTGGGTTTGTGACAAGGTGAACGTACTGACCCTCCCTCCTGGCAACTTGGCGTATGGGGCTAGGTTACTATCCTCTCAGTGCTTTGAATTTGTGGACAGGCGAGTTTCTGAGTGGGTCAACTTCTTCAAGCGTCAGCGGGCTGAGACTATTTCCTGGAAATGCTCTTGGCTTGATCTTTCACCCATGACTGTGCATTATATGGGTTCCCAGTGGGTGGTTCTTCCCGGGCTGGAGGCTTTTACCTTCTACATCCCTTATCGGATTCAGCGTCAGCTTGGTTTGAGACAGGAGGTTCCTGCAGAGGTACTGGTGGAGGTGGTTTTGCCTTTCTTTCGTCATTCAGCCCTTTGCAACTACCAGCGATTCTGGAGGTCTCGCGAGGTGACTGATGCTCATCCTTACCCATCTGTGGCAGTGCCTGGAAGCTACAGGAAGTGGCTCAAAAGGGACATTGCTGCGAGGGCAAGAGCCCGAGGAAACTGACTCGATCTTACTACCCTGATCATTTGAATAAATCATGGACCTCCTTTTATTGTATTGCACTTTTATTTTTGAAAATCATGCTCAGCCCTATGTATTAGAAGCAGTTATGTCAATAAAATGAGTTACAGAGGGTCTCCCCCCTCTCTGATTCTGCCTTTCTGGATTCTATCAACCTGGATTTTTATTTTGATTGATTGTGACCGAGTCTCATAGTGAGACTGCCTACGTATCCTTTTTGATGAAGGAATCAGGTCATGACGTAGTTCAAGGATAGGGTTCGCTCTGGTTTTGACACTCTCCTTTTGTGCTCTAATTTTTGCCTAGTACCGCCCTTTCGGGTTTTCGGCCTAGCGAGCTCATCCATTGTATGCCTTAACTTTTGCCTAAGATGCCCTTGCGGGTTTTCATCCTAGCAGGCTTTTACTCTAATTTTTGCCTGGAACTGACTGCCCTTGCAGTTTTCAGCCCAGCGAGCTTCTCTCAGGGGTAGTAGCGCTTGAGTTGATCCAGGTTGACTAGAGTTGAGAATTCGTTTCCGTCCAGATCGATGAGTTGCGTAGCTCCTCCAGATAAAATAGTCTTGATGATATAAGGCCCAGACCATTTTGGTCGGAACTTTCCTCGTGGATCATAGATTGGTGCTCGTATTTCCTTCAGAATCATGTCGCCTTCTACCAAGTCCCTGGGCTTCACTTTTTTATTGAATGCACGCGCAATTCTCCTTTGATAACCTTGAATGTGGTAAAGTGCCCTTAAACGACATTCATCGAACAACATAAGTTCTTCAAACCGGTTGCTCAGCCAATCTGCCTATTGTACATTGCATTCGATCATAGTTCGGAGGGAAGGAACCTCTACCTCTATGGGGAGTACGGCCTCCATGCCATATACCAAGGAGTACGGAGTTGCCCCTGTTGGTGTACGTACAGCCGTGCGGTATCCCCACAACGCCAAAGGTAGTCGTTCGTGCCAATCCCTTGCAGATTGAATGGTCTTTTCTAGGATGGTTTTGATTGTTTTGTTGGCTGCTTCCACGGCCCCATTGGTCTGCGGTCGGTAGGTTGTTGACTTGTGTATTTGGATCTGAAACTCTTCCAGGACTTCCCTAGCTCGGCCTTTGAAATGAACCCCATTATCGGATACGAATGCCTGTGGGACCCCATACCGATAAATGACGTTTTGCTTGATAAAGTGCGCGACTTAAACCGCAGTCAGGGTTGCATACGAGGCTGCTTCCACCCACTTTGTGAAGTAATCGATAGCCACCAGGATGAACTTATGGCCATTAGAGGCTGCTGGCACAATCCTTCCGATGACATCAATTCCCCAGGTTGAGAAAGGCCATGGCGAGGTCGTTTGCTGTAGCTCATGCGGTGGGACATGCGTGAGGTTAGCGTGAATTTGGCACTTATGGCAACGTCGTACGTATTCCACACATTCTGTCTCCATGGTAGACCAGAAGTAGCCTTGTCTCAAAACCTTTTTGGCAAGCATCATACCATTCATGTGAGGACTGCATACTCCTTCGTGGACTTCCTCCATTACCCTTTTTGCCTCCTCACCATGAATACACAGCTTGTGGGTTCCACAGTGAGACCTTCGGTATAGATTTCCTCCACAAATGATGTACTGAGCTGCCATTCTCCGAAGGGCGATCCTGTCTTTCTTGCTTGCTTCAGAGGGGTACTCTCCTTTTTCCACGAATCTTCAGATATCGTAGAACCAAGGGTGACCGTCTTCGGGCTCGTTGATGGCCATGACATGTTGGTATACCGGGGTGTCCCTTTGCTCGATCATAATTGGCCTTAGCTTCACACCGACAGGGATTTCGACCATAGAGGCTAATGTTGCCAAGGCATCAGCGAATTGGTTCCTGAGTCTCGGGACATGAGTGAAAGTTACTTTGTTAAAATGGGGAATGAGATCTTCGAGATCCTGATGGTATGGCTTTAACTTCTCTTCCCTGACCTTCCAATCACCGTTTGCTTGAGAAACGACCAAGTTTGAATCTCCCACAACCTCCAATTTTTCTATATCGATTTCAATGGCTGCTTCCATGCCAACGATGCAAGCATCGTATTCTGCTTGATTGTTGGTGACTTCGAAGTTAAGCTTGAATGCAAGCGGGATATGCGACCCATCCGGCGAAATCAATAGCACACCAATTCCAAATCCTTTCTGATTGGCCGCTCCATCGAAATACAACCGCCACACGTCTTCGACTATGGTCATTATGCCTTCATCCGGGAACTTGAATTCGGCATCTTCCTTTCCTTCGACCGGGCAGTCGGCCAAAAATTCAGCGACAGCTCTTCCTTTCACTGACTTTCTGTTGACATATTTCAACTCAAATTCTGCCAGCATCAATAGCCATCGTGCCATTCTTCCTGTGAGTGCTGGTTTTTCGAACAAGTACTTCAGAGGATCCATTCGGGATATCAATCTTACCGAATAGGCCAGCATGTAATGTCTTAACTTTCTGGAAGTCCAAACGAGTGCCCAACACGTCTTTTCTAATGGAGTATAGCGTTCTTCGGATCCGACCATCTTTTTGCTGAGGTAGTAGACAGCCCTTTCAACCCCATCGTCTCCTTCCTGTGCCAGCATACATCCCATGGAAGACGGAGTAACTGACAAGTATAGGATCAAAGATTTTCCTCGTTCCGGTGGCATCAAGACTGGCGGATTCCTTAGATAGGCCTTGATAGCCTCGAAGGCATGCTGACATCTGTCGTCCCACGCAAACGGCGTCCCTTTCTTGAGCAGGCGAAATATGGGTTCACACGTTGAAGTCAGTTTTGCAATAAATCGGCTGATGAACTGTATTTTGCCAAGAAAGCTCCTTACGTCTTTCTCTGTCCGTGGCAGTTCTATTTCCAGAATGGCCTTAATCTTTGATGGATCGATTTCGATGCCGCGAGTGGTGATCATGAACCCGAGCATTTTCCCTGTAGTGACTCCGAACGTGCATTTGGCCGGGTTGAGGCGAATCCTATACTTCCTTATCCTTTCGAAGAACTTTCTCAACGCGGGTAAGTGGCCTTCTCGCTCTTTTGCCTTAACGATCATGTCGTCAACGTAAACCTCTACCTCTCTATGAATCATATCATGCAACAAGGTTATAGCAGCTCGCTGATAAGTGGAGCCAGCGTTCTTCAGCCCGAAAGGCATGACCCGGTAGCAATAAGTTCCCCATTCAGTAATGAACGTGGTCTTCTCTCGGTCTTCTGGGGCCATGAGAATCTGGTTATACCCCGAGAAACCATCCATGAAGGAAAGTAAGGCATGTCCCGCGATGTTATCAACTAGCACGTCAATGTGGGGCAGAGGGATGTCATCATTGGGGCTAGCTTTGTTTAAATCCCTGAAGTCCACACAGACCCTGATTTTGCCATCCTTCTTCGGAACGGGAACGATGTTGGAGACCCACTGCGGGTATTTAGTTACCATTAAGAACCCAGCGTTGATTTGTTTAGTTACCTCCTCTTTTATTTTAAGCACCCAGTCAGGCCTCATACGTCTTAGTTTCTGTTTTACTGGTTTTGCGTCAGGGTGAAGGGGAATCCGATGTTCCACGATTTCAGGATCGATTCCGGGCATGTCAGCGTGTGACCATGCAAAAACATCTTCGAATTCTTTTAACAATTCTACAAGAGCCTGGCGCTCTTCTTCTGACAGCGTGGAACCGATCTGAACCACTCGGGGATTCCCTTCATCCCTCAAATTTATTGAAACAACTTCTTCCTTTACAAGCTGAGCATGCCTTTCGTGTTCCCTTTCGATTAGGGACCGAATTTCTTCAGGGATTTCTCCCTCGAAATCGATCTCTTCATCGTTGGGGTCGACACAATTTATTTCAAAATCAGGGAAGTAAGCGGAATCAGATTCATTTATTTCATCATAAGCAGAGGCCTCGGGGGCACCATACACACGGGTAGACTCAAACTCAAAATACAGACTCTGAGGAGTTGGGCCAAGAGGCACCGACTCAGACTCGACAGACTCAGAAGACTTAGAGGACTCAAAGGACTCAGTTTCGGATTCAGACTCATGACTGGTTGCACTTGGTATGAAAGTCCAATTCTTATAATCTCCAGCGGCATCCATGATGAGTGAAGTCGGATCTTCGGGGGCCTCCTGCCCCAGCATCTGCACTTCTGCTTCCATGGCTATACCCAACGGTTCGTCTTCCTCGAATAAGGTTGCTAGGCTACCCATGGCAAGAGTTTCAACCCAATCTGCCATCTTTGCTGGTTTGATTACTGCTTCCAGTTCTTCATCACTTTCAGGCTAGACATCATTAGCGAATATCTCAAACCCTGGTAGGAAGGTATTGGTTTCTTTGTCCCAGAATGGTTCCGGCTGTCCTTGACAAATCTGCTTTGCCTTCTCTTTGACAAAATAATCTTCCAGTCTACATCCCTTCTTTTCCTTTCTATCTTCAGAAGGGTGGTATCCCAAGCCTGTCACGCGGGTTAAAGTTCCTGGTTCTTCAAATTGTGCTGGCCCCTGGAGATTCTTTCCCAGCCCCAAACCTGGCATGTAGGACATTTTCTTCATTATCTTAATGGCAACATTACTAACGACGAAGTCGTCATCAATCTTGACAGTGAAAACAGAATTAGAGGTGTCAAGAGAAAAGTCGCCTAGGGCAACGTCCTCTTCCCCATGTTGTATCTCTAGAAGTGGGTTATTGTCTTCCACGGGAGCGCGAATTCCGGAGTCGCCATGAATGGTGAGCATCCCAGTCTCAAGTCCCAGTCTAACTTTCTGGTGGAGCGTTGAAGGAACTGCCATGATGTCAGGTCGATGCATCCAAGGTCTACCCAGCAGTAGGTTGAAGGATGCGGGAATGTTTACCACATGGAACTCCACATCCGTTTGGTAAGGCCCGAAAGTCATAGGAAGCATGAGGGTCCCAGTCACATCCCGACGGGTGTTGTTATATGCCCGAACTTTGACTTCTGATGGAGAGAAATCACTATTTTTGTATCCCAGGCAATAAGCAACACGGAGTGGACAGACATTGATTGCTGACCCGTTATCAATTAAAATCACCGGTACCCATTTTCCGTGGCATTTCAGAGTGATATGGAATGGTCGATTGTGATCAGTCCCTTCAGCGGGCAAATCTCGATCAGTGAAGGTGATAGCATGTTTGACGGGTATGGTTTTGATGAGTGCCACAAGTTCGTCAGGGGTTATGGCGGAAAGAACTTTTAGGTGAGAGAGAGCTTGGATGAATCCTTCGCGATGGCGGGTGGATTGAACAAGCACGTCCCAAACAGACATTTTGGCCGGAGTCTGTTCAAGCTGGCGCTTGATCATTCCTTCTGGATTTTTCTCAGGGCGTGAAGGCTCTTTAAGTGGTGGGGCAAAGAGTTGAAAGTATCTTTGATTGGGGTAACGAACGGGTTAGAAGGTTCTTTGGTCAGTGGAGCTGAAGGGTTGGAAGATTCTCTGATTTGAAGATTAGGGGGTTGATATATTCGACCACTCCTGGTCAATTGACCAATCTGTTGGTACTTGGACTCCTCATTCCACAAATCAGCAAGGGCCTTACGCTTGTTTCCAATAGTGGTGTCTTGGAGGTTGGCAGCCAAGTCAGCGATAACCAGGTCTTCCCACAGATCCTCGGGTTTCCATTTTTCTGCTTCTGCTACTGCCCTATTTACGGTCCATTCTTCATTTCCCACCTTTATGTTGATGATCTCCGTATTTCCTCACAGGTTTGTCTTAGCTCCTGGTTCATCTTCCCACAAATTCATCATGGCAACATCAGCTTCTTTTGGGAAAGTGACAGATGACTCCGACTTAACTTCATCGACCAGGTAGTCCATTGGGTTGAACTCATTACTAGCCACATCTTCCTCGGGACCTGGCGGTTCTGGGTATGGAGTAAGACCCACGTTGTTGTATGGGTCGTTAGCTATGAGATCGTGGAGGTAGGAGGAGAGGTTCGGTTGAAATGGAACAGGTTCAGGCCAGTTGTAGGTCATTGTCTGTGGTCGATATTCTTCTGCGAACAGCATGGGTATAAAGAAGGTATCTAAAGGATCATTCCAGGCCAAGAGTTGGTATTCATCCGGAATTGGATTCCATTCCCATTCAGGCATCTCTGGCAAGTTCCCATTTTGACTTTCGAACATCATGTATAGAGAAAACCCATCCAGAGGGTCAGCATGAATGTTTTACCAATCAACCTCCCATTCCGGCTCAAAGAACGGATTTACGTCTTCTTGAAAATTGGGGACTTCAAACTCCTTCCAATCGGCAATTAGATCTCCCCAATCCCAAAGGTAACAGAGGGCAGTTTCTTCGGGAATTTCCACAACAGGCTTTGGTTCGGTATCAGGGATGATGAAAGAGATAGGATCAAAGTCTTGGCTTTTGGCTTGGGTGATTTGGTTGATATGGAAGGGGGTATTGTGTTGTGGCAAGGGATTTGTCATGGTGTTTGGTTTGTCGGAAGGAGGGGTATCAATGACTTTATTGTCAATGAGGTTTTGAATCTCATGACGGAGACGGATACAGTTGTCAGTGGTATGGCCATGCATTTGGTGGAAATCGCAGTAGACATTCTGGTTTAGGTTGGGTGGAATGTTCTGTGGTGGCTGAAGAGGGTTCAGCACTCCTACTTTAGTAAGCTTTTTGAGCAATGCGGATCTAGGAGTGCTAAATTGGGTAAAGACTCTTTGTTGGGACTTTGGTTTTTCAGAAATTTGGTTTACTTCTGCCGGTTTGGGGGATGAAGTTCCAGCATGATTGGAATTCCTGAAGAGGACATTGCTGTTCTCTGAATACACCCTTTTGGGCTTTGCTCCTGATTCCTTCTTTTCTAGTGTACCGTCTCGCAGAGCCTCCTCTACAGCCAAGCCCGAGTCATAGAAAGTTTTGAAATTTAGGGCTGCCTGGGAGAGAACCATGTATGGGGCAAAAGAGTTTGGCAGGTTCTTGGTGATGATCCTTATTTGTTCTTTTAAGTCCGGTTTGCTTTGCATCTGAGCGGCCTTAGCCCTCCAACGTTTTACAAAGTCAGCGAAACCTTCTTTCTCACCCATCTTGGTGCTCTCTAGTTCCCTCGTGGTCATCTTTAGATCGACATTAAAATCGTATTGAGCCACAAATGCCGTCCCAATGTCTTCCCAAGTCCTTTTCTTAGAGGGTTCCAGGGTAAGAAACCATTGCAAGGCTGGCCCTGACAGGGATTCGTGAAATAGCTAGGCCATGGCTTCCTTTTCGATTCCCCTCATGGTGAGTGAACCAACATACCCTTGGAGGTGAGCTTTTGGATCTCCAGTACTGTCAAACTTTGCGAAATCCACGCCCTAAAACTTTTCTGGTAACTTAGCGTTGGGGAACAAGCACAATTTGTTCATGTCAATCTCTCCTCTCCCTAATCGCTTATTTTCTTGCACAGATTCCTCCAACTTACCAATTTTAACCATAAGGGCGGCTAAATTGGGATCGATTGCTGGCGTGTCTTTGGCTGGCATTTCATCCTTGGGTATGTCAGTTTTGACTAAAAGCTTGTCACAAACCTCCTGCATAGACTCCATTATCATATTCATGTCGCCCTTCATGGATGCAATCGAGGCTTTGAGTTGCGTATCCATACCAGCAAGGGATTGCCTAAACTGAGCATCCATGGTGGCCATGTTCTGCCTAAGCTCTTCTACCCCATTTCCTTGGTCAGCCATTGGTAAGGGATTTTCAAGTGACAGAGACTCCTGTATTGTCGGGCTTGGCGAAACTGCTAATGACGACTGGTCTTTCTGTTCTATGTGGACCTCAAACAGCTGGGTTTCTTCCAGGGTATCTATGCGAACCAATCTTCGGGACGGACGAAACCAATTGGGTAAAGCCTCTTCTTTTTGCAGGTGTCCAATGTTTCTGAACTGGCAACAAGGCAAAAGGGAACAACTCAGAATCCACCCCGAGTGTCTGTCCTACCTTCTACGTGCCTCCTAGGTCCTAAAACCTACCGTGACTTGAGTTTCACTTGGGGCATTTGTACAGAAGATTTCTGGCGGTCCGGGTAGGTACTGTCAGGCAGGTTAAATTCCGATCGTTTCGGAACCAGAGCCAATCTCCTTATCTTGACCATCCGAGACAGAGCAATGTGACCGTCAGAATCCAAATACGCACACCTTCAAGGTTAATCCCATGTCAAGGGAGCCGTTCGGGCACGGCAAACACCGGAGGTATCACAACCCCCATGGATTTATAGTCTCCTAGACTGACTGAAAAGTCCTAAAGAATTCTAAGGGAGCCCAATCCTCTAGCCCGCAAGATGCAATGATGTATGAATGACATGTATGTACAGAAAGGAAATACACATAAACAGGATATATCACATAAGTCCTAGCCATGGGTTCCTGTCCTAGTTAGGAAGGTTCTATGGTTATGTACAAGTGCAAAGGCCGGTTTTGGTTTCAGAAGGGTTCCCCGGACTAAAGCCAAGATGTACTACCCCATGTCAAGTGTATTGTAAGACAATGATCGAACAGCACTATGGCCCATCATAGTCGAGGGTTGCTAGGCATTCCGGGAGAGCTTGTCACCGGTAAACCGGGCAAGATAGCCAGAACACGCTAACGCGGCTTGTGCGGTGCATAGTGTAAAAGAAAGTTTAAGTTTTCGAAATTGCATTAAGCCTCCCAAATAAAATACCTTTCAAGTTTGGCCCTCTTGATTATTCAACACTCCTTTATGTATCTTTTAAAAAAAAAAAAAAAGAAGTCTTGAATAAAGTCCCCAGCAGAGTCGCCACTGTGGGCTCCCGCGCCCGAAGCGCGATTCGACAGAGTCGCCACCCGGATTTTTGATGAGATGGATGATCCGAGGAACTTAGGGTTTTTGTTTTGAAAAGAAAAGGCCTTTTGATCTAGCGAAAACGTTGAGATTTTGGATCCGGGAGCCACGTTACGAGCGGGGAAGGTTTTGTTGAAAAGCAACCCGCTCGCCCGGTGAAAACCGGTCTCTGCTAAACATTTTAAATGGGGGGATTGATACCATTCAGAAAACCTTAAGAACACATAAAGGGAAAGGGGAACAAGATAAATCATGACACGTTGCCGTGCTAGTGGTGCTTGCTGTACAGAGATGATAAAGATGTCATGGCGATAGTATAAACAAGAAAGATATACAAACGGACTGTCTGGATCACCATCTCCCGTCAGGCGGCATACCGCTTTACAACGCGCGGCCTACTGATACGCCGTGCGTGGTTCTGATCTTGATACCACACTTTTATCGTTTTGTAAAGCTTCGCACGGTGTACCCATTACATCGCGCGGTGTTATTTTAAAACTTCAAACAGCTCACAGTCGTCAGATCATCCCAGATCTGCACCATTCTTTCAAGCCATGAATAGAAAACCATTTTTGATACGTTTGCTTGTTTTGAAAAGATCTATGGAGTTTAAAACATGGCTTGTAGATATGGTCTCATTTTGGGACTGCTTTTGGTATATAGAAAAGATCCAACAACGAACGATCGTGATCCAGACAGTTTGATCAGGAAAATAATATCATTTTGAAATGCCGTGCGTGTGAGTCTACTACGCCGTGCGACGCTTCAAAGCGCCGCGCGGCGTAGCACACTTCTGCACAGAACACTGGTTTTGTTTTGTAAAAGAGGTTTTTGGGTCAGATCCTAACCAAAAGGGTTAGGCCTGAGGACAGAAAGGTCCCCTCAGGGTCAGGACAGAGCCTAGCCCAAGGAAACTTGGTTTTTACCTTTGATCTTGAGCTTGAATGAGTATTGATGAAGGCGGATGGACGTCGGAAGGTTGGGAAAGAGAATAGAAGTATGGATGTGTGTAGTAGATGGGTGTATTGGGTGGTTGAGGTCTCAAAGTTAGTAAGGAACTAACTTCAATGGTGAAGAGAAAAATGGAGTAAAAGAACCTAGAGAATGTCTTTTGAGAACAACATTCTCAAGGCTTGGAAATGGGAAAGTGGGTGTGAAAGCAAGAAGAGAGAGAAAGCGTATAATAGTGATCGAGGGCCCTTTTCCCTTGAGTGGAGGGGTGTATTTATAGGCAAGAGCCTTGGATTTTGAATTTCAAATGTTGGAGGTATTTTCTGGACGGGCCAGAAGTGTGCTTTCGGCTGAGCCGTATTGCAGCTGTGGCTCAAATGGGCGTGGCCAACAGCTTTCTGAGCTAGTCAGAACTTTACCTAAAATGCCGTGCGGCTAACCTCATGACCACGTGCGGCGTATTAAATTTCGATACGCTATGCGGTTTAGAGATGTCACGCGCGGTATTACAGGCTCGCTCCAGGGCTTTCGGGCTTTCTCTAGGCTTTTGGGCTTTTGGGTTTGTTTGGGCTTTTGGGTTCATTTGGGCTGAGGATCTGTTTTAAGGGAGTCCTTCATTCAAGCTCGCAAAGGTTCCGTTTCCTTTATTTCATCATCGGGGTGAACAAAGACCCTTCGAGGTCCGGATTGGGGTGTCTACACCCTATCTCTCTCTCTCGGCCTCTCCCTCTCTCTCGGATTCTCTCTCTCTCTTTGGTACTTTGGACACCTAAGCTTGTAAGGAAAAGGGTTGGTGGTTGACTATGTGAAAGAGTAAGATCATGGTGTAAGGTTTGTAAGAGATTTGGTAAGGGAAGTCTAGTACTTTTAGTCCACCTCATGTCCTCCATATCTTTCATCTTTCATTAGTACATGTACATAAATATATGTATAACTTAGATTTGGTAGAAGAAAGGTCAAGAATAGTACAAGCATATCTTTCTCTCTTTCTCTCTCCTATCTCTCTATCTCTCTCGGCCTCTCTCCTCTCTCTCATCTCTCGGATTCTCTCTCTCTCTCTCCCTCTCTCTCTTCCTCCCTTGGTTAATATATATACATATATGGATGACCAACTACAAGAACAATGTACTACATGATCTTATCCTAGATTTTTAAGTCAAAATTCCTAATAGAATAAGCATAAATGCCACCTATGTACTTATGAATGATATTCTAAGACTTATAATTCTAGGATGACACATGTATAACTAATAAATAATTATACATCATATCTAGTAAGTAATTAACTAAATAAAAGCTAGTACTAGGGCTTGACTAGACTTTATTGACCAATGGACCATAATTCCCCTAACTTTTATTATCCAATGGATAATGGATGGAAGTACTATGCTTATATAATTTATCTATATTAGTACAATGACTCATGGTGAATCTAATTAAACTAATAGATCTTGTACTAGGTGGAAAGACTAACCTATTGTCCAATGGTTAACAATTCTCCTAACTTTTATTATCCAATGGATAAAGATGGTAAGTAATACATAAACATATAAAGGTGTACCTAGCAATCTAGTCACAATATCCTAGGTAGAAACCTATTGTCCAATGGATAAAGATTACCCTAGTATTTATCGACCAATGGTTAAAGATCAAAGGTTCGGTTAGGTTTCCCTAACGATCAGTTAGAAGCTAACTAGGTTTGCTAAATAGGATTCCCAGCCAAGAAACGTAACCTTAGGGTTTACTATCTCACTAGTCTATAGAAAATGACTATATTGCATGGCGACGATGAAACTAGATTTGAATTGAATAAATCTAATTATGACGGATTATTAGAAATCAAAGAAATTATAGAGTCATTAAAATAAGCAACGAGATTTTATTCATCGAAAATCGGAGTTGTTACAACCTATCCCCCTTAAACAATTTCGTCCTCGAAATTAGATGTACGCTCGGATTCAAACAGGTGAGGGTAATTCGCCTTCATAGTTTCCTCCCTTTCCCATGTGGTCTCTCCAGCTCCCCGGTGTTTCCACAGGACTCGTACCAGTTTGATTGTCTTGTTTCTGATTGTCTTCTCGCTCCAGTCTTGAATCTCTATTAGTTCCTCTTCGTAAATCGCATCTTCCTCAATGGTAATGTTTTACCAAGGGAGAACATGTGTGGGTAGGGCGAGGTATTTGCGGAGCATTGAAACGTGGAACACGTCATGTACTCTATCCAGCTGTGGCGGTAGGGCTAGACGATACGCAACTTTTCCGATCTTCTCCACGATATCGAAAGGTCCGATGTAGCGTGGGGACAGCTTTCCCTTTTTCCCAAATCTGATGACTCCCTTCTTCGGTCTGATCTTCAAGAACACGTGATCTCCTATGGCAAAGGTTAATGGTCGGCTTCTTTTATCCGCATAGCTCTTCTGTCGGCTCTGAGCGGTTTGGATCCTTTGTCTGATGGTTTTGACCTTCTCCGTGGTGTCACGTACTATATCAGGTCCAATCAATCCCGTTTCTCCAGCATCTGTCCAGCAGACTGGGGATCGGCAAGGTCGCCCGTATAGAGCTTCGTAAGGTACCATTCCGATACTGGCTTGATAACTGTTGTTGTAGGCAAACTCTACCAATGGTAAATGCTGCTCCCAGTTTCCAGAGAAATCCAAAGCACAGGCTCTCAACATATCCTCCAAGGTTTGTATCGTTCTCTCCGTTTGGCCATCGGTTTGCGGGTGGAAGGCTGTGCTAAGCCTTACATCTGTTCCCAAAGCTTTCTGTAATCCTTTCCAGAAATGTGACACAAACCGTGGGTCCCTGTCTGATACAATTGAGATGGGTACTCCATGTAGTCGTACAATTTCTCGGATGTATAATAGACTCAGTTGTTCCACGTTTTCTGTCATCTTAACAGGCAGAAAATGCGCGGATTTGGTGAGTCGGTCCACGATCACCCAGATAGCAGTGTTGGCCTTGGCAGTTCTTGGTAGTCTGGTCACGAAGTCCATTGAGATGTGCTCCCACTTCCAAGTCGGGATTGGCAAGGGTTGGAGGTCGCCTCCTGGTTTCTGATGTTCAGCTTTGACTTGTTGACACACAAGACAGGTTGATACAAAGCGGGCTACGTCCTTCTTCATTCCTTCCTACCAGTACGTTCTTCGCAAATCATGGTACATCTTTGTACCGCCAGGATGAACTGCGAAGTTTGAATGGTGTGCTTCTCGGAGTACAGCTTCTCGAAGAGTTCCAATATAAGGTACGGAAATTTTTCCTTTGAATCTCAGGTTATTATCTCCCTCGATCGTCCATCCTGGTAACGCCTTTCCTTCTCGGATTCGGCACCGGATGAACTCACAATCTTGCTCGAAGGTTTGGGTTAGGAGGATCTCCTGGTGAAGGGCTGGTTCTGCAACAAGAGTATATAGTCTGATATTCCCACTTTCTGATGAGGGTCTCAGGTTGAATTCATTAAGGGTGTCCACCATTTCCCACTCTTTGATGGAAGTTTTGACTTTCTGTGCCCTGTCCTTTCGACTCAGGGCATCAGCCACTACGTTGGCCTTGCCAGGATGATACTGCATTGTAAACTTGTAATCTTCCAAATACTCCATCCATCGGCGCTGCCTCATGTTAGCGTGTTTGAGCTTTGAGCATTCCAAAACCCTTTCAGATCCCTTTCAAACCCTTTAAGCCAGAGCCAAAAAGCCTCAACAAAACCCTACTTGCATACGCTGGTACCAAACTGGCGTGCGCTGGTCATCTGTCACGTGTCAGTCATCGGTCAACTTTGACCATTGACCAGGCAACAACTGGCGTACGCCAGTCATTTACTGGCGTACGCCAGTCAAACCTCCGGTCAAACTTGTGTTTTTCAGCATGCAGAAGCCATGGTTAGGGGTCTATAGCACATGGGAACCTTTTAATCCACCGAAAAATCAGTTTTCGCCGGGGGACATCTCTTACACACCCATCCCATCACCTTTTTCTCTCATCCAATGAGAGACAAGGCTTAAGGGCTAAGGAACCAGCCCCAACCAGCTGGTTACTGCCCTCTCTCTATCTCCCTATATATACCCCCCCTCCATTAGTCTTTCAAAGGGTTACAAAAATTTGGTTCCTATTCATAAAAGCTCCAAGTCTATTTCTTTCTCTTGGTTGCTCTTCTTTCATCCATTGAAGGAGTAATCAAGAAACCTCTCCAAACACCACTCGTTCACAGCCGTTCATATTCACCCTCCATCATCCAATCCTCAAGTTCAAAGCTCAAACATCTCTCAAGCCTCAAAGGTATACACCTTTGAACTGTATTTCTGTTTAGATCCCTGAGGGGGCTGGCAGGGTCAAGGCTGGTAACCAATACCAGTCTTGGCCCTAAAGCTAGCAAGGTTTAAAAAAAACGTTTTCTAACTAGAATCGGCGTGCGCCGGTCATAAGCATGCGTACGCCGGTCCTTGACAGTACGTACAGTTTTAAAATTTGATCTGTTAACAACTGGCGTACTCCAGTCAACAACTAGCGTACTCTAGTTGTGAACCCTTCAGAACTGGCGTACTCCAGTTGTGAGCTAGGGTCAGATCTTTGTTTATGCTTTATTTCTTGACTATTCATCACTGTGAGCATGCCTAATAACAAGTTTACTGTTTTTCAAGTTAAAGTTTGCTAGTTTCACTTTCTTAAATACTAGTGTATGTTGCTTTGAAATGCCTCTGGGAGCCTTCTGGTCATGTTCCAGAGCCCAGATGATGCAAAGCCAAGCATTGGATGAATGGGACCAACTGGCGCACGGTGTCACGTTACGTGCGCACACCAGTTGTCTCTCATCCAGTGGCTGGCCCTTGCATGGCAACTAGGCCCCTGGCCTCTGCTTTCCTCCCCTCACTGTTTAAGGGGTTTGCTTTTCATTTGGTGGCTTTTAAGCCCTTTATCTGTCTGTAACTATATTATATTGTTGATATAAACTGCGTGGTTTGTCCTGGGTGTGCACTGGTCCATTCTAGAGCCCAGAGGGTTGTTTGCAAGAGCTGTGGGTTTGGACTTACCGGCGCACGCCAGATCTGGTGTGGCGCACGCAGGTCATGTCTATATGCAGTGGCTTGGCCAGCGCATATAGGCTCGATCCTGGGTGCACCACCTAGGTCAGTGTGTTCTAGTCTGTCCAAAACACTCGCAGGAGCTTGTTCTCAATCTATTATACTTGTTTTGGATCAAACATCAAACATCCATCAACATTTTTAACATTCTTGTACATAAATGCAAACGTGTTACAGTTTTAATCCCCTTTAACTGTTCTCCCGCCCTAATTGGCTAAAAATGATCAAAATGAGAGAAAAATACAAACGTTTTACAAAATACTTGAGTAGAGACCGATCTCCGGATTGGGCGAGAGGGGTGCCATAAAACCCTTCCCCTCTCGTAACCTGGCTCCCGAACCTCAGATATCGAAGGTGACGACGGTCCAGTCTACAAGCCTTTTTTTCAAACTCAAACAAGCGTAATCCAAACGTTTTCGAAACATGGTTTCTTGGGTACTTTCCGCAAAATCCGAGTGGCGACTCTCTGATCTGCGCAGCGTTTCGCCGCGCTTTCCGCGAGAAGGGCGCACCCGGAATTTTTACAAACTAAAAATGTGGAATTTTTGGGGCGTGTGCCCACAGGGGTCTACCTCATCTTTCAAGTTTATTGAAATTACTTCTTCTTTTAGTAGGCTGAGCATGCCTTTCGTCTTCCCTTTCGGCGAGGGAACACATTTCCTTGGGGATATTCCCATCGAAATCTATCCCTTCGTCGTCATGGTCGACTCAGTTTATTCAAAAAGCCAGCGAAGTACTTAGAAGCAGGATAATGCATATCATAAAAACCCCGGGTTTGCCAAGTATAGCAGACTCAAACTTGAAACAAAAGCTACTACGTGGAGAGCCAAGAGGCACAAACTTCGACTCTGAGTTAGACTTAGACTCAACCGACTCTGTGTCAGACTCAGACGTGTCATCAATGCAAGTTATACGCAGTTTGAAAATGCAATATTTAAAAACTACTCTTAGCCTCCGAGATGAGAGGGGTAGAACCCTAGAGAGTGTCAAGCCCAAGCATCGGCACTTTCGCCTCCTCAGCATCTACGACCAAACCTACTTGGGAGAACAGCAACTCCAAACTCCCTTGAGTGAAGGACTTCAGCCAGTCAATCTTCTCCCTTGATTGAATAAGCTTCCTCTTGAATTCCTCTTTTGTAGGCTCCTCATCATTGCCAGTCCAGGTATCGGCAGAGAAGGCCTCAATTGCACAACCTTCTGCCGTCAGGTTAACCTCGGGTTCAGAAAATTGGGATACAATCGGTTTGGTTTGATTTTCGGAGATAATGTAAAGGGTTGGGTTGAATATGGTGGAGTTAGGGTGGATTTGAGTAGAGGTAGGGTTGATTTGAGTGGAGATTATGGATATTTGACCAACTTGCGAGCCAGCATTGGGTTTGGAAACAGCATTGGCTTTTGATGGGAGTAGGGTTGGAATGATGCAATTATCGATGAGATCTTGAATGGCATGTTGGAGGCGGAAGCAGGCATTGGTAGAATAGCCAGGCATTTGATGGTAGGTGCAGAAGTGGTCGGGGTTGTGGCTAACAGGGAGAACCTTAGGTAGCGGGGTCGGGGTTAGAGGCCTGATGGAACCAACATCGAGGAGCTTCTCATAAACTGAGGCTAGAGGTACAGAGAAGCATGAGAAAGTCCTTGGTTGGTTCCAACGGCCGGATTGAGGGTTCAAGGTGGAACCTTTGCTTGCTTTGCAGCTGCACAAAACTGTGCCATTAACAGGATGCACTCTTTTGCCTTTGGGGTTGGCTTCGATCAGGGATTCAGCATCCTCCTTTGGGTGGACTCTAGCCTTATGGAATTCAGCCAGACTTTTGAACATGTCTTTCGTGTACAGCTTGATTCCGACTGCAGGAGTGTGGCAAGCTTGAGAAGGTTCTTTGGCTAGCCCCATATCCGATTGCGTGGGTATAGAGGTAAAGAGGTAAACCATCTTCTGCCACAGATCTAACATCTGAGTCATTTGCTTGTCCATTTTGTGACCCAATTGTCCATTTTGTGACCCGGTTCCTCTACAGCCTTCTTCAGCTCAGCCAGCTCTGTTTGTGCTGCCATTCTGGATTGATGATCGAGGAAGGTGATATGGCTTTAGACGTGATGGTGAAATAGCCCCGGCAAACGTTCCCAAGCAGGTTTGGCTCTTCTTTTCGGTACCTCCTTTGACGGTGCAATGGCTCAAAGCTTTGACAGTAAAGTAATATGAAAGCTAAGTGATGTTCCTTCAGTAGTTTTATTGAAAGAATGAAAATGCGCACGTTATCATCGTCGGTGTCCTCCTAGACTCTAAAACTAAAAGACGAGTCTGTCTCATGACGTTTAGACGCGGCCAGAATCCTCAGAATTCTTTTCGACAATGTACCCTTGTTTGAATCGACTAACACTAAGAGATGTCAAAATAGTCTAAGCCTTTGACTATTCCTTTCTCGAAGCTTCAACTTTGGAGTCAGAACAACTCAGTATAGATGACGTTATACCAGAACCGGGGCGGCATTAGCGACAGCGCCGGAACCTAAGCGGTGTAAGTGTTTAGCACTTAACCTGGGTGGAGTAAGTATCACGGCATTCTCTCCGTTGCTCCTAATTTTCTGTTTGAAACCTCGGTGGGGCTTAGGCAAGGACTTAGGAAATCTTGATATCTCGAAGCCTCGCTGATCCAAGGACTTTGAAATTCGGTAACACGCACCATCAAGATGCACGCCTCTTCATCGGGTCATGGCAGCGTCCTAAGATCATAAGACAGACTCGAAAGAGAGACAACCTAAAAGCCGCCCTATCATGCTCCTACGCAAAATGGTATGTATGTATAATGCATGCGATAGGAAAAGCGGTAACACATAGACAGTATATGGGGGTTAGATGCAAATAATTTTACCCTACGGATACTTGTCCTAGTTTGGAGAGTTCTAGTGCTTTGCACATGAAGAGACCGATTTTGGTTTGAGGGGGTTCCTCAGACTAGAGCCATGATATACCTCCCACTACAACGCGTATTGCAGAGCAACGGTTGAACGGTAGTACGACTCATCATCGTCCAAGGTTGTTGGGTATTCGAGGACCCCGGGCTCCAGTAAACTGTGTCGGTTACCCAAAACACCTCAACGCAGCAAGCCAACATCGATGCACATGAAGAATGCCAAAAGATTGATTAATGAGATAGAGTAAAATGCCTTTTAAAATATGGCTCACTTTTATTAATCGACACTTGGAGAAAACTACTCAAGCGAACAATCGGAAAAAGTCCCAGTTCAGATTGGCCGGATACGAGGATCCTGTTAAATTACCATCCCGTTCTTCAGCAGCGCGGAGCGTACTGTTTTCACAGATTTTTGAAGGATTGTTCTCAAGAGTATTAATTTCCAAGTATAGACTAATGCAATAAGTCCCCAGCAGAGTCGCCACTGTGGACACACGCCCCTAAAAATCGTATTTTGTCGGGTGCGCCCTTTTGGAAAAGCGTGGCGAAATGCTCAATTCAGAGTCGCCACTTGGGTTTTGATGGTATGCCACCCAAGGAACCGAACTTGAAACGCTTGCTACGTTGTTTGATTTGAAAAAGGCTTGTAGACTGGTCCGTCGTCACCTTGATATCTGAGGTTCGGGAGCCAGGTTATGAGAGGGGAAGGGTTTTAAGGCACCCCTCTCGCCCAATCCTGAGATCGGTCTCTACTCGGGTATTTGTAAAACATTTGCAGTTCTCTCTCATTAATCATTTTTTAGCCATTTACGGCAGGGGAATAGTTTAAAGGGATTACAACTGTAACATGTTGGCAGGATGTGATAAACGGCATGCTCGCTTATTGAAACAATTAGTATAGGATGAAAATAGACTCATGTGGGAGTTTAAATAGACTAGAAGGCACTGATATAGAGTGACGTGCGCAGGAAGAAACCAGCATGCACTGATCAAGTCAATGCATGCTGATCTGCCCTATGTACGCCATACCCGAACCTACGCACGCCAGTAGGCTTAAACTCACAACTCTTATTTTTAACCCTCTGGGCTCTGGAAATGACCAGCACATCTAGGACAAACCAAGCAGTTTATATAGCAGTTTATATACAGTTATAGACAGTTTAAATGGGCTAGAAAGCCACAAAATGAATAAAACATCCCATAAACAGTGTGAGGATAAAACGGAGGCCAAGGCCTAGTGTAGACACCCCAATTTGGACTTTTCAAAATTCCTTGACTTGTGGCCCGGAGGCTCCCCGATGATGACTTTGGATTGAAACAAGCCTGGTACCAATCGGAACTTTGCTCCTTGATGGATTTGAAGAAATATTAAAAATGGTAAAAAAAGGCATTTTCAAGCGCTTAGGAGCAATCCCAAGCGCTCCAAACTGTTTCACAAAACCCCTGGCCTGGCTCTTTCTCGAGCGCTCTAGAGTGAGGTCCCAAGCGCTCGGGAGTAATCCCAAGCGCTCGAGACTTTTCTGTTGCCCAATGCATGGCTGTATCACCCACTCACCTTGCAAATCATCATTACAGCCACTTTCAGCCCGCCGATGGCTCATTCCACACTCAATCTCTGGTAGGAAGATTTTCAGGCCAAGGGTTTACCTATTAAAGAAATATTTTACCAAAACCATTTGATTTTCAAAAACCATTTGATGTTTTGCCTATAAATATGGCTGGTTTTCAGCTAGAAAGAGAGGCACGAAAAATTTCATTCCAGAGCACCCTTACTCTCTGCTCTTTTTCTCTCTCTAGCCAAAGACCAAAAACCTCCAAACTCTCTTCCAAATTTCAAAGGGTTTTGCAAATCACCAAGGAAAAAGGGCAAGAAATCCAGAATATCCATCTGATCTCTTGCACTCTCCTCTCTCCATCCACATTTCAAAGCTACACCAAGGAGCAAGGTTCAAGGAAAAGGTAGAACTCTTACCTTTGGTCACAACTTAAGGGCTGTTCTTCCCTTCTGAGGGGGGTCTCAGCCTGACCCAGTCTTCAATACTGGGTGCATGGTTGGGAGACCCTAGTGTAAAAACAAGAGCAATGGGCCACAAGAAAATATTTTCATAAAACCCCTTTACTGGACACACTCCCAAGCGCTCGAGAGTCTTCTGGAGCGCTCGGGACTGTCCCAGATTTCATGCTTGCCCCTTTGTCCCATGGCAGGTTGGGAACGAGGTGTAATATTAAAAGAATTGGTTTCATTTTGACATGCATGCACAGAAAATGGTTTCCCCCTAAGAACAGAAACATTTCCTCACAAGTTTTCATGTGTGAACAAGACTGCCTTCTATCAAAGTTAAAAGATGTTCTCCCCTTTGGAAACATCAAAATAAGGGCTTTTGCATGTCAAGATGGAACCACTTCTTGTTTGAGAGAAAGCTGACATGCAGCACACTCCCAAGCGCTCGGAACTGTTCCAGGGCGCTCAGGAGTGTATGCATGCCATTGCTTCCCATTTCCCAGTCTACTGTGTTACCTGGTCTCTGCATGCATTAGTGTGACCTGTTGCTCTTTTAAATTCATAGATTTAACTTTGTTAAGGCAGGGATGCATGATTTGAAAGATAGAAGGCTTAGCTCAGTCTTCCAAGTCCTCTGCTGAGCCAGTAGTGTACTTAATGTCATTTCAATTCCCAGTTTAGCATCGTATTCTGTCCGTACTAACAAATTTTGCAGGTTCAGTGTGTCAGAACTCCCAAGCGCTCGGGACTGTACCCGAGCGCTCGAGAGTGAAGTCAGTGGCAGTCTCCAATTTTCTGTCATTTGTGCATTTGCTCACCGTTACTCCATCACTTCACTTTCCCCTGTACAACTGCACATGCATGCACTGTTTGCCTGCTATAAACTGTACATACTTGCTAAATGGTCTAATGAAACAAAATCCCCTTTTGAAAAATCCCACAAACGTTTAGTAGAGACCGATCTCGAATCGGGCGAGGGGGGTGCCGTAAAACCCTTCCCCCCTCGTAACATGGCTTCCGAACCCTTGAAACTGATCTCTGGTTTTCAACTTCAAATCAACCGATTTTCCAAATAAAGACGGTTTCTCGGGTGATATACCGCAAATCCGGGTGGCGACTCTTCAAACAATGTATTTTTCTTCAAACGCGGGAAAAATATATTTAATTTTTCGGGCATGCAGCCCACACCTAGTTACTTATGCAAAGGCCAGCCACTGGTCAAAAAGGGACCTGCGTGCGCGGGTAGCCACTGCAGCACGCAGGTTTGAGTCCT
This sequence comes from Rhododendron griersonianum, assembly GCA_018127125.1. NCBI lineage: Eukaryota > Viridiplantae > Streptophyta > Magnoliopsida > Ericales > Ericaceae > Rhododendron > Rhododendron griersonianum. Next base: position 12,233,420 of record CM030792.1, on the reverse strand, counting down.
CTGACCAGTGCTTGGTTTTATGTTTCTGGGTTCTGAGACATGTTCAGAAAGACCCCAGAGGTATTTCATATGAACAGAAATGAGTATTGAAAAGGGTAACCAGCAGTTTTAACATGGAAAAGTAGTAATTGGTTATTAGGCATGCTTCAAGGTGATGAAAATGAAAAGAAAGACATGAAAAAGCAAGACCCAATCCCCATGCTGACCAGCATGTGCTGCCACAAAGTGGCGCACGAGTACAACGGACTGGCGCACACTGGTCCTTGCTATGACGGTTTTTGAAACCTTGCCAGCTTTAGAGTCAGGACTGGTATAGATTACCAGTCTTGACCCTACTAGCCCCCCTCAAGGATCAGAACATTGAGTTGTACAAAGGTGTTATACCTTTTGTTTTTGAGTTTGAAAGGGTAAAAGAACTTGAGCTTGAGGGTTTGGATGATGAAGGTGTATGGATGGATGAATGTAGTGTTGTTTGCCTATCTCTTTCTTCCACAAGAAATAGATGAACAAGTATGGGATTTTTGGTGTTTGGAAGCTTTGTAAACTTATAACCTTTTGCTACATGGCAACCAAGCTTGTAACCCCTACAAAGACCAATGGAGGGGGGGTATATATAGGAAGCGGTGGAGTGTAACCAGCCAAAGATGGCTGGTTGACTTGGCAAGGGAGTCTTCCTCTCATTAAATGAGGGGGGAAAGGTGATGGGTGGCATGTGAGAGAGAAGGGAACATCCTCTGCCCCGAGATCAACTTTCAGACGAATATACAGAGTGTATGGTGCCCCCAAAGTCTTGTGATCATTGCTGAATAAAGGTGATGGGACAAGGTTTGACCGGCGTACGCAGGTGGTTGACCTGCGTGCGCGGGTCCAAATTGCCCTGCCCCGGTCAACGGTCAAAGCTGACCGATGACTGACACGTGGCAACTGGACCGGCGCACGCTGGTTGTTGACCAGCGTATGCAGGTAGGGTTTTGGCTACGGCTTTTTGGGTTAGGTTTAAAAGGGTTTATACGCTCAAAGCTCAATCACACATATTCCTGGGATGTTCTTGATCTGCTTCATCATCGGGAAATCAAATACTGTAAGTAAAGCAATCTGGGAAGTCCAAAATAAGGTGTCTACAAATTTTTGTTTGTTTTTTGAATTAATGACCAAAAGCAAGAAAAAGTTCACTAAACACAAAAAAAGATTCAATATTTTTTTTTATTGTCGTCTTATCTGAACTTTTTTCCATTTTGATCCATTTCTTAATACTTTTCAGAATACTCTCATTGAGGCCAATGATTACTCTAAAAAATTACTAAAAACTAAAGACAAGATCATTAAAGATTAATAATACCGATTCCTTTAAAAAAATTAATATTGGCCAACCTCATTCAAATAAAATTCATGTAGCCAACCTCAATTGATTGGAACAAAAGGCTTGGTTTGGTTTGGCCAACCTCACCATAAGTGTCCCGGACATTAGTAGTTTTTTGTCATCCCTTTCGGGAATTATGTAGCTGAATAATCTTGTTTTTTTGCTCTACTGATTGAATTCGAAAAAAACATTTTCCAGGCTGTTCTCTGAAGTAGAAAAAGCCAGTGTTTAAAAAAAAAAAAAAATGTAACATAGACGTTTACTCAAAATTTCAAATCCAACCCCAAGGTCTGGCTCTCTCTATTAGAAGACGATGGGATTAGTCTCCCAAGAATGAATCTAAGTGCCTGTAATAAGCCAATCCATAAATCCTGATCATTTATCAAGAACTTCAAAACCCAGTTATACGTACTCAACAACGTAGTAAGTCATGATACCAATTAATGAGTTTTTTGGAACGATTTCGATGTTGTTAACAAAGAGATTATTCAATTCGATCAGTTGCTATAATCGTATCATACATTTTTTAATAAGTATATAACCATATCTTATATATACTGCTAATTAATACTAAATAGAGAGTTGATAATGATGCTTACAGCTGCTTGCAGGGACTCTAGCCGCTGTCAGGAATGGAATTGAATGGAGTAATAGAGCGGGCACAATGAAGACTACAAAGCAGACCTTCGTAGGAAACATCTCTCAGATAAGTATTGATCGAGCTGATGAGATAAATGGGCTTCGGTAGTCCATCTATTTATATAGAAAAAAAAAATACTTCCTCCGTTCCAATTTGATAGTCCATCTTTCCTTTTTTGGACGTTTCAAAATGAGTGTCCAATTTGAAGAGTCAAAGAAAAAAAGCCTTAACCGTCCCATTTTCCCCTTTCCTATTCAAATTTATGAACTCCTTAAATAATGATTTCACTTAGTGAAATGACAAGTATAGAGAGGCGCCAACACTCAATCAAATTCAATTTACTGAAGGGGGCCATCAATTAGGGTATGTTCAAGCAAATTGGCGCCCATATTTTAATGGGAGAATTTTTCATAGGTCCACTATAGCACTTTTCAAACCCATCTAATCCACTTCTAGAGTTCCTAACCCCTCTAGTCCACTAGCCTAATAAAATAGGGCTCCTTGTTTATAAGGACATACTATAGGGTTTAACAAGCAATTAGTCCATCTAAAGTATTTGTAGAGGCTCCAGTCCTTATAATCACACGCGTTCCAAAATTAGCCATATTACACGCGTTTTCAAAAACGTTTCAGAGACGAAGAAACCAAATCGCCGTCGTCATCGTCGATCCTTTCACCGTCGTCATTGTCGATCCTTTCACCGTCACTGTCATCATCGTTATTGTAGTCGTTCCTTTCACCGTCGCTATCGTCATCGTCGTTGATTTTCGACCGTTTCAACAGGTAATTAACTTTTCTATTGGTTGCTATCGTCATCGTCGCTGGCGTCATTCCGATCGTCGTCATTTTCGCCGTCATCGTTTTAGCATCACTTTCCGAGGCTTTTAGAGTCATTTTCCCAGGGTTTTAGCGTCATTTTCATAGAGTTTAAGCGTCATTTACTGGTTTTGTCACTTTCTTTATGTACGGCTAGAAAATATATGTTGTAATGGAGTCTTCGCATGTGTTTACATTGTGATATTAATATCTCCTTCTTTATCCCTTGTTGTAAAATACAACTCTCTTAGTTTATTTTGTTAGGGTTTTAGCGTGCACTTGGTATTATATATTGTGATATTACTATCTCTTGCTTTATCCACATTCGCATGTGTGTACATTGTACTACCAGAAAATGTTTTCGATGAGATAACATTATCTCTTTATTAAGTTTGTGAGATACCAACACTATTTATCTGAGATGCTGTTATCTCTTGCTTCATTTTTGCCAATACACTATATTTCTGGTAGATAGAGTTATCTCTTAGTTTATTTGTGAATTGAATTGGCTGAGATAGAGTTATCTCTTAGTTTATTTTGTTAGGGTTTTAGTGTGCACTTGGTCTTATATATTGTGATATTACTATCTCTTACTTTATCCACATTCGCATGTGTGTACATTGTACTACCAGAAAATATTTCGATGAGATAACATTATCTCTTTATTAAGTTTGTGATATACCAACACTATTTATCTGAGATGTTGTTATCTCTTGCTTCATTTTTGCCAATACACTATATTTCTGGCAGATAGAGTTATCTCTTAGTTTATTTGTGAATTGAATTGGCTGAGATAGAGTTATCTCTTAGTTTATTTTGTTAGGGTTTTAGCGTGCACTTGGTATTATATATTGTGATATTACTATCTCTTGCTTTATCCACATTTGCATGTGTGTACATTGTACTACCAGAAAATATTTTCAATGAGATAACATTATCTCTTTATTAAGTTTGTAAGATACCAACACAATTTATCTGAGATGCTGTTCTCTTTTGCTTCATTTTTGCCAATACACTATATTTCTGGCAGATAGAGTTATCTCTTAGTTTATTTGTGAATTGAATTGGCTGAGATAGAGTTATCTCTTAGTTTATTTTACTACCAGAAAATATTTTCAATGAGATAACATTATCTCTTTATTAAGTTTGTGAGATACCAACACTATTTATCTGAGATGCTATTATCTCTTGCTTCATTTTTGCCAATACACTATATTTCTGGCAGATAGAGTTATCTCTTAGTTTATTTGTGAATTGAATTGGCTGAGATAGAGTTATCTCTTAGTTTATTTTGTTAGGGTTTTAGCGTGCACTTGGTTTTATATATTGTGCTATTACTATCTCTTGCTTTATCCACATTCGCATGTGTGTACATTGTACTACCAGAAAATCTTTTCGATGAGATAACATTATCTCTTTATTAAGTTTGTGAGATACCAACACTATTTATCTGAGATGCTGTTATCTCTTGCTTCATTTTTGCCAATACACTATATTTCTGGTAGATAGAGTTATCTCTTAGTTTATTTGTGAATTGAATTGGCTGAGATAGAGTTATCTCATCTGTTTTAACAGGAAAAAGATACAAAAGATTCAAAATGATACAAAACCCTAAAAACCCTCCCGAAAACCCTGAAAGACCCAAAAGATTCAAAATGGTAGCCCGCAAGAAGACTACAAAGAAACCACTACAACAACAAGAAGAAGGCATAAAAACAAGGAGTGAAACAACAAAGAAAAGGAAAGAAAAAGAAAAACAACTGGAAGAGGAAGAGGAAGAGACAGAAGTTAAACCAAAGAGGAGAACAAAAAAACAGAAAAAGCAAGAAGAAGAAGAAGAAGAAAAAAAGGAGGAAGAGGACGTAAAAGAGGTGAAGGAAGAGGACGTTAAACCAAAACGTTTGCAATACAGGTAACTACTTGGTGTGCCATTATACAATAACCTGAAGGTGTTATTTTTCTGAGATACTGTTATCTCTTTCATTTTTGCTGAGGTACTGCTGTTATCTTGTATCTTTTATTGTAGGTAGAATCTTTATAGCATTGTAAGCCTTCTACATGATGTTAAGTTCAATGAAATACAATCCGAACAGATTCAGAAATCACCTTTTGCAAACATGTTGTTTGCAATTATTGAAGGCAGTATTGATGAGCAAATGGTGAAGAAATCTGATCCCATCCTTGTTAAGTTGATAGAGACATATAAGAGAGGACAAGTAAAGTTTTTGCTTGCAGGGAAAGATATTGCTCTGACTAATCTTGAGCTTGGCGTCATTTTTGGAATCACATCTGGACTGGTGAAGATCCACATCGCAACCCACGGGCGAAGGCCAGACACAGAATTTGCCAATCGAGTCTTTGCTGGGGCAAGCACCATGCACCTTCCAACAATGAGGGTGACAATTGACAATATTTTGAAACCTCCCGTCAAGAAGCAGAAGAAGAAGCAAAAACAAGTATCAGAGATAGAAGATGCAAAAGAGTTGGCCTGTCTTCTGACATTGTACACCATTGGAACACTGTTTTTCCCAACAACAGGTCCAAACCTGAATTGTTCCTACCTCAAGCTTGTTGAGGATTGGGAAAATAGTGTAAATTACAATTGTTCAGCGTTCATCACCAATTATCTTGTTAATGAACTCAACTCCAAGAATCCAACGATTGTTGGTGGTTGCACCACTGCACTCCTGGTAAAAATCTTCTACCCTTTCTTGTAGTAAAATATCAATGACATCTTACACCTATTTTCATTGAAAACAGTACTGGCTCTGTGAACATACCCACATTATGGAACCAGCTCAACACACTTTTCCAAGGTTTATGAAATGGAAAATGAATGATCTTGCCGCTAAACTCGTAGAGGCACCACTGAGAAGCCTTCCAGAGGGAATGGTAAGCATCATTACCTATTGGATTTTATTATGTATTATGGTCAAAACTAGATAACGGTATTTCTGTAACGCCCCTGATTTTTGGGTACGTTAAATAGGCATTTTTATTGATAAACCAAATGGAGTCTGGCTCATTATTACATCGTTATTCTCACAAAGGAGTACATTTATTCAATCAAGGGAAGGAAACTAAGGTTCCTATCTACAGCTCCGCTTGTTCTTCCATCCTAGCCAGCTCCTCGGCTCCAAAAGCCTCCGAAGTATACAGCTCACCCTATTCATCTATAAGGTCTGACACATTATACCGGCGTCGCCACCAATATAATATGTCAGGGTCACCAAAGGCAACACCGTGAGCTTACAAAGCTCAATAGAATAAACCATACCCACTAACCCTTAACTTACAACCAAGAAGCATATAGACAATTACACATGCTCATTCAACAACATAATTAGCAATGACACATCCACATTCGCTATCTTACTATCGTTGGTGTCATCGTTTTCTGTGTTTCTTCTACGCGACTCATCGTAGACCGTGTCACCAATTACCATTTTACAAAACCAAATCAACATTTCAAAAATCCATTTTTAACACACCCAACCTCGGTTCCGCCGCGCCGGGTTCTCGAGTATCCTCACAATGGTTCCGCCGCGCCGGGTTCCCATTGGCACACATCTTGCATTGGCTCCTCTCCATAGATAACCAAGCCAAAATTCAAAACCCTCGGTTCCGCCGCTCCGGGTTCCCGAGTAACCTCACCATGGTTCCGCCGCTCCAGGTTCCCATGAGAAATTTTGAAATCATTTAAAACAATTGCGTTGGCTCCTCTCCGCGGATAACCAAACCACAATTCATCCCTCGGTTCCGCCGCTCCGGGTTCCCAAGTATCCCCACAATGATTTCCGCCGCTTCGGGTTCTCATTGGGTTTTTCACAAATCTTTCTTTTACACACGCACACCACAACTCACATAATGACTACCACATTGGTCATTATGTAGTTTCAAAAATATTTTACCAAGGCAACGCCTTTAAACACACCCTAGGTGTCATGTTTCTAACTTTCTCGGTTTCCGTGTCTCATTCTCATGCATAGACTCCGCGGCAGGACTTCTTATGACAAAATCATAAATCATTCATTGTAATCTTGAAACTAAACTAGCAAGATCATCCAACTCTACATTAAGTAGCATGCTCACTTTATCACATCATCATGCTCAACATTTAATCATACAAAGTAAAGCATAGTGCCACATGGACGGACACCTTTGGAGTGGTAAACCACTTATGCTTTATCAGCAACAAGTTGACAAGTAAACATGTATACATGCTCATAATCATTCTAAGATCAAAATACGAATACTTAAAGTTAAGCTACGAACATCATCTTTCAAAATTCATTCTTCCTTTTCAAAAGTTCAAAACAACATATGTTTATTGAATTTCTACGTATATATAGAAATAGTGTGGACGGAGAATTCTACTTTAAAGTACACTTTATACTTAGAGAAATTGGTAAGAATCATCTACATTCCTTTCAATATACGCATACCATACGCTATACTTAGAGTGTAGGAGGTGTAGGAAAATCCTACCTTGATCCGAAACTAGTCGGGGCCGAATAAGCTAGTTGGAAAATTCTACGGGCGGTGAAACTCCAAATTCGGACCCAACTTTGGATGGCAGTAACTCGGTCAATATTTGGCCGAATATGATCGTTCTTGAGTCGAAATCGAAGCTCTAGAAGTGCTCTACAACTTTTGTGAAGGGAGTTGATCCTAGAAAGTACATTAGGTAGGAGAAAAATGATGATAAAGGAAGAGGCAGCTTGCTGTCTGGAAAAGGAAATCCGAGATTTTTACTGAACTTCGGATGTCAATATCTTTGTCGTTTCTTGACCGATTAGGGTGGTTCTTGGGTCTAACTTGAAGATCTTGAAGTGCTCTACAACTTTCCCGAAGGAAGTTTATCCTAGCAACTACTTTAGGTAGGAGAAAGATGAGGTTTTGTGGAGGGCAGTAGGCTGTCTGAAAATGGTTTCTAGAGAGAAGGGGAAGAAAGCTTAGAAATTCTAGAGAGAAGTGGGAGCAAGAAGTGAAGGTGTGAGTTTAAGCTTGGATGAGCTTGCTATTTATAGGCCAAGGCATGCCCTCTCTCTCTCTCTCCTATCTTGGATTTCTTTCATCTTTCAAGTGGATTGAAAGCTTGATGGATTGGATTTGGTACTTGGATTTGATCTTGGAAGATTTGGAGGAGGGTTTGTACAAGATTTAGTAATTTTTTTTAAAGGGTTTCTAGTCTTGTCTAGTACTTAGGAGACTTGTTTGAACAAGAAAGAGTAAAAGAAAATTATATTTGGTAGTACTTGGATTGTGTAGAAGATTGGCCAAAGATTGGACTAGATTTGATGAGTACACTTGCACACATCACTCACTCTCTCTCTCTCTCCCTCATCCGGCCTCCCTCTCTCTCTCTCTCTCCCTCTCTCACTCTCTCGACCTCTCTCTCTCTCTCTTTGGTACAATGTATATATATATACATGAAAGGACAATGGATGATGTTTGACTTGGTGAGGTGTGTAGGATTGGATTGTAAGGAAATCTTGTACTCTAAATCTTCCGCATATCTTCCTATATCTCTACCTCTTTCAAGTACAAGTACTTATTCATATATATATTCTTTGGTTGGAAGAAGAAGATCTAAGGAAGTACACCATATCTCTTCCTTCTCTCTCTCCTATCTCTCTAATCTCTCTCTCGGCCTCTCTCTCCTCTCCCCTCTCTCTCTCTCTCTTGTATAATATATATATATATATATGCATGACCAAAAATAGAATAGAAGTACATATATACTAGGTGATCTTACTAGATTTTCTAGGTCAAAATTCCTTATTAAACTATGTCAATTTGGCACATGGTCCCTTATATTACTATATTATAGTACATAGAATCCTAGGATAAGTTATCCATATCTATTTCTTTAAGCCTTTAGGTACTTAAGTGAATAAACTAGTAGGATTTTTGAAAGATGAAGATTTTCTTATCAAACAATTTTATTAAACACATGTGTACTAACTTATTTTATATAGAAGTAGGTGTACAAGTGTCCTATATTATATTTAAGTAGGTACTAGTCAATCTAGGAGTTTTCCTAGCCAAAATTCTATATTAAAATACTCCAATTTGACACATGTCTCATTATAATATAGTACTAGGTACATAGAGAATCCTAGGGTAATATAATATTAGGTATAACTCTATTTCTTTATTTAGGGAATCCCATGGGAAATCTAGACAAGGATTTATCTAATATATTCTAGTACTAGTCTATTATCCAATGGGTAATAATTCTCCTAACATTTATGGACCAATGGATAAAAGATCAAGGTTGACTTTGGTCAAAAGGGCTCATTTAGGGTTCAAGGGTTCAAAAAGGTTCAAACGAATCAAGGAAGTTCAAAAGGTCTTTCTAGGGTTAGGAGAAGCAACTAGATGAATCGCTAGTTAGGGTTTCTCAAAGATCGGTTAGAATCTAACTAGTCTTGCTAAGTAGGATTTCTAGTCAAGAAAGGTAATTCTAAGACTTCTCAATTAGAAGGAAAAATATACTAGACACTTGTCTTTAGAAAATGACTAGATTGAAGAAAATCTAATTTTGGAAGTCTCAAATCTAATTATGACGGATTATTAAAAAGAAATTTTAAAATTCAAATTTTTAACGAAATTTTTATTTACCAAAAATCAAGGTCATTACAATCTCAGCAAAAACAGTGTATTTACCAGAATAAATCAAGAGATAGTGGCTATGTTCGTTTAGATGCTTTGGAAATTTTTGTTTTGGTAGTGGGTGGAGAGAGAAATAGGGTAATGATTGGAGAGAGGGGTAATGAGTGGAGAGAGATAGAGAGAGAAATGAAATTAATGATTGGAAAAATAAGGTAATGATTGGAGAAAAATGTAGGGTAATGATTGGAAAACAAAGTTAAAACAAAGTAAATATGGGAAACGAACAAGGCCAGTGCTATCTCAAACAATAAACTCTATAGAAACACACACAAAAAAAGAAGAAAGAGATTATCTCAGTCAAATACAGTTTGCAAATAAAGTGAGACATAACTCTATCTTAGTTGAAACATTATATCTCATGAATCTATAATTTGAATTTACTCTTCTAATTCATTGTTCCCTTCTACTCTCAAAGGTCAAACAGCCAGAATTGGAGCTAACTGAACAGGAGAGAGGGTTGTTTGCAGCTCTAGATTTGCATGAACAAGAAGGTAAACACAAAGAACCCGAAGCCAAAGAAGAAAACCTTACGGACCAAGAACCTGAAACCCAAGAAGAAAACCCTCAAGAAGAGAACTAGGATGTTAAGAATTTGATTTTAGAGCTTCAACAACGAATTGAGGTGCTTGAAAAAGAGAACAATGTCATGAAAGTTAAAATTGAAGATAGGGACAATAAGATCCAAGAAAGGGATCTGCTGATTGTTGAGTTACACCAGAATGTAGAATCCCTTCAAAATGAGATTTCAGGGTATAGAAAACAAAGTGCGGATTATACAGATATTGAAAAAGAAACTTGTAGTCTGCATTTTGAGGTGGAGATGTTGAAGGAAGACGTAATCAAAAATCAGGTTGAAATAGGCGGGTTGTATGTTGAGAAGGACATAGTAGAAGAAAAAATTGAAGAGGTGACAGAAGAGTTGCATGACATTGCAGCACATTGTGTTTCCCAACATTACAAAGATCAGAAGATAATTGAAGAGCTAGAGAAACAAAAAAACAATTTGACTGAACACAAACAAAGCAAGAATGTGCACCATCATGAATCTCCAATTCATGATGAAGAGGCCATTGAGGAAGAAATAGACCAAACGATCAAGTTCACAATCTCAAGCATTAACGCAGAACCACAGAAAACAACGAAGAAGAGATTGAGGAAAGCTCATACTATGGACCCATCATCGTTGACAAAGAGAGTGAATAAGAGGGAAGATAGGAAAGAGAAGAACATGGAGGATTTTCAAGTCTATAGGAGGAAGACAAGAAAAGAGAAACAAGCAGAGAAAACAGCTCCAGAACTGCAATATATGGGTGTTGAAATGAAGAACTGCAATATATGGGTGTTGAAATGACAAAGCTGGCACATCTCGTCTTAGAAAATGACAAGATCTTCTTAAATCACATATTTGAGTGTGGACATCAGGTTAGTAAAAAGCACCAATTTGCTTGCTCAAATAGATGTTATTTGTCTGAAATACTGTTATCTCTTGCTTCATATTCATTGCTGATGTACTGCTGTTATCTTGTAACTTTACAGAATCCCTATCTGGAATAACAACCTCTCCGATGGTACGGTAAGCTTGCAAGAAGCCATAGAAATCTTGAATGAAGAAGATGTACAAAACACGGTAAGACAAAAAAAAAAAAAAAAAACTCTCTTCAGGACTGTTACTAAACTTTTGTGCATTTAAGTCTCACATGAAAAAATGTGTGCAGCTCATCGATTCTTTTACATTCATGTTGGAAAGAGAGCAAGGAGATGAAAGTAAAATACTATTTTTCAAATCTATATTGTGGGTAAGTAAAGCACTAGTCCCGCATAACTACTTGATCTCTGTATCTCTTGCTTAAATACATGTTATTTTTCTGTGATACTATTATCTCTTGTTCACATGCACTGTTTTTGCCCACAAAGAACAAGAGATAAGAATATCAAAAACATATTATGTGTCTAAGATACTGTTATCTCTTGCTTCACATATACTATTTTTGCGCACAAAGAACAAGAGATAAGAATATCTCATGAATTCTATGTTCTAAATTATCCAATAGAAACAAGAGCTATGGTTATCTCAACTGGTATATGGTATGTATTTTGTCGCATGTGATTTGTGAAACACTTCCTTCTGACAGAGCCTACTGAAGGACAAGAAAAATGAGGTCAGAAAGGTGTTCCTTGATGACAAGTTGCTAGAACTCATTCAAAAAGAGCATGCCTATCGCTACTTGGTTTTCCCAATGAATTCCTCAGGAGGTAATAAAGAGCAGGACAACGATCCATACCATTGGTGTCACGCCCTCGATTTTTTAACATATATATAAAGAATTTTCGTAAATAAAGGTCACAATTATCCGTACGGATTCCCAAAATAACTTAGTATTCCCAATTCCAAAAAATAACTTTTCAACATCCAAAAATCTCCAGAATATTACAACTTGGCTTCGAGGCCCAAATCAACATAAGTATCAGATATCAAAAGAGATTTAAAAGTTTACAATATTCCTTAGTCAAAAGATTTACGATTAAGGGTACAAATACATCTTCCAAAAGAAAGTATACAAAGATGGACAGACAACTTCTCAGATGTTAACTTTCAAAACAACGATCACATCCAAGCGCTCCAAGCATGCAAGATATTTTCCCGGTTCGGCACCTGAAAAGTTGTAAGGCTTGAGCTACACTAGCCCAGTAGAGATATCTTTGCTCAAACTATATGCATATGAGATAGATGAAGTACCGAGATGAACACTTAAGAGAAAGGAATATAATCGAACACCAATATCTTACCCAGAACTTTAAGACTCAAGGAACACTTCACGGTCATTACCTATATCCATTTATTCCTCTATTCATTCTTTTCTATTCACGGCTCTCTTTCACATACTTCCATAATAAGGGACTCGCTGATTTGTGGACCGAGAGACGTTCCGGGCATTCGGACCCCGTATACCCACTATGCATTCCGGGTGATCATGACCCCGTACATCCATTTCTCATTCCGGGTCTCAGACCCCGTACATCCATTTCAAGCCATTCATCTCGCATTTAGTCATACGTGTTTCCAAACATCTATTGCACGCTTGAAGATAAGGGAGGTTGATTTTTAATGCAACTCATACTTCTATTCTTGTTCCCGAGTTCAACATCTAAACCCATCCATTACACCATAAGTCACCTCGTGTCAGTCTATCCCTTGTTCAGGATTCGTACACCCTTATTCCTTATGTTCTCTAAACCCTCGTTTCGGTGTCAAAGGACTCATACAGAACTCGACGACCACTACAAAGCCTAGTTTACCCCTAGCATTCGTCAAACCTTCCAATGAAGTACCCAAGAGAGCCTAAGAACATCCGTGTCTCACCCACACGATTCTAAGGAAAGGGATTATCCGACGTTTACGAACACATCTATCTTATTTTGGCTACCAAACCTTATCGATTAAGATTTTGGAGATGAGACCACCACCATTGGAAAGTAGACCTCCGGTACATGAATTTCGATATAAAATTTGTCCAAAATGGAGTTCGGATGAAAAAGTTATGCCCTTTCGAAATTTTTCCAAAAATGCTGATTTTGAATGTCTACCGGTAGACATTCAATGTCTACCGGTAGAAGACCAAAATTTCGCAAAAAAATGACAGATTTTTGAATACCTACCGGTAGACATTCATTGTCTACCGGTAGAAGACCAAAATTTCACAAAAGTGACACTACTGGACAGCGTTTCTACCGGTAGATTCCAAACTCCTACCGGTAGGACTTGGGTTCTCAGTACACGATTTTCAAATTCCATCAGAACAATTCCTATGACGAAACCAACGATCTAGGGCATGATTTAAGTACCAAATCAACTCATAAACATGTAAAGAGAGTAAGAGATCCCTACCTCAAACTCCAAAGCCGAACCCCAAGAGATCGATCAAGCCCTAAAGCTCCAACCCTCGAAACCAAGCAAGAATACTCCTCCCCGAGCTTGCTTCAACGAAACCCGAGGTTGAAAGCCCGTGAAGATGATGATTTTGGTGAAGAATCTTGGTGAGTCTTGAGCTTGGGGTGGAATTTTGAGTGAAAGAGTGAGAGAGAGGAGAGGGTGCCAAGAGAAAGGGGGAGACCGGGAGATAGAGAGAGGGAGTAAGAGTAAAAATACTCCTCTAAACACACACACTCATTTATATACTACACCCACAGAAATCACACTTGCACTCCCTCAAAAGGTAATCCTAACACATTGACCCCAAATCAATTAAACACTATAAATTTCATATTTTCCTCAATTTCTAACATTTATAAATTTTAAATAATCTTCGGAAAATACGGGTCCTTACACCCTTCCCTCCTTAAAGAAATTTCGTCCTCGAAATTGCTAGACCAAGCCCAACCGAACATGCAACACATAGATACGCCTTAACCATAACGCTATTTATCATGCAACAATTCGATAATCATGGAAATTTACATCGAAACTCACATCAATCATCTAAAACAAATGTGGACATCTCCCTCAAGCCTCGTCCTCCTCTTCCCACGTAAACTCGCACTAACCATATCGTATTATCCTTCCAAAACATGATTATACAAATCTAGGACACGTATCGGTTTCTCACCATAGGACACGGCGGCTTCTACTCAAATTCGGATCGTTTTAACACAAGCAATGGATTCGATTCGTACTTTCCCAATATCTATACATAGAGCGAGTCACAAATACCTAAAGGTTTTGGCGGCAAAGTCAAACGATACGCATCTTCGAAGCTCCCCTTTTTATTGCGAAATTCCTATATACGATTATCTATCCAAACACAAAGATCTCTCCTCTAAATGTAGACTGATAGTCCAGTTGACCTCCCGAGACTTCCATATAGAAGGTGCGGTGATCAATCGCCTCTTCCAACTGGATTTCATCGGTTGTCGCCTGGGTATCCAAAAGGCACACACCGTATCCGACACATAACATATTCATCTAATGATAAAAGCTCCCTCTTTTTCTGCTCCCAACAAAACGAACCTCAACGCGGCGATACTTACGAAATACGCGAGTTCTCCTGCCCCAAGTGACAAAGGATGACGGCAACGTTCAGCACAATCCTTCAGCTACCTCAAACGAAATATGTGAGCTCCAAAATTCAAACAACACCGATCAAACTCAAAGAACGGGGCGAGGTATCCGGAACTCATAGGATACAAGAAATCTTTAAATTCTCTAGGCAACAAACTCAACGTACCACTTTTGGGATAATCCGCAACACGTAATAATGAAACAAGCCACTCCATGAACAAACCGATGCAAGATCAAGAATTTGTCCAGTATAAAAGATAAGCAAGGCTTCTAACAGATTGAAATTAAGCAACATAGAACGAGTTTTGTGCCTCAAGAGTTGAGAGACTATAACAAAGGCTACAAATCTGAATGCCGTGGAGAGCAACTACAACAAGTGAATTTGAATCGAACCGCCACCATAAATGGATAGCAATTAATACGTCATGATAAGATTTGTCTTTAGTAAGCGAGTGTTACGACTTATGAACTTGGATAGAATAGCAATTTCCAATAATCAGACTAGTAACTGCAGTAATGGAATCCAAACCAGCCAATGAAGTCTAGACACGCAAACTGATGCGAAACGAAGACGGGTTCAAATCACATAACTTCATGGTTGAGGGATCATAACAAACTGAGACGCCAAAGTAGGCAACAACGGCAACGAGATCAGTATTCTAACTCACAACGATAAACCCAAGAATCTGAAAAAGTTAACTTCAATTTTCCTACCACTCCACAAGTCTAGGAAACGAGTGCATACATTTTGGTAAAAAAGTATCCTGATACAAATGACGGGCACCATGAGAAAGGTAGGGCCAAACTAATTAACGACGCGTAACCAAGCTTAGACCAATACCAAAAAGTGCATGACTCTTGATAAGCCGGAACGAAACAGTATAGAACAAACCAGGCACCTTCAAGGTTGAGGACTATATCAGACTTTTAAACGCCCGAAAAAGGCCACAATTGCAACAAGATTCGAACTTGAAAACACAATGGATACAATGTCGTTGAAGACACCACTACTAACTTGGCCTTAATTGATAGGTGTTGTAATAGCAGGGATCAAGTGAATGGCAACTACGAACTGAGAAAATTGTAACCACAGCGACGGAATTCTAAATTGACTAACAAAAATTCACACCATGAATCATAATGTACGAAGTAGAGCAAGAGTGCAAGACAAGAAATATTCATTGATTTCAATAATAAATATGTCAAATTCAATAGTAAGCATACCACAAGATATCTCGTAATAAGGATCCGGACAGCATAAGGGAGCATTAGAAATGATTGTGTGGTAATCGATGCCGGTGTCAAGACCTATTCAACCCCATGAACAAACGACCTCATGGACAACCAGCTTAGATACAAATTCCAGTCAGAGTTCAACTAGACTATAGAGGAAAGAGCAATAAGAGAAAGACTTGGATGGAGACACACTCGATATATAACTAATAATCACTGGTGTAACCAAATCTTTACCAAGGCAGGACCAAACCTCACTTTACACCCAATAGGGGAATCAAAGGCTAAAGGATAACTCGGAATAACCAACTTATAGTCTCAACAAATATGATCCGGAGGCATCACTCAACAAACAAGAATAGATAAAAAAAAAAAAGATTCGATATTCCAATTCAAATCAAAGGAAAGATGCAAATCATAGATCTATGGCATGTTCCCGAATCAAGATATTCTAGCAAAGAAATTTAAACAAGAGCGGAGACATTACCCCATACATCCGACGTCTCAGGAACCTGAGAAATGGTAGGATTCGCTCCTTACTCAGCGTGCGACCTCCGACCCGAAGTAGGCTGGAACTGTGACTGATGATGAACAAAACTCTGCCCTGGCCTCACCGAACTAAGCCCACTACGCTCTCCTACTATCCGAGGACATCTTTTTGCAAGATGATCAGGTGCACCGCAAATGAAACACGCCTTTTGTTGTCGTGTACACTGAGCACGAAAGTGACCCGGCTGACCACACCGATGACACACAATCTGTGGTCTGACAGAAACTCCATGACTTCCCAATGAAGTAGGTGGTCCAAAACTCTGCTGAACTTGCAATGATTGGGGTGGTTCTTGTTGTCTCTTCCTCCCTTGGCTCCCAGAACTTCTCGAAGGCAAATTTGCACTGGCGGACGGTTGCTTAGATTCCCACGCTTCCACATTTCCCGTGCGCTCACTGGATTTTCAACACTCCTTGCACATTCGACTATCTCGGAAAACGTCCCAATGCGCTGGCTCACCACTAATAGCTTAACAGATGGATGCAATCCCTTCTCAAAACGCCTACACTTCCTTTCCTCTAACGCCACTAATTCCGGTGCAAAACGTGATAAAGATTGAAATTTGATAGCGTAATCGGAGACGGTCATATTTCCTTGCTCTAACTCCTCGAACTGTCCTCTAAGTTTCTCACGACACGTTTCTGGAAAATATTGATTCTCGAAGAGTTCTTCAAACTCAGCCCAAGTCAGGTTCTCTACATCTGGTTCATTTGTTCGATTAATCGCCCCTGCCATTCTCCTAGCATCCCTTCTTGCTCCTAAAACCGATTCCCACCACTCATTCGCCTCACCGACAAGTTGAATAGCCACAATACTCACTCGAAGGTCATCTTCCGTAATCTTAAGAGCGTTAAATATTTTACGAATTTGTGATAGCCAATGATCGGCCACAAGAGGATCACTACTCTTCCCATCGAACTGAGGTGGTTTCATACGGCAGAATGCCCTCATCGCTTCCATGGCACGGTTATTCGGATTAGCCCTAAATGCTGGATTCAAAAGATTCGACTCTGCAAGTGCCGCTACAATCTCCCTAGTGAGGTTATTCTCACGTCTCGGTGGCATCGTGCTACAGGAATGGGAAACACAACACAATCAACAACGACGACTATCAATGACAGCAACTATAGCTCTATCATGAGGTCAAACCTCCAACTTCCCCAACACGGGTCAACAACACCATAACAATCCACGTTATTCGCTAATGCAATGTCATGCTGATGTACCGACTCACTAATGCAAGCACACGTGTCATGTAAAAACTTTTGCTATGATTTTGAACCCATGAGACTAAGTCTCCCCACGGTCTCAAGGTATTCTAAACCTAGATGCTTTGATACCAATTTGTCACGCCCTCGATTTTTTAACATATATATAAAGAATTTTCGTAAATAAAGGTCACAATTATCCGTACGGATTCCCAAAATAACTTAGTATTCCCAATTCCAAAAAATAACTTTTCAACATCCAAAAATCTCCAGAATATTACAACTTGGCTTCGAGGCCCAAATCAACATAAGTATCAGATATCAAAAGAGATTTAAAAGTTTACAATATTCCTTAGTCAAAAGATTTACGATTAAGGGTACAAATACATCTTCCAAAAGAAAGTATACAAAGATGGACAGACAACTTCTCAGATGTTAACTTTCAAAACAACGATCACATCCAAGCGCTCCAAGCATGCAAGATATTTTCCCGGTTCGGCACCTGAAAAGTTGTAAGGCTTGAGCTACACTAGCCCAGTAGAGATATCTTTGCTCAAACTATATGCATATGAGATAGATGAAGTACCGAGATGAACACTTAAGAGAAAGGAATATAATCGAACACCAATATCTTACCCAGAACTTTAAGACTCAAGGAACACTTCACGGTCATTACCTATATCCATTTATTCCTCTATTCATTCTTTTCTATTCACGGCTCTCTTTCACATACTTCCATAATAAGGGACTCGCTGATTTGTGGACCGAGAGACGTTCCGGGCATTCGGACCCCGTATACCCACTATGCATTCCGGGTGATCATGACCCCGTACATCCATTTCTCATTCCGGGTCTCAGACCCCGTACATCCATTTCAAGCCATTCATCTCGCATTTAGTCATACGTGTTTCCAAACATCTATTGCACGCTTGAAGATAAGGGAGGTTGATTTTTAATGCAACTCATACTTCTATTCTTGTTCCCGAGTTCAACATCTAAACCCATCCATTACACCATAAGTCACCTCGTGTCAGTCTATCCCTTGTTCAGGATTCGTACACCCTTATTCCTTATGTTCTCTAAACCCTCGTTTCGGTGTCAAAGGACTCATACAGAACTCGACGACCACTACAAAGCCTAGTTTACCCCTAGCATTCGTCAAACCTTCCAATGAAGTACCCAAGAGAGCCTAAGAACATCCGTGTCTCACCCACACGATTCTAAGGAAAGGGATTATCCGACGTTTACGAACACATCTATCTTATTTTGGCTACCAAACCTTATCGATTAAGATTTTGGAGATGAGACCACCACCATTGGAAAGTAGACCTCCGGTACATGAATTTCGATATAAAATTTGTCCAAAATGGAGTTCGGATGAAAAAGTTATGCCCTTTCGAAATTTTTCCAAAAATGCTGATTTTGAATGTCTACCGGTAGACATTCAATGTCTACCGGTAGAAGACCAAAATTTCGCAAAAAAATGACAGATTTTTGAATACCTACCGGTAGACATTCATTGTCTACCGGTAGAAGACCAAAATTTCACAAAAGTGACACTACTGGACAGCGTTTCTACCGGTAGATTCCAAACTCCTACCGGTAGGACTTGGGTTCTCAGTACACGATTTTCAAATTCCATCAGAACAATTCCTATGACGAAACCAACGATCTAGGGCATGATTTAAGTACCAAATCAACTCATAAACATGTAAAGAGAGTAAGAGATCCCTACCTCGAATTTCAAAACCGAACCCAAAGTGATCGATCAAGCCCTAGAGCTTCAAACCTCGAAACCAAGCAAGAATACTCCTCCCCGAGCTTGCTCCTACGAAACCCGAGGTTGAAAGCCCGTGAAGATGATGATTTTGGTGAAGAATCTTGGTGAGTCTTGAGCTTGGGGTGGAATTTTGAGTGAAAGGGTGAGAGAGATGAGAGGGTGCCGAGAGAGAGAGAGAGGGACCGGGAGATAGAGGGAGGGAGTAGGAGTAAAAAAATACTCCTCTACACACACACACACTCATTCATTCATATACTACACCCACACAAATCACACTTGCACTCCCTCGAGAAGTGATCCTAACACATTAACCCCAAGTCAATTAAACTCTATAAATTTCATATTTTCCCCAATTTCTAGCATTTATAAATCTTAAATAATCTTCGGAAAATACGGGTCCTTACAATTGGACTGTCTTGGTTTATGACATTGAGGATGGGCAATGGAGGCATTACAACTCCATCAAACCAACTGGAAAAAATGCTGATGCATACCTTACAGATGCTCGTTTAATGGTAATACTGAGACTTCTTGTAATCCATACTCAAATGACACAAAAATAATAATAAACAAATATTTAACTTTGCAAATGCAGAAAAGTTACGTTGAAGGATTCGTGAAGAAAAACCATACCCCAACATTCATGCTCTCATCACAAAACGAAACAATCTTTGAAAAGCAAAAGTTTGATGCTCCAATAATCTCACCCGCATCTCCACAACAAAAACCTGGAACGTAAGCCAATTAATCTTGTTCAGCATCTTATTTCGATACTCCTGTGCGCTCTATTTCTATCCTTCTAAACTCTGATTATGACAACTTTTGCAACGTTGACTGTGGAACTATAGTCTGCTACATCATTGACAAGCTTGCACAGGGAGATCGCATCCCTGAGTCATTGACAACTAATGAAATCAAACAATACAGAGTGTTATTGTTGCAGAGGTTCCTGCATGATAAACCAAGAACATGGACAAAAGCTCTTTGGAAAGACCGAAAGTTAGATTTGAAGACTGACTAGGTGTTGGAAAGTTGAATAGGTGTTCTTTTGTTAAAACTGACACATATGAATGGTCGGCTCTGAACAATTGTAATTCGCCGTACCAGGGTTGTATATGAAATGTCTTGGCTGCTCTGTTAGAAGTACAATAGGTGTTCTCTTTTGTTAAAACTGACACATATGAATGGTCGGCTCCGAACAATTGGAATTTGCCGTACCAGGGCTTGTATATGAAATGTCTTGCCTGCTCTTTATTGAATTACAATAGCTGTTCTTTTGTTATGATAACAATTCTATATCTTTTCATTTGACTAGGTGCATGGCAACGTGCAAGGCACGTATATCATGCCCGTTGTGAAGATCGGTTTTCGTTGTTCCTCATATTATAGATCGATGTAGTTTTTGACCAAGAAGAAACGACACATACATATATATAAATCAGCAGAATATGACAACTACCGTATGGTTGAAAAAGCTGCCCGAACTTTGTCATGAGCAGCCTAAACCACCAATCTTGGTACTTTAATAACTTTTACAACATTAAGATAAGAACACAAATAACAGAAATCAGAAAGAGCAGATTGGACACAAAAGGGGCGCTTCCAGGATCATCCAAGCCCTGAACAAATATTGAGCAATCCATCTTGATGCAGACACCACATCCAAACCTGCTCTATTAAACACAAAACACATAGGCTGAGCTTTTTGAATCTCCTCTGCAACTCTATGATTAGAGCCCCCACTGAGACTCCAATCAGACCTACACAAGTTAACTAAACCTAAAAAACAGTGCAACACATTAGCCACATCAGCCTTTGATAGATTTGAACAAAACATCATTCCGAGCACGCCATATAGACCACATAATAAAAATTGAATCCTGGATCAATTCCTTATCAGGAGCATGTTTTAGCCATTGAACAAACCAGTCCACAAATCCCAATGCAGTCCCCACAGTAAAGTCAAAACCCAAGTGAGAAGCTCTCCACACTGTTTTTGCAAAGTCACAATTAAAAAACAAATGCTCAATAGTTTCCAAATCCTGACTACATAGGGAACAAAACGGGTCTACGGCAATGTTCCGCCTAAGCAAAGCATCCTTAGCTGTCTGCAGAAGTCATGGTTTGGATAAAAGGAAAATCAATGGTCAAAGGAAAATCTTCCTAACCAAAAATCTATCACGAGAACCGTTAAACATAAACAAAGGCACATATACTGCCATCTCCACTTCTAATCTTTTGGGACAGAGTAAGAGTAATAGCATACCATCTCATCAGCTTCTCTAAGTGTGATTTTCCGTCCATTCTGCATGTTGTTCTCCACAATAACTTTCAAAAGGCCTGGAAAAGGAATCCAAAGAAGTTACAAATTGGTAGTAAGCACCACCCCAAATGGATAATGGATCCATATTGAGTTAGTAATGATCATGATTCAATACCCATAAATAGTTGTTTATGGTTAAGTACCATGCGAAAAAACAAATCAGAACGAGATATCTTATTTGAGATAACAAATGCTAGATGCTTGAGGAGAATATGAAGAGACAAATGACCGCTGAAGATTTATGGCAATGTCCTGTGGTTTCTAGATGGCTACAACATAACTCAAAATTTATGATCGAGTTGTTCCAGCTAAATACAACTGTTTTTGTCCATTCCATGTTAATTTTCCCGGTCCCAAAGAGATCACCAGGCCTCAAGTTGCAACCGTTGATGGTATGATATGCAAATTGTTGAGTCAATGTCCAATATCTATGGCATGAAAACAAAAATCAAGAAGTAGCAAATTAGAATATGGCCCGCATTTTAAGTGCCGAGATTTGTTTTCATTCAAATCATCGCAATAGCACCGTTGATGGAGGCAGTGTGAATGTGCCAATATGAAAACATATACAAATCTACAGAGAGTTTGTAACAGTTACTTTAACAGTAAAAGAGTTGAAAGTATCATCAGGGACTACTGATAATCAAGAAGTTAAATTTTGTTTATTATTACCACCAAATAAATACTATATGTCACACAGTTTAAGATACTTGGACAGGTGAAATCTCACATCCCCATGAGCTAATTTTGGTCTAAGCATCGGCATAAATTTTGGTCTAAGCATCAGCATAAGTCAATTATCTTTCTCCATTTGACAGCAAAAAAAAAAAGCTAATGCAAGTAGCTCTTGCTAACTAAATGAAATTTATTTCTTCTAAGGTAAACAAGATTGCAAATCGGAGAAGGCAAAACCCTCATAGGTGCTTGAAGTTGCTCTTTGTGATAAGGATGATATTACAACTCATTAAGAAAGCACAATAATTTGACTATCATTTGGTTTAGAAGAAAAACTTCAATGAGGCCCAAGACGTAATTGTGGCAGATTATTATCCAAACAATAACAAGAAAGAACATTTCAAATCCCTTGTGTATAATAGACAGATGGCGAATGAAATGTGAGACAAACTATAAATGTCAGTACACAGCAGTGAAATAATACCTCCAAAGAAATGTCTAAGTTCTTTGCTATCTCCTCTGCAAGATATGGCAATGGTTGAGGGTCATGCAATTAACAGCATGCATGAATTCGGCACGTCAGATTTGAGGTTTTTTCAAAAAACAACAAAATATATGGTTCTTGGAAACATAATTGCGAAAACCAACGGTTTCTAGAAATATAAGCTACCTGTTTGGAAGCATCACAGGCAAAAGGTTCGATAGCATCTGAGGTCACAATTCAAGGGGGTACTGTTGTACCTGAAAAAACTCAAGACACCAAGAATCATCACTTTATCACTTTTCACTTTTCTCAAACATATCATATAATCATCTGAATGAAATAATTAGGATCATGGTGTAAGAATCCTGGTACCATCTGTCTCTGGTCTTTAACCTAATAATCAACACATTATTTTTTAATACTTAATCAATATGATTTATAATATCACGTATGTAAGTGCAGAAAAACCGAGAGTGGTTTAAGCAGCACAAGAACGTAACGGCTACTTCGAGGTCCTCGCCGGAACCCTAATACGTCGCCGGAGTCTTTATCTGCAAAACAGACAAAGGGTGAGTGCACCTTTGCCTCTCGTGGCAAAGGCCCTCCGATGCCTAAGTTAGTATCACGTACTGATCGAAAACCCTAATTCAAGTAGGAGAATACGTAAAACCGTAATGTATTGTGTACCTTTTTCCTCTAGGTTTACCTTGTATTTATAGGTTTATGGATGCTTGTTGCCCAAGTTCCCACGTTTCCCTAAGTTTCCTATCTCGTATAGGAAACCCAGAACACCTTGGATCCTCGTTCCCTTATCAGTTCATCACTTTAGTCCGGTTAGGACTCTTTTCCATAACTGGCCGATCTTCCCATTCCCGTCGGGTATCTCTCCAAGATCCTATCTTTACTGGGATCTTATAGTAATCACGGAATATCCCGTCACCAGAACCTTCTGGAACGTTTCCTGCTCCTGGGACTGCTTTTCGTACAATCCCCCTCCTGTTCGGCTCTTTTATTGCCGAACAGCCTATTCGGACCAATGACTTCGCATGTCATTGCTCTTTCGTTAATATCTCGGTCCAATACTCTCTCGTGTTACTGGACCTTGACTAAGTATAAACTCCCTGGACCAATGATCCTTCATATCACTGGTCCCTATCGCCGATCACCATTCTGCACGGCGACTGTTCTTAATGCAATTATACCATGGTCCCACGTACCACGTGTTCGGGCCCTATTTGTGCTTGTTCGGGATTTACTCCCTACAACGTATATGGCCATAAAATAGGTCAGTAGGTCACTAAGAATGAAATGAACTACAAATCCCTCAATTCATCTAAAGAGGCACATAAAAATGCATCCAACCCAGAGAAATTAGCACTAACAAAGACATGCAAAGAGGGCAAATCAGATATATCGAAACAAAATCAAAGAAACCCCTAGATCTACAACCAGAAAGGACCCACAGAAAATATTTACCTTATGCGATTTCTGGTAGTCAAGGATAGTCCGATGCTTGAATATGGCCTTATCAACCTCAAATCGACCATAACTTGATGAATCCATAAAGGAACACTTGACATTATGAAGGCTAGCAGAGGTAGGTCGAGATCCATGGCCTAGGGTTTAAGATTTGACGGTGGGATCGTCCGTGAGCATGAGTTGAACCACGATTTCTGTAAAAAGAGAGACCAATAAAATGAACGGTAAACAATAGCGTAATGGTTAAACAAAAACAAAAACAAGCAACCCCTGAAATCGAAGTACCCATTCGCCGATGTGGAAAATATTTTTACTTCGCACGAAAATCATTTGGAATAGTTACGGATCCGTAACATCTGGTGAGGGCCGGTGACCGAGTCGACCGTCGTTAGTGGCAAGGGTGATGGCCGAGAGAAGATCGTTGAGAGAGAGAGAGAGAGAGAGAGGCCGTGGGAGTCGGTGAAGAAAATCGCACAAGAGAGACAGGGAGGCGAATGAGGTATTATGTGAGGGAAAAAGGTGTATTACGTGGCTGTGTGTGATCCACCCACCTGGGCCGGCGAAATTACCATTACGGACAACTGGCTAACACTGCATGTACTGATGCTGCAAAATAGTCTATCTATCAAAATAAAGCAAGAGATAATGCTATCTCAGCCAATAAAATCTGTACTGAATTACAATAGCTTTTCTTTTGTTAAAAACGACACATATGCAAGGTCGGCTCCGAACAATGGGAAATAGCAGGTCATCGTTTTGTTATGATAACAATTCTATATCTTTTCATTTGATATACAACTGATGCTGTGAAATAGTCTATCTACTAGAATAAAGCAAGAGATAATGCTATCTCAGCCAATAAAATCTGTATTGAATTACAATAGCTGTTCTTTTGTTAAAAACAACACATATGCAAGGTCGGCTCCGAACAGTGGGAAATAGCAGGTCATCGTTTTGTTATGATAACAATTCTATATCTTTTCATTTGATATACAACTGATGCTGTGAAATAGTCTATCTACCAGAATAAAGCAAGAGATAATGCTATCTCAGTCAATAAAATCTGTATTGAATTACAATAGCTGTTCTTTTGTTAAAAACAACACATATGCATGGTCGGCTCCGAACAATGGGAAATAGTAGGTCATCATTTAACAATTCTATATCTTTTCATTTGATATACAACTGATGCTGCGAAATAGTCTATCTACCAGAATAAAGCAAGAGATAATGCTATCTCAGCCAATAAAATCTGTATCAACACAAAAATTAAAAGAGATTACAGTATCTCAGCCAATACATTTCACAAAATAGAGTGAAAGATAAAGCTATCTCATACAAAACATTCTTTGTGAACCCTAAACCCACAAACCGTAAACCCTAAACATGCTCTGTAAAAACAAAAAAGAAAGAGAGATAACAGTATCTTAGTCAACATTCAACCTTTCATTCAATGTCCAATGAATATGAATCAACAATAGAACACAATGAATCAATCGCAAGCTTCCTTACATCTCTTCCTATTATGATTTCCTAACTTCTTGCACCTGCCACACCTTATTTGCCTCACCTTCTCACCCCTTGCCGGATTCTTGCAACCTTGGGTCTCCCACGTGGCCTCCTTGTCTTAGGAGGAAGAATAAGAGGAAGAATAACAGCAGAATTTTCAGACATTTGTGCAACTCCAAGAGTAGAAATAGGAACAGGATGTATAGGACAATCGTAGGAGAATCGGAAAGCATCAGCAGTGTATAATGGATCAATATAATTGGATACATCTATGCCATTCTTCTGAAGAGCTGTGAATGCATGCATACAAGGGAAACCATAGAGCTGCCAACGACAACACGTGCATGTCTTGTTTCTTATGTCAACCACAACAGCTAGTAATGAAGACACTTCAAAAACCTCATCACTTGATCCAAACACAGTCCATGTCCGTCCTTTATTAAAGAACTCTCTCAATTTCGCATCATATTCAGGACACAAAACACTGTTCAACTTTCTTGATAACTGTTTCCTTTCACACATTTGAGTCATGATTTGAACCCTGATCGTATCAACACATTGAAGGACTGGCAACTTACGAGCTTCAAGAATCCAGTTGTTGAAAGACTCCACATCATTTGAGGTCATTCCCCCATATCGTTTACCTGGGAAATATGCATTTGCCCAATTATACAATGAAATGGAAGCAACAAACTCCTTAGCGCTGTCTCCACCAACCTCAAACAATTCGTTTACACAGTTTTCAAAATCTAATACTGTAGGTGCAAGAGCACAATCATTGAAGAGACTCACTACTCGTTCCCGAAAACCATTAGGTGCTCTTCCTGCATCCTATCCCTCAAGTTATTCTTCAAATGTTGCAGACAATAAGAATGACATCCGTTTGAGAAAACCTCTGGCACATGCTTCACAAGACCAGTATGGCGATCCGTTATAAAAGTAAGTTCACGAGCTGACAGAATAGATCTCAACTTCAACAAAAACCAAAGCCAATTATCGTTGGTCTCGGAATCAACAACACCATAAGCAACCAGAAACAAGCCTACACCACAAAAAACAATAGATAACAGTATATCAGCAATAACAGTCTCTGTATCTACCAGAATAAAGCAAGAGATAAGGGTATCTCAATAAAAACAGTCTCTACCTACCAGAATAAAGCAAGAGATAACGGTATCTCAGTAAAAATAGTCTCTGTATCTACCAGAATAAAGCAATAGATAATACTATCTCAGCCAATAATCACAAAACTAGTAAGAGATAACAGTATCCCAGCCAATTCAATTCACTAATAAAAGAGAGAGATAACTCTATCTCAGCATAAACATTCTCCGAATTTGAAAAAAAAAGAAAAAAACTGACCATTATCAGCATCCTTCCCAACGGCTGCGAGCAAAGTTCTCTTATATCTCCCCGTCAAAAAAGTACCATCAAGACACAAAAAAAGGCCGACAGTAGTTGAATCCTTTGATGCATGCATCGAATGCCACAAATAACCTTTGAAACCGATTATCTTCACAACATTCAACGTCCACAACACTACCGGGATTTTTCTCCTTCGCTACCTCCGCATACAATCGAAGTTTGTTAAATGACAATGCATAATCACCTTGAGTATCATTGTTCGCCATCTCAACACCTAACCACGCATGGTGATATCCGATTGTTGTACTGTATCGTTGCCTGAAGAATCTAACAGCATCTATAGGCTTATACGACGCCTTTGAACGAACTTCATCAAGAACTTCTTCCGCAACAAGCTTTGAAGACATCCGAGAATTTTTTGAATTACAAATTGTAGCACCACATCCGTGTTCTTTTTCAAGTTCCTTAATGCAAAAAAAATGATTTGATTTGTCTAGAATTGCATGAACAAACCATTTACACCCATCTGCCTTAAAAGCACACTCAGCTGTCACTCTTGATTGATCATTCTTCAAATACTTAAACCTAAATCCAACTTCAATTGCATACTTACACAAAGATAACATAAAATCCTTAACACAACCTCTAAATTCTTGACCAACATGACTAATCAAATACGCCCAATCAGCAGAAAGTCTTTTTGTCTCATGATGAGGACAAAACTTTTCAAGAGGATCCTCAACAATTTCAGAATGCGAACTACTAGTTACTCCACCATTTCCATTGCTACTGCTACGACTGCTTTCACCAATTTCAAAACGGCTACTAACTGTACAATTACCGTCTTCAACAGATACCTCAACACAACGAGCACCATATGCAGCAGCTAAATCCATCATATTACGAAAATCATCATCATTCTCAAGGAGTATATTAAGATGATCACAAACAGAATACAATAACCTCATTGATACCAAACCATTCCACTTGTTAGAAATACTTCCAATAAGATCCTCAAATTGATAACCTTCTGTCACCTTAACAACAAGACTATAGGATCCATATTTGCACAATAAAAGAATAGAAGAATCCATTTCAACTTCCAAAAACAGTTCAATCTGCAAACAGATAACATTATATCAGAATAAACAAATCAAATACACATATCTCAAAAAAAAAAATAGTCTATCTACGAGAACAAAGCAATAGATAATGTTATCTCAACAAAAACAGTCTCAGTATCTACCAGAACAAAGAAATAGATAATGATATCTCAGCAAATAAACAAAAATAGAAAGAGATAACAGTATCTCAGCAAATACAGTTCACAGTGATACACATACCTCAGCAACAATAATTTCTGTATCTACCAGAATAAAGCAATAGATAATGTTATCTCAACAAAAAACAAACTCAGTATCTACCAGAATAAAGATAACGCTATCTTAGCAAATAAACTCTATAAACACAAAAATAGAGGAACACAGCAAAAATCAAATCAAATATTGCGACAGAGAAGAACACAGCGAGAGGCAAAATTCAAATCAAATACTGCAACAGAGAAGAACACAGCGAGAGAGAAACATCACCACAAAGATCGCGATCAGGAAGAACTACGAAGACAGAGATCGTGATCGTGAGCTGTGATCGCGGGAAGAGAGAGAGAGAACTGAACTGAGCTGTGATCGCAGGAAGAGAGAGAGAGAGAGAGAAGCACCAGCGAGCTCCTGATCGTGGTCGAGATCCAGAATCGAGATCGTTATCCAGAACGCAATAGAAGAGAGAGAGAGAGAGAGAGAGAGAGAGAGAGAGAGAAGCACCAACGAGCAAAGTTCAAAAATAACGCACTATATAATACACGGCAGTAAGGGCATTTTCATCTAGAAACGGACTGTAGACCTAATAAATGTTACAGTAATGGACCTTCACCACTATTACACATTGGGCAGGACTAAACACCCAAAAACACCTTCAAAACGAACCCTAGCCCAATTTACCGAATAAAATAATTCCTATGACAAAAATACCCATTCTATATAACCACTCATAAAGAGAGAAACCCTAGAAATATTTTTTAGATCTGGAGCCCCTCTCTCTCTCTCCACCGTTCTCTCTCTCTCTCTCGCTGCCATCCATAAACTCGTCGCCGTCCATGGCCGCTACCACCATAGCCGAGTGCCCGCCCTCCATCGCGATCAACTGCTCTTCGTCTTCCTATTACGAGAAGAAAAGGATTAATTCCGTGGTGGGGAAGTGTTCATGACTGTACGTGGTGAGCACTACTATTCTTTTATTTCATATATATATATATATATATAAAGAGAAGGATTCTTGTATCCTATTTCATTCTCTGTACATACGCAGTAGGACTTGGAAGGATTAACATCAATTGATTTACCAAATTTGAATTGAGCATCCATCTTTTTTTTAATAAGGGAGCATCCATCTTAATTATTGTTCTCATGGCTGCTATGTGTTCTTATCTTTGTTGGCAGGATGATAGCATCTTCATTGACCTCTCTCGCAAGAAATCGGTACGAATATGGTTATATGTTTAGCTATGTTCATATAAGGTTATCTGTGGTTATATATGGTTATGGTAACATATATGGTTATGATTGTATATTTATGCATATATATATATGTTCGAATTTAAACATGCTTTATTACTTTTTCATAGGATTATATGTCCAAGTTTGATCATGCTTTATTATTGTATATAGGGTTATATGTCTTAACTTCAATTATTATTTTGATAGATTTGATTTTCTTTCATTTATATAACCATGGAATGACTGGAGTCGTTTGAAGTGGAATTAGGTGCTTTATTAATGACTTCCTATTTCAGTAATGGTAGTCCAATTGCATTGAAACTGTTTTTTGCTGGCTTTGGAATGTTTTTTGTACTTTTGTTTAGCTACTGTTGGTTAAATATATGGTTATATGTTCAGATCTGCTAGGCCGCTGCGCGGACCAATTCATATAAGGTTGTTTACTGTTATATATGGTTATGGTAACATATACGGATATATTTGAATACTAGTGTTTAGTTTATATATGATTCTTAAATCTACTTTGTTACAATGCAAGAATAGTTTTATTTTTTGTACATTTGTTTAGCTGTTGCTGGGTAACATATATAGTTATATGTTCTGGTTTGTTAGGCCGCTGCGCGGACCAATTCATATAAGGTTGTCTATGGTTATGGTAACATATATGGTTATGGTTGTATAATTATGCATATATATGTTCAAGTTTGAACATCTTATTATTCTTTCATAGGATTATATGTCCAAGTTTGATCATGCTTTATTATTGTATATAGGGTTATATGTCTTAGCTTCAATTATTATTTTGATAGATGTGATTTTCTTTCATTTATATAACCATGGAATGACTGGAGTCGTTTGAAATGGAGTTAGATATTTTATTAATATCTTTCTATTTCAGTAATGGTAGTCCAATTGCACTGAAACTGTTTTTTTGCTGATTTTGGGAATGTTTTTTTGTACTTTTGTTTAACTATTGTTGGGTAACATATATGGTTATATGTTCAAGTCTGTTAGGCCACTGCGCGGACCAATTCATATAGGGTTATCTACTGTTAAATATGGTTATGGTAACATAAACGGCTATATTTGAATGCTACTATTTAGTTTATACATGATTCTTGAATCTACTTTATTACCATGCTAGTGTTTTGGTTATATATGTTTGCATCTGTTTAACTCTTTGTATCTTTGCAGGAATGATAAAACCAAATCAAAAAGATAAAAAGTTGGTATCGGTGGATCGAACATATAATGCCCGGCCAATAGCAATGATTGACCATCCAGCACGGATGAAATGATGAGATGGTGATAGAGAAGGACTGAGATTGTCACGCCCTCGATTTTCAACATAAATAAATAATCCATTTCAATAAAAGTTCTTCACATATTATAGATAAATACCCTAAAGAGTTCCCACCTGTTTGAATTTACAAACAAAACCCCAAGATTAAAGAAATTACAATATCGGCACACGGCCACAAAATAAACTTACTTATAAGTCCCAATCTGTTTACAATATCACAAACGTTTTAGTAAAAAGGGATTCGAGAATATTTGGTTACAAACCCATCTCAATTCAAAAGAAAGTCAATGACGTAGACGACTAAGTAACTATAGCAGTTAGCTTCCGAAAACCCTTCACTTCCAAGCACACGATGTATACTAGCTATTGCCTCACATTTGAACCTGAAAAGAAAGATTAGGTTGAGCTACACTAGGCCAGTAGGAAAATCTTTGCCAACTTTATATGAGAACATGGTGATAAGTGCAAAGGAAGGAAAACAAGAGGATATAGCTCAACGACGAAATACAATCAACTCAAGGGTATGCCAATTATTCAAGACGATCGTTCTAAGATATGCTATAATCACATTATACCATATAGCTCACAATACTCTAGTAACTCAACAATTTCTGCACGACTCACTAACACCGAATTTCACCATAGGTATTTCCACCCCTTGCGTTACCGTTTAATACCACGAGGGTTACTGTGTTACCACCCCTTGCGTCACAGAGTTCTCCAACAACTTGGGTCCCCGTATTACCACCCCTTGCGTTACGAGACCTCCTAAACCAACTTCCAACTCAAACACGAATTCTCACTCCATATGCAAGTCAAGACTTGTAGAGACCCGGATAATTTTAATTCTTGAAATGTTTATTGAATGACTAATTAGATGGATATGGCAAAATTGGTGATAAATTAGATTGGGGCTTGAAGTGAAAGAATAGAGAGTTGAGGGAGTGTAGGTGTGATAATAAGATTCATGAGTATATATAGGGGTGTGTGAGAGGTAGGAGATCATTTTCTCCATCTCACCCTCTCTCATCCGTTCCCCCCCTCTCCCTGCCGATCTCTCTCCCTCCTCTCCTCTCACTCAAAACTCCACCTCATCTCCCAAAATCTTCAAGAATCAACCTCATTCAAGTCTTCCATTCACGTTCTTGAGCTCGGAGATCCCTGGGTCGAGCTTGAATCGAAGTTTCGGAGTTCGAGAGCTAGGGCTCGTTCAAAAATGCGAGAATAACGGCCATTGTTTCGAGGTAGGAACTTCTTGACCTCTTTTATATGTTTCCTTGTTGATTTGGTGTGAAATCGAGTTATTGGTTGTTGAATTTGGTTGAGCATTGAGTTCTGAAAACCTGCTGAAATCGCTACCCGAAGCCAATCTGTATCGATACGGTTTTAGTGGCGTATCGATACCATTTGCTTATCTTTTGATCAGTTGAACGCGTATCGATACGGGAAGCTTATCTCCAGATTTTGTTCCTGTTGACCATTTGTTGATTGTTTTGGCTCTCAACCACTTCTAAACCCCTTGAAACACCTCCTAATTGATCTCAAGCTCGTTCTTTTGGCTTCTTGCGACTTTTCAATGCTTCCCTTGCCCGTTGGTCTTCCGTTGACACAATCGAACATGGAACTACATGGTTAAACGTTGTTAATTGCTTATTGGTTGATAATTGGTATACGTGATTGGTTGTGATGCACTTGTGATAGTGTTGGCATGTTATATGACATTACGTTTAAGAATGGGATCTACGGAAATCATAACTTGCATGTGAGTTGAGAATTGAGTTGTTTGAGGTCGAATAGTGATTTTAGGGAGTCCCGTACGCAAGGGGTGGTAATACGGTGACACACAAGGGTTTCGTACGCGAGGGGTGGTAATACGGTAACCCTGGGTTTGTGGGGATCACTGTGACGCAAGGGGTGGTAACACGGTAATCCACTTGAAGTTGTATGGTGACGCAAGGGGTGGAAATACCAATGGTGGGAGTTAAATGGTGTTGAGTTGAGTTGGGGCACTTGAATTGTTGAGTCTCGTAATTAGTGCCCGTAGTCAGAGTCAAGGTTTAGATTGTGGATTGATTAATCTTGAGAACTGAGCTTTGTTTCCATACTTTTCGTTCCATTGCATCAGTCGACATGTGTACATATAATTTTGGTTAAGATTTTCCTACTGGGCTTTGTAGCTCAACAAAATCCTTCTTTTTAGGTACCAATGCCGGACTTTAGCCTCATGCGTGCATGCTTGGATTGTGAACAAGCTTTTGGAAGCCTTTGCACTTAGTTACCTTTTTCATCTTGTAATGGTTTAGTTTTTGGGTCAAGATGGTTTTGTAACTAATTTTCCATGACTTAACTTTTGACTGAGTTATAACTATGTTTAAGTTAATTTGGGCCGTGGTGCCAAAGTTGTATATTCTTTTTGAATTGGGGACTTGTTGTAATTCAAACAGGTGGGATTACTATTTTGGGAATACGATGGCAGGCGAGGTTCTTTTATTTAAAATGTTTTATGTAATTTATGTTAAAAATCCAGGTCGTGACAAATTGGTATCAGAGCGTTTAGGTTTGAATACTTTGAGACCGTGGGGAGACGTTTAGTCTCATGGGTTCAAAATATAACAACTTTCTGCATAAATCATGTGTACTTGTGTGATCAACATTCATTATAGTAAGTGACATTGCGTTTACATTTGAATAGGAGGGCGTGTTGTTGTCAAACCGTGTTGGGAGTTGGAGGTTTGACCTGTAGGTGCTTTGGTTGCCGTTGATTACCCCATCCCCCTTTTCTTAAACTCTTGTGATGGCATGAAATTATGTGTTCTGTGAATACGTGTGCTTGTAGAAAGTTAGGTCTTAGTGTGATTGATGTGAGGTGATTAGACTTTGTGGTCATTATGTTCTTGTGAGTACTCTGTGTGTTTATCTTTGTCTTATGCTAAATACACTTGGTGCCTGTTTGTGTTATCTTGAGTGATGGAGTTTGAATCTATAGCGTGTCTAATAAGTTTATGTTAAGAGATGTTTCGATTACTAAAGGTGGATGTATATGACATGTGTGAAATTCAATTTTTCTAAGATTTTAAGAATCTAATTCCGGATATTCAACCTGAAGTGCGACTGGCCATCGTGACTTCATGATTGAACATCTAGAAGAGATGCTTCTTAAACATGATAAACAATGAAAAGATTTACATTTTTTTTCTATAAAACTGAATCCAGATAGATCATGCAATGTCGTAGTCATAAAAATTTTGTATTTGCTCGTTGATTTCATGCTTTCGTATATGGGAATACCTTGATATGTAACTTCGAGTTGCAAAAAAAAGAAGAAGTTCCTAGTGAGTTCATTGTGAATGTGTCTTTATACCTTAAAGATGTGTGCTATCGTGTCATAGTGAGAAACCGCTTGGTTTACAAATAAGTTGGGGAAAGGAGTAGTCGAAAGTGACCTTTTGGAAGTTTGACACAATATCATGACAGGGTGTAAAGTGTTACGTCTCTGAGTCAAGGGAATTCAACTATTTTTTTTCTTTAAAATCAGTTCCCCTGAAGGTTTTTCTTAAGTAGGTGTTTGATTTTGAAGGGAGTGTTAGTGTTGGAGGGGAACCGAAGTCAGTGGATAGATTGGTGGATTATGAGAAACAGTAGATGCTGTTAAGATCACCTTGTCTGTTTATCTTTATGAAATCGGGAAAATAATGGAGTAAGTTACTTTGTAATAACGAAGAGTCTTTGAACATCTTTAGTCTTGAATCTTGAAAGGAAAGGATTCGGTCTCTATTGTAGGTCCAGTTGAATGTT
The DNA here is from genome assembly GCA_018127125.1 of Rhododendron griersonianum. Taxonomy (NCBI): domain Eukaryota; kingdom Viridiplantae; phylum Streptophyta; class Magnoliopsida; order Ericales; family Ericaceae; genus Rhododendron; species Rhododendron griersonianum. Next base: position 12,198,614 of record CM030792.1, on the reverse strand, counting down.
TGACTGACTCTTGTCTTTTGTGAGTAATATGCTTATGTGCCTGCCTGCCTAACACATGCATGCTACGTGATTCCTACTATGTGGAGTATACGCTTGCTTCTTGCTATGTGAAGTATATGTTTATATGATCTTACTTACTTGAGGGTGAATTGGCACCCCTAGGTGTTGTGCGCTGTTGAATCTAGACCTAGGCATAAAGCGAGTTGTCATAGTGATATGACAAGTGATCTATGGTCCGAGTTGTGAATCTTGTGAGGTCAATGAATGCACTAGAGTTTGTAAGATGGAATACGAGGGGACTTGGAGTTAAGTCTAGCAGGTTGTTATGAGTGACTACACCTAGAGAGTGGCTGGGTGCACCTTAAGTCTTACTTGTTAGTTAGATTTTTGTATATATATACAGGCAATTAGGGCTGTGGTGTCGTTGATGGTTGAATGCTTTGTGCAATCTTGAGACCACTAAATGTATCTCTTTTCCTTAAGTTATCAGACTAAGTGAGGTCAAATTGTAGAGTTGGATAACTCATTATTTATGTGAAAGCGATGTGTTATGATTATGGAAACTTTATGATTCAGGTAGAGGAATGTGAAATGGTCCTATGTTACCCTTAGCTAATATGTGTGTGAAAGATGAGAGGATACTTTTCTTTATGTCTTGTAGAAAGACAAGAGGGTTTAATTGGTGGAGGGTTGTCATCTATAGTGGGAGTTCGTAATTTAGAGAAGTATAAAGGAGGTTGCTATTGCAATAGGAGATAGAGTTCTCCATGGGGGGTTGAGTTATAGTGACTATTACAGTGGGTAACCTTGACTAAGGGTAGAAGATTTGGGGTCAACCAGAATGTATGAACTAGGTTCGAAATATCAGAATGTGTCAAACCATTATCGCAGAGATTTAGAAGAGGATACCTATGAAGCATTAGAGTTACTATTGCCCATACGAATTAGTATACGTAGTCTTGATACTTGGAGAGGCAGGGTATGCCATTATGACTGGAAAAATGTTATAAGAGATAGGTGATGTGAAATGGTCGATGGTTAGATTAAAGTTAGAAATGGGGATAACTGTTTTATAAAAAAAAAAAGAGGGAGGAAGTCATGTGTAGCATAAATGAAGATTTGGATATCTAATGAAGCAATTGGAATAGAAAACGGATTATACTTTTGACGATAACTCGACAAGTGAATTGTTAGCGTGATGTATAAACTAACTGAAGTCGTGACGTGACGTTGGGTAGTGGAAGCGCTTATTTGACACTTGTAGTACGATGAATAGAATTTGGTAAAATTGCTTGGCAAGAACTTATGATTGATAAGCATTGACGGATGCTATATAGTTAAAGGTTTTTATGGGTGTTTGCAAGTTAGACCATTAATACGTGGGAACATCACGAAGGAGATCCGTTAGTTAGTAAAAAGTGATGTGAAACAAAGGTTGATTCCCTATGTGAAAGATGTGAAATTTTGTGTCCTTGTTGAAATTGTAAAGATGAGACTATTTACGTGTGTTTGCTCCATAAATTAATTTTGTTGGAGTGCTTTGTTATGTATTGATTTGAGAAAATGTCAAATGGTGAAACTGCTAGACTATTGTGATTTGAGGGGCTGCAGTTAAGAATTGGAATGTGTGGATTACTGCAACGCAAGGGGTGGAAATGTAGTGGTCAGTGAGTATGTGTCTTTTGATTCAAATTGTGAAATGAGATCATTATTTACACCTTGGTTGCATGCTATTAACGTCGAATATGAATATTGGTGGTTTATGAAAGGAATCGGAAAAGAATGAAGTATTCAGATGAGAAAATGTGAACATTGAACTGGATTAGGCACCTAGGATCGTTTGAAATGTCAATACCAGCTTTGTTGTCTTCTTATAGACTTTTCAATTACGGTAACCTGTTGTTATGATATTGATATGGACCTTATTTGGTATGAATGCATGTTTGATTATTATGATATGACAAACGTATTGTGAAGGGTTTATGACGGTATTTGTGTATTAGATTCATAAGGGAAAATCCGGTATAAAAAAAAAAAGGGGGGAAATTTGGTTAGAGGATAGATTAGATTAGATTTGATGCCGGGATGAAAGGCTTACGTGTGTTTAAAGGAGTTTGCACGGGTGACTCGAACCTCTTAGTCAGATGTAATGTTATGCAATAATTGGAACCTCTCGTCCCAGCTCCTTGTTCGGTTTTAGCTTATGGTTTAATGATAACCTTGTCTATCTTTCAATTCCTTAACTACGGTCTTAGTGGAATTAGTGACAGCTTAGCTGAATTATTCATAAGATATCGAAGAAGCTAGACTAGTTTGGACGTTGTGGGCATATGTCGAACTTGAACTAAGATCCTTACTTGGGGTGTCGAGCGAGTAGGGTGAAACATGTAGGGTAGTAAACTTTTGTTTCAAGACTTGTTACGAATGTACTTGTTTGAAATTTAAGAGTTTCTGAAAGGGGTAATGCTTTGTGAAATTGGTTCTTAAAAATAGTCCATTTTTGGAATTGGGAATGGTGCCATCGTGGAGTCAGTTGCATTATAGTGGAGTCAGCCCCATCGCAAATCCTTTACTATGTTATTTAGATTACCGTTGTTTTGAAACCACCATTTGAGGTGTCTTGTGCGATTGTTGCTAATGTCTTTCAAAAAAAAAAAACTTTCCTTTTCAAACCGTTTTATAAGATTTTGTCACAGATAGGCATGTTACGAGAACCTTTAAACTACTCAGGCTTGACTTTTCAACAAAGCTAGATATTCATCAAAACTACTTAACGTACGACCTACGACACAACGCTCGTACTTTAGGAATTGTAAGTTAGAAACTTTTGATCATCGTTCAGTTTAGACTTTATAGTGCTAGACACATTAACATTGAGTTAGCGTTCGCCATCTCGAGGGAGCTTATCGCGAGTTAATGTTGAACAACGTTAGAACTTGTTGATTATGCCTTACTTGGCGAGGTTGTTGAGTTACAACGTATGAAATTCTACCCTGTGTTTGGACACGGTCTGGGAAATCGGAATTGATCGGTAGAAAAAGAAATGAGTGGATACAAGTTATGAGACCGGGATTGGTTAATAACATGATTACAATTCATGCGAACTCTATGACTTCGTGGTCTGATATGTGTTAACGTTGGAACTTGGTGATTGTTCGATAAGAAGCTATGCTAGTTCACTACAGTATTACAGAGATTGTTGGTGTTGTGGACACGGAAGTTGGTGGATACGTAACGTTGTGTAGTAGGCGCGGCCCTTGAAGATTAGGATTCTTGATTAGGCGTCTTTATTGCTTTGGTTAAATTTCGGGACGAAATTTCTTTAAGGAGGATAGATTGTAGAGACCCGGATAATTTTAATTCTTGAAATGTTTATTGAATGACTAATTAGATGGATATGGCAAAATTGGTGATAAATTAGATTGGGGCTTGAAGTGAAAGAATAGAGAGTTGAGGGAGTGTAGGTGTGATAATAAGATTCATGAGTATATATAGGGGTGTGTGAGAGGTAGGAGATCATTTTCTCCATCTCACCCTTTCTCATCCGTTCCCCCCCTCTCCCTGCCGATCTCTCTCCCTCCTCTCCTCTCACTCAAAACTCCACCTCATCTCCCAAAATCTTCAAGAATCAACCTCATTCAAGTCTTCCATTCGCGTTCTTGAGCTCGGAGATCCGTGGGTCGAGCTTGAATCGAAGTTTCGGAGTTCGAGAGCTAGGGCTCGTTCAAAAATGCGAGAATAAAGGCCATTGTTTCGAGGTAGGAACTTCTTGACCTCTTTTATATGTTTCCTTGTTGATTTGGTGTGAAATCGAGTTATTGGTTGTTGAATTTGGTTGAGCATTGAGTTCTGAAAACCTGCTGAAATCGCTACCCGAAGCCAATCTGTATCGATACGGTTTTAGTGGCGTATCGATACCATTTGCTTATCTTTTGATCAGTTGAACGCGTATCGATACGGATTTTATGCGTATCGATACGGGAAGCTTATCTCCAGATTTTGTTCCTGTTGACCATTTGTTGATTGTTTTGGCTCTCAACCACTTCTAAACCCCTTGAAACACCTCCTAATTGATCTCAAGCTCGTTCTTTTGGCTTCTTGCGACTTTTCAATGCTTCCCTTGCCCGTTGGTCTTCCGTTGACACAATCGAACATGGAACTACATGGTTAAACGTTGTTAATTGCTTATTGGTTGATAATTGGTATACGTGATCGGTTGTGATGCACTTGTGATAGTGTTGGCATGTTATATGACATTACGTTTAAGAATGGGATCTACGGAAATCATAACTTGCATGTGAGTTGAGAATTGAGTTGTTTGAGGTCGAATAGTGATTTTAGGGAGTCCCATTGAAATAATGCGGAAGCTTACAATATACTCCTAGAGGGGGGTGAATAGGAGTTTTGATAAAAATTGCCAATTTTTGAGGAGATTAACCGAGTAAAAATTAATACTGACGAACGGGATGATTATCTCGACTAATCCAAACCAAAACACAAGTAAAGCAATAAACTAAATAACGACAAGAGACACGCAATATACGTGGAAAAACTTAGGGTCCTGAACAACCCTAAGCCAAAACCACGGCCTAATACTACTGTTAATTTTTATTGATTGAAAAGAAGTACAGATTGACAAAATAGCAAAACCCCTTACCCCAAGTTTTACCTATTCTCGCCAACCTCCGATGCTCCCCGAGCTTCTTTGCAACCCAATAGCAAACCACGGATTTTTCACGTCCGATCTCCGGATTCAACCGGCTCCGAATCTTTCGCAGACCCGGCCACAGTAGCAACGGCACCACAGGTTCGCTGGATGAATGATGAATGATGAATGATGTGCGGAATGAAACAGGACAATCAAAAACGTTCGGTCGAATGCGGGATGCAAGAACGTTGAATTAAGATTGCCACAAAAAACTCTCTGCAGTATGAGTTGATTTGATTTTCAACTCATACAAAACAATGAAAAACCTTTGCTCTACAAAAACTCTGGTTTTTCTTTTTCCCTTTTTTTTGCCGAGTGAAAAAACCTCTCCTGCTCACCGAATTGTCGAGAGTTTATAGGAAATAGATGGACCAAAGAAAGACCCTAATTGAATTAGGAAACACAAAAGATTTTCAGCCAAAGGAAAGAAACTTTGCATGAATCAAGGGCTCCCAGAGAATATATAGATCCAAAAATCTCTCTCTCGTCCAACCCTTTTTATTCCTTTCTAAACGCCTTCTAACCTAACCCCCCAAAGTCTTCCTTTTATATACGTAACTTAGGAGAGAAAAGCTTTAATGGAATGAGCACCAAGAATAAAAAAATTTCCGGAAAGTTTAAAGAAAAGATCCTTTAGACTTTATATAAATATGAAGTATATATAAGGAAAATAAGATTTTCGGAGAGCACATGTGAGGTAAATGAATTTGCGGAGACTTTTTATTTTTATTTTTGGAACGACAATCGTGGAAAAATAAAATTGCTAATCTTGAAAATAATATGCATGATATGATGTGCAATGCATTTACCTTTCACACAAATTGATTGACTTGGCAGCGGTAAACTTGGTGCAGATAATGAGCAGAGCATTGAGGAAGCAACTAACCCCTGAGAAACCTACCCATTATAATTAAAACGGAAATAAAAGTTTTGGACAACCCCGGAAAGTGCCAATATACCTAACAATCTCCCCCTTTGGCATTTCCGGGACAAAACCATTCATATAAAAACGTACATGGAAGCAAATCCTAACTAGCTGAGAAACTACAAAAAAACAAGCTAACTAGATAGCCAAACTTCCACGGTAATAGCCAAGACCCTGCAAAGAAAGCTCATCCAACACAAATGCAAGCATGTAGTAAGATAGCAATATCCCAAAACGAAGCACAAAAGAAATATAAACAATTAGAATAGCCACCATATGCATAAGCAAAGAGACATCACCCCAGAACTAACCTTTCCCCAAGTTCGCAGAGTTATAAAGCATATAACTTCTCCCCCTTTTTGTCACGGGAAGGCAAAAGGGACTAGTGCCAGAAGAAGAAAAAATAACCACCCAAAGATGCCCGCACTCTAAGTACTCCCAAACAAAATAAATAAAGGTATAAAAAGGCATACCACCGTGTTACAAGGGCTGGGACACGGCGAAGCCCTCTAGGCGCCCCAGCTCTTTGAAGTTGTAGCTAAAATTCGTATAAAAAGAGAGCCAAATCCTACAAGAATGGGCTACTGCTCCACCAATGTCGCAAGGAAGCCACTGAACCATTGAGACCAAAATAAATCCAAAGGATAGATAGACAAGAGAACCACTGAACCACTGAGAGTAAGTAGGACTAGTTCTAGTGCAACATGAAAAGAAGCCCAAAATAAAACAATAACCAATACAGCACAATTTATTCCCTTCGGAAGCCCAAGGTCTCCGAATCTCTTCAAAATATAAGAGCAGCATTCCTGTGAATTGGGCACTCATGCTATCAAAGCCCTAAGGAGGCACTTACTCTGGATAGGAGGAGGAAGATGCAAAGACATGAAGGAAAATCATACGGATGAACAAAAGCATAAGAAACACACATAATGCGAACACAATCAATGTTAACCATTTTCAAAAACACCGCATAGGCAGAACACTTAATTCGCAATGTAAGCGTGCATCAACGAGATATCGAGATTAATAATGCAGCATAAGACATGACTGTAGGACAAAGTGTGTGTGTGCATCATGTACATAATGTCAAGCTCGACTCAAAACAGGAAGGACATTCTCATGGACGCAAGGATTTTCAAGAAAACTCCCCCTCAACAAGTCAAACCAAGCTAGGTCCTCAAAGTGAAAACAGGAAGAAATAATAATTCCTCAAAGGGCGGCATTGTGATTATTATTATTATTATTATTATTATTTGCTTTCCCTTTCTACATGAGGTCGTGCAATACCTGGATCTCTCGGGCTTTCTAGTTGACCCTTTAGCGAGCTTTAGGTCGGTTATCCCCAAGCCAGACGGCCTTAGAGCACCAGATTTTATTCCCTACGGACTTAATTGCTCAAGTCAAAAAGGCTTTATGAAGAGACCCAAGCTAACCCCTTTCTTTTACATGTGGTCGTGCAATACCTGGATCTCTCGGGCTTTCTAGTTGACCCTTTAGCGAGCTTTAGGTCGGTTATCCCCAAGCCAAGCGGCCTTAGAGCACCAGATTTTAATCCCTACGGACTTAATTGCTCAAGTCAAAAAGGCTTTATGTAGAGACCCAAGCTAACCACATTCAATGATGCCTTCACAAGAATTTTTTTATTTAAAAAAAAAAAAAGAACAGCACGGTGGGAGCGGACCCCAATAGTCCAGTCACAACTCACTAGGGAATAGTAGCCAACGGTCAATGTAAAGGGGGACTAATACATGAACATGGCCAAGTACATGAGAATAACCAAGTGGTGTTAAGGAGCAGTATAAACATGTACATGAGATAGTGCAAGTCAAAGTGCCATGACACATGCTGCATCCAAAATCTAGAAAAATCTCAAAGATGAAAGAGCACATTGGATGCAAACATTCTGACTATAAGGGCTATGAATATGAAAAACACCGACCATTAGACCAAAAAAAAATTTATGATTTTTTTTTTTTAAGAGATAAAAAGAATGCAAAGCAAAAGACGGAAACAAAGAGATAAAGTTTTTATTGATTTATTTATTTATATGTCTACTCTAGAATGAAGGCACACAAAGCACGCAAATGAGAGACATGCAAACCCACTGAATTTAATCCATAGAGATGAGACCAATAGACTTCCTAAGGTACTCAAACCTAAGAGAATCTAAAGGTTTTGTGAAAATATCAGCTTTTTGATCATGAGTGGGAACGAACTCAAGAGTATCAACACCATCTTCTACAAGTTCACGAATGAAGTGGTGACGGATGTCGATATGTTTAGTACGAGAGTGCTGAACGGGATTTTTAGAGATATTTATGGCACTAGTGTTATCACAGAATACAGTCGTTGCACCATGAGACAAACCATAATCCTGAAGCATTTGCTTCATCCACAAAAGTTGAGTGCAGCAACTGCCCGCTGCAATATATTCAGCTTCGGCAGTGGACAATGAGACACAATTTTGCTTTTTACTATGCCAAGCAATTAAGCAATTTCCTAGATAAAAACAACCACCGGAAGTGCTTTTACGGTCATCAGCACTACCAGCCCAATCAGCATCGGAATACGCCGCTAAGTCAACATTAGTACCCTGAGGATACCAGAGCCCAAGGGAAGAAGTACCCTTAACATAACGAATTATCCGCTTGAGAGCGGTTAAATGTGACTCTTTAGGAGCTGACTGGTAGCGAGCACAAATACCCACACTAAACGAAATATCAGGTCGACTAGCGGTGAGATACAAAAGACTTCCTATCATGCTGCGATAAAGAGTTGGATCAACATTCACACCATCGACATTTTTAGCAATTTTGACACTAGTGCTCATTGGTGTCCGTGTGATTTTAGAATCAGCCATGCCAAATTTTTTGACCAAGTCCTTTGCGTAAGTTGATTGAGACAAAAATATACCATCGTTGAGTTGACGAATTTGAAAACCAAGAAAATAGGTCAACTCACCCATAAGACTCATTTGAAATTCATGAGACATTTGAGCCCCAAACTGTTTGGCATAAGACTCACATGTGGATCCAAAAACTATATCATCCACATAGATTTGCGCAATCAGAATATCTTTTTCAATTTTACGAATAAAAAGAGTTTGGTCAACTCCCCCTCGAACAAAGCCAGTGTTTAATAAATGGTCAGTGAGACGCTCATACCAAGCACGAGGGGCTTGTTTCAACCCGTAAAGGGCTTTTCGGAGACGATACACATGATTAGGAAAACAAGGATCAATAAAACCTTTCGGTTGCTCAACATAAACCTCTTCCATCAAATCTCCATTTAAAAACGCACTTTTAACATCCATTTGAGAGAGTTTAATATTTAAATGTGAAGCAATGCCAAAAAGAAGTCTAATAGACTCCAACCTTGCAACTGGAGCAAAGGTTTCCTCAAAGTCGATTCCCTCAATCTGTGTATAGCCCTGAGCGACTAATCTCGCTTTATTTCTAACCACTATGCCTTCACTATCCTTTTTATTTTTAAAAATCCATTTTGTGCCAATGACATTCGTGTGAGTCGGTCTAGGAACTAAATACCACACACTATTTCTATCAAACTGTTGTAATTCCTCTTGCATGGCCTCAATCCACAACTCATCACTTAAGGCTTCCTCAACTCTTTTAGGTTCAAGTGAGGAGGTGTAACAGACACAGTGAACCACATTTTTAGCCTTTCGTCTTGTCAACATTTTATCATTAATATCTCCTATGACTAGGTTTTTAGGATGATTTAGCTTAACACGAGACGAAGGTTCTTTAGCATCAGCAGGCAACAAGTCATGCTGACCTAGTTCCTCATCCATTTGAACTTCATTAACAATAGATTCTTCCTCAGGCTCACATACATCACTATTTTTCAAGTTAGTAGGAGGGACATTATCAATGGGTTTAGACAAAGTCTCCCCCTCAAAAATATCCCAACTCCCCTCATCATCGTCATTGTAGTTTATATTTTCATCAAGAGTAGTATCATCAACTACAACATCAACAGACTCAACAAGAGTAGATGTACGAAGGTTATAAACTCTAAAAGCTCTACTAGTGTTGGAGTATCCCAGAAAGATACCATCATCACTCCGAGAATCAAATTTCCCAAGGGATTCGCTATCTCTTAGGATGTGACATTTACTACCAAAAACTCAAAAATATTTCACGGAGGGTCTTTTACCATTCCAAATCTCATAGGGAGTGCAAGTAGTACCGGGTCTCACATAGACCCGATTTATGGTGTAGCAAGCTGTGTTAATGGCCTCGGCCCACAAATTTCTAGGGACATGTTTAGCATGGAGCATGACTCTAGCCATTTCTTGGAGAGTTCTATTTTTCCTCTCAACAACACCATTCTGTTGAGGAGTGCGAGGAGCAGAGAACTCATGCTTAATGCCTTTATCATCACAGTATTTTTCAATTTCAGAGTTCTCAAACTCTCCACCATGATCACTTCTAACACGTATGATAGGATATCCTTTTTCATTTTGAGTACGTTGGCAAATAGATTTAAAGCATGCAAAAGCATCAGATTTTTCTCTAAGATAACCCACCCAAGAAAAGCGAGAGAAGTCATCTACAATAACTAAAATATATCTTTTACCCCCAAGACTTTCAGTGCGAGAGGGACCCATAAGGTCCATGTGAAGAAGTTCTAGACATTTAGTGGTAGCAATGATGTTAGTCCTTTTATGGGAACTTTTAATTTGCTTCCCTTTCATACAACCTCCACAAACTAACCCTTGCCCATTGGCAAGTTTGGGCACACCTCTCACAACTTCGTTTCTAGTGATACGATGCAACTCTGAAAAATTAACATGTCCTAACCGTTGGTGCCATAGTTCAACATCATCAAGCATTATACGATTGCACACAACAGGACTAGTAGTTTGAACACAATAACAATTATCAGAGGATCTAACACCTTTAACAATGCATGTACCAGATTCATCAACAATAGAGCATTCGGATTTAGAAAATTGAACTTGATGCATGCTATCTCAGAATTGACCAATGCTTAACAAGTTAGCTTTTAACCCCTCAACATAGAAGACATTTTCTAAATGAGGGAGACCAGGAGAAGAAACAGTACCTTGCCCAACGATCTTACCGGTATTACCATCTCCGAATGTGACATCACCTCCATTGTATTTCTCCAACTTGTCAAACCAAGACTTATCACCTGTCATATGCCTGGAGCAACCACTGTCTAAATACCACACACGAGAGTCGTTAGCTTTAAGTGCAGTGTGTGCAACATGACAAACAACATCCACTTTCTTCCACATTTGTTTGGGTTTAATATGCATCCGAGACATGTGATCCAGAGAATGCTTAACAAAACCACCCTTATGCTCATTCACTTCCTTGGCACTATTTGACAATTTTTGTATTTGGTCTAAGATGTGAGAAGTTTGATTAGCCAAATTACTCAATTGTTTTTCAAAATCTTCGTTGCGTTTCCCAGCCTTAGATTTTAATAACACATGAGGTTTATCATATTTAGAAACACCGTGTTTAGGACCGGAATGAGCATTAGGCAGTTTGGTCATTCCATATTCCCTTTTATTAGCCTTGTGGAGTTTATAACAATATGGGCGAATGTGACCTGAAACACCACAATAATGACATGAAATAATACGCTTCACAGGTGCAGATGGAGCAACAATTTCAGGAGCAGCTGGTTTTACAAATTTTATCTTCTTATTGAGTTTTTCATTTACATGGGAAGTAAGAGATGGTGGATCAATAAAACCAAGACCACTTCTATCCTTAAACGTACGAGTTAATTCTGATATACGAGAAGCACCACAATCATTACGTTTAATGGCCTCACTAGCCTCTTTCAAGTCATGTTCTAAGAGTTTAACTCTCTCATTAGATATCCCAAGCGCCTTCAAGGCCTCCAAACGTTCTTTTTCGATTTTAGAAAATTTTTCATTGAACTTTGTTTGGTGTGCCTTTAACTCTTCTATTTCGTGAATCTTAGAGCCAATATCAACACAAAGATCATTTCTTTCTGTTTCAACCTTTTTAATGACTTGAATCAATTCTTTCTTTTTCTTTTTCAATTTAACGCATTCTTTGAGAAGTTCATTATAAGCATCAGTAATAGAATCTAAGTCATCCTCATCATCATTAGTACCCTCAACACTAGACTCACAGTTATCAGCAATACTATATGTAGGTGCGGACATGGCAGCTTTTGGAGATGTAGGAGATGTGACACTAGCAGCAAGAACAGAGTATCTGGGGACTAAGTCAGTCTTTTCCTGACTATTTTGGGAATCGTTCTCTTCCTCACTATCATCATCCCAAGTGACTTTGTAACCCCTATTGGATTTCTTTTTTAGTGTGTTGGCACATTCAGCTTGAACATGACCAAAACCATGGCACTCATGACATTGAATGCCTTGGGGTTTCTTAGAAATATCGGTAGAAAATTTCTTCTCACTAAAACCATAATTGTCTTTAGAAGTTGAAGAGATTCCTCGATTATTATTTTTTCGAAACTTAGCAAATTTTGTAAATTTTTTTGCAAAGAAAGCAAGTTCTTCTTCATCAAGGTCATCATCACTTTCTTGAGAACTGGAATTTTCATTTGAAGTCTTAAAAGCGATACTTTTTCCGACCTTGGAACTAGGTTTTTTTGAAAGATGATTCAATTCAAAAGTTTGTAGTTTACCAACAAGTTCTTCAAAAAGGATGTCGTCAACCTTATCACTCTCCTCAATAACTACAACCTTAGCCCTAAATCTTTCTGGGAGAGACCTAAGAACCTTGCGACACACTTTAAGATTAGCCATGGGCTCCCCTAATGCATGAAAAGAGTTAACAATGTCACTCAACTTTGTGATAAAATTATCAAAATTTTCATCTTCCAACATTCTCAATTCTTCAAACCGAGTAGTAAGCATTTGGAGTTTCGAAGTTTTTACGGTTTTAGTTCCCTCGTGGGTGACCCAAAGAATATCCCACGCTTCTTTAGCAGTGGTACAAGCGGATATACGGCTAAACTCTAGTTTACTTAAAGCGCCATAAATGGCTCCTAACGCTTTAGAGTTTGCCTCAAAGCTCTCATTATCACCAGAATTCCACTCAGTGTCCTCCTTAGCCCTAATCTCTTTAGTCGTACTATCTTCTATGGTTGGGGCCTCATAACCATACTTAACGGATCTCCAAACCCTAACTCCTAGGGTACTTAAATGCTTGGTCATACGGGCTTTCCAATAAGGATAGTCGTTACCGTCGAAAAAGGGTGGCCTCGAGTTTGAGGCTCCCTCACGTGGGGTGTTTGTGTCCATAGTGACAGGATCCAAAGAACTCAGGAATTTAAATCCAGAAAGAGCAACCCGCTCTGATACCAATTGAAATAATGCGGAAGCTTACAATATACTCCTAGAGGGGGGTGAATAGGAGTTTTGATAAAAATTGCCAATTTTTGAGGAGATTAACCGAGTAAAAATTAATACTGACGAACGGGATGATTATCTCGACTAATCCAAACCAAAACACAAGTAAAGCAATAAACTAAATAACGACAAGAGACACGCAATATACGTGGAAAAACTTAGGGTCCTGAACAACCCTAAGCCAAAACCACGGCCTAATACTACTGTTAATTTTTATTGATTGAAAAGAAGTACAGATTGACAAAATAGCAAAACCCCTTACCCCAAGTTTTACCTATTCTCGCCAACCTCCGATGCTCCCCGAGCTTCTTTGCAACCCAATAGCAAACCACGGATTTTTCACGTCCGATCTCCGGATTCAACCGGCTCCGAATCTTTCGCAGACCCGGCCACAGTAGCAACGGCACCACAGGTTCGCTGGATGAATGATGAATGATGAATGATGTGCGGAATGAAACAGGACAATCAAAAACATTCGGTCGAATGCGGGATGCAAGAACGTTGAATTAAGATTGCCACAAAAAACTCTCTGCAGTATGAGTTGATTTGATTTTCAACTCATACAAAACAATGAAAAACCTTTGCTCTACAAAAACTCTGGTTTTTCTTTTTCCCTTTTTTTTGCCGAGTGAAAAAACCTCTCCTGCTCACCGAATTGTCGAGAGTTTATAGGAAATAGATGGACCAAAGAAAGACCCTAATTGAATTAGGAAACACAAAAGATTTTCAGCCAAAGGAAAGAAACTTTGCATGAATCAAGGGCTCCCAGAGAATATATAGATCCAAAAATCTCTCTCTCGTCCAGCCCTTTTTATTCCTTTCTAAACGCCTTCTAACCTAACCCCCCAAAGTCTTCCTTTTATATACTTAACTTAGGAGAGAAAAGCTTTAATGGAATGAGCACCAAGAATAAAAAAATTTCCGGAAAGTTTATGTCTTGTTCTTTTCCCTTTTCAAAAAGTATTTTTCAAAAAATTCCCCCTAAATTCCTCATACTTTTAACATTTCTCTCTCTATCTCTCTCCATTTATTATCTCTACTATTTTTCAAAAAACCTTTCAAATACCAAACCAAACACAGCTTTAAAGAAAAGATCCTTTAGACTTTATATAAATATGAAGTATATATAAGGAAAATAAGATTTTCGGAGAGCACATGTGAGGTAAATGAATTTGCGGAGACTTTTTATTTTTATTTTTGGAACGACAATCGTGGAAAAATAAAATTGCTAATCTTGAAAATAATATGCATGATATGATGTGCAATGCATTTACCTTTCACACAAATTGATTGACTTGGCAGCGGTAAACTTGGTGCAGATAATGAGTAGAGCATTGAGGAAGCAACTAACCCCTGAGAAACCTACCCATTATAATTAAAACGGAAATAAAAGTTTTGGACAACCCCGGAAAGTGCCAATATACCTAACACCGTACGCAAGGGGTGGTAATACGGTGACACACAAGGGTTTCGTACGCGAGGGGTGGTAATACGGTAACCCTGGGTTTGTGGGGATCACTGTGACGCAAGGGGTGGTAACACGGTAATCCACTTGAAGTTGTATGGTGACGCAAGGGGTGGAAATACCAATGGTGGGAGTTAAATGGTGTTGAGTTGAGTTGGGGCACTTGAATTGTTGAGTCTCGTAATTAGTGCCCGTAGTCAGAGTCAAGGTTTAGATTGTGGATTGATTAATCTTGAGAACTGAGCTTTGTTTCCATACCTTTCGTTCCATTGCATCAGTCGACATGTGTACATATAATTTTGGTTAAGATTTTCCTACTGGGCTTTGTAGCTCAACAAAATCCTTCTTTTCAGGTACCAATGCCGGACTTTAGCCTCATGCATGCATGCTTGGATTGTGAACAAGCTTTTGGAAGCCTTTGCACTTAGTTACCTTTTTCATCTTGTAATGGTTTAGTTTTTGGGTCAAGATGGTTTTGTAACTAATTTTCCATGACTTAACTTTTGACTGAGTTATAACTATGTTTAAGTTAATTTGGGCCGTGGTGCCAAAGTTGTATATTCTTTTTGAATTGGGGACTTGTTGTAATTCAAACAGGTGGGATTACTATTTTGGGAATACGATGGTAGGCGAGGTTCTTTTATTTAAAATGTTTTATGTAATTTATGTTAAAAATCCAGGTCGTGACAAGACTTTTCCAAAAGAAAAACTATAGTCATACATAGAACATCTTACGATATGCCAACAATGTCACAACATGCCACAAACGTTCGCAAGTAATCAGTCAATCACAAGTTGCATCTTATTGACATTTTAACCAAGTAAACTATTATTCGTTCCATATTACTGGGAGGCCAATGGATCAAGGACAATGTCATTCAATCATAGGAAGTCAATTGAACACGATTGGAATAGGTTAGGAGACGTTCAGGAAGTGCTAGAAGTGTCCGGAGTCCAAAATAATCAAAGCAGGAACATTGGGAGGCAAAACTGCCCATAAGGCACTGGTATCGATACGGCCATAATGGCTGTATCGATACAGGATGCAAATCAGCAAAGTCCGTTCTGTTTTCATTATGTATCGATACGGCAAAAATCCCGTATCGATACGGAGAGGTCTCGAGCAGATTTTTCTACAGATTTTCTGGAATCTCAACAACATCAACAACAACTGATATAGGCACGATTTCACACCAAAATCAACACATTTACACATAAGGAAGGTAAAGAAATCCCTACCTCGATTCAATGAACGTAACCCAATAAACTAGAACGAGCCCTAGCTCCCAACTTTTGCAATCAACCGAGATCTTCTTCCCGAGCCTCACCCAACACGATACGAGCCCGGGGTTGCGTAGAGGAGGTGAAATAAGGGTGGGTTCTTGAGAACTTTGAGGTATTTTGGTGGGTTTCAAAGAGAGAGAGAGAGAGATACGGTGGAGAGAGATGGAGGCCGAATGAGAGAGAAAAAAGAGGAGGAAAATTAATCTCCTACAAGCTCACTCCCCTATATATACCCTCAAATCATTAAATCACACATTCTCCCCTCAATCTTCTATTCTTTCACTTTGGTCATTAATTCAATTATCTACCAATTTATCCACATTTTCTCAATTAGGCATTTAATAAGTATCCCAAGATTTAAAATTATTCGGGTCTCTACAATCTATCCTCCTTAAAGAAATTTCGTCCCGAAATTTACAACTCAAGCCAACTAAGATCATGCATCAAATAATCATGCTCGTGCCATAACACATATTACCAAACAACGAAGTTGACAATCATAAAGTCAAAACTTAGAACTCGCGTTGGTTAACTCAGAAATAATTGCGGATACTTCTATTTCTAACCTCATCCTCTTCTTCCCCAAGTTGATTCTTCTTTCCCAAAATTACTCCGCAGGACTCGCACTAACGGAATGGTTTTACCCCTCAAAACTTGCTCGCGTGAATCTAGGATACATGTCAGTTTCTCCTCAGGATATGTGTCAACCTCTAATCCTCCTTATCAAATTACGATATTCACAGATACCTCAAGTTCGAACCTTTATACAATAGTTCTAATTCTCACATAATCACATGATAATCACATCGAGATCTAACAACTTGCGCCTCCACGTTTTTTTTTTTTTTTCAAATTCTCACATTCACATTCCTATTCCATGTATCTTATTTAAATAATTACTCTTCAACCTTCCACGAAAGACGCATCAAAATGTTCATACAGACTCCGATCCTTATCTTCCTCGATTAACATCAACCAATAAATTAGAATTTTCACATACTAAGCTAGAGTACTCAAACACTCTCTAACGTAATAAGATAAAAAGGTTCTCATCTGCCTATTGGCATTCTGAGTGGATTCTCAAAAGTTATCTAATCACCTGGTACCATTTGATACATGATACGCTTCATACAACCGAAAATAGTCTCTTTTCTTATCACATGAGATTAAACCCTCCGAAGTCGCTTGAACCATCTTGAATTCATAACTCCGATTTAAACATTTCCACCTTGTGGCATCCGGATTTAAAGGTATCCCCATAAGATTATAGCTGAGTTTGCACAGTTCGTCGAAAGAAAGAACTAAAACTCTTAGAATATGAGTGACCTAATTTACAGACAAGGTTCATCATTACCGAACGGATCCAAATTAAACTTAGTTTCGCAAGTAACCCAAGATCCAATGATCGAACTACAGGCTGATTTATCATCCTCGGTTCCGTCATGAACACCAACTCATCAAAGTTAAACTCCTAACACTTCAAAGCTATTAACACTTCTTTCGGTTCCAAGGGCCTAGTTACTCAGTAAATCATGCATTTTATTCCTCTTAGTACATGTGTCTTGCGATACAATATTGAAACAATCTAAGTGAGTTCTCAAGTCCACTATTTTTCTTGCCACGAACTAGTAACCACTCTAAACTAGGGATTGATATAATGCGGAAGCCTCTCGTATCTAGTTCTCTGATTGTGTTATACAAAGAGTAGCAAGGAAACAAAAAAAAATTTTTGAAGTCAAATAAATTTACTTTTCCCTCCTCAAACTTAGTTCCTTATATATATCGTTGATGCTATCAAAAGAGAAAACACATGCCAGATTCCAACCACATAGATAACAAGGACACTCTGAATCAAACTGTAATACAACATCAAAGAACTCACACGACTACCCTATTTAAACCTCGTCAATCTCCGGTTAACACTTATTGTCACGACCACCATATTCAACATAAAATATAAAGAGTTTCTTAAGCAATTACCTCACAATAATCCGCACGTTACCAAAATATCATTAATTACCCATAACCATACTCCAAGCCCAAGAGTTCAAAAATATTACATCTTTGGCACAACGGCCCCAAATAAGAATAGACATCAAAGGTCAAGAGTTTAGAGTTTACAAAATATCCCATAGACAATTGAACCATCACTTAAGTTACAAATACATCTTCAAAAGGAATTTACAAAGATGCCTAAGTAACTCTACAATGTTAGCTTTCAAAACGTTGTGTCCGATACCCAAGCACTCCAATCATGGTCGCTAATGTCCAGAGTTATTACCTGAAAAGAAATAAGGCTTGAGCTACACTAGCCCAGTAGGAATGCTACGCAGACAATATATGCAAGAGAAATGCGAAAGTGATAATACGACGTATGCAAAGGATAGCCCAAGCAACTAACAATCGAAATGGTTCAACAATCCGACAAACAAGCCATGAGATTTAGAATACCCCTCAACCTTTAACCATTATCATATCTCGCATATCCAAACCGTCTCGCGTTATGTGTCATGAGCCGAAGCTCCTGCCGGGCTATTCATGGGACCCCGATATCCCCTGCCAAGCACCCACCTCGAAGGTTGGGCCTTGAATAATCAATACGAGCATTAGCTCCTGCCAGAGCTATTTATGGGACCCCGATATCCCCTGCCAAGCACCCACCTCGAAGGTTGGGCCTTGAATAATCAATACGAGCATTAGCTCCTGCCAGGCTATCATGTGACCCCGATATCCCTGCCAAGCACCCACCTCGAAGGTTGGGCCTTGAATAATCAATACGAGCATTAGCTCCTGCCAGGCTATTTATGGGACCCTGATATCCCCTGCCAAGCACCCACCCGTCGATGGGCCTTGAGTGTTCACGCGTTGTGTCAACAAGTTTTGTGTGTCTCAAATTTCATAACGTTTCGTTCCATTTCAAGTTCATATGATAATTAGGACAAATTATATCGAACGAAAGTAAGGAAGTGCCAAGAACGCACAAGAGCCCAACAAGGGTGTTCAACAATGATTAGGAGGGTTTTAGAAGTACTTGGAACGAGTTGAAAGTGATCGGGGGTCAAAACAATGGGTTTCGGAACAAAACAGTAAAATCTGGAGATAAGCTCACTGTATGGATACGAAAAAAAAATCCGTATGGATACGGGTTGGTTACGAATTTTACAGCTTGTTCCGTATGGATACAGATTTTTGGCCGTATCCATACGGGAGGCTTACGAGCAGTTTTTCTGCAGATTTTCAGAAATTCAACAACAACCACAACAACAACAACAATGGATACAATTTCAAGCAAGGAAAACACTTCTATTACATGTATTGAGAGGTAGAATCCCTACCTCAAAGCCGAAGAACGAAACCCACAAAGTTACGAGCCCTAGCTCTCCGAAAACTTCGATTCGAACGGGATACGACCTCCTCGAGCTCCAATGAACGGGATACGGGCCGCAATACGCGTAGAGGTCGAAGGATTGAAGGTTATATTGGTGGGTTTTTGAGTGATTTTGGTGAGAGAGCAAGAGAGAGTGCGAGAGGCGTTGGAGAGAGAGACCGGGAGAGAGAGACGTGAGTGAGGGTGAGGGGAAAATGATCCCATGCTCCCTCATCTCCCCTATTTATACTCTTAAATCCACAAATCACATATTACCTCCTTCCACAATCAATTCCTTCGTTTTAACCCCAAATCACATAAATACAGTTATTCCATTATCCTTTTCCGAAAATTATGCATTTAATAAATATCAACTATGGATAAAATAAACACGAGTCTCTACACTTATCGTGTCCTCCCTCGTGTCCCCTCATTCCTACTTTTCATGTTAACGGCAACATGCCATAGTTTCACTCATTTTCACACACTCACACTTATCCTTTGAGCTCAAGTTATCACCTACTAAAATCCCATTACGCTAAGCCCTTTTTTTTTTTTTTAAACATGCAATCATCCCTCATAAACTTTTCATGATGACAATCGCACCTCAGGTATCAACAAGTCTTCCCACCAAACAACTTACAAAGCCGATACCAAAATAACAAACCATGATAATTGGGAAGGCTATAGAGGAAGAGAAAGACAGCAAGCACAGACACAAATACATATATATATTTTTTTTTTTGCAACCCACTCTATCAACTCAAGTTCACCGTTCTTATATGATTACTCTGTTTAATTCTAATTCCCATCAGCGGTTACCAAAACCGTTTTCATATAAATTTTTTTTTTCAATTTCCAAGCATTTGTCTTGTCTCCTTTTCCTTTGACCCAACATAAACACAGATTTCAAGTTTGAGAGTAACAACACGCAACTAAGGCATGAACAACGACATTTTACAATTTAGCTCATGGACTCATACTCATAACACTATGCATTTCTACCCCTTGCGTTGCAGCAAAATACTCACCTTCCAATTTCCTTTGCTACTACCACTCAATCTTATTCATTAGAATAACTTCAATACCACATATTTATCTAACCCCAATTTGCAATAAAACACACTTATCAACCCAAACTTCAAAGACCGATCAAGTATAGATCAACTCATCTTCACAATTTCGATAAGAAGGACACAAAATCAAATCTTTCACATAGCAAATCAACTCATTGTCATCATCAACCAAATAATATCCATATCAAATCATTCTAACGCGCCTCAATATATCGACAATGCATATTATTTACACCACACAAGTTCTAACCCAAAATGCATATCATATCACAATAGGTTGATAATCGTAGTCCATTCATCGTACCCCACGTATCTAATAAATATCTAAGCTTCAATCTTGTGCAGCGACATCAAGCAATCTAATATACGTGGATCAACAATCACGGCATCACGGACATATACACTTTATCATTTATTCAATCCCTTTTTCTCTATTTTCCATTTCAATCTTGATCTCTCATCGTATAACGTCAATCCATCATCATGTGGTTTCATAGTAATTGTTCACGTCCTCTACAGTTGTCAGTCTCAAGTCTACGTCACAGAATACCCTCGTACGCGATCTCTAAACTCAAATTCCTTAACTCACAACATCCACCTTCCCCAATCGCCAATCATCCCAAAATTTCTACCATTCCAATTCTGGGCACCGACTACATTCCACTTCATTATCAACTATAATAGATCGCATTCTTACCGCCCTAGCTTTAAACAAGTTTCTTACCCCATAAATAACATTGACCACTCGACTTGAGTCACATCCTTACAATTGTCCTTGATTTTTTATTTTTTTTACAAGAATATACCACTACTATTTTCTCATTGGCCCATTATAACGATACTACCGCGGCAATCTCAACAACGACTACATCGTTACCGAAACACTTTCTTCAAGATTAAGTAGTTATTCAAGCAAAACATTCAAAGCACCCAACCTCGAAAGACGGTTGGTTTCCCTCAGCTTAAGGTTGTAACACTTTACACCATGTCCTGATATAAAGCTGGACTTATAAAAGTCACTGTGGACAACTTTCCTACTAGTCTCATTTATAAACTTAGCGATTTTCCTACCAAGACAAGGAAACACACATCTTTGAAATATAGAAACACATACCCACAATGAACTTATCAGGCAACACCGAATCATCACGCATGCATACTCCTTATAATCTTCTTCTTTAGTCTTTTGCAACTAAAACATTCACGTCAAGGTATTCCCATCCTCAAAAGTGTGAAATCAACAAACAAGTACAAAATCTATTACTAAGATATCACCTAATCTATCCGTATTTTTTTTTTTACAGAAGGAAAATCTTTTACTGAGCCCATGTTTTAGATATTCAATCTTAAAGTCACGGTGGCCAGCCGTACTTCAAATTGAACATCCAAAAGTAGGTCCTTTAAGTCTTAGAAGATCGAGTTCTATATATATCAAATCTAGCCACATTTAGCATTCAAGATATCATTTAACATAAGCATATTAAATGCACTATACATTCAAGTTTTACCATTTTAGATAACACAGTAAAACCGATCATCACGCTCTAGTTCTTAACCTTGCTCTCAAACCAACGAATCCTTTTTGGATCCAATTCGCGAGTGAGGACGATAACTAAACACATGTTTCTATTAGAAGATGCCAAAAGTAATCCAACCCTCCAATTTTCCTTTGTCAACCAACCTTCATGAATCCCATGCACAAATCACTAAACGATTAAATTCCAAGACTCAAATCAACTCCATAATTCTTACTTTATCTTTACTGTAATTGTCTGTCTATGACTCACCAAGTCTTTCACGTAAGTGAACGATTACTCCAACACCTCACATCCCATTTACACTTCCTCGAATAGGTATATCATGCACAATCTTCAACCTCACGAGAGTTCACAAACTCAGGTTCAACTCAAATATCATGGTACCCTAACCACTCAAACCAATCCCTTGGTTAGGCCCGAATTCATACACCATACAGAAATACAAACAGATCATCTTTAAGCAAGTAGGGTCACAAAAGCATGCACTTCACATATCACGAAGCACATAAGCATGTAAGCGAAAGGCAAGTGATCGCATATACACCTTGTTCATCGATACCATGCAGTAGTCAAACATTGAATAGGACATACAACAATGCCAAGTCCTCATATCCCCTTTTACACGTGCCAACATGACTACGCCAACCACGTGATTAATGAATGCAATGTCACATTATCCAAGTGATGTCAATTCCCACAAGCACACATATGTCATACAAAAGACGTGACATTTTGAACCCATGAGACTAGAAGTCTCCCCACGGTCTCAAAGTATTCAAACCTAGATGCTCTGATACCAATTTGTCACGCCCTCGATTTTCAACATAAATAAATAATCCATTTCAATAAAAGTTCCTCACATATTATAGATAAATACCCTAAAGAGTTCCCACCTGTTTGAATTTACAAACAAAACCCCAAGATTAAAGAAATTACAATATCGGCACACCGGCCACAAAATAAACTTACTTATAAGTCCCAATCTGTTTAGAATATCACAAACGTTTTAGTAAAAAGGGATTCGAGAATATTTGGTTACAAACCCATCTCAATTCAAAAGAAAGTCAATGATGTAGACGACTAAGTAACTATAGCAGTTAGCTTCCGAAAACCCTTCACTTCCAAGCACACGATGTATACTAGCTATTGCCCCACATTTGAACCTGAAAAGAAAGATTAGGTTGAGCTACACTAGCCCAGTAGGAAATTCTTTGCCAACTTTATATGAGAACATGGTGATAAGTGCAAAGGAAGGAAAACAAGAGGATATAACTCAACGACGAAATACAATCAACTCAAAGGTATGCCAATTATTCAAGACGATCATTCTAAGATATGCTATAATCACATTATACCATATAGCTCACAATACTCTAGTAACTCAACAATTTCTGCACGACTCACTAACACTGAATTTCACCATAGGTATTTCCACCCCTTGCGTTACCGTTTAATACCACGAGGGTTACTGTGTTACCACCCCTTGCATCACGGAGTTCTCCAACAACTTGGGTCCCCGTATTACCACCCCTTGCGTTACGAGACCTCCTAAACCAACTTCCGACTCAAACACGAATTCTCACTCCATATGCAAGTCAAGACTTTTCCAAAAGAAAAACTATAGTCATACATAGAACATCTTACGATATGCCAACAATGTCACAACATGCCACAAACGTTCGCAAGTAATCAGTCAATCACAAGTTGCATCTTATTGACATTTTAACCAAGTAAACTATTATTCGTTCCATATTACTGGGAGGCCAATGGATCAAGGACAATGTCATTCAATCATAGGAAGTCAATTGAACACGATTGGAATAGGTTAGGAGACGTTCAGGAAGTGCTAGAAGTGTCCGGAGTCCAAAATAATCAAAGCAGGAACATTGGGAGGCAAAACTGCCCATAAGGCACTGGTATCGATACGGCCATAATGGCTGTATCGATACAGGATGCAAATCAGCAAAGTCCGTTCTGTTTTCATTATGTATCGATACGGCAAAAATCCCGTATCGATACGGAGAGGTCTCGAGCAGATTTTTCTACAGATTTTCTGGAATCTCAACAACATCAACAACAACTGATATAGGCACGATTTCACACCAAAATCAACACATTTACACATAAGGAAGGTAAAGAAATCCCTACCTCGATTCAATGAACGTAACCCAAGAAACTAGAACGAGCCCTAGCTCCCAACTTTTGCAATCAACCGAGATCTTCTTCCCGAGCCTCACCCAACACGATACGAGCCCGGGGTTGCGTAGAGGAGGTGAAATAAGGGTGGGTTCTTGAGAACTTTGAGGTATTTTTGTGGGTTTCAAAGAGAGAGAGAGAGATACGGTGGAGAGAGATGGAGGCCGGATGAGAGAGAAAAAAGAGGAGGAAAATTAATCTCCTACAAGCTCACTCCCCTATATATACCCTCAAATCATTAAATCACACATTCTCCCCTAAATCTTCTATTCTTTCACTTTGGTCATTAATTCAATTATCTACCGATTTATCCACATTTTCTCAATTAGGCATTTAATAAGTATCCCAAGAATTAAAATTATTCGGGTCTCTACAGAGATGGTGTCATTGGGACAAATTTTATTTTATTTTTTTATTTTTTTGTGGGGGTTTGAACAAACTTTGTCTTCGATGATTCGAACATTAATAATGTTTCATTTTGAACAAGTTTTGACTTGCCCACTAACTTAGGTGGTACATTTTGGATATATTGAAATTGATGGCGTGTTACGGTTTGGTACTGCATTGTATAATATTCATAACAACGAATTTCACATATAATCATATATGTACCAATCTGGTCGCTTAATACATGGTTAAATGTCAGCATGTGTGATAAGTAACCTTTAAAAGGAAAACATATAACGTTATATATGATCTGAATATATAATTATATAACCATATCGATCCTTAATCGTTATAACCATATAACCCTATAAAAGAATAATAAACCATAACCATATGTAACCATAGACAACCTTATATGAATTGGTCCGCGCAGCGGCCTAACAGATCTGAACATATAATGTTATTTGTACAGCAGCAGAGCGGGTGAGATCTGGAATGTGGAGAGAGAGAGCTATCAAAATGAAAAAAATTCAAAAAAAGCCGACAAGGGCGTTTTTGTCTTGTATTAATTCCTTTTTGGCTTGACAAGGGCCTAGTTTGGCAACACAAAAAATGAAAAAGAATAAAAATATATATTTTTGTCTAAGCCAAATAAGGCCCTTGTCTGAGTGAATCTAGTGGGTTACAAACTTAATAGGTAGACTTGATGGGTTACAAACATGCTATAGTGGATCTTAGACCAATTTTTTATATTTTAAAATGAAGTCTGACTTGTCCTTGGGAGTTGTGAGTGGAATTGCCAAGCCAATTAATGTTCACAACAAGATATTTGAAAACTACTAGAGGGGCAAAATAGGAAACTAAAAAACCTATCAATGCAATTATTAGGGTCCCTTAAATAGTTGGATTCCCAAAAAGGAACTCACAAGTAGGAATGGAGGGAGTACCAAAGTTGGGCCCGAACTTTGATGGGCATGCTCTAGCCCAAATTAGGCGTGTTATGTATATGGGTCTTGCTAGGGACTGCCCACTAGGCATCCCGACAACGCATAAAGTATATCGTTTCCATCGATTCGAACCGGATCAGGTACTAAAAAGTTGTACTTCACTGTTTTACCAACACAGTTGTACTTCATCTTGTGTACTCTCTCTCTCTCTCTCTCTCTCTCTCTAATCAAATCAACAAATAACTATGGGGCTTGTTCGTTTGAGAGTCTCAAAATTTTTAGTCACGGTCTCTAATAAATTTTCTCTATTTATCTTTCTTCACTCATTACTCTTAAAAATCTCCATCGAAATTCAAACCGAACAGGATTCATACGATTCTCACGTATAACTTAAATTTAGGGGTAAATAGGTTGAGTTCAGCTTAACTTTTCGGATCTTTTTTGAAAATTTTGTCGTAACTCAAAAAAATTTCGTGTTTATTAGTTTTTTGCTAAACTTTAAAGTATTCTTTTTCTACTTTTACCCAAATATTTTTGGAAAGATTCACTTTTAAGCTAAAAAATGAAAAAAAAATGGTACTTTTTTGCTTAAAAGTGGATATTTTTAGATGAGTTGATTAGCAATCTAATATAGTATCAAACCACGCAATAAATCCTGTGTACTGATAAAGAATATAAGAATATAAAGCTGAGCCCCATTCTCCCTAAATTTGTGATCTGGAATCATTTTAGGTACTTTTTTCTTTTTGTAAGCTTTTGTTTAGCTTTTCGTTATAATATTTCAAAATTAATCATCCATGTCAACGTGAGAAATCAAAAAAGTAAAAAAGCTTGTAATGTTTCATTAGAAAAAAAATTTTACTCATATTTTTTACTTTATTGGATAAACTCAAATTTAAGTACAAATTTAAATAAAAGAGTGCATTAATGGCATGATTTAAAACCTGAGAAAGAAAAATAACTTTGGAAAATTTGAATAAAATAATGTGAGTGGATTTTATTACTTTAAGTTTTCCCTTCCGGTGAAAAAATTGTACCCGGTGGAAATGCTCTAGTTGATTGGGAAAGAGACTCAAGAGAGAGAATTAGTAGGGGTGTAAACACCCCAATCCGGACCTCGAAGGGTCTTTGTCCACCTCGATGATGAAATAAAAGAAACGGAACCTTTGCGAGTTTGAATGAATGAACCCTCAGCTCCAAAACAAATCAAAAGCTCAAAAGCCCAGAGAAAGCCCAAAAGCCCTGGATTGAACCTGTAATGCCGCACGTGACATCTCTACACCGCACGGCGTACCAAAAGTCATTACGCCGCACGCAATCATGAGGTTAGCCGCACGGCATTTTGGGTAAAGTTCTGACTGGCTAAAAAAGCTGTCGGCCACGCCTATTTGAGCCACAGCTACAAAACGGCTCAGCCGAAAGCACACTTCTGGCCCGCCCAGAAAATACCTCCAACATTTGAATTTCAAAATCCATGGCTCTTGCCTATAAATACACCCCTCCACTCAAGGGAAAAGGGCCCCTTGATCACCATTATACCCTTTCTCTCTCTTCTTGCTTTCACACCCATTTCCCATTTCCAAGTCTTGAGAATGTTGCTCCCAAAAGACATTCTCTAGGCCTTTTACTCCATTTTTCTCCTCACCATTAAAGTTAGTTCCTTACTAACTTTGAGACCCCAACCACCCAATACACCCATCTATTACACACACACCCATACTTCTCTTTCCTTTTCCAACCTTGCCGACGTCCATCCACCATCATCCATCTTCATTCAAGCTCAAGATCAAAGGTAAAAACCAAGTTTCCTTGGGCTAGGCTCTGCCCTGGCCCTGAGGGGACTCTTCTATCTTCAGGTCCAACCCTTTTGGTTAGGATCTGACCCAAAAATCATTTTTACAAAGCAAAACTAGTTTTCTGTGCTGGGTACGCTACGCCGCGCGGCGCTTTGAAGCGTCGCACGGCGTAGTGGACTCGCACGCACGGTATTTTATCTAACTACTGTTTTCTTGTTCAAACTGTCTGGATCACGATCGTCAGTTGCTGGATCTGTTTCTGTACACCAAAAGCAGTCTCGAAATGAGACCATATCTACAAGCCATATTTTAAACTCTATAGATCTTTTCAAAATGAACAAATGTATCAAAATGGTTTTCTACTCGTGGCTTGGAAGAATGGTACAGTTCTGAGATGATCTGATGGCCGTGAGCTTTCTGAAGTTTTAAAAATATCACCGTGCATCATACTGGGTATACCGTGCGAGGCTTTATAAAATGACAAAAGTTTGATGACAAGGTCAGAACCACGCACGGTATATCAGAAGGCCGCGCGTCATAAAGTGGTGTGCCGTGTGACAGAGGGTGGTGATCCAGATAGCTTGTTTATACGTTTTTCTTATTTATGTTATCATCGCAACATCCTT
The DNA here is from genome assembly GCA_018127125.1 of Rhododendron griersonianum. Classification (NCBI taxonomy): domain Eukaryota; kingdom Viridiplantae; phylum Streptophyta; class Magnoliopsida; order Ericales; family Ericaceae; genus Rhododendron; species Rhododendron griersonianum. Next base: position 12,170,891 of record CM030792.1, on the reverse strand, counting down.
TATCATTTATGTACAGTAAGCACCACTCGCACGGCAATGTGATATATTCTATCTTGTTCCCTTTTCCCCGTATGTGTTTTTAAGGTTTTCCGAATGGTATTAAATCCTCCATTTAAAATGCCTAGTAGAGACCGGTTTTCACCGGGCGAGCGGGGTGCTTTTTTAACAAAACCTTCCCCGCTCGTAACGTGGCCCCCGAATCCAAAATCTCAATGGTTTCGCTAGATCAAAAGCCTTTCTTTTCAAAACAAACTCTCGGTTTCTCGGATCATCCATCTCAAAAATCTGGGTGGCAACTCTTCGAACGCGCCGGGCGCGGGAGCCCACAGTGGCGACTCTGCTGGGGACTTTTATTCAATACTTTTAAAAAAAAAGATAAAAGAGTGTTGAATAATCAAGAGGGCCAAACTCGAAAGGTATTTTATTTAGGGGGCTTAATGCAATTTGAAAAACTTAAACTTTCTTTTACACTATGCACCACACAAGCCTCGCTAGCGTGTCTCGGCAATTTTGCCCGGTTTACCGGTGACAAGCTCTCCCGGGATGCTTAGCAACCCTCGACTATGATGGGCCATCGTGCTGTTCGACCATTGTCTTGCAATACACTTGACATGGGGTAGTACATCTTGGCTCTAGTCCGGGGAACCCTTCTGAGACCAAAACCGGCCTATGCACCCGTACATAACCCTAGAACCTTCCCAACTAGGACAGGAACCCATGGCTAGGACTTATGTGATATATCCTGTTTATGTGTATTTCTTTTCCGTACATGCATATCATTCACGCATCATTGCATCTTGCAGGCTAGAGGATTAGGCTCCCTTAGAATTCTTTAGGATTTTTCGGTCGGTCTAGGAGACCATAAATCCATGGAGGTTGCGATACCTCTGGTGTTTGCCGTGCCCGAACGGCTCCCTTGACTTTGGACTAACCCTGAAGGTATGCGTATCTGGATTATGATGGTCACATTGCTTTGCCACGGATGGTCAAGGTAAGGAGATTGGCTCTGGTTCCAAAGCGATTGGAATTTAACCTGCCTGACAGTACCTACCCAGGCCATCAGAAATCTTCTGTACGAATGCCTCAAGTGAGATTCAAGTCACGGTAGGTCTTAGGATTCAGGAGACGCGTAGAAGGTAGGACAGACACTCGGGATGGGTTCTGAGTTACTCTCTTTTGCCTTGTTGCCAGTTCAGAAACATTAGACACCTGCGAAAAGAAGAGGCTATACCCAATTGGTTTCGTCCGTCCCGAAGATTGGTTCGCATAGATACCCTGGAAGAAACCCAACTGTTTGAGGTCCACATAGAACAGGAAGGGCAGTCGTCATTAGCAGTTTCGCCAAGATTAGCAATACAAGAGTCTCTAGCAGAACTGTCACCTGAAAGTCCCTTGCTAATGGCTGATCAAGGAAATGGGGTAGAAGAATTTAGACAGAACATGGCCACCATGGACACCCAGTTTAGGCAATCCCTTGCTGGCATGGATACATAACTCAAAGCCTCGGTTGCATCCATGAAAAACGACATGAATATGATAATGGAGTCTATGCAGGAGATTTGTGACAAGCTCTTAGTTAAGACTGACATACCCAAGGGTGAGACACCAGCCAAAGATACACCAGCAGTTGATCCCAATTTAGCTGCCCTTATGGCTAAAATTGGTAAGTTGGAAGAATCTATGCAAGAAAATAAGCGATTAGGAAGGGGCGAAATTGACATGAACAAATTATGTTTGTTCCCCAACGCTAAGTTACCAGAGAAGTTCAAAGGCGTGGATTTTACAAAGTTTGATGGTACCGGAGATCCAAAGGCTCACCTCCAAGGGTATGTTGGTTCACTCACCATGAGGGGGATTGAAAAGGAAGCCATGGCTCAGCTATTCCATGAATCTCTGTCGGGACCGGCCCTGCAATGGTTTCTTACTCTTGAACCCTCTAAGAAAAGGACCTGGGAAAACATTGGGACAACATTTGTGGCTCAATATGATTTCAACGTCGATTTAAAGATGACCACAAGGGAACTAGAGAGCACCAAGATGTGCGAGAAAGAAAGTTTCGCTAATTTTGTAAAGCGTTGGAGGGCTAAGGCCGCTCAAATGCAAAACAAACTAGATTTGAAGGAACAGATAAGGATCATCACCAAGAACCTACCAAGCTCTTTTGCCCCATACATGGTCCTCTCCCAGGCAGCCCCAAATTTTGAAACTTTCTATGACTCGGGCTTGGCTGTAGAGGAGGCCCTACGAGATGGTACATTGGAGAAGAAGGAATCAGGAGCAAAGTCCAAAAGGGTATATTCAGGGAACAGCAATGTCCTCTTCGGGAATACCAATCAGGCTGGAACTTCATCCACCAAACCGGCAGAAGTAAACCAAATTTCTGAAAAATCAAAGTCCCAACATAGAGTCTTTACCCAGTTTAGCACTCCTAGATCCGCCTTACTCAAGAAGCTTACCGAAGTAGGAGTGCTGAACCCACTCCCGCCACCACAAACCATTCCACCTAACCTGAACCAGAGTGTTTACCGTGATTTCCACCAAATGCATGGCCACACCACTGACAACTGTATCCGCCTCCGTCATGAGATTCAAAACCTCATCGACAATAAAATCATTGATACCCCTCCTTCAGACAAACCAAACACCATGACAAATCCCTTGCCACAACATAATACCCCATTCCATATCAACCAAATCACCCAAACCAAAAGCCAAAACTTTGATCCTACCCCTTTCATCATCCCTGATACCGAACCAAAGCCTATTGTGGAAATTCCCGAAGAGACTGCTCTCTGTTTCCTTTGGGAATGGAGAGATTTGATTGCTGATTGGGAGGAATTCGAAGCCGCCAACTTTCAAGGAGACGTGAACCCATTCTTTGAGCCTGGATGGGAAATCGATTGGCAAAGCATTCATGCTGACCCTCTTGATGGGTTTTCTCTGCACATGATGTTCGAAAACCAAAATGGAAACTTCCCAGGGATGCCTGAATGGGAATGGTGCCCGATCCCGGATGAATACCAACTCCTGGCCTGGAATGATCCTCTGGATACCTTCTCTATACCCATGCTATTCACAGAAGAATACCAACCTCAGATAATGGCCTACAACTGACCCGAGCCTGCTCTGTTTCAACCAAATCCCTCCTACCTCCACGACCCATACAACAATGTAGGTCTCGCCCCATACCCAGAACCGCCGGGGCCCGAAGAAGATGTGGCTAGTAATGAGTTTGACCCAATGGACTACCTGGCCGATGAAGTTAAGTCAGAATCATCCGTTACTTTCCCAAAGGATGCTGATGTTGCCATGATGAATTTGTGGGAAGATAAACCGGGAGCTAAGACAAATCTGTGGGGAAATACAGAGATCATCAACATAAAGGTGGGAAATGAAGAATGGATCGTAAACAGGGCGGTGGCAGAAGCTGAGAAATGGAAGCCCGAGGATCTGTGGGAAGATCTGGTTATCGCTGATTTGGCTGCCAATCTCCAAGACACCACTATTGGAAACAAATGCAAGGCCCTTGCTGATTTGTGGGACGAAGAGTCTAAGTACCGACAGATTGGTCAATTGACCAGGAGTGGTCGAATCTATCAACCTCCTAACCTTCAAATCGGAGAATCCTCCAACCCTCTAGCTCCACTGACCAAAGAACCTTCTAACCCGTTCGTCACCCCAATCAAAGATATTTTCCAACCCTTTGCCCCACCAACTAAGGAGCCTTCTCGCCCTGAGAAAAACCCTGAAGGAATGATCAAGCGCCAACTTGAACAGACTCAAGCCAAAATGTCTGTTTGGGACGTGCTCGTTCACTCCACCCGCCATCGCGAAAGACTCATCCAAGCCCTCTCTCACCTAAAAGTTCCTTCCACCATAACCCCTGACGAACTCGTAGCACTCATCAAAACCATACCCGTCAAACATGCCATTACCTTCACTGATCGAGATTTGCCCGCTGAAGGAACTGATCACAATCGGCCACTCCATGTCACTCTGAAATGCCACGGAAAATGGGTACCAGTGATCTTGATTGATAATGGGTCAGCAATCAATGTTTGTCCACTCCGTGTTGCCTATTGCTTGGGATACAAAAATAATGATTTCTCTCCATCAGAAGTCAAAGTTCGGGCATATGACAACACCCGTCGGGATGTGGTTGGAACCCTCTTGCTTCCTATGACTTTCGGACCTTACCAAACGGAGGTTGAGTTCCATGTGGTAAACATTCCCGCATCCTTCAACCTACTAATGGGTAGACCTTGGATGCATCGGCCTGACATCATGGCAGTCTCTTCAACACTTCATCAGAAAATTAGACTGGGACTTGAGACTGGGATGCTCACTATTCATGGCGACTCTGGGATTTGCACTCCTGTGGAAGACAATGCCCCACTCTTGGAGATACAACACGGAGAAGAGGACATTGCTTTAGGCGGCTTCTCTCTTGACACTTCTAATTCTGTTTTCACTGTCAAGATCGATGATGACTTCGTCATCAGTAATGTCGCCATAAAGATAATGAAGAAGATGTTCTACATGCCAGGTTTGGGGTTGGGAAAGAATCTCCAAGGGCCAGCACAGTTTGAAGAACGGGGAACTTTAACTCGCATAGCAAGCTTGGGATACCACCCTTCGGAGGACAAGAAAGAAAAGAAGGGAGATAGATTGGAGGATTATTTTGTCAAAGAGAAGGCAAAGTAGATTTACCAAGGACAGCCGAAACCATTCTAGGACAAAGAAAACAACACCTTCTTACCGGGGTTTGAGATATTCGCTAATGATGTTTGGCCAGAAAGTGATGAAAAATTAGAAGCAGTGATCAAACAAGCAAAGATAACTGACTGGGTTGAAACTTTTGCCCTAGGTAGCCTGGCGACCTTATTTGGGGAAGACGAACCATTGGGTATAGCCATGGAAGCAGAAGTGCAGATGCTAGGGCAGGAGGCCCCCGAAGACCCGACTTCACTTATCATGGATGCCGCTGGGGATTATAAGAATTGGACTTTCATACCAAGTGCAACTAGTCATGAGCCTGAGTTTGAAACTGAGTCCTTTGAGTCTTCTGAGTCTTCCGAGTCTTCTGAGTCTGTTGAGTCTGAGTCGGTGCCTCCTGGCCCAACTCCTCAGAGTCTGTATTTTGAATTTGAGTCTACCCGTGTGTATGGTGCCCCCGAGGCCTCTGCTTATGATGAAATAAATGAATCTAGTTCCGCTTACTTCCCTGACTTTGAAATAAATTGTGTTGACCCCGATGATGAAGAGATCGATTTCGATGGGGAAATTCCTAAAGAAATTCAGTCCCTAATCGAAAGGGAAGACGAAAGGCATGCTCAGCCTGTAAAAGAAGAGGTTGTTTCAATATACTTGAGGGATGAAAGGAATCCCCGAATGGTTCAGATCGGTTCCGCGCTGTCAGAAGAAGAGCACCAGGCTCTCGTAAATTTTGCTAAAAGAATTCGAAGATGTTTTTGCGTGGTCGCGCGCTGACTTGCCCGGAATCGATCCTGAAATCGTAGAACACCGGATTCCCCTCTATCCTGACGCAAAACCAGTAAAGCAGAAACTGAGACGTATGAGGCCCGATTTGGTGCTTAAGATAAAAGAGGAGGTAACCAAACAAATCAATGCTGGGTTCCTAACAGTAACTAAATACCCCCGGTGGGTCATAAACATTGTTCCCGTTCCAAAAAGGATGGCAAAATCAGGGTCTGTGTGGACTTCAGGGACCTAAACAAAGCTACCCCTAAGGATGACTTCCCTCTGCCGCACATTGACGTGCTAGTTGACAACACCGCAGGACACGTTTTGCTTTCTTTTATGGATGGTTTCTCAGGGTATAACCAGATCCTCATGGCCCCGGAAGACCGAGAGAAAACCACATTCGTCACTGAGTGGGGAACTTATTGCTATCGGGTCATGCCTTTTGGGCTGAAGAACGCTGGCTCCACCTATCAGCGAGCTGCTATAACCTTGTTACACGATATGATTCATAAAGAGGTGGAGGTTTACGTTGACGACATGATCGTTAAGGCAAAGGAGCGGGAAGGCCACTTACCCGCGCTCAGAAAGTTCTTCGGAAGGATAAGGAGGTACAGGATGCTCCTTAACCCGGCTAAATGCACGTTCGGAGTCACTACAGGAAAAATGCTCGGGTTTATGATCACCACTCGTGGCATCGAAATCGATCCGTCAAAGATTAAGGCCATTCTGGAAATGGAACCACCGCGGACAGAGAAGGACGTAAGGAGTTTCCTCGGCAAAGTGCAGTTCATCAGCCGGTTTATTGCAAAATTGACTTCAACATGTGAACCCATATTTCGCCTGCTCAAGAAAGGAACACCATTTGTATGGGACGACAGATGTCAGCAAGCCTTCGAGGCCATCAAAGCCTATCTAAGGAGTCCACCAGTCTTGATGCCACCAGAACCAGGAAAACCTTTGATCCTATACTTGTCAGTCACTCCGTCTTCCATGGGGTGTATGCTGGCACAGGAAGGAGACGATGGGATTGAAAGAGCTGTCTACTACCTCAGCAAAAAGATGGTCGGATCCGAGGAACGCTATACTCCCTTAGAAAAGACTTGTTGGGCACTCGTTTGGGCTTCCAGAAAGTTAAGACATTACATGCTGGCCTACTCGGTAAGGTTGATATCCCGAATGGATCATTTGAAGTACTTATTCGAGAAGCCGGCACTTACAGGAAGAATGGCACGATGGCTATTGATGCTGGCAGAATTTGAATTAAAGTATGTCACCAGAAAGTCAGTAAAAGGAAGAGCTGTCGCTGAATTCTTGGCCAACTGCCCAGTCGAAGGAGGGGAGGATGCAGAATTTGAGTTCCCGGATGAAGACATAATGACCGTAACCGAAGACGTGTGGCGGTTGTATTTTGACGGAGCGGCCAATCAGAAAGGATTTGGGATCGGTGTGCTATTGATTTCGCTGGATGGGTCGCACATCCCACTTGCATTCAAGCTTAACTTCGAAGTCACCAACAATCAAGCGGAATACGAAGCTTGTATTGTAGGCATGGAAGCGGCCATTGAAATCGGTATAGAGAAATTGGAAGTCGTGGGAGACTCAAACTTGGTTGTCTCTCAAGCAAACGGTGATTGGAAGGTCAAGGAAGAGAAGTTAAAGTCGTACCATCAAGACCTCAAAAATCTCATTCCCCATTTCAGTAAAGTAACTTTCACTCATGTCCCGAGACTCAGAAATCAATTCGCCGATGCCTTGGCAACATTGGCCTCTATGGTCGAAATCTCTGTCGGTGTAAAGCTAAGGCCAATTGTGATCGAGCAAAGGGACATCCCGGTATACCAGCACGTCATGGTCATCAATGAGCCCGAAGATGGTCACCCTTGGTTTTACGATATCTGGAGATTCATGGAAAGGGAATAGTACCCCACTGAAGCTAGCGAGAAAGACAGGATCGCTCTTCGGAGAATGGCAGCTCAATACATCATTTGTGGAGGAAACCTATACCGAAGATCTCACTGTGGTACCCACAAGCTGTGTATTCATGGTGATGAGACAAGAAGAGTGATGGAGGAAGTTCACGAGGGCGTATGCGGTCCTCACATGAATGGTATGATGCTTGCCAAAAAGATTTTGAGACAGGGCTACTTTTGGTCCACCATGGAGACGGAATATGTGGAATGCATACGACGTTGTCATAAGTGCCAGATTCACGCTAACCTCACGCATGTCCCACCACATGAATTGCAGCAAACAACCTCGCCGTGGCCTTTCTCAACATGGGGTATTGATGTCATTGGAAGGATTGTGCCAGCCGCCTCTAATGGCCATAAGTTCATCCTAGTGGCCATTGATTACTTCACGAAATGGGTGGAGGCAGCCTCGTATGCAACCCTGACCGCAGTTCAAGTCGCACACTTTATCAAGCAAAATGTCATCTATCAGTATTGGGTCCCACAGGCATTCGTGTCCGATAATGGGGTTCATTTCAAAGGTCGAGCTAGGGAAGTCTTGGAGGAGTTCCAGATCCAAGTACATAAATCAACAACCTATCGACCGCAGACCAATGGGGCAGTGGAAGCAGCCAACAAAACAATCAAAACCATCCTGGAGAAGACCATTCAGTGTGCGAGAGATTGGCACGAACAACTACCGTTGGCATTATGGGGATATCGCACGTCCGTACGTACACCAACAGGGACAACCCCGTACTCCTTGGTTTACGGTATAAAGGATGTACTTCCCATAGAGTTAGAGGTTCCATCCCTCCGAACTATGATCGAATGTAATGTCCGAGAGGCAGACTGGCTGAGCAACCGATTTGAAGAACTTATGTTGTTCGATGAGCGCCGCCTAAGGGCGCTTTACCATATTCAGGGATATCAAAGGAGAATCGCGCGCGCGTTCAATAAAAAGGTAAAGCCCAGGGATTTAGCAGAAGGCGACATGGTTTTGAAGGAAATCCGGGCACCAGTCTATGATCCACGAGGAAAGTTCCGACCAAAGTGGTCCGGGCCTTATATCATCAAGACCATCCTATCTGGAGGAGCTACGCAACTCATTGACTTGGACGGAAACGAATTCTCGACCCTGGTCAACCTGGATCAACTCAAGCGCTACTACCCCTGAGAGAAGCTCGCTGGGCTGAAAGCTGCAAGGGCAGCCAGTTCCAGGCAAAAATTAGAGCAGAAGCCTGCTATGATGAAAACCCGCAAGGGCATCTTAGGCAAAAGTTAAGGCATACAATGAACGAGCTCGCTAGGCCGAAAACCCGAAAGGGCGGTACTAGGCAAAAATTAGAGCGCAAAAGGATAGTGTCAAAACCAGAGCGAACCCTATCCTTGAACTACGTCATGACCTGATTCCTTCACCCAAAAAGGATACGTAGGCAGCCTCACTATGAGACTCGGTCACAATCAATCAAAACAAAATCCAAGATGACAGAATTCAGAAAGGTGGAATCAGAGAGGGGGAGACCCTCTGTAACTCACTTTATTGAAATAACTGCTTCTAATACATAGGGCTGAGCGTGATTTTCGAAAATAAAAGTGCAATACAATAAAATGGGGGTCCACGATTTATTCAAGGGTCAGGGTAGTAAGATCGAGTCAGTTTCCTTGGGCTCCCGCCCTTGCAGCAATGTCCCTCCTGACCCATTTCCTGTAACTCCCACACACTGCCACAGATGGGTAAGGATGAGCATCAGTCACCTCGCAAGACCTCCAGAATCGCTGTTAATTGCAAAGAGCCAAATGGCGGAAGAAAGGCAGAACTACATCCACCAGAACCTCTGCAGGAGCCTCCTGTCTCAAACCAAGCTGACGCTGAATCCGATAAGGGATGTAGAAGGTAAAAGCCTCCAGACCAACAAGAACCACCCACTGAGGGCCCATATAGTGTACAGTCATAGGCGGAAGGTCAAGCCATGAGCATCTCCAGGAAATAGTCTCAGCCCGCTGACGTTTGAAGAAGTTGACCCACTCGAAAGCTCGCCTGTCTGCAAATTCAAAGCACCGAGAGGACAATAACCTAGCCTCATACACCAAGTTGCCAGGAGGGAGAGTCAGCACATTCACCTTGTCGCAAAGCCAAATCTGCCAAAGAGAGAAAATAAGTGAGAAACCGTAGAAAGCCAAGCTAAACATTGAAGAAAAATGAGAAAAGCTCGATGAGGTGAAAACTAACCTGTAAGAGAAGGGGGCTGCCTCCAAAAGTCTCGGTCTCTCCAGAATGAACCTTGTCCAAGCCCATCAATGTTTCAGCCAATACCATGGGAATCACATCCTTCTGAGCTTCAATCTGCACCGCAATGCTGACCAACGCCGAGCTAGCGTGGCCAGTGGAAGGAATCAAGAAGTAAGCAGCAAGTAAGCACATGCAAAGAGCGGTCATGCGCGGAGTATGGTAGGTTGTGTCCACTAGGTTACCAAGAGGAGAGAACATCTCAATAAGGCGCATCACGTTGAGGTGACCGTTGCTAACCAAGTAACGAGCAACACCGTCATTCAACCCTAGAGAGGCAGCAAGAACCTTGGACATGTTCTCGCGCACAGGAGGGACAATCACCTCTCCAGAGCCAAAGCCGCCAAGATAGGCGCGGAACTCTTCAATTGTGGGGCAAAGCTCTTGTTCACCGAAGCGGAATACGTGCACCTCTGGGTCCCAAAGACTTGTGGCAGCCCTCAAGAGCTCGGAACGAAGGCGGATGTTACGAAGGTATCTCATGGAGTAGAGACCATGCGCTCGAAAGTTGAGCCAATCGACCCCCTCCATGGAAACCAACCATGGCCGTAGTGAACCGGTGAGAGAAAGAGCCATTGGGAGGAAGTGAAGGTTGGAGGAAGGTGAAAGACTAAGAGAGATATGGTTAGTATGAGACCTAAGGCCTGAATTTATAAGAGGGATAAAGGAGACAACTTCAACTTTCAAAAGAGTCTTGGGTTCCAAAAGTGCAAATTTTCCATAAGTCTTGCATGGGGAAAAGCTTGGTCATGCCCTAAAAGAACAAAGCAGACATGCACTGGCTCGGAAATGTTATAGAATAGGTCAAACTTCAACCTTCGTGCAATCTGTCTTGGGAAACAGCAAATGGCAGAATGTCAGGAAAATAGTGCCGCACGGCATATCGGAGTAACGCACGGCATAATAGATCCAAGGGAAAAGTCACGGCATAACACGGATACGCCGCGGGATCAGATAAAACCACGCGCGGCATTTTGAAGCCCCGCACGGCATATCAAGTCCGCATTTCTGCAGACTTTGACAGCAGAGGTTTGAAACCAATTCGAGGCACTCGCAGGCATCACCACCTCCCAGAACACACTTCAATGGGTATTTGGGACTTCGGGGAAGTTCCACTTCGAGTCAACTCTCAAAATTCGATGTAATGACACCGAAAAGTCAATAAAATCCGTTTCTTAAGCCGTGTCAAGGTATCGAAGTCCATTTCAAGTCGTTCCAAGCTGATCTTTCGAGTCCCACAGGTCATAATGGTCAAAAGTGACCTGGTCCAAGTTCCGTTTCGAGGTCAAAGTCAAAATTTGAGAAAGTCACCCTCTAAAGTCAACGTTTTCTTGCTTTTCAAGCAGTTTTCAAGCGCTTTTCAAACGAGAGCTTGAGTTTTCTAGCCACGTGTCGAATGTTAAGGGTCGTTATTGATATACGAGGGTCCACGACAAGGGCATCCTTATAAATTCTTGTATAAAGTGCCAACATTTTCAAAATTATTCGTTTACCTTCTTTGATTTCTATTCCAACGTCAATATACCTATGTCCCAACACTATTGCTCATCACAAAGCTTGAGTTCGCTTCAGTTTATGGCCAAAGACTGGTTGCACGCATTGGTTAAATGTTTCAGTTGTTCAAATCTTCTTTATATAAATGACAATAAGAGGAATTGAATGAACATTGAAAGAATAAATTTTTCTATATATAATCTCCAGAATATCCATGAGTCGAAGTACAAGAAGGCGTGCAAGCCCAATGCTTAAAAATCCTATCTACTGAGGGTAAACAGGCACCCTTCCAAAAGAAGCACGCAAGCTCCACAAAAAGGCAAAAGCAAAGCAAACAAAAGAGGGAGCTCAGCTCTCATCCTCGTCCTCGTCCTCGTCCTCACCCTCCTCGTCGTCCTCCCCGGAGACCTCCTCCGCCTGGGAACTGGCCGCCTCCTATGTACCCGTCACCCGGGGCACAGTGTTCCCTGAGGTGTCCTCTAGGTCGACGTCTGTGGGCTCCTCGGTCTCGTCGGAGACGTCGATAGGCTCGTCCTCCGTCTCCCCAGAAAGTCGTGGCCTCTTCGACGGAGGCTCCTCCCGAGAGCCAGCAGAGGAAGCCTGTGGCGGTTGCATGCGCACAGACTTCCTGCGCAGCCCGCGTGAAGCCCCTCCTCTAGCCTGCAATAACACGACATTCATCATTGGCATCGTAATCATAATATAGGCAATAAGAAATAAAAGCAAAGGGTTTGAGAGCCTTACCATCGTCCCGCCAGCACGAAGAAGCACCTCTGCGGCATGGCCCATGGCGTACTGCCTCACCAACTGCTCCAGGCCCATCATGGCCTCCGCCATCTCCCTCACGTACTCCGGAGTCGCCTGCACAATAGGTAAATTGATTAGAATGTATAGTGATAATAGCAAGTGCGTGCAAAAGGCGAAAGAATATGAAGTCATACCTGAGCAAGAAACTCCGGAACTGCAACTGTGGGACGTGGCACCACCACTACACCAGAAACCCCCTGGGCAGTCGTCACGTCCACAGTCCAGGAGAGTCGGGGCAAGCTAACCCCGCTCGGACCTGCGTCGTCGCCCTGACCACCACCACAACCACCTTCGCGCCCTCTTCCTCTTCCTCTCCCTCTCCCTCCTCTCCTTCCTCGTCCACCTCTACCGCCTGCACCACCTGACGCTCGAAGCGTCGCCTCCCAAGCAGCAGCTCGTACCCCGAAGCTCGGCATCAAGTACCGAGCCCGGTACTCGGAGTAGTCAGCGTCCGCCTGGAAAAGCGGCTCCAGCTCAGGGTCCGGTCGCACAAACCGCTCGACCTCCTCCCTAGTGTACAAGCTCGTCCTCTGCACCAAAGCAGGAAGGGGACCAGGGACTCGAAAAACGTCCAGCCTCAACGACTGACGTGACACCCGGTCACCCAGGTACCACTGCCAGTCGTAAGGGGACTCGAGAAGCACCCTCCCCCTCGTCACCTCCCTACTCCGGACCAAGTAAGGGAGCTCGCAGCGGTCCCACACACGCCAGCGAACCTGCAATCAAGGATATACAACATTAGCATGAGATTCGAATAAGAACTATCAACAGATAGTAGCATGCGAGGTGTAGTCATACCCTGTCAGGACGAAGCTCGTCCAGAAAGAGGCGGTAGGCGTTCAGGTCGCCCTTCCCCTTTTTCACTCCCCGGAACTCCTTGGACCAACGCAGAGCTCGGGGAAGTACTGTGTCACTAGGGCAGGAGGTCTCGGGAGGGTACATGTCCAGTACCTCAAACGTCCACAGCTGTAGAATTAAACATTAAGGATTAGCACAGAATATGCAATAAGTAAATGGAAAGACAAATAAGTGCAAGAGAAGTTTGAAATGTATCTCCCAGACTCTCCAGTAGCCGTCGAGGCTCTTCCCCGCTCCTCGGGAAAGAGACCCCATGAAGGCGTAGCACGCCCCAAAAGCCGCGCCGCTCCAGTCAAAGCGGGCTATCTCCCCGACGTCCCTCAAGGCCGGTAGGAGCGAAAGGTGCACTCGGTTGTGCCTGTTGGGAAACAGGGACGCACCAAGCAAGTACAACAAGAAGCACCGCGCCATCTGCTCCTCTTGCACCCTGTCTGTCGGGAGCTCCTCCGTCCAAAACTCCAAAAGCTAGGCGTACTGGGCGTCCTCCCTCTCTGCCCTCATCACGTACCCCAGCATCTCCCACTAGAACACCGTGCTCCTCCCTGTAACAGCGTCGTAGGGGATAGGGTCGCCCCCAACCCTCAGACCAGTGATCGCCGCAAAGTCCAGGGGCGTCACCGTCAGCTCACCGAAAAGGAAGTGGAACGTATTCGTCGTGTCCCACCACCTCTCGGCAAGTGCCCTCACCACCTGGCGATCATTGCTCGCCCTCGTCAGCACACTAACAAACTCCCCGAAGCCCGTCTGCCTCACTATCTCTCTCACGGCCTCGAGGAGCCTCTCCCAAAACGTCGGCACGTCGGCCGCACCTCCGTAGCACGAGATGGTGATCACCTGTTGCAATAAGTTGATAATATTCAGTAAAACAGGCATGCTATTCAAGGCAAATACGATATTCAAATAAGGAAATGAAAGTACGATACATTGAAATTCGAAATGCAAGTGTTTAAAGTATACCTCGTCTCGGTGCAAGGAAAGGTGCTGTTGTGGGTCCCTTAGGACCAGGGCCTCGTCGTACGAAGGCCGCTCCGGCCTGTAGGCATCTAGAAGGGTATGGACTACCACGTGCTGAAAGGGCATGTAGGACTCCGCCACTTAAGCTCCTCGCCCCTTCAGGGCCTCCGTCGCCTCCTCCACGACACTCCTCCGAGGGGTTGTCTCACCTCCAGCTGCCTCCTCCTCTACTCCCTATGGCTCTCCGGCGGCCCCGGTCTCCAGCTCAGCCTGGAGTGCTCTCTCCCGAGCCTCGAGTAAAGCCTCTGCCAACCCCGGCACTCCCCGAAAGGTCTCGATCAGGTCGTCAAGAGACGCCACCTCTAAGTAGTCACTCAACCCTATGGGTCGTGATGATCCTGCACCCTCACCACTACCGACAAACAAAGCCGGTGTCTCCCTCTCCTCCACCAACTCCTCCTCGACAACAGGGCCCTTCCCCAAGTCAGTCCGGGGCTCTCTCACAAGAGAAGCCTCTGTCTCCACCTCCACTCCGTCAAGTCCGTCGCCACCATGAGCCTCCGTGGCCCTCTCCTCTAAACCAACCGCGCCCTCCACTCGGCCCGTAGCCTCGTCCTCACCCCTAGACTCCACTGCACCCGGAGTCTCCGTCTCCTGGCCAAAGCCGGCCAACACCCTACTGCCGCCGTCACCACTGTCACTGCCGCCCACTGCAGCAACCGAGGCCGCCGCCTCCTCGGCCATGGCCAACTGGGCCGGGACCCCCATAGTCTCCGGCATCTCCCCGACCACCGTGTTACTCTCCAAGGGGGCTGGGAGCGGTGTAACCTCAACCCGCGGGGGATGATCACCCCCGGGTGTATCTGTGCCGTCCATAATCAGTCGAAAGAGAGAGATATGTGAGAGAGAAAGAGAGCAGACGAGAGAGAGAGAGGGCAGTCGAGAGAGAGAGCAGACGAGAGAGAGAGGGCAGTCGAGTCGAGAGAGATGTGTGCGAGAGAGAGAAATGATCGAGAGAGAGACCACAGAGAGAGAGAGAGAGCAGACGAGAGAGAGGAGGGAAATTTCGAACGGTGGGGCGTATCGTATACGCCTCACCCGTATATACCCCTCTCGAACCGGTTCGTCTGGAATTAATTCAGACCGGGTTTGAAGCAAGATGTGCCACGCGGCATATCGGGAAGAGCGCGCGGCATAATAACTTAACTGTATGAAATTTCTCGAGTTGCCACGACGCACGGCTTTTTGTATACTACGCACGGCATACTGAGTTAGTTCAACAGTTTGGATTCTGAAGGCAGCTCCTGACAACGGCATTTGCATTCGAGTTTGTTCGTATATAGAAAAGCAGAAAAAGCGGACAAACAGTAGCAAGAAAGAAGGTTTTCCATTTCATAAAACCCGAGGCCACCCTCGGGATTGTCATTACATCATTCAAAAAGGAAAAAAAAAAAAAAGAACAACAAAAGAAAAACAGAAAAACATCCTACTGCTCTTCTTTTTCCTCTTCTTCTTCTTCTTCTTCTTCCGGACCCTCCACCTCAATCGTCAGATGCGTCGTTTGCCCCGTCCGAACGGTCGTCGGAACCGTTCGGATTCCCTTCGGAATCCTCTGCGGTATCGCTGGAAAAGCACTCCGGTGCAAACCACGCGTCGCTCTTGTCATCCTGCTGGTCGTACACAAAGTCCTGCAGGTTGGACACCGCACGACGGAGAGTGCGGATGGTGGAGATCAACTTTGAGATTTGAGTGTTGAGTTGCTCAATCTCACCGCGATAGAAGGCCATCTCGGTCTCCAATGCAGCCATACGTGCAGCAAGGCTATTGTTTGCCATATTCTAATCTGTTTTTGACGGGGAAGAAGCAAGGAGATGAAAAGATTTGGGGAGTTTTCGGTGAGAGTGCATGAAATGGAGCCCCCCATCCCTTAAAAAGCAGTTCCAGCCAACGAAAGGGCACGCCGGTATTAATGGGCACCTTTAAGTCAGCCAACTGACCTCGGAAATCGAAGGGGTGCATGGAAATTCGAAACGCCGCGCGCCATACTGAAGACCCGCACGGCATTATGGCTTTAGAGGATTAAATTTGTTTTCTTGGAAATTGATCAACCTAGCCACCAAAATCATCTCGGAAATCAAATACTTCAGCCGTCTTACAGCAGAAATCTTTTAGAACGACGTAAATTAATTATGGGATTATTTGATTCTCGTCCCCCGGGACTCGCAAAGTTTCCCGTCCCCCGAGGACTCGTCGTATTCGCCAAATTCGCGTTACTCGTCTCAAATCAAATTTTACCTTCCAAGGGCTCGTCTCAAATCAAATTTTGCCTCCTGAGGGCTCGTCTCAAACTCTTGTCTCAAATTTTTAGCCTCCTAAAGGCTCGCTTTACATTTTTCACGACACCCTCAATCTTCTACTGCATGGTTTTACTTATTGTCCTCCGGGACTTGTTTCGCTTGCACCGTCCCAATTGAACTACGTTGGTCTGATCCCTACAAACGGGGTACGTGGGCAGCTCCACGAGCGCGAACACCATTGTCATTTACTTGCATTTTCGAGTATTTTGTCTTTGTTCAAAGACTTTAGAGCAACGGATCGGGGTGCCTATTTTTTAAGCGTCACTCGTATCAAAACAATGATATCCAAGTTACGTTAAAGAGGGACTACTGTAGACACCCAAATCCGGACCTCGAAGGGTCTTTGTCCACCCCGATGATGAAATAAGGGAAACGGAACCTTTGCGAGCTTGAATGAATGAACCCTCAGCCCCAAAACAAATCAAAAGCCCAAAAGCCCAGAGAAAGCCCAAAAGCCCTGGATTGAACCTGTAATGCCGCACATGACATCTCTACACCGCACGGTGTACCAAAAGTCATTACGCCGCACGCGATCATGAGGTTAGCCGCACCGCATTTTGGGTAAAGTTATGACTGGCTAAGAAAGCTGTCGGCCACGCCTATTTGAGCCACAGCTACAAAACGGCTCCGCCGAAAGCACACTTCTGGCCCGCCCAGAAAATACCTCCAACATTTGAATTTCAAAATCCATGGCTCTTGCCTATAAATACACCCCTCCACTCAAGGGAAAAGGGCCCCTTGATCACCATTATACCCTTTCTTTCTCTTCTTGCTTTCACACCCATTTCCCATTTCCAAGTCTTGAGAATGTTGCTCCCAAAAGACATTCTCTAGGCCTTTTACTCCATTTTTCTCCTCACCATTAAAGTTAGTTCCTTACTAACTTTGAGACCCCAACCACCCAATACACCCATCTATTACACACACCCATACTTCTCTTTCCTTTTCCAACCTTGTCGACGTCCATCCACCATCATCCATCTTCATTCAAGCTCAAGATCAAAGGTAAAAACCAAGTTTCCTTGGGCTAGGCTCTGCCCTGGCCCTGAGGGAACTCTTCTATCTTCAGGCCCAACCCTTTTGGTTAGGATCTGACCCAAAAATCATTTTTACAAAGCAAAACTAGTTTTCTGTGCTGGGTACGCTACGCCGCGCGGCGCTTTGAAGCGTCGCACGGCGTAGTGGACTCGCACGCACGGTATTTTATCTAACTACTATTTTCTTGTTCAAACTGTCTGGATCACGATCGTCAGTTGCTGGATCTGTTTCTGTACACCAAAAGCAGTCTCGAAATGAGACCATATCTACAAGCCATGTTTTAAACTCTATAGATCTTTTCAAAATGAACAAATGTATCAAAATGGTTTTCTACTCGTGGCTTGGAAGAATGGTACAGTTCTGAGATGATCTGATGGCCGTGAGCTTTCTGAAGTTTTAAAAATATCACCGTGCGTTATACTGGATATACCGTGCGAGGCTTTATAAAATGACAAAAGTTTGATGACAAGGTCAGAACCACGCACAACATATCAGAAGGCCGCGCGTCATAAAGTGGTGTGCCGTGTGACAGTGGGTGGTGATCCA
Organism: Rhododendron griersonianum; assembly: GCA_018127125.1. Classification (NCBI taxonomy): domain Eukaryota; kingdom Viridiplantae; phylum Streptophyta; class Magnoliopsida; order Ericales; family Ericaceae; genus Rhododendron; species Rhododendron griersonianum. The sequence continues at coordinate 12,153,114 of CM030792.1, read as the reverse complement.
GATAGCTTGTTTATACGTTTTTCGTATTTATGTTATCATCGCAACATCCTTTATCATTTCTGTACAGTAAGCACCATTCGCACGGCAATGTGATATATTCTATCTTGTTCCCCTTTCCCCGTATGTGTTTTTAGGTTTTCCGAATGGTATTAAATCCCCCATTTAAAATGCTTAGTAGAGACCGGTTTTCACCGGGCGAGCGGAGTGCTTTTTCAACAAAACCTTCCCCGCTCGTAACGTGGCCCCCGGATCCAAAATCTCAATGGTTTCGCTAGATTAAAAGCCTTTCTTTTCAAAACAAACTCTCGGTTTCTCGGATCATCCATCTCAAAAATTCGGGTGGCGACTCTTCGAACGCGCCGGGCGTGGGAGCCCACAAGGGGTCAGTTTTGTCATTTAGGCAAAAGATCAATCACTGTAGGCAACGAGGTGACATTGTATTGATGCTCCACAGTAAATTGTGTCAGAAAGTAAGCGTGTGTTGGTCACCCTTGAATGCCCATTGGGTGGTTTACAGAATTTGCCTTCGAAAAAATCTCAGGTGTTAGGAAGAAATTTGCTCCAAAAATTTCATTTTTTGCTCCAAATAACTCGTTGCATTATTTGAAAGAATTTGAAGCGTCATTGAATAGTCTTGTCAGCACGTTTGACGAGGAAGAATTTTGCTCCAAAAACCCATTTTGTACTCCAAATAACCCGTTGCAATTTTTTAGAGAATCTAAAGTGTCATTGAATAGTCATGTCGGAAAATTACCTACACAAAATCCGTTGTATTATTTAAAAAAAATCTCGGGTGTCATTTAGTAGTCCTGTCAGCACGTATTCCGAGGAAGAAATTGGCTCCAAATAACCCATTTTTTACTATAGAAAAATGCCAGCATCATTGGATTTTTGGACACGAACACGTTTTACGAGGAATAAAATTCCTACAAATATGTATTTTCATGTTGGCACAATATACGAGGAAGAATTACATCCCATTTTAACCAATAACAAATAAGGGAGTTGATTTTCAAACTCCCCTTCTAATATCCATACTCTTTTTCGTCCATTACAACCCATTTATTCAGGGAAAATTAATTTTGGAAATAAATATCCAAAATCTATAACAAGTTTTGAACTTTAATATCTGATTTATATACCAGTACTTGGATTTTAATTTCCGAGCAGAATGAGAACTATCAGATAGAATGACACCAATCGGATACTAACATTCAAATTGGATCAATAATTTCGGAAAACAATATCCAAAATTTATACCCATGTTCGGACTTTAATATATGATTTGTATACCTTTAAACTTTAATTGGATTCTAATTTTCAAACAGAATGAGAACTATGAGATAACATGACACCATTCAAATACTAATGTTCGAATTGGATCAATAATTTCGGAAAACAATATCCGAAATTTATACCCATGTTCGGACTTTAATAGCTGATTTTTATCCAATTACTTGGATTCTAATTTCCGAACAGAATGTCACAGACTTGACAACTATGTTCGGACTTTAATATATGAAGCATTTACCTGTTACTTGTTAGGTTTCCGAAATGCATGACTTTGGCCGTCCAAGCTCCTACAAATCTCTCTTTGTAGGGTACCAACCAATTTTTCTCGATGTACTCAAGTGCTGCAGGAACCATTTCAAAATCACGCTTCAAAACACAAAGACGCTCCTCATATGTGCAACACTCGCTGAAAGGACGACTAGGCCCCAACTACAAATAAACTCCTCCCACATTTTGTCATCAAATATCTTTCTACACTTGGCTAATACGTTCTTGCTAATATGCCACCTACATAGGAGGTTGGTAGCTAGCATGAGGGAAAACATTTGTGATGGCATTCATAAGCGCCAACTCCCTATCCGTGACAATAACGGACGGAAGCGCGTTGGGATCCATCATGCCTTTTAGCTTCTCCAAGACCCAAATGTAGTTTTCCATTTTTTCACACTCCATGAAAGCAAACGCTGCACAAAAAGTCATCTCCGTCGATGTTACACCAACAATTTGAAGCAAAGGAAACTTGTACTTATTTGTCTTGTATGTGCAATCCATCATTAACACTTGGGAAAAAGCACGTAACATCTCCCCAGCAGATGGGGGAGACCAAAACAACTCTGTGACATTCTCAGTCTCGTTCCCACGGGTCCAATGAACGCACTTGTATTTTTCTAGCCGATCCAACAAATGTTGCATTTGAGATTTCCCAGCTTTCTCTATCACTCGGTACTTTTGTCGTACATTGTACACAGTTTTGATAGACGTTACGTTCTAAGGATCTTGAACCTTCAAATGGGTTAGGATTTCTCTGGGTTTCACCAAAGAGACTGACAAATCAACCACCATGCTAGTCTGCTCTGCCGACAACCTCCCGGCATACGAATGGCCCTCCAAGTACACTGCTGGAGGATGGTTGTGAGTGTAATGGGCATTCACATTTTTTGGTGCCCGTGGACCGCACTCTCTTCTTCACAGCTACCTCCTTCCTATCAACCTTCTTCACAAACGGCCTATACTTACTGCTTCTTTCACATGAAAACCTCATCCTAGGTGTGCTATTCTTAATACATTTCTCAGAACTCTTAATCACAATAATAAACCCGTGTTGTTGACCAATGCATCTTATCCAATCTACCAACGCTTCATCGGATGGAAAAACCTAAACACACATAAAAAAATATATAGCCCATAATATAAGATTGCACATGATAAATGCTCCATCAAAAACACTCACCGTCTCCGTTGTAAAATGCTCCGTATAATCGTATGGAGGATGAGTGGAAGTAGGTATAGTCGATGGCCCTACATAACTACCAAGTGTTAAGTGTCACCCTGTAACACCCAAAGACAAACCAGGTAAGCGTGGGATTCTCTGCAGTTTCATTCGGATATTAATATTTGAAAACTGGCACTAAATTCTGATATAAGAGTCCAAAAATGTTGACAATATTCGGATATTAATATCTGAATAGTTGTACATAATTCAGACATTAGAGTCCGAAAAGTTAGTAAAGTTTCGGCACTGTGTGTCCGACTGTGTCGGGCCAGAACTGAAATTGAAAATGGAGAGCAGGCTTCTGAAATTGAAAATGGAGGGCAGGCTTACCTCTTGCAGCGGTTTTTGCTCCGTCACTACAAAATCTGTGACTTGTTTCTCAACTTTCATTGTGTGATCTTCCAACTCCAAATCGTGGTGTATTGATGGGTCAACTATTTCTTATTTATCAATGGAGGGAGAGGAAGCAATCGAGGTTTCCATTGACAGTTTGGGGGAAAAAGGAGGGGAGGAAGACATGTAGGGTTGGCTGCTGGTGGGAGGGGCCTGCTAGTGGGTGGTGGGAGCTGGGTAGGGATGAAAATGGAGGAGTTTGAATGGGGGAGGGAGGAGACGTCGTTCGAAGGGAAATCAGGGAAATGAAGAGTTTTTGGTTGTATGTAATGGGCTATGTAATATTCTTAAAGGGTAAAATGGTCAAATAACATGAGGTCTTAGGAGTATAATGGTCAAACTGCGAGAGGGCATTTTTGTCGGTAATTGGTAAAAGTTTTAATCGGCTGCGAGTAGCAAGAACTGGGCTGCGAATAGCGGCACCCAATCAAAATTTATTACTAAAAATACTGGTATTTGATTCCATTTTGATTTCGCTTTGGAATTCTGTTGGGGATCGGAAACGGCTTTCTGTGGATTTGAAGAAATTGGCAGGGCGAGTCGACTACCACTTGTGTCGGTGAGTGAGCCTAGTTTCTTGAGCCGTTTTGCCCTGAAATCTGATATGATTAGTGAAAATATGAACAGGATTACATGACCCGGAACCAAAGAAAATAAATATGAACCAGGTTATCAATATCCGATCGACTTGATTTTTTTTTATAGAGATACGAACTACGGAGTATTTGATTAATACATTATGAACTGCTCGGATTAAATTTGTTATATACTGGTTACATTCAAGGAAGAAGATGAGGACATTTATGCTAAATTTTCTACATTTGTCAAATTAGACGGAATTGGGTGCAGATGCAATCTTTGGCAAAAGCTAGAGTGATTATGTGCAACAAAATTGAATGTTGGGGAATGTATTTGCACATAAGCCAAACCATAAATAAAAGCATGTATGGTGGACATTCAATCACACGTAAATCCAACCTAACCAAATGGATTCAGGGTCCCTATAGTGCACCATATACAGACTACTAGAGTGTAGTGTGCTGCAGTGGCATCCATTGAGATATCACTATCAATTTATCACCATCTGAATTGCTCTTCTTTATAGAGCTTGTCTATTACGGACTACTTTATTAATTGAAAGTTAAAGGCTACATACTTAGGAGAGCTTTGTCCAAGTACTCCGGAGTATCTATTTCTTTTAAACATTTTGTTCCCTAATCACGTGTTTACAAAAATTCGATCAATCTTTTTCACACAAATAATGTGCTCGTCAAATACTATAACATGAATGACTCAAATTGTGACAATGATATCTTGAAGAGTTCTACCAATATGCACTGTAATCTTGTGATGCGTTAGTGCACGGACCCCAATCCAAACTTAATTGGAGTCCCTATAGTGCAACAACACACACTATGGGAGTCGCATCTCGAAAGGGCCCTGCGTGATATCCATATCCATACAACGTTCTTACGGTGGAATCTCAAGGACTCGAAACACTTTTCGGTAACCCGTGGTTCAAGACTATAACAATTGTAGTGATGGCGTTGAAATGATTCTATGTTATTCCAGTTAGTATTGGAAGATGGTGGGTCTATGGTTTAATTCCCAGAGTTATGATGCTTAAAAGAATCCACTCGGTACTCTTCTTTCTCTACCACAGACTCTGCTTTTAAACATTGTTTGTGATGGAAAACAGGATTCGGGACTTGTCTATTTAAGCATCATCAGCCTTTTAACCGCTTTCTGATTGTTTGATGCGGAAATCTAACTGCTCTTCGGTTTAGGAGTTTTGGGTTTTCTGGGGTTAAGTTTGATTTTAGGGTAAAAGAAATCTACTTGGCATAACTTTCAATTGAATCTTCATCAGTAGTGATTCAAGGAAAAGGGTCCTTTAAGCGTGTCTCTTCTGCTCGATGAAATTCCATCCCCAAAAATAGAAACCCTTTAATTTCTTTGTCTTCGAAGAATCATGGAATTTTTATGTCTTTTTTCTTTGTTTGGGACTTAAAACCTTAATGCATATATAGGTATTCTATATACCCACAGGCACGCCTGTTATTCCATAAAATTAGTTTGTTCACCCTCGTAAAATTATGGTGAACTCACTCTCATTTATTGAGAATGGGTGGGATATGTCATCAAAACTCTTTTCATGGATGAGATAACTGCTTGGTGAGATTCTCACTTTCTCTGCTCAGCCAATGGGATCCAGGGTATTGTAATTATTCTCTGTTAGTCTATATGGCGTTGGAAGATTGTGGTTATGCTCTACTGTTTAAAAGGCAGCAGCCTCTTTTTTGTGTTTATCAATATCTCGGTGCTTTTGTTCTGCAGGGATCAATTTTTGGCAATGGCAATGGATAGTTGGTGTCTTCTTGAAGATCTGGTTATTGAAATCCTCGTGAGATTGCCTGTGAAATCTCTCGTGCGGTTCAAGTGTGTTTGCAAAAGATGGTGCGCTCTCACAAGAAACCCTAGCTTCATTGCCATGCATCTCAATAGTAATTCTAGTAATAGTCTGGTCAGTTGGAATGATAATACTGATGGTCTCATAGTGGGACATGACGGCTATCATGTGTTCCCCAAGTGTTGGTTTGGTGAGCAACGCGTGGATCTAACTTTTGGTTTCACGATGAAACCAGATAGTGTCTTTGGTCCGTGTGATGGCATATTTTGTTTATACTGGTCTTCTCATGATAGAGGAACGGGACGTCCTTTCAGACCACCTAGCATTGTGCTATGGAATCCTGCAACAAGGGAAGTGAATATGCTTCCCAAATCGTTGTTCGACTTCCCACCAAATAAGCCGGTCAGTTATTGCATGGTAGGGTTTGGTTTTGATGGCAAAGCTAAAACTTACAAAGTCGTTAAAACTTGTACGGAGTATCTTTCAAGGTAGGGGATGACGAGGTTAATTGCGCTGAGGTGTACACATCGAGTTCTGGTTGTTGGAGGTTCCTCCCAATCCGGGGTAATTTCCAAGATGTAGAACTTTGTATTACGGATAACAGCATGTACACCAATGATGGTGTTTTCCACTGGTCCTTGTTACAAAGAGGTTACACGGCAGTTGCTTCATTTGACATGGGTGAAGAGGTTTTTAGAGTGACACCTCTGCCAAAAAAGTTCAACTTGTTCCCATATACGGATGACCGAAGAAAATTCCAGTCTTGCATTGCTAAAGGACTCACTTGTAGTTATCTGTTCTTTCTATGAGGATGGGTGTACAACATTTGTGCTCTGGTTGATGAAGGCAAACCACGAGGTTAATGATGATGATCCGGAATCCAGCTGGTTTCGTGTATCCACTTGGGGACCCCTTCCTGGGTTTTATAGCCCCCTGGGATTCTGGGAAAACAATGAGGTTCTAATCCAAACTCGTGGTAACACTTCAGAGTTCCATGGATCGCAGTTCTTGTACGACATTGTTACCCAAAAACGTAGGGAACTTAAGCGTTCTGGTTAGCAGAATTTTATCTACAAGCAGAGCCTAGTTTCAGTGAGGGGAGGAAATTAATGAAAACCTGCTCTAGTGAATATTTGGTGAATCCATGCTCTCATACTTGTTTCTTTGGTGTTCATCCATCAGAGAATGATGGACCTGTAATGTTGGGTTAGTATTAAATTGGGTAGTATTATGTTTGAATGGTGTCCTAAGCATGATACTTAGATGATCTAATTACCCAATATTAAATCAATGGTTCTGGTGTGATAAAATTCCGCGTATTGTTGTCCTTTTTGTTGCGAGGTAACCAACCTAATTACCAGATGTTAAATGAGTGAAAAGTGGGTGTGAAAACCCTGTTTTGTAGGCTATTGAATTGTGAGGTGTGTGCTTAAATCAACTTATTCGGTGCATGTGCCCCGTTCTGTTTACTAAAATAAGTACTTGTTTTTCAAATGAATACTTATGTTTTAAATTGAATGTGATGTATTGTGAGAGAATGATCTGTCTCGTAAAGCGGAAAATAAATACTTGAAAAATAAGAATTACTAAGACTTATTCCAGCAGGTGAGTTTGAGTGCTATATATGTGTAAGCGTGAGAGTGTAACAATTAAGACTTGAGAATGAGGAAGAAAAACAAAAAAGGAGACGTGAGGTATAGATTTCCGGACGGGAAATCCTTTGTAGTAATTTGTGTGACTTGCTGTGATTAATAAAATTGTGGGTACTATCCCGTTTGTTTAAGGGTTTTGGATTTTGGATTCTAATCATTATCTTATTTCTCTTCAATCATTACTCTCATTTCTTTCTCTATCTCTCTCTAATCATTACATTTATTTCCAATCATTGCTCTATTTTTCTCTACACTTATTACCTACAAATCCAAATCCAAAATACCAAAACGAACGGGCATGTAAAATTTGTTTCTCTCTTCCTCTCCAGTGGTATACGCTCCAGGAGTACCGAGGTTTTTCAGTCTATCGTGAAAAAAATCTATTGAGCTCAAGTTTGGTTCGAGTTCGTTTATAGAAACCTCACAAACGAACCTAAACATTTTAATAGTTAGTTTAATTTGGCTCGTTAGCAGCCCTAAACAAGAGATTGGATGAACTTAATTTATTTTCATTTAAGTTCCAAGAGGGGAGAAAAAATAAGTTAAGTTTAAAAGAACGCAGCCTAAGTCACATAATGTGCGTGCGGGTGTGGGAGCGCGAGTGCGAGTGTGAAAACATCTTTTAAAACTCCACCAAATAATTAGAATTCGTGAGTGTGAGAATTAAGAACGCGAGCAGCACAGAGCAAGAATTGAATACGAAGGCGAAGGCCATTTCAAAATACTTACTAACGTATGTGACTAAGCTCCCACACCACTAGATGGGAAAAACCGTATGAAACGTCTGGATCTTAGAGCATCTCCAATGCATACTTTATATCTCCAAATCTCCCTCCATTCCTTCATTTTGGAGGAATTATTCAATCCAACCCATGTTACCCATCCTCCATATTTGCTGGTTTTCATCTTCCATATTTGGAAGATGTGGAAAGAAAATGAAGAATCCTTCGAAACCAATTTTTGAATGTAAAACTAGAAAAATAATTAAAGTTGACATTTAAGTTTATAATATTGGACTTCAACTGAGATAAAATTTGAAATGAAAATGAAAAATAGAGATATAGAAATTTATGATTGGAACGAACATAAATAGAAAACATCTCTAAAATTACTTTTTGAATATAAAACTTTATTTTGATGCTCTCAAATAGAGTTACAGAGGACATTGGGTTGGACATGCTCTTGAACCTCTAATTTTAAAAAACCAACTCAAAAAACCCCCTATTATTATGAGAACTGCTAGCCGTACCGACCCATTCCATACCGAAACCGTACCGACGGCCGCGCCGGGCCGTCTCCGGCCGATCCGAGCCGTCTAAAAATTCTATAAAAAAAAACCGACAGGGCCTACGTGGGAATCAACAGCATCCGATGTGTGTAGGGTGCTTGGATCGAGTTTTTTCTTGGATTATTTTAACATCCGCCCAAAGGAAAAAGTACATTGATATCCGAGAAAGGTGTATTGATATTTGTGAAAGTGTATAAATATCATTGAGATATGCATTGATATCCGAATTTGTTTGGAATTATGTGTGTATAAGCAGAGGTTAGCAAAACCGTTTTTTCTTTATTTGGGACTTAACATTGGCAGAGGTGTTTTCAGCTGTTTTTGATGCTGTTATTAGAGCGAGGTTGAGTTCCTGGACTAGTGGACTTCAGGGAAATTCACAGCCCAGAACAGGAGGATCTGCGAGGATTGGCTCCTTGATTCCCGAATTTTCGCATTAACAACTATAGATAACTTTCCTTTCTATGTTCTTGAGGTGCTTTAGGCATTGTTAGATTTTGGTTGTCTAGTTCATATGGGGGTATGCCCCTGGTGGTTTTGTAGCTTTTCGTTTGTTTTTGTGAAATAAATTTACTTACCCAAAAAAAAAACATTGATGCATGTACAGGTATAGTGTATACCCAAATGCACGCCCTTTTATTCCAGCTATAAAAGGATCTTGTTCACCCTCATAAAATTAGGGTGAACTCACTCTCATTGAATGCCAATGTGTGAGACTCAAGTAGTCAAAACACTTATCGGTAACCCGTGACTAACAGTTGTACGGATGGCATTGAAATGATTCTCTGTTACTCCATTTAGTATTGGAAGATTGTGGGTCTATGGTTTGATTCCCAGAGTTATTATCTATTTAATGCGGGGTACAACTACCACTTCAGCTTTGGCCCCTTGCAAGACGCAGTTGGCCACCTTGGAAAATATGGCATCTGACATCTCAATTTGTTGGGACTTCTTTTTTCTTAATAGGTTGACTATGGTTGTTTTGAGCTCAAGTTGATGTAGTGCTCTCTATCCAGTCCAATCATACAATGAAGCTGTAGGACACGACCCATGGACTACCAAGCATTATTGGAAGTTCTAAGGCTACGTATAAAAGGCGACAGCCTCTTATTCTGCGTTTTTTAACATCTTGGTTCTTTTGTTCTGCAGGGATCAATTGTTGGCAATGGCAAGTTGGTGTCTTCCTGAAGATCTGGTAATTCAAATCCTCTTGAGATTGCCTGTGAAATCCCTCCTGCGGTTCAAGTGTGTTTGCAAAAGATGGTGCGCTCTCACAAGAAACCCTAGCTTCGTTGCCATGCATCTCAATAGTAATTCTAGTAATAGTCTGGTCGGTTGGAATGATAATAGTGATGGTCTCATAGTGGGACATGATGGCTATCATGCATGTGCTCCCCAAGTGTTGGTATGGCCACGAGCCCTCAGTATGTCGCTTGCTAAGATCACTTGACTAAACTTCATATTAAGGAGTTAACACCCCTAGCTCGCTTAGACCAAAATGGCTAGGTTAATCCAATACCGAAAATCAAGATTTTAAGCCCGAAGGTTTGAGAACCAAATAACCACCTAAGTCCTTGGGAAAGATTAGCCCAAGACTTAGCCATACTACTCAACCATACTAGAAAGATTAAGCATAAAGCTAGAAATGACAAACATATTTAACCGACAAAAACGGAAATAAACTTGATATTAAGAAGAATCTAGTCCGTAGCTACAACATTAATACACGACAAATTAAACGAAACCAAATACTTACTTGAGTTCTTAAGAAATTAAGCTTGAACAACAATGGAGACTTCTCCTAGAAAGAACTAAACTAAAGCCTAAAATTACCTATATGTGAGAGAAAGACTTCCAACCTATTTATACAAACAAATCCCTCTCTACAAAATATCCTAAAAACATACCAAAAGTAGTAACTATTCCATAAATGGAAAGCCCAAAAAGCAGCAAATATCTGGCCGAAAGCCCGTGGTATCAATACTTATTATGGAAAGTATCGATACCATGCTACTAAGCTGAGAATGCCAATTTCCCCGTAGTGCTCCTGTATCGATACGGGATAAGGCCGTATCGATACAATATAAAGTTATAAACTGCAAGGCCACGAAGCTAACGCGTATACCAGGAGCTTATCTCCAGATCTTCAAGCCAGCTTCAGCAGGCAGCTCCCAGCAGCTTCCACAGCTCCACAGCATCTTATTTTCATTCTCTAAAGTTAAGTAAAGATTACATTAATTTTAAACCTTTCTTTTACCTTTTCTTTTCTTTACTTTAATTTATTTAATGAAAATAAGAAAGTACCCCCAATTTAAAAACAATGGCATTACCAGAATTTCAAGATTTCAATTATATCAAAATGTCAACCCCCCATTTTTAGTACAAAACAGAAAACTGCACATTTTTCTCTAAAGGAAATGGCTCAAAACATGACCTTGCTATTCAAATAAAACCTTGCAACTTTGTAGTTACTCTTAGAAAAATTCAAGGATCAATTACCGCCATTTTTTATCTCGAAAATTGATACTTTTTCAGAAAGCCATTTTTCCATACTTAGATTTTAAGGGGCCGACAGGGTCTTCGGGTACTTGGAAGCACTTGGGCCATCCATGGCGTTGAAATGCGCCTTATTTGCACGTTTTATTTGAAAACACTTAAAACACACCTTACGTGCAATATCACTATAAAAGCTAAATAAATGCAACATAAAACGAGACTAGTCACATCAAATATCTACAATATTGGGTGCTCATCAGTGAGCAACCCGTGGATCTAACTTTTGGTTTCACGACGAATCCAAATAGTCTCTTGGGTCCGTGTGATGGCATATTTTGTTTATACTGGTCTCCTCATGATATTTTGCGACGTCATTTCAGACTACCTAGTATTGTGCTATGGAACCCTGCAACAAGGGAAGTGAATATGCTCCCCAAATCGTCCTTTGACTTCCCACCATATAAGCCGGTCGATGATTGCATTGTAGGGTTTGGTTTTGATGGCAAAGCTAAAACTTACTAGGTCGTTAAACTTGTATCTTTCGAGGGGGATGGTGATGACTGGTTTAATTGCGGTGAGGTGTACACGTTGAGTTCTGGTTGTTGGAGGTTCCTCCCAGTCGGTGGTGAAGTCCGAGATGTAGAACTGTTTGGTGTGGCAAATATCAGCATGTACATCCATGATGGTGTTTTTCACTGGTGCTTTTATCAAAAAAATGATGACATATATGGCAGTTGTTTCGTTTGACATGGGTGTGGAGGTTTTCAGATTGACACCACTCCCAAAAATGTTCAACTTATTCCCGCTTACCGACGACCAAATAAAAGAATGTAGCCTTGCACTGCTAAAGGACTCCCTTGCAGTTATCTGTTCTTTCTCTGATTATGTGTCGACAACATTCGCACTGTGGGTGATGAAGGAAAACTACAAGGTTGATGATGATGTGGAATCCTGCTGGTTTCTTGTATCCACTTGGGGACCCCATCCTGGGTTATGTACCTCCCTGGGTTTCGGGAAAAATAATGAGCTTCTAATCCGAACTGGTTGTGGCTTAGAGTTTGGTGGATCGCCCTTCTTGTACGACGTTGTTACCAAAAAAGTTAGGGAACTTAAGCTTTCTGGTGAGCCGAATTTTATCTACAAGCAGAGCCTAGTTTCAGTGACGGGAGGAAATTAATGAAAACCAGCTCTAGTGAATATTTGGTGAATCCATGCTTCCATACTCGTTTCTTTGGTTTTCATCTAGCTGAGAATGATGGACCTTGTAACATTGAGTTAATGGTGTCCGAAACATGATACTTAGATCAATTGTGGACTTATTCGACAATGATCATACTGTTGGAAATTGACTAGAATTCCTAAATTGACTAGGATTTCTTTTCCTATTCGGTTTAGGTTTATTTAGTGTTTTCCTATAAATAGGGACCTTGGGGGTTCCTAGGGTTATGGTCTTTTGTTCAAGGGTTTAGATATTAGGGTTTTGTTCATCTCTTAGGGTTCCACCAAGGGTTTGTGTCTTCCTTTTGGGTTCCACCAGAGATTTGTCCTAGATATCTGTTTGGTGCTTCAAGTAGAGTTACGGGTATAGCCGGCTCTTTGTTTCTCTCCCCGTTTATAGTGAATCCTCTTGCTCTTTTCCCCGTGGAGTACGTTCTTGCTTTGTGCTTGAGCGGAACCACGTATATCCTTGTGTTCTTGTTTATCGCTTGTTGATTTGTTATATTCTCAATTTCGTGTTCGGCACAACAAATTGGTATCAGAGCTTTGGGTTTCAATCCGAGGCTTTTGTTTTCTGCTGTGTATTGTGCAATTGGTGATCGTTTCAATGGCGACTCGTTTCGAAATTGCGAAGTTCGATGGGCAGAGCACTAGCTTCAGTTTATGGCGTATTAAGATGAAGGCTTTGCTTGTTCAACAAGGATTACACAAGACTTTGTTGGGGAAATCGAAGAAACCTGCTGATATGCAGGATAGTGTGTTCGAGGATCTCGATGTGAAGGCGCTCAGTTCGATTCAGTTGTGTTTAGCCGATGATGTGCTTCGCGAGGTCGGGGAGGAGGATACTACTGCCGGTATTTGGTTGAAGTTAGAAAGTATCTATATGACGAAGTCTCTTACCAACCGGTTGTATTTGAAGCAGCGCCTTTATACGTTTCGTATGAGGGAAGGTACGCCCGTAAAAGACCATCTAGATGAGTTAAATCGAATTATTATGGATTTAAAAAATATTGATGTTGTGATTGATGATGAATTTCAAGCCCTTATTGTGTTATGTTCTTTGCCTGCGTCTTATGAGCATTTTGTTACTACCCTACTTTACGGGAGATATGATTTCCATGGAGGATGTTAAATCTAGTTTATATTCAAAAGAATTAAGGAAAAAGGTATCTGGTGAAAGTGAGGTTTATGCTGATGGTTTGGTGGTGCAAGGAAGAACTTCTGAGAGGGATAATAGCAGTAGAGGGGTTTCTGGCTCTCGTTCCACAAATCAGGAAGTAAAGTGTTTTTACTGTAGGAAATACGGGCATATGGTGAGAAATTGTCCTAGGTTGAAAAATAAGGACAATTTTGAAGAGAAGGTTGTTGCTGGTATTGTTGAAGAGGATTCCGACGATTCACTTATAGTTCTTTCTGTGAGTGTCGGTGATGTCTGTTCGAATGCCGAATGGATTCTGGACTCCGGATGTTCTTACCACATGTGTCCGAATAAAGATTGGTTCAATACTTATGAATCGGTCAGTTGTGGTACAGTTCTTATGGGGAATAAAATGCCCTGTAGAATTGTTGGGATTGGAACAGTTAAAGTCAGAATGCATGATGGTTTTGTGAGGACGTTGTTTGGTGTTCGACATGTACCAGATTTGAAAAGGAACCTTATCTCTTTAGGCACTCTTGACTCTTTGGGTTGGAAGCATACCGCTGAAGGTGGAGTCTTGAGGGTTTTGAAGGGTGCTCGTGTTTTGATGAAGGGTCGGAAATCGAATAACCTCTATGTGCTTGATGGTAGTACGATTGTGGGTGCTACATCTTTGGGTTCTTCATCGGTGAATTCGAGGTTGACTCAGTTTTGGGTTTTTAACTCCGTGGTGGAGTCGGTAATTAACTCCGTGGGGAGTTTGAGCAGATCTTTGTGTGTATCCGAGAGGGATGCGTTGGGTGGGAGGTGCCCGTTGGAAGATAGAGGCTCAATTTGGAGGCATGTGCGGCTGGGTTTCCTGAGTCGCGTTTACAAGGTCAAGCAGGTGTGCTTGAGCCTTGTTCGTTTGTGCCATTGGTGGTTGCCCCGTGGGGGGCTTTTGGGGGAGATGAGCGATTGAAGGAGAGGATTGCCTATAGTGTTGAGTTCGATGGAATTCAAGTCAAGGTGGAGATTTGTTGGAAATTGACTAGAATTCCTAAATTGACTAGGATTTCTTTTCCTATTCGGTTTAGGTTTATTTAGTATTTTCCTATAAATAGGGACCTTGGGGGTTCCTAGGGTTATGGTCTTTTGTTCAAGGGTTTAGATATTAGGGTTTTGTTCATCTCTTAGGGTTCCACCAAGGGTTTGTGTCTCCCTTTTGGGTTCCACCAGAGATTTGTCCCTAGATATCTGTTTGGTGCTTTAAGTAGAGTTACGGGTATAGCCGGCTCTTTGTTTCTCTCCCCGTTTATAGTGAATCCTCTTGCTCTTTTCCCCGTGAAGTACGTTCTTGCTTTGTGCTTGAGCGGAACCACGTATATCCTTGTGTTCTTGTTTATCGCTTGTTGATTTGTTATATTCTCAATTTCGTGTTCGGCACAACACATACTTAGATCAATTGTGGACTTATTTGACAATGATCATATTGGAGTACTTATTTGTGCAAGGTTCTTAGGATCTGTCCTATTTTAGTCTTTCTTAGCAATCCCGTAACTCTTTTTACATCCCGAAATTATAGGGTGTTCTGGAGTGCCGCAACACAAATGACAGGTGGTTATCGACATCAATTTAATTTTGCCACTCCTGCACCATCCTGATAACGGCTTGCTTTTGTTTATAAAAATAAGGCAGGCAAGGTTGCTTCCCAGTGGAGACTTTTCTTGTAGTTTGTTCGGCTTGCGCTAGCGCAGAGGCCGTGGAAGGTTATATACACTTTGAATCGATAAAAATGACTTCAGTATTGACCCGGGATTATACGTACCTTGGGATGTTTTTTGACGTGAGGTTTTTCTTTTATTATTATGAATTTTATTGATGATTGAACATGAGAAACAGATAATGTCATTTCAAACAACTGTCTTCCTGCAACAATGAAACAACGAAAATGAGCACTAAGACAGCAAACGATTCTTTTGCCCGAAACAAGAAGGGGAAAAAAACTCAGCCGGTGATGAGCCAAAAAGCGATAATCTGGCAGCCAAAGAAATGAGGTTTGGGAACTAGCATCAACCTGTCCTAAAAAGCATACCATTGCTAAAACAATATAGTAACAATTTAGGACAGAGCACCTCCATCAATGCACCCCACAAACCATAATGAGATCTAAACTTGAAGGCCCATGGTCCCCAAAATCTCATCATCCTCACCATGCACACACATGATCTAACAATGATTGAGAACACGAATAATCCCCACATCAAAAGATGATGAAAAGAAACACTAACAGAACGAGATTTACGCAAACAAATATCACCAGCTAAATTTACATAAAACCAAAGCCAAAACAAAGAGAGGTCCAGCTGAATGCAACAATACCGGAAATATTCAAGGAAAATATGGTTAAGAAAATGTGCCGCTACACATAGAACATGGAACTGGTGTCAACCATGTGATACTATTCTACAACTCAACATACCTTGGTATTTTCCGCTTCAATAATGGGCAGTAATCACATCCGCAATTATCCCAAAACTTCGTGGTATTGGGAATTTTATCAAGAAACAAATAGTTTGCTTACTTGATTTCCAGTGAGAAGTTGCAGATAATCCCTTACGTCGTCGTTGCAGGCTATTGAAATCAAGTCCCCATCCGCATCCTTGTACTTAAGGTTGAAATTACCAAGCTCGAACCCCAATCTCTTTGACACTTCTTCCTTCAGTTGAATAATTCCAGATGCGAAAGAAAGGTAAAATGCTATTGTGGTGTGCCCATTTGTTGCCTTAACCCTCACGGAGTTTGTATCTTGGCTTGCTATGAGAGGCGGCATCATGAGTTGTTGGCTCGGAGTTGGATTTGAACATGAAGGGATTGTCTGGTTAATAGATCCAAAGCCATATTCCTCCATAAAAGGCTTTTGGGGAACTAGCAAAATGCTCAAATCTTCTAAAGTTCTCATATTCTCACTTGGGATTTGTGTTGATGCTCTCTGAGGGTGTGGTGGGTCCACGAGACCACTAAGATTTGGATATGTAGATTCAGAGGAACCCCCAATGAGGTGAGGTACCATGTGGGGATTTGTAGGCATTGTGTGGAGAATGGTAGCCAAAGGTCGGCCAGGAGCTGCTGCATCAGAACATGCAGGAACTGTCAAATCATTAGATTCAAAGACATTTCCCTCCAAAAAAGCCTCTTGTGAAGCGAACAAAATTCTGCTATCTTCTGAGCTCCCCATATTTCCACTCAGCACCTCAGTTGGTGCTATCTGAAGCGGTGACACATTGGGAATTGGATAAGCAGGGAATTGTGTTGTTTGACCTTCCAGTTGAAATGCCCATCTAGAGGAACCCCCTGTTGCTTCAGTTTCATTGTACACGGATGAAAAACAGAAATCGACACCGCGATAATTACCGTGGAAAGAATCATGAAAAGTAGGAGTTTTTCCAATCTCCACTATTGAATCATTTCCTGTATCCCATAAGCTTGGGTCTTGAAAAGAATCTGGCAGAAACTCATTTAGCTCTCGAATTTGACCACCCATTTCTTTCTCAAGTTGAAATGTTTCAGAGGAACCTCCGGTTAGGAGAGGTATAATGTCGGGAACCGTAGGCATCGTAGCCAAAGGTTGGTTAGGAGCAGCTGCATCAGAACATGCAAGAACCGTCAAATTACTCGATTCAGAGACATGTCCCTCAAAAGAAGCCTCTGCTTGTGAAGCTAACGAATCTCTCCTATCTTCCGAACTCCCCCCGTTCTCATTTAGCACCTCTTCTGATGCTATATGAGGTTGTGGAAACACAAGAGCATTGCTATTTGGATAGGCAGTGTACTGTGTTGTTTGACCATCCAGTTGAAACACCCATTTAGAGGAACCTCCTGCTACTTCAGTTTCACAGTACACTGCTGAAAAACAAAATTCCACATCGCGATAATGACTGGGTAAAGAATCATAAAAAGTAGGAGTTTTTCCAAATTCTGATATTGAACCAATTCGTGTATTCTGAAAGTTTGGGTCTTCAAAAGAATCTGGTAGACATTCATTCGGCTCCAAATTTTGACCACCCACTTCATTTTCCATCGTGATCTGCCCATTAGTAGATAGCGTATTGAACGTGGGTAATGGATTCTTTTCTCCATATGGATTAGGAAGTCCCGAGACTGTTTGGAGAAAAGAAAAGGAAAAATTAGGCTGGAAAGATAATACACCAGAAGACGAGAAACGGATAGTTGTAGCATTTTTTAACTGACATAATTTAGGAGAGAAATAGGGAGAAAAGTTGAACTATCCTCGCCTCTTGCGAGGGAAGGATAGATGATAAAAAGAAAAAGAAATAAAGAAGGTTATAATATGTGAATCATAGAAACTGAAGCATTTTGTTACGAAGATTAGGGACCAAATAAGTAATTATTACTCCTGTTCACTTTCTGTGCCTCAAAATTTGGAAATATTCCAAAATTGGAGTATGGTCTCTCCATTTCTTTCTCTCCTTGTAACAATCCACACAAGCTGATGTAGGACAAAAATGGAGAGTTTTTGTATTTTATTTTTATTGCTTTAGAATAAGATTTTGACTAGGAATATTTTCGTTTAGGTTAGAATTATTAACTTTCCGTATTCAGTTTGATTTTGATTTCTACCTTTATTAGGATTCTTGGTCTACAAGAATTAGGATTTTATTTTAATTAATTAGAAAATATCTTTTATTTAATGCCGCTTGTTTTGGCATGTTTTATTATTTCTTTTACAGTAGGATTTTTAGGGCTAAGGTCTTATAAATAGGGCTGTAACCTATTCAATTATTCAACTTTTAAAGCTTTTATTCAATAATATTACAGAGATTCTCTCTTTCTTTCTTGTGCGCAAGAATTGCTCGTTGCGACGAGTTGATTATCTCGTTTGGACTAGTACGCTAACTAGTCTCTCGTGAATTCCGCTGCGTCAAGTGGTATCAGAGCCACGCTTTTCCTGGTTCGATGGCACCAAACACAGATGAAGACACACCCATTGACGTTGGTCGTGGGCTTGCTGACCTAAGGAAGATGATGGAGGAAACCCGAACACAGTTGCAGAATCGAAGCACTCAGTTAGCCGAGATCCGTCAGGATACTCGCACTCAGTTCGCAGAGATCCGTGAGTTGCTGCAAGGGTTGACTCTACAAAATCGTCAAAGGCCAGAAAGGGTTGAGAAGGATCGCGCGTTGGGATTTGCCCATCACCAACCTCCTAACCAGAATAGGAACTGCGTTGAGGGATTTGCCCGCAACCAACCTATTCATCAAAACGTCTTTGGAGGATATTCTTATTATCACTGCGATAGTAGGAATAAATTTGAAGGCAAGCTATTCGAGAATCATGATGATTATCAGTCGATAAAGTGGCAACCAAATTTCAGGTATTATAATAATTTACCTAAATTTAGTGGTATTGAATATTTTGAGGATATTCTAGATTGGATACTTAATCTTGAGGATGCTTTTGAGTATATGAAAATCTCGAATGGAGAAAAGTGGAAGTACGTGTTGTTAAAGCTTACAGGTCCAGCCCTAGATTGGTGGTTAGACTTGCAATCTTTGCGAGATCAACAGAACAAACGCCATATTTGTGCATGGTCAAGAATAAAAAAATGTCTGATGGAGAGATTTTTGCCGCATAATTATAAACAATTGTTGGATGAAAAGTACGGATCAAATCAACAGAATACAACTACTTTTGCCAAAGATGTCATTGAAGAAATTGATAAGGTGGTCATAGAGGGAGTTGATGATAAAAAAAATTGAAACAGATGTTGGCGATCAAGTTGTTGAGAGCCAAAACAGTTATCCATTGAAGATGGTTGATACTAAAATTTGTGTTAAAGAGGAGCCGAGCTCGCTTCAAGTGGATCACGTTGACCTCGACAATTGGGTTTTGCTAACTAGGGATGATTTTATTGAAAACGTCCCAAGTAATATTAGAGAGAAAGAGGATGGGGGGAACGAGGAGATGTTTGTTGATAGCCCAGCTGAGTTAATTCTTTCAGTTGCTAATTGGGAAGCAATGACTTGTGAAATTGAAGAGAGTTCGGAGGAAGAAGATGATAGGCGGGATGTGGGGGCACATGAGTCAACCAATGGACATCACCTCAAAGCGAGAGTTTTTGTATTTTATTTTTATTGCTTTAGAATAAGATTTTGACTAGGAATATTTTCGTTTAAGTTAGAATTATTAACTTTCCGTATTCAGTTTGATTTTGATTTCTACCTTTATTAGGATTCTTGGTCTACAAGAATTAGGATTTTATTTTAATTAATTAGAAAATATCTTTTATTTAATGCCGCTTGTTTTGGCATGTTTTATTATTTCTTTTACAGTAGGATTTTTAGGGTTAAGGTCTTATAAATAGGACTGTAACCTATTCAATTATTCAACTTTTAAAGCTTTTATTCAATAATATTACAGAGATTCTCTCTTTCTTTCTTGTGCGCAAGAATTGCTCGTTGCGACGAGTTAATTATCTCGTTTGGACTAGTACGCTAACTAGTCTCTCGTGAATTCCGCTGCGTCACAAGCGAATAAGGAGAGGGAGGAATTACCTCTGCTTCTTATCTGATTTGGCCACCGAGGAATCCCATGATACCTACAGATGCGCTTAAGGGTGGATTCGCTAACTGAATGAGAAAGAATAAACATAGGAAAACCATATATTGTTATACTGCTTCCATGAGAATTATCCAGCTCTCCTTGCATAGTTAGTTAAAAACAAGAGACAGACGGTAAGCGATAACTTACTGCCAAGGCTCTTTGCAGCATCTTTACGTTTACTGCCAAAATGCGGTTGGAGAATATCCAAACTAAATACATGGGAAGATATCCCTTCCCTGTTCGTGGACTGCGTTGTTTGACCTTCCAGTTGAAACACCCGTTTAGAGGAACCCCTTGCTGCTTCAATTTCACTGTACACAGCTGAAAAACAAAAATCCACATCACAACAATGGCCGGGTATAGTATCAGTAAAAGTAGGAGTTTTTTCAAATTCTGCTATGGAACCATTTCCTATATTCTGAAAGTTTGGGTACGTCTTCAATGTTAGTAAAGTGGAAGCGACACAAACTCGCGCACTAAACAAGGATAGTTGTAGTATTCTTTAACTGGCATAATTTAGGAGAGAAAATAAGGGGAAAAAGTTGAACCATCCCCGCCTCTTGTTAGGGAAGGATACATGATAGAAAGAAAAAGAAAGAAGGTTATATTATGTGAATCATAGAAACTGAAACATTTTGTTATACACGAAGATTAGGGACCAAATTAGTAATTATTACTCCCGTTCACTTTATGTGGCTCAAACTTTTGGAAATAATCCAAAATTGGATTATGGTTTCTATCCATTTCTCTCCTTGTAACAATCCAAACAGGCGAATAAGAAGGAGAGAGAGGAATTACCATTGTTTCTTATCTGGTTTGGCCACCGAGGAATGCCATGATACCTACAGTGGCGCTTAAGGGTGGATACGCTAACTGCATCAACAAGAATAAACATAAGTAAACTGTCTGCGTCTATTGTTATATGGCTTCCATGAGAATAATCCAGCTCTCTTTGCAGAGTGAGTAAGTTGAAAACAAGAGACAGATAGCAAGCAATAACTTACTGCCAAGGCTCTTCGCAACGTCTTCACGTTTATTGCCAAAATGTTGTTGGAGAATATCCAAACTAAACACGTGGGAAGATATCTCATCCCCGCTTTGTTTTCCCCTCGTTCTTTCGTCCTCGAGACGAGATGCACAAAAGTCACGCTGATCTTGTCTGCGAGGGCGTGCTCGGATGTTTGTAGTGACAATTTCAGTTATTTTGACGCAGTAACGCTGGATAAGGTGGCTTTCATCTCTTAAGGCCAAGGGAAGAAATGAAATAAGTTACGAAGTCGTTAGCAATGATGAACAAAATGAATATAAGCAATGGTCATTTTTTAATCAATCAGATGAGTCTCGAATGAAAAATTGTGGTCTCACAATCATGATTTTGTAAGCATACTATGTCTATATCATTCGTCATCCAATTCTATTCCCGATTTGAGTTATTGATAAGGAGACCAACTTTCTAGTAAGATTATTGACATTTGCACTCAACAACTACAACTTGCTATGGTTGCAAACTTTCTAGCTTAAAAAGGAGGAGCATGTTTAAAAAAAATTAAAAATTAGACTCTCCAACTTGCTATGGTTGCAAACTTGCAAATGTGACCAAAGTCTGCACTTAATTCTGTGGAGTGCGTATTAAAAGATGAATGCCAAACAATCGAGCTAGAATATAAGTGACAGGGGTTGTTTTATAACCCAATTCAGCACTTAAAACGGAATACATTAAGTAAGAAGTTGGTTTGATAACCATAGTTCATCATATTTAAGTGCCACTTACAATGTAGGCTTAAAAAGTTATGACAATTAAGTAGCCATATTTAAGTGCCACTTGCGCACCTCAACTATATGCGTTAAAACAAAATTATCACACGTTCATCATCTATTTTCCTATTATTAACTCTACAAGTACAAATTTCGGGGACCAAAAATATGTAAATACAATGTGCAGGTTCATATTGAGTACTACACAAATGATTGGAAACGTTGGGGAGTTGGGAAAACCTTGGTTGCGAAAGAGTTCTAGTGGATTTTAAAAAAAAACAAAAAAAAATTAGGGGAGTGAGGACTTGAACTCACACCCTTTCTTCCTTATAGCCTATCACTTACCACTGCACCAAACTTTAACTTCTTGCAGGCGGTTCTGGGGACAACTAATTAGACACCTAAAAAAACACCCCAAATCTTAATCTCATAGTTCCCGATCAAATTTTTATGATCCGAACCGTTCAATGTGTGCAGAATGTGATTTTAAGGGTGTCTGCGAGAAATTAGCAAAAATATGATCGGGAAATGCTTGTTTTGAGCAGTTTTTAATTGAACCGTTCATCAAATCTAAGCTAAAAACTGCTCAGATCAAGCCTATCCCGGTCTTTTTTTTTGCTGATTTCTCGCGAGTACCCTTACAATCACGTTCTGATCACATTGAGTAGCTCGGATCATTAAAATTTGATCGAGAACTATGAGGTGTTTTTTTAGGTGTCTAATTAGTTGTCTCCGGAATCGTCCCGCTGTACTACATACAAAATCGGGAATTTTTTTTAAAAAAAGCGTGGAAACACGTGACCCCACGTGCCCCAAGGTGGGTCCGCCCCTGCCTACCATATCCCCACCCATGTCCATGTTTGACACGGACACGGCAATTCACTAGCATATCAGTGCTTCATAGGTGACAATTCCAATCTCTACCAATATGTTGGTCTGCATTGACATAAATATGAGAGTTCGAGAGCTTAAATACGACAAGTAGAAGCTTGAGGGTCACATTGAGAGGACAAGTATGGAATTTAACCACATAAATTCAACTCTGTTTTCTGACAAATAGAGGCCAAAAAAAAAAAAGATGAAACGGAGGGTGAATATCATTTTTGTATAGGAAGGAAAAAAGGTAAACTTATTCCAAAAGTCCCTTCGATGAATTTACTCATCTAAAAAATACCTGAAAACTGACGCTAGAGGTGTAAGTTACTCAGAGAAAGGAGTTGGGAGGAGAGCATCTCCAACCGGCTCTCTACTTGAGACCTCTTGGCTATAGTAGCTGCCCAAAATCCATTTTGAGTGATCCAAGGGGTTCTTTACTTCACATTTTATAATTTCCCCTCAGGAGACTCTCTACTCTCTTTCTCTCTCATTATATTTACATTTTTGACTCAATTCTATGGGAGATGTTCAAAAAATAAATATTCATTTGGATAGAGAGCAAGAATAGAGAGTACGGTTGGAAAACATAGATGAAAAAGTGAATAAGCAAAATAAATATTATATTTTTTTGTACTTTTTGCTAGGTAAAGTAATGAGTAGAGTTGGAGATGCTTACGCCTCAAAATTATTTGGTGAGAACTGAAACCCTGCTAAATTTGTAACTTCTGTGAGCGCCATCCTCCATTCTTGCACCTTGCCCTTCAAATATTCTTTTCGTTCACCCATTTCCGTTTCAATTCTCCTTTCATACCTCATAAATGCCTCTTTGAAACTGCCAGTTTGCTTCCTCACTTCAGATGGATCCACGTCATAGAAGACAGGGAGAACTAAATGTCCTGAAGACCTGCGTTTGAGGATCATCACAAGTTCCTCGAGGCACTTCCTTGAGGATGCGTAGTTCTTTGAGAGGACAATTATAAAAAACCTTGGCCCTTCAATGGCCTTTTGTAGTTCGAGCATCATGTCTTCTCCTCTTTCTAGCTCATCATCATCTCTAAAGATGCGCAATCCTTTTCCCATCAAAGAACCGTAGAGGTGGTCAGTGATTCTTTTGCGAGTGTCTACGCCCCCGCTGGAGCTCAAATTAGCCGCATAACTCCGTCGAGAAGTCGAGGGAGATGCTTCATGGGAATTTATAGTAGCCATCGAAAAAAGCTCAAGAAAAGACCAAGGACCCAAGCACCAAAAGACCACCGCTCTCTGGCAAGAATCAAGGCACCCTGCATATGTATTTAATATGCCACTTGAGTCAATCAGAGTCGACTGAAACCAAATAACGAAAAGAAAAAAAGGTAGTGACAGGAAAGCATTCTTAAATACTATTAATTTACGGTTTTCCCACGAGGCTGGATTCGCTGGAAGCTAACAAATGAACATGTAATTAACAAGTGATTCCATAGTTGTCGAAGTATCCTTGCAAATGCCTTGACCCAAATTCTATTTCCTCTGTATTAAAAGAGACCCCAGCCTCTAAAAATTATGAACCCCAGAAGAAATGTTAGATTGGGCAATCTATCTAGAGAAGTATAGTTCTATTGGGCAATCTAGAGAATTGCCTAGACGGGTTTTTTTTTTTTTTAATGAATTTCTAATTGGAAACATCCGAATCAATCAAGCTAGCAAAGCAGCAAAAAAAGAGACTTGTAGGCACCAAAAGTGTTGAAGATAGCATAGTTCTAGCTCCAACTAAGAAGCACCAAAAGGGACACAGGACACAGAATAGGGACACGCAAACACGTTTATTTTTCCAAGAATTAGGAAAACCGCCGCGTTGAATAACATAACTCTACCGTATAGTATATGTTCCGGTAATTTATAAGAGAGAAAAACATGTTATAGCTATCAAAGAAAGGATCAAACGAGGGATCACCGCAAACTGATATTAGTACTATGAAGATGTAAAAACAACTGCCGTTTGATAGATATTCACAGGATAATTAAGCATCTATGGAGAAGATATAATTACGACTCATCTAAATAAATACAGTATATATTCACAATTTCAGCATCAATGGCAATTTAAACCTTTCCAAACTTACAAATTCGGGCCCGGGAAGTGTGGGCACCGTGTGTCGTCTGCGATCGTCTTTGATTTCTTGACTTGGGATCGTCCGGCTTTGTGGGGAGGAGAGAGAGAGAGAGAGATGGAAGTGGAGTCAGAGAGAGAGAGAGAGGGAAGAAAATTTATTTAAATGTTTATGAACCTTTTGCAAAGGGAAGAGCCTTTATGGTCCCTCGTTTTTAAGAGTCCTACTATTTTAGTATCTGAGGGAGACTCTTTACTAACGTGTTCAATCTCGACCATCTAAAAATATTTTGGACGGTTCAGATTAAAAATAATTTATTTCTGCTAATAGATAATCTAATAGTAACGGCAATCATTTATTTTCAATCTGGACCATCCAATACACTTTTGAACGGTCGAGAATGAGCTCCGTAAACTTTCTTTACGAAAAAGCTTCGTAAAGAAGTTTTTCTCTGAGTATTTAGCTCCGTAAAGACTCAAACTTTAGTCGGGGAGAGAGAATGGAGTTGGTTTTGAAAGAAACTGCAGAGAAGACAGAGGGACGGTGTCGTTTCCTTCTTCGTCTCCGATAAAGGAATCAATGCCTCTAAAACAAGATTTTTAGTACGGATCTTGATCACACATGGATGTAAAGTACATGCCCACATGTGTGGATCACACACTAATGTGTGATTCAGATTCATGTTCAATATGAGACATTGGATAATTTATTGGTTTTAATGTATTTGGTCGGTACCTTAAAAGGCTTAAACCGTTAAAGTATTCTAAGGCCCCGTTCCGCAAACCTTCTTAAAAAATAAGTACTTATTTTGCAACTTCTTATTCGAAAATAATAAGGGTCATTCCACAAAAAATAAGTACTTATTTTACTTCACATTTTCAAACTCAAAAATAATGTAAATGAAAAAAAAAAAAAAAATTCCGCACTGTATTAAAGACCTCAATGAGATCTATCAAATAAGATCCATAGTGATAAGAAAATTATTTGCGTAAACACATGGTTTTTGAGCTTGAAGTTGCCGTATACAAAAATAAGACCGTTGCTATTGTGTTGGCGGCCGACGGAGGGAAAGCGTACCGGCAGCCACGCCGGGCCGTCTCCGGCCACTGGACGGCCGATCCGAGCCGTCCAAAAATTCTTAAAAAAAAACCAAGGGGGCTAACTCGGGAATCAACGGCATCCAAGGTGTGTAGGGTGCTTGATCCGAGCACCCCTTTTCCATGTACATATGACTTTTCATATGTACACGGAAAAGGGGTGCTCGGATCAAGCACCCTACACACCTCGGATGCCGTTGATTCCCGCGTAGGCCCCCTTGGTTTTTTTTTTTAGAATTTTTGGACGGCTCGGATCGGCCGCCGGTACGATTTTGGCCCCCGGCCCGTAGGTACCTATACAAATTCTGATAGTTTAAGAAGCAAACTTCTTATTTTCTGGAACAGGGGTTCTTTTTGGAGTTCTGGAACACAGCCTAAGAGTTTTTAGCCATTGGATGCATGTTTTTGACTTAAATCTAGCCGTCCATAACCGTTAAAGTATTCTAAGATTTTTTAGCCATTGGATGCATGTTTGACTTAAATCTAGCCGTCCATATCCAAAAACTACTGTAGAAGTCTATACTCCATTTGGGGAATTTATATGCACGCACAAACTTTCACTATTATCCCCCAGTATTATGGTTTGAAAAGTCTAAGGAAACCGACCATGCGTATCGACGGCATGCGAGGCCCACTTTGGGCTTGCACAAATGATCTAAGTCGTTCAATAATTTAAAAAAACTTAGTGGACCTGTGAAAAATTAGCTCAATCTGATATGTGTAGATATTCAATCCAATCTTTCCATTTTTGAAAAATCGAAAAAATTGGGACAATTGGAAGAAAAATGAATAGATTGGATCGAGCACCTACACATATCGGATTGAGTTGATTTTTCAGAGGCCCACTCGATTTTTTTTTTTTAATTATTGAACTGCTCGGATCATTCATGCGGTGCCCAGAGTGCGCCCCACGTACCGTCGATGCGTACAGTCAGTGTCCATGATCTGTTTCCGTAGCAGCGTTGCGTTGATTATGGTTAGAGAAGAAAAAAAAATTTAGCATATAAAATTAAAAAATTATTGTCTACCATATTAGAAATTTTTTTTGGATAATTCAAAGTTATTTTTTATCCGTATAATCTAATTGGTAAAAATAATTCATTGTTAAGACTTTTAAAACAATTCACCACAATTTTATAAAATCATAATAAGCGTTATCAATAACTATTTTTACATGAAAGTTATGAATACTGCACTGACCAGAGCACCGGGTACCATTTCAAACATAGGGCTATTACAGTTATTTCTTACATCACAAAAATGTACCATAATGCATACATTTAACTCGAAAAAGGAAATTAAAATAATTCGATACCGCACGGTGCCGAGTGATATTTGAGCCGAAACAAACTGCAGTTCTTGGGGACCAGATTTGTTATAAAAAAAAATGCTATGTATCAATATGATACGAGATCCAAATTCTTGGTTGACATAGTAAAAGAAGATCATTTTTCATGTTTAATTATATATACTACAGCATAAAAAGTAAAAAATTATGATCGAAATTCAATTTTTTTTAATAAATACAAAAATAAGCCTGATGCTATAGGTGCTCGATCCAACCATCTAACTTTTTTATTTAAATTTTAGAATCATGAAAAATTAAATGATTGGATTGAGTTGATTTCTTTTGTTAAGAGCCTTCAAAAAAATATTTATATTTAATGAACAGCTTGAATCATTTGTGTCGGATCCAAAGTGAGCCCCACACTGTGATCTTTATTGTGCATAAAATCTGTATGGGTAGACTTTCTATTTTATTTTTTTTGGTAACCGAGGAACAACCCTGCAGCCGAGCCACTATTGGACCCGACTGTACAATCCAAACCCAAATTGAGCCTCACACTATGATCTTTGCACAATCATTGTGCATAAAATCTATGTATGGGTAGACTTTCTAATTTACTTCCGAGCTTTGTGCTTATGAACCTTTATGGTCCCTTATTTTTTAGCGTTTGAGAATTTAGTTTAGGTGAAGATTCCACACGCGGATGGAAAAGTTTATGGTCCCTTGTGGTCCCTTACCAGAGCACTGATAGCTAGCTGCATACCGGTGCCAACGATATGGTACTGGCCGGGTACCATTTCAAATGTTTGGCTATTACAGTTATTTCTTTTTTTTTTTGTCACAGCGATATACATCAGCGAGGGTTAATAGGGGTGTTAGAGTTAGCAAACCCAAGACCTTCCACAAAGGGGAGGCAATGACTTACCAACTGCACTAAGCAGTGGTTGCTATTACAGTTATTTCTTACATCACAAAAACGTAGCATAACGTATACATTTAACTCTAAAAAATTAAATTAAAAATAATTCGATACCGCACGGTGCCGATCGAGTGATATTTGAGCCGAAACAAACTGCAGTTCTAGGGTACCAGATTTGTTAAAGGGAAAAAAATCAAAATGGTCCATGTAGTTTAGTGTTTGTGTCAATTTGGTCCCTGCAGTTTGAATTGGTTCAATTTATACTATGTAGTTTCCATTTTGTTCAAACTTAGTCCAATTACTAACCGCCGTTAGCCTCCGTTAACCCTAGACACAAATGGGTCTCTTTTTTAGTGAATTGCCGAACCTTAATTCTCTAACCTCGTAGACCTAAAGCATTTTCCTAAAAAGCAAAACGGAGTCAATTTTTCTAAAAAACCGGTTCTCTGGCTCGTGTTATTTTTTCTAAATACTTGAATTATTCTTCCGACATTCAAAAGGTGACCAGGCACACCTAAACTCTATGCCCAGTGGAGACTCTAAGTTTTTTTATAAACCCATTTTGTGGCCTGAATCACAGCCGAACCTGATTCTCCTTTGATATGTAGGCAGCTTGATGAAATCTCAGTCCCTTTTTAAAATAAAACCCACTTCATTTTCTAAAATTCAAACATTTTTTAAAAATATCCGAACTCCTTTTATAGAACACAAAACTCCTCTTTTTTTTTTTTTTCAAGAACCACGTCGCAATTCATAGGAATCAGATCACTTATCCAGACCCTAATCTCTCTTGTTCATTTCCCCCGAAGGTGAAAAAAAATGAAGAATGGAACAATGAGGTTATGTGTTTTGGTTCAGAGATATATTAGGGCAAGAGGAGAATGACAGATTATGATTTTAACCCTAGAAAAGGGCCCATTCTTGTCTGGGGTTAACGAAGTCTAATGGCAGTTAGTAATTAGACCAAGTTGGAACAAAATGAAAACTACAAAGTGCAAATCGAGCCAATTCAAATTGCAAGGACCAAGTTAACCCAAACACTAAACTATAATGACCATTTTGGTTTTTTTCCCCTCTGTTAAAAAAACAAATTCTACTATGTATCAATATGATACGATATTCAAATTATGGTGAACTCAATCTCACTGGATCAACAAGGAGGAAATAGAGTAGGAACTGAACATAATCAAAAGAACGGCTCTGGATTAGATTGTTCCAAGATGTGTCGATACCAACGTGAAGGTTATTGAAGGTATAAATGATAAGTTGCCCCTCTCTCTAATAGTTTAAGTTTTTAGATGAGTTACCAAGCTAATATGGTATCAGAGCAGACAATAGATTATGTGTTCGACCCTCACCGCCTACCTAATGTTAAAAATATGTACATGTGTTTAGCCCGCTTATGGAGGAAAGCTTGGCTACATCTGAGGGAACGTATTGAAGGTATAAATAATAAGTTGTCCATCTCTTTAATAGCTTAATGCTCTGTTTGGAACTTAAGGAAAGGAAAGGAAAAGAAAGGAAAATTAAAAAAATTTCCCTTCTATTGTTTGGTTGGAAGAGAAAGAGAGAAGAAAATAACAATTTTCAGTTTTGTGAATAGTAAAGTTTTCTTCCCTTTTTCCTCTCATTTTCCTCCCACTTTCTTTTCTTTTCTTTTCTTTTCCATAGGTTCCAAACATAGCCTAAGCTTTTAGATGAGTTGGTGGTTAACAACCTAATAATGGTGACAATTTAAGCAGAGGTGGAGCATCTTCAGCTGCAAGGCAATCAGGGAGTGTTTTTTGTAGTGAAAAATTTATAAATTTTTATTTGTGGTTGAAAAGTTGTTAAGTGTTTCCGGTAATGAATAAGTTGTTGAGAAATGTCAAGTTATTCATGGTAGTGGATTTTTTTTTCCTGAGTATGTGAGTGATAAAATTGTTGAGTTGTGAGTGAAATAACCATACATAGTAAAAGAAGCTGCCATCCTCAAAAAGAGGAGAGGACAACCATTCAGCGCGAGTAGGCTTCCCATGTAGAAACACCTACACCTCCAAAACACCCTTACTAGCCACAGGTGGCTCCATATAATGCCATGGGTTGTCAATTGAACACCCTAGGCATGCATGGAGTTGTATATACATATTTTTAGTCAGGCATAATGCAATTTTGACGTAATTTACTCTACAAATGAACACCCAAGCCACCGAAAAAAAGAGTTAAAAACCCGTATTCAGCGTTACTTTCTTTGTTACCCATCATCTATCAATTTGACATTCATTGAACACGTAGAGTCAAAGAAACCTTACTTCGAATTTCTGGTGCCGCCATCGTATGAATACCCTGACGAAAATTCCTAGAACCGCCACTATTACTAGCCACACAATGTGCCACACCATTACCTCGACGCTTCACAAAATTAAACTCACACCTATGAAAGTTACTCCCCAGCCTTACAATATCAGTTACAAGGCAATCAGTTCAGAGTGCCCTTTTAATTTAGCCACAATGCAAAAAATTAACGTGGGAGTAATTCTGGGGTTTAATAATCCTTGTAAACTGAAGGATCTGAAATGTTATGCTGCAATCCAGAATATTCAGGGAGCCCAAAACCCTAACGGCTCAACAATCCAAGCTGATTAGGGAAGTAAAAAGACACAACCCCGAAAGTGTTTGTTTTAAATCTAGACAATTGATTGTCGAGATGGACGGCTGGCGTGAGCCCTATAGGATCCCCAGATCCAGCTAATGACTAGCTCGGGCATGTATCTCACTACAATTTCTCAAAATTACGTAGATCTCTAAATTTTAAAAATGTAGCCTAATCTCTCCATATGACTAATTATATAGATATATGTTTTGTTTTTGGTCAATCGCAAATATATATAGATACAGGGCGCTTCTAATAAGGGCGCCCTTATTTTCGTTAAATGCGGACCTGGTTGCTGGCCGTTGGATCGTATTTTGAATGGTCCGGATTTTAATGAAACTTTTCCGGAGAAAAGTTAATTCTGACCGGTCCTAAACCTTCCGCAGATCCGGACCATTCAAAACACGATCCAATGACTAACAACAGAAGTCCGCAAATAACGAAAAGAAAAGAAAAGAATGTGCAGGATTTCATACTCTTATGTCTCACCGGATGTTTCATGTAGGGGTGAGCAAAAAATCCGTCAAACCGTGAATCCAGTCCAAACCAATCCAAACCAAAAGATTTGGTTCGGTTTTTTAGTAGTGTGGTTTGGTCGTGGTTTAAAAAAATTAGAAACCGCATTATATTGTTTGTGGATTCATGTTCACAGTTATGGTTCCAAACCGATCCGAACCGTATAATATATATATATATATATATATGTAATATAAAATAGGTTGGTTACTACCATGCTGCTGTTACTACCATTTTGCTGCCTCATTTCAATTCTATAGTTTTAGGAATTATCTTTGACCTTTTATTTGGTTAAACTATCTTAAGATGTTTAGTAGATGATATTTTTAGTTGGTTTATTTTAGTGACTTACCAGTATTTCATTTTATTAGTTTGAGACAAATGTTGGTACTCTACCCTTAAATTAGTTGGTTGATGTTAGTTTGTTATGGTAATTTGAATGAAATTGATTTTAATATAAATTGTTTTAGTTTATCTTCGTAATTTTAAGTACTTCAAATATTTTTTGAAGATGATAGCTTAGTTCAAAGCAAACCGTGGTTAAAACCGAAACCGAACCGTAGTTTATTGGATTGGATTGGTTTGGTTCTATGCCTATTGTGGGTTGGTTTGGTTCTGTAAATTTATAATCCGTAGGTATTGGTTTGGTTCTTGGTTTACTATAAAACCAAACCAATCCATACCATGCTCACCCCTAGTTTCATGCAATGACTTTTGAGAAAAGAGAGAGCTTTCTGTGATAACACATACTCCTAACTCTATAGGAAGCGAAAGAGAAATAACACAGAAGAGAGTATCGTAGTTTTGCGAACTAAAGAACAAAGGTAACCCTAGCATTAATGGACGAAGTACTACTAACTCTTTTTGTCATTTTCCTATGTGCAATTGGACCTTGTCTTCTTTTGAACGTAAAAACACCATACATAAATTAAATAAATTTTCATTTTCAGGTGTTAAAAAGCAATGTCTTTTGATTATGTACGCCTGGTTTTCCCCAACAGTCCTACAAAGTTCACCGTTATGTGCCTTTCTTGAGTTGGTATTTTCTTCCTCGATATGATTATTGGTTCGTGTGTTCGTGTTTGTTTGTGGACTTTCGTATATGGTTGACTTTTGTTTGATTGAAGTTTGTCTAATTTTTACTTGTACTGATTCTTGTATATAAATCTTCTATTGATAGACAACGACTAATAAAAAAAGCCAATCTAGATTATGTGGACTTGACTCAAACCAAACCAAAGTCATTCATAATCAAATTTTAAGGATCTTAACGAGTTTTTACATTCTAGCTGTCAGCTACCTAACGCACAACCCTCCTTAATACAGTATTTGAATAGGCTGCTTAAAGATAGTTTCATCTGGAATTCAAAACACCACGAGCCTATAAAAACACAATAAAATCCTCATGGTGGGAGTTTGCGAAAGATTATTTTCACAGATTTTTAGATTCTAGCTTCTAAAATCAGTTTAGAATGTTAGTCCAAATTCTAGAAAACTAAGTTTTATAATTTACAGTTTTTGAGAACATGAAAAAGGAAAGAAATTCTCAAAAATCTAAAGCTGGGTTTAGGTAGCTTTTGGGATTCTGTAACACAAATTTTCAAAAAAATAAATAAATTCTCATAATCTAGCAGCTGTAATTCTCAATTTTTATTAAAATCCAGAATCTAAAATCTCTAGCAGAATATGAAGCATGAAGCTAAAGTCTAAAGCTATTGCAAACAAGCCTAGAAACTCGAGCCCAGTTTGAAATGGACTATTTGTTGGACAGTAGTTCGGGCTGTTTCTAATTTTTGACCCGATCTTTTTGATTGTTTTTTTCATATAGAAAAGTCTTTCTGTCTTTTTCGTTGTCTCATAAGGACTTCTTTCAACTCTGATTTGTGTTTTGAAACTTTGTCAATTTCTATCACAAAGACGAACGATATGATGTAAAACTTTGACTCAAATCTTGTGGAGTAATTTTTTTCTCGTCTTGTATATAATGTTTTCAACTTTGGTTTACATTCAACATCTTTTATTCTTCTCATCGAGACAAACAATGTGATGCAGAAAATTTTGACTCAAGTTTAGTAAGAATTAAGAGAAAATAACTAAAAACACCGTGCCAAAAAGTTTTGAAAAAGTTGGAATTCATACTTGAACATAAACATTTGCAGGCAGAGGCTAAATTTGGGTTTGGACTTGGACACAATACAAGGCGATAACACAGTTGTGTTGTGTTTTGTTTTGTATTTGCTAAACACTTGTAATCTTCTTCTCATTAATTTATATGATGTTCTTCTTTGATGTCAAAAAAAAGTGAAGTAGTCCAAGCCGATAGTATCACATTATGGGCCTTTTCGGGCTGATACCTCAATACCTGAATCATGACCAATATGATACACTTAGGACCCGATCAGCTAAGGAAAATAAGTACCTATTTTTTAAATTAAAGGTAATGTGTTGTAAGAGAATGACCTATCTCGTAAAGGGAGAAATAAGAACCTTAGCGGAGCAGAACCTTAACAAAATTCCCTCATTTGTCCATCTTCTTCTTCTTTTTCCAGATAAGGAAGTGACATTGTATACTCACAAAAAGAAGCTCGAGCTCGAGAAAGGTAGGAAAACATCAAACAAAGGAAAGAACGGTAATTCTCTGACGATGAGGCTAAGGTTTCTATGATTTGAATCCATGTCATGATATTTGATAAAAAAAAGAATCCATGTCATGGCAGACCGAGTTCAATATCTATTCTGAAATAAGTTGGAATTAGAAAGAATTTCACTTAGTCTTTTTATATTGAGAGAAACTTATTCACGGAGGAGCCGTGAATAAATTGTTCATGGAAAACGTACAATCTCACCCGTCCGCTTCGACAATCAACAGTTGAGATGTGTTTTTAATCTTCGATCGGTAATAAATATCTCTTATCATTAATAGTTTGTCTTTAATCTAAATCGTCCAAAACACTTTTGGACGGCCGAGATTGGCCAACTTTATTTATGGAACCTCCGTAAATAAAGATTTTCCCTTTTATATTATTCGAGATCACACATGTTGCAACAGAACTAGTTTATAGTGGTTGCAGGCATCAACATTATGTAACCTTTCTATAATCAGCAAAAATATACCAAGTCTAAGTGACAAGATATTTAGGTAGAATATCTTTTATGCTTCATCTATCTATCAACAATTCAACCAAACAATTTGCACCTTTTCTTTTATTATGTATAATACGATATTCTCTTCTTCTTTTTTCCTGAAAAAATCGGTTAGGTTGGGAATATGAGAAGTAACTAAATAGCCATTTCTATTCTAATATATGAAGGAAGATGAGCTTTTGGTGGGACTTGTTTTTGAAGCCGCGTCACAAAAGTGATTTCCACTTTTGTCCTAATCAAAACCCAAGTTTTACATCCAATTTTTACTGTAACATGATTTACCTCTTAGAGCGAAATAATAAAATCACTAAAACTCAACCACCCACCTCACCCCCGAAAAAAACTACCCGCCTACAGTACCCACTCCCCAAATATTTTCACTTGTTTCCACGTGCACACACGAAGGGTGTGCCCCCAACAGCTAGTTCTTAATAAATTGAATGAATTTTGTCAATAATGGTACAGTAATTTAACGGAAGTTATTTCTCTTCACAAATCCTCCATCTGAACATAACATATATGTGTGATTTAGGCAGAAGTTATTTTCAGAATTTAACAATGATTATATAGGTTAAGTAAAATCGACGATCATGGAGTAATTATTTAGTGGTCTTGGGGCACCGCCACGTGGTGTCTCAAGACTCTCAATATCTAAAAAGATGAATACTTTTTTGGTTTTCCAAATATCAAACAGATTCCCAACAAGGCAACGGTAGAAAGTTCATTTACCTTCTCATAAGCTAGGGCGTCCGGCTGTGCCAAAAAGTTCGACATTAGCTCAGCATGGTTACTCAACTTCACCTGCAATACCAATCCAATGGAGATTCAATTTTAGAAAGAAGGAGCAACCAAGAAAAGGATCAAAAGACCATATTTACTGAGATTAGGTATAGTCCTCAAGCAAAATATATTTAGAGAGAGAGAGAAAGAGAGTGAATAGCCTACCTTTCAAGTACACAGGTTGCTGACTCGTCACAACACCCACCAATAAAATCACAAGGAACTACTCGCCCCTGAAGTTTCAAGATGGGTTTCGACTTCAGGAAATGATATAGTCATGCAACATCAAGTGTACATATTCAACAGTATTCAAGAAGACAAATGAGTTTTACATAGCACCTCTAATCAAAAGGTCATCATATGCAACACACTCAGAAAGAAAAAAGTACTCAACTGCCGTTAGTAGCTACCTCAGACATACTATATTTCTGAACTCCAAGAAACATCAGATGAAGAAGCTCATTTACTTGCTAGTTTCAATATAGGAGTAGAATTTAGAGCTCGTAAATTCCACATCAAAGAGACTATTGCAGAGTCCTTTTGCAGTGTTCAACATAAAAAATGTCCGAAAATACACTGTGAAAATCAGTTTATAAGTTTAGGTGATTAAATCCTCAAATCAAGTCAATAAAAGATCTCTAATGATGGCCTGAAAGAATAACTATGTTGAAGATTGATTCCCTGTTGAAAAAACATTTACAATACATGAGAACTATCATGAAGACTACATTCTTACCAGTCCATCTGTATTATTGAAGTAATGCTTCCATAGGGGCCTTAATTTCTCTTCTCCTCCTACATCCCACACTGTGAAGCCTACATTCTTATACTGCACTTTCTCCACATTATAGAAACACAAATCATGTGATGCTTGGAAGAGAATAGAAGATATACAAAAATGATTTGTGTGTGTGAGCCAAAGCAGCAGCCCACAGAACTATATTGTGGCACATGCAACATATGAGCTAAACTGAATAGGAAATGGTTTTGGATAAAAAGACACTAGGAAGGGCACAGACAAAAACAAATACTGATCACACTCACTCCATACAAACTTTTCCAGTTGAGCTCACATAAACTAATTGGCATGAGCAGTCTGACTAAAGTTCGTATGAAACCACCAGCAACATATGCTAGCAATAGGGCAGTAGATTGCCAAAACACAAAGGGAAAAGCCACAATTACTTTGAAGGACAAATACAGGAATGACAAATGACAAAATGAAAGTAGATAACTACATTCACAGATACTGCAAAATTTTACACTAAAGGCAATAAATGTTGCAAAGCTAAATGGCCAATTGTAACAGTGATTTACAGAGTTTCCATATTCCACAGATCTCGTAGCAAAGTCGACTCAATTGTTAAGTCCGTTAATATTTCTTTCATTAAGAGCAAATTGCAATGGACGAGCATATGTAGATAATCCACTACATCTAAGCTGGCATATAACAAGCTAGACTTCTAGTAAGTCGGAGAGATTCATTTTCTAATGATTTTTCACCAAATAGATTCTTCATATACTTCCATTTTTTAAACCTTGAAAGACAAAACTCAAATTCTTCAGTATATTTACAGAAGTTTTAAGGTATCTGTCAATGAAATACATGGACTTTGCTTGTTCTTTCTCTGAGTCTATTACCTATTTAGGAAAACTTCTTTTCTGACTACAATGATGAACCAAACCGTTTCATTAATGAATGGGACACCTAAAGAAGCAATAATCAGGTCAGGCATGAAACAAATTCAGTAGATTGAACACCATAATCTACAACTGTAACAAACTTCTTACTTTGGTGACATACCAATTGTAGGAACAGCCAATAAAACTTCTTCAATGCACAGTTTGTACAGGATTGTTGTTTTACCAGCAGCATCCAGGCCAAGCATCACAACCTAAAATAGCTAAGTAGTTCAATTAACTGCTGACTACACAATTGAAGGGAAAGAAATAAATAATGCAAGGGAAACAAAAGCTATAATCCATAAAGCAAGGCTGCAAGGGTAGAATATTTGGTAGCTGAATGAGTGTGCGTATTGCAACACCTTATGCTCCAACTATCCAAGGGATAGGCAAGTGTAGAATCTATTCAAGGGATTGGCAAGCCTCCAGCCAACATAATTTATGTGTTGTATAGGCTGACTTGCTCACTCTCCGTATGTGTATGCTTGCTCAGCCACGCGTTCAAGCCACTATAGACATGGGGAGTCACCAAGCATACGAGTAATATGCCAAAAACCATGGAGATTAGTACACCCGCCGTGCATTGTGGATGGAGATGCAATCTTCGATTCTCGATGGTTTATCTTCATGTGAAACAAAATCCTTCAATGGAACCAAACTAAGGCAACCCTTGTCTTTTTCGCTGAAAAATGACACGATATTACAAATAGTAAGCCTATCAATCTTCCTACTGATAGAAAACAGAGACACAGAGACTGAAAATACTGATCTTATTTCTGAATGAATTACAATGAGGAGTACACCTTTAAATAGAGTAAAGCTACGCCTAAGAAAGGAAGATTACAAGATTTGATTACGATATGATTACCCTATGATTATGCTATGATATGATTACCCTATGATTATGCTATGATTTGATTACGATACATGTCCTAAAATAGCATATTACAAGAAGATACAGAATATATATTCAAAATACAGAATATATATTCACACCCCCCCTCAAACTCAAGGTGCGAGGGCAGAGAGCACCGAGAGTTTGTCAAGGAGAAAGCGGAAACGAGCAGCGGTATGAGTCTTCGTGAAGAAATCAGCCAGCTGCAATGTGGAGGAGACGAAGGGTAAAGCAATGGTGCCAGACTGGAGATGCTGGCGTATGAAATGACAATCAATCTCAATGTGCTTCGTGCGCTCATGGAAGACCGAGTTGTGGGCAAGCTGAATAGCACTCTTATTGTCGCAGTAAAGAGGTGTAGGAGTAGTAACAGAGACCCCCATATCGGAAACAAGCCAGCGAAGCCAGACGATTTCAGAGGTAGCATGGGCCATGGCACGATATTCAGCTTCCGCGGTAGAGCGAGCAACAACAGATTGCTTTTTGCTTTTCCAGGAGATAAGAGAATCACCTAGAAAAACACAGAGCCCAGAGGTAGATTTGCGGTCATTGACATCACCTGCCCAGTCAGCATCAGCATAAGCATGGAGGGTTAAGCTTGATGTAGAAGAAATCAGAAGGCACTGATGAAGGGTACCACGAAGATAACGGAGAATACGTAAGAGGGCAGCCCAATGCGTAGTCCGAGGAGCAGAGACAAACTGACTAACAATGTGAACTGCATAAGAAATATCTGGCCGAGTAACCGTAAGATAAACCAAGCAGCCCACCAATTCACGATATTCCGTAGGATCCTCAAGGGGGACACCATCAGAGGCAGAGAACTTGGCATGAAGTTCAAGGGGAGTATCAACAGTCTTTGTATCCGTGAGACGAGCACGGTGAAGGATATCAGTAACATACTTGGACTGCCCCAAAAGATACCCCTGAGGAGAGGAAGCAACTTCAATACCAAGGAAATAACGTAGCGGGCCCAAGTCTTTCATTTCGAACTCACGGAAGAGATGACTTTTAACTTCAGCAATAGCAGCAGAATCAGAACCAGTGATGATCATGTCATCAACATAAAGTAAGAGAAGTACCAGGCCATGAGAGGTGCGACGGAGAAATAGAGCAGAGTCATGCATGCTAGGCGTGAAGCCAATTTGAAGAACAACATCCTGGAAGCGTGAATACCAAGCGCGAGGGGACTGTTTCAAGCCATAGAGAGCACGACGCAAGCGACAAACCATACCGGAAGGATGAGAGAAGCCAGGAGGAGGCCGCATATAAACCTCTTCAGAGAGATTGCCATTAAGAAAGGCATTCTTTACATCCAACTGAGAAAGAGGCCACTGATGCACTGCGGCCACTGAGATCAAGGTGCGAACAGTGGTCATTTTGGCAACAGGGGCAAAAGTTTCCTCGTAATCAATCCCATACTCCTGAGAAAATCCTTTAGCAACTAGGCGGGCTTTATACCGTTCTAAAGAACCATCAGAATGAGTCTTAACCTTGTAGACCCATTTGCAACCGATTAGATTCTTACCATCCGGAAGAGAAACCAACTCCCAGGTCTGATTGTGAGCAAGAGCAGTAAGTTCAGCTTGCATGGCATCCACCCAATTGGGATCATTGCAAGCTTCTTTATAGGACCTAGGCTCAAAATAAGTGTGAATGCGGGAAAGGAATGATTGATAAGAGGATGAGAAACAGGTATTAGTAAAGCCATATTTTACCGGTGGTTGACGATTGTCGCGGAGGGGATACCGGCGGACAGGCGGATCAGGATCCGTGGAGGCAGATTGGGGAGCAGCTGTAGAAGTTGGACGACGGGTGTAGACCTGGGTGATTGGAGCATGGCGAGGTGATGCTGAGGGGGCTGTAGAAATATCAGATACCGTAAGAGTGGAGGTGTACTCTTCGGGAGGGACATCCATATCCATAGGAAAGGGGTCAATATGGATCAAGTCTTCTTTGGCTACAGGAGCAGTGCGAGGAGGAAGAGTAAAATAGGGAAGACGCTCTAAGAAGACAACATGCCTTGAAACATAAAGCTTTTTGGTCACAGGATCATAACACCGATACCCTTTTTGATTAATGCCATACCCCAAAAAAACACCTAAGACACAGCGGGCGCTGAGCTTAGTGCGGTCTTTCTTGGGAAGGAGAACAAAACAGGTAGAACCAAACACTCGAAGAAGAGAGTAATTAGGAACCTGACCATAAAACCGCTCATAAGGCGAGCTACCAGAGAGAAGAGGGGTGGGCATCCGATTCAGGAGATAGGCTGCAGTGAGAACAGCTTCTCCCCAGTAACAGGACGGGACGGAGGAAGACAGGAGTAGAGACCGAGCAGTATTAAGAAGGTGACGATGTTTTCTTTCAGCTCTACCATTTTGGGCAGGAGTGTCAGTGCAAGACGATTGGTGGATAGTCCCAAGCGAATCTAGGAATTTATGAAACTCTGAGAGTGAATATTCCCCACCCAAGTCAGACCGAAGAATTTTAACCGATGTAGAAAACTGATTTTGAACCATGGCATGGAAATTCTTATAAATCGTAAAGAACTCAGATTTGTGTGTCATTAAGTAAACCCAAGTATACCGACTAAAGTCATCCACAAAAGAGACATAATAGACAAAACCACCTTTAGTGGCAACCGGAGAAGGGCCCCATAAATCAGTGTGAACAAGTTGAAAAGGCGAAGTAGAAACAGAAGTACTTTTATTAAAAGGTAAAGCTGACATTTTTGCAAACTTACAACCACTGCATTCTGAAATATCACTGACTGAAATATGACCCAAATGACCTGCCTGAACTAAAAGTTTTAGACGCTCACTAGATAGATGTCCTAATCTAGAATGCCAAATATAAAACGGAGATGACTTATGATCTAAACAAAAAGATGACGCAGCAGTGGAAGAAGGTTTTATTGGGAGATGCAAGTGCTCCAAAAGATAGAGATCACCAACTCTACGGCTTGGCCCCAATCTGCTTCTTGGAATCCCGATCCTGCACAACACAACCAGAGGAAGAGAAAACAACATCAAAACCAGAGTCGGATAATTGGCTGATTGAAAGTAGGCTCAAAGACAACTGAGGAACATAAAAGACATTAGGAATAGATAGTGACGGTGCAGTAGAAGATAGAATGGAACCAATAGAAGCAACATGCATGGGAGAACCATTGGCTGTGGCAATACTAATAGGAAAAGCAGGTGGCACACAATTACTAAGAAGAGACAGATCAGGGAGTCATATGGTGAGAAGAGCCAGAATCAAAGATCCAAGTGGTGGGTTGGATACCTGAGGTGGGAGAACCACGCAAACCTGAGTGAGTGGTAGTCATGGCAGAGGCTTGGGGGGAACCCCCTCGAATGGCTTCCATGTAAGCCTGATACTGCTGAAATTGCTCATAATCAAACTCTGGAGGTGCACTACTGGAGACCGGTGTTGCCAAGGCTACAGGAGGGCGAGGATACTGTTGTGGTGCCCGAGACTGATGTGGGGCGTGAGAACCAGTCGACTGAGTAACATTTCGTCCCTTTGGCTTGGGACGGTTAGGGCACTGATGCTTCCAATGACCCTTCTGATGGCAATAATTACACTCATCTTCAGGAATTTGAGGCCTTGGCTTGGTCGCAAATTGGACAGGATGAGATGCTGGAGTGGGCGAGTGATGTGCCGGATATTGACCAGATGGAGCAAATGGAGCAGCAAAGACAGACTGTGAGGGAGGTGCAAGATTAGCCATTTTGAACCGTGTTTCCTCAGCGATAAGCTCATGAACAGCACCATCTACTGAGGGCAATGGAGACCGATGCAAGATAGCCCCACGAAGAGGCTCAAACTGAGTTCGAAGGGCCATGAGAAACTGAACAAGTCGTAGCTCCTCACGAAATCTGACATAACTATCAAGTAGCTGCAAATCTGAAGGTTCCATGAGAGCTAACTGATCCCAATATGTAGTCATTTCGTTATAAAATTCTTGAATCGATTTATTGTTTTGGGTGGTATTTCGGATGGACATTTCAAGCTCATATCGTTTAGCAAAATTTGATTCAAGATACAGAGCTTGTAGATAATCCCAAACTTTCTTTGCTGTGTCATATTTCGAAAAATTCATGCCAATACTTGGTTCTACGGAGTTGTGAAACCAAGTCAAAATCCGTGCATTCCCTGTGTTCCATTTTCCCAAGGCAGTGGCATACCCTGGGTCTTTTGGATCAGAAGGAGGTAATGTAGAACCGTCTACATATCCCCACATTTCTTTACCAACAACAAAATTTTTCATCACATGAGCCCAGTAGGAGTAGTTGTTACCGGTCAAACGAACACTAATAGCCTGATTTTTATCGCCAGACATGATGCTAACAGAGAAACGCAGTCAAAAACAGAAAAGAAAACAGAATACCGGAGTACCAATCTGCCTTAGACTGGTTTGTCAGAGCTGTAACAGAGGTCGCCGGAGCTGCTACAGTGTCGGCGAGTGCTGCTAGAGTTTGTCGGAGTGTGGGTAGGTCACCGGCGGTTGGAGAGGGTCTGCTGTGGTTGTTTTTTTTTTGTTATTCGGGTTGCTGAAAAACAGAGAGAGAGGGATCGATAGTAGCTGACAGAGAGAGAGAGATCTTAGGACAGAAGGTTGATCGAAAAAACAGGGTTAGGGTTTCGGAACCTGCTTTGATACCATGATAGAAAACAGAGACACAGAGACTGAAAATACTGATCTTATTTCTGAATGAATTACAATGAGGAGTACACCTTTAAATAGAGTAAAGCTACGCCTAAGAAAGGAAGATTACAAGATTTGATTACGATATGATTACCCTATGATTATGCTATGATATGATTACCCTATGATTATGCTATGATTTGATTACGATACATGTCCTAAAATAGCATATTACAAGAAGATACAGAATATATATTCAAAATACAGAATATATATTCACACCTACCACAACAATAATCTCTTCTTGAGTAATGGACCTCAAACCCACTCTAATACTAATGGATTAGGAAAAACGATCCTCCATCTCTTTGGTTTTGAGCATCTGGAGAAGAAGTCACCATAGTATCACGTGAAAAACAATGAACCCCATCATGATGAAGCCACGCGCAACAAGTAACACGACCCCTCTCTCTCTCTCTCTCCAAAAAAAATCTCTGTAATCGTCCGATCACCCAATTCATTTCTAAGGCACATAGGCTATCAAACCAAAACTTAGTATGAAAAAAAAAAAAAGGATTCAACAATCTCAATGGATGATGCTTGTTAGCCTTGGCGTAAATGGAGAGAGTTTCCCAAATTTATGTGGTTCGTGTCTATGCTTCTGATCAATTAAGAAATGTGTTTAAGTTTACCTTCTGATTAGAATGATTTCAAAACCAGTTTTCCAACTCTATAGACTTGTCTCTAACCATACTACATAAAAACCGATATGATTTCTTTAAAGTTGTAGAAAATAGCTGAATTTAGTCATTTTGTACCTTGAGTTTAACACTGTTGCTTGTGAGAGGCCTCAAAACAGCTAGCCCACAGTCGGAGAGACGAGGCATAAGTTCATCATTGAGTAAGATGTTAGCAGCTTTTAAGTTGCTGTGACCAACAGGAGGCAAGCTCGTGGAATGCAAATTGCTGAAAGCATAGATTCATCACATTACTTTTTCTTCCTTGTAGTCACAGGAAAAGTAGCATATGTGGAGTAATGGAGGTATACACATTCCCTACTGTGAAACGTTACGGCATTCTAAAAGCATAATGAGTTGTAACAACTGATAGGATACTCTCGGTGGATTTTCTAGCAGCCATTGGTCTGTTTTCCACAGTTTTATTGAAAATAGATTCTCCCATGCTTGTTTTCAAATCAGTTTCTAAAACTCACTGCAACTGTTTATGAAACATAAACACCAATCATTTTCATTTCTTATTATTTTTGATGAAAAATTTAACTGAGAATTGGAAAACATCAAAAAATTTATGCATTGAGCTCTTTTCCAAAAAACAAGTTTCCATAGACATCAAAACAAGCTAGGTTTTTTGTTGTTCTTTCATAAAACACAAATATCCAAGCAAGTCTTACTCCAAATCTAAGTTTGAAATGAACACTGCATTGAATACACTGTACTTACTCCTAAGCTCGTGCTGCGCCAAGAGCAATTTTGAGACGTTGGCCCCAAGAGAGAGTATATATGCATCAGAGTGTAAAGCATCATCTAGAGTCAGATTTCTGACATATTCGTAAACAAGAAGATGTTTTCTGTGCTCTAAACAGTAACCTAGAAGTGTCACAATGTTCAGGTGTCTCAATCGGGCTCCATTCCAAATCACTTCCAAGAATTGTTCTTCTTCGTTG
Organism: Rhododendron griersonianum; assembly: GCA_018127125.1. Taxonomy (NCBI): domain Eukaryota; kingdom Viridiplantae; phylum Streptophyta; class Magnoliopsida; order Ericales; family Ericaceae; genus Rhododendron; species Rhododendron griersonianum. The sequence continues at coordinate 12,109,120 of CM030792.1, read as the reverse complement.
TGAGACAGCGCTACTGTATTGATATTCTCTACAGGTAAGATCTTACATGGGCGCGTGCGCGCGCGCGAGAGAGAGAGAGAGAGAGAGAGAGAGAGAGAGAGAGAGAGAGAAAGAGATTCCAATAAATTCTACATCTCGTTTTATAGCTTGAAATGGAGATGTAAGTTTTGAATTCTTACTTGTACATTGGGAAGATCCACTTTGAAAACAAGGATCCCTCTCCAAGGAAATTGTGGGGCTCCGATCAAGATGGTTCGCTCTTTTGGGTCTGGGGTTCGAGATTAGCTCTTGACCTTCACCTAGCCTGCAAAAGAGAGCACGACTAAAGACCACACTGGAGGCACTCCGGAATGGCTCTCCGGTGCAAGAATCAGTATCCTTACAGAGAAGAGAAAGAGAGACCAAGAGCTAGGGTTTTAGGGTTGTGTAGAATGTACCTCTTCCAAGAAGCCATAAAAGTGTATTTATAGGGGTCTCCTAGCTTGGCCTCCAAGATTGTACGAATGCTCGACACACGTCGACTGATGTCACCCTTGCGTCACATTAGGGTTTTGTAACCGTCTGTATGGTGAGCTGGCATCTTCACGTGCTCCCATCATGATAACCGTTCGGCTGACGTCACGAATGTCACCATGTCCACAGTTGCCTTTCCCCACATGGGTGAGCTAGAATCCTGGCCCCTACATTCGTTAAATGCCGAATGTGATAACCGACTGTCCGAGAGTCGGTGGGCCGAACGAGATATATTGATAGAATATGACAGAGACGTTGATGTTGGACCGTCGGCTAGGCCGAGGTGCGATGTTTCCGACTGAGGGTGTTCTGGACTACCAGAAATGGCTCGGGATCTCCCTCGGTGCGGCGCGAGCCGTAACGCTCGGCCTGCTACAGAGTTCTCCTCACATTGAAGTTCTGCCATAGTGTAAACTTTGGCACTGATTGGGATTTTTCATTTCTTAAGAGTAACTTCTCCTAGACATTCTGTCCTTTGTGGAGGAGGATACCTCACCCAAACTAAAACATGACCATGAAACTACTACGATGTCTAGGAGTACTAAAGACCAAACTACATAACCTTAGATTTCACGTCATAATAAAATTGAAAGGTATCACAAATTGACACAGAGAATATGACAACCAAAATGCAGAGTGGAAATCCCAATTCCCTATCAAATACATTCACAAATTTTCTCTTAATTCATCAAATTTCCTACCCAAGAAGTTCAATGTATTCTCTTCCAAATCCTCAATGCTAGTTTAGTCAGGAAAGTACTAACATGCATAAAAACATAAAACCAGATTGGTTACAAGTACAGAATTAGAGGTTACAAGTACAGAATTAGAGATTGGGTAGAAGGACTAACAGAGATGACGTAGTCAAGAAGAGCGGCGTTAGCTTCACCGTCCTTTGCTGGAGCTTCATACAGGATCTATCAACCACCGCCACCATCTGTCTGATCATGCAAGATAAATCGTGCAATGTTACAATTAACGAATCTTTCCTTGCCTTGGAGCATCAACTAATACTTCGGATACCAAAACATCCCTTTGATGCCCTCTAGGTCAGGTTCAAAACCCAGATTCTGATAGAATTCCACAACTGCAATGACATTGTACAGAACCAAGTGAAAAGCAAAGCAGGAGAAATCAAAATTATTATTATGAGGAACTGTGCAGTTGACATGGACATTTCTTGTGCTCTTTATCAATGAAGTTTATACAAGCTTAAATTGCTACATTAATAGGAAAAAACATTACGATACACAGCACATGGCTTCAGAATCTCCTGAAGAACGAGATAGATAATTGTTCCGATCAAGACTCCAACAATGGTGGCTATACCTTGACTATCTGCAAAGAGTATAATACTGCCAATGTCCCTTTGTAAAAGAACCCTTGTGAACTTTCAACAAAAGCCTTTCCAAGACCTTAGCCCTGCTTGGGATAGATCACAGAAGTCTTAAAGTAGTGATTTTGCAGTTTACATTAATTCCAAGGAATGTAATTTTAGTTTCAACGAGCCCAAAGTATTTAGGTGCAACACGTCGTAAGAGCTCTTATGTTCTCTCTAATCCATTCGACAAAGATGTGTGCTATCTGAAGGGCCGAAACCATGCCTAGATCAACAAAACTTCAAATGAATCTGTTTAGGACAAAGAATCGTGGCAGTACTTGAGTTGTTGATTGTGTAAGATAGATTGAAGACAGCATTTTATTGTTTCTTAACCATGCCCAGTGGGCATCAGTTTTAACGACAGGTACTTTATTAGTACATAGCTCCTTGTTGGGGTTGCTCAAGTTCGTAGAATTCCAATAATGTTGCTCTAGCGCACAAGCACAAGTTAGAATTCAAAACAGATGATTCAATTTTCTTCATACTTGCAGCACTTCTGTCCCCACAAATTAACAAACAATACCTGATAGTCGGGATCCACTAAGACATCCCAAATGGTTGCATTGAAGGTGTGATCTGAAGTTGCACGAGCCATTCCTATAAGCTTCTTTTGGTCTTTTTCCACTGCCAAGGAACTTTCCAAGTACACTAAGATGTTCATCATTTCTTATAACAAGGGAAAACTAAATCTCAGCTGAACACCTATTCAGACTCATAAATAATGACTGCAAATAACATACTATGGTCCCAATCTTAAGTACCTTCTCCAGGCAACTTTCTTATGGAATGTAATGCAGCTACCATGTAGCTATTTTTCAAAGCAGTGAAACACCCACAGTTTCCCATAAAGTTGGAAAGTTTTCCTAAACGTGGAAATGTTGATACCACCATGCAGGGGAATTTCTTCTCCGACTGACTACCTTATTAAGAGGTCAAGAAGCTGGTGATGTGTTTCAACAGGAGCGTGGAGCAATAGGAATGGCTAGAACAAGAATTTAAGGGTAAGGTTCGTCACGCAGCAACTCCATAATCAATTGGCAGTATTTACTTCTACGTTATTCCCATTTCCGATTAGGACTCCCCATTTTTCGCATACAATCATTGTCCTAGTAGCTTCCACTCATGCTCCTATTGCATGCCTCCAGTACACCACATTCGCCACGCACGCGCTCAATAGCAGGGAGCCATGTGCTTTTCTTGTAAGGAAAAAAGAGGAGAAAATTGACACCTAGCCCCTACTATTGAGAAGAATGGGTTACATTCTTACAAGAGATAAATAGAAGATATAAAAGAAACATCATGATCAAGAAATTACCAGGCATGGATATGTTGCCGGGCATGGCATGGTATTTTAAGAGATAATCCAAGTAAGAAAGAAATAATTGCTTTGTTCTGAAAGAATTTCTACAAAAAGTGTGAGATGTTCCCGGAACACTATATTATTACTCCACCAACAGAGCATCAGTAAAGAAACCAAAGGTAAAGATAATCTGAAGCCTTCAGAATTTTCACAATGAGTATCGAACTATTAGATATCTTGAGACATAAGATTAGAAAGGGTCATTCAAGAATGAAAAAAAGGCAGCTAAATAAAATTCTGCCATATAAAAAAAAATTAGAAAGTATCCCAACTTATTTTGCTTCATAAGAAGAGGATTTTCAACTCGACGAGTACAAAACCCAACTCATGGCTGATCAGATACAGTCAAATCACGTTCTATTCATAATTTGGACAACTTGAATTATAATATGGAGTGACCAGCACCTCTAACAAAGGACATTGAAATGATCAACAATCTTACCAACATCCATAGTCATGCAACATGTATTTAGTCATGGAGAACTGAAAGAAGAAACTTATAGAGTATTGAGGAGATCTGCAGAAAGAATCATGTATTTAGTCATGGAGAACTGAAAGAAGAAACTTATAGAGTATTGAGGAGATCTGCAGAAAGAATCACTAGGACAATGGAGATCTATTCCGGAAACGTCCTTCCCCCTTCCCCACTACACACACTGAGCAACATGCTTCTCACTGCTCAGTTTAATGGTCTGAAATGAATCCTTTGGAAGCCAAAACTTAAGATTTCTGTGAGCCAAGCGGTCATTGTTAACGACATAGGCCATATTTCCATCCTACATGCAGATGAGTAATATCTTACATGCCCTCATAAGAAAATGCCAATCAAAAAAATACCTCACAAGAAAACCTGACTTTCCTCTTAGGAGTCTTCACAAACTACCATTAACAAAGGAAAAAGACAAGATGAATTCTGAGCAAAAAAAAGAATCCACCAATCTCCATTTGGCATTATGATCTAACCCAATGAGAACCATCTCACCTTCAACTGTCATTCGCAGTAGAAGGCAGCAAAACTGAGGGAAATAGGGCAAGATGCATGTCCCTTTGTATAACAAAATGACTACATCGATTGATGTTTAACGTATGTCATTTGTTATCATTTCACCCTGGAGTGCATACAAATAGAGTTAAGAAAAGACTTGCAGGTTTCAAAGCAACCAACGATACTTTTGCATACTTCCTATTGTCATTTGCTTCACAATCTTTTGTGGATGCATTTTATCTCAATAGGACCAACCAGTCAACTGACGAAAAATAGTCTTCCAAATGATACTTCCCTGCCATAGACTATGATTGTGGTGGAACCAAAATTCCTTGGTTTGACATGTCGCCCTGCTTTTTTAGCAGAGTGTGAATGCAAGTGTTGATGACAAAGCAAAAAGAGACAAATGAAGACCAGGGGTACCAAATCAGAAAAAAAGTTGCAAATTGTAATCCAAAGAGAACGAGAAACAATGAATTTAAAGTTCTAAACAGATGGCTCAAAAAGACCTAATATTCATGTTAAAGCAGGAGATAAGTTACAAGGAGTACTGTGATGGAGTCTTAGCAGGATTTCAGGGAAATACCTTCGCATAATAGTGTTCTTGTGAAATCTACAATCATGTGTAACCTCTTGTAATTCTACTCTAAGCCAAGCAAATAGACTAAGAAATATAAACCAAATGCCAAATATTATGAAAGGTATAGGATGAGCTAGCAGGGAAAGTCATCATCTCTTGTTCTGATGAATTTACAGCTATAGCATCATTATGGCATTTGTAGGGTCATCCTAATGCTTCAATTGTGAAGCAAAGTCCCACATCGCCTTGGTACCAACATAATATGGAGTATATAAGCGTGAGGGCACCCTCACTTAAATAGCTAGCTTTTGGGGTTGAGTTCTACACAAGACCATGCAACACCAATGTAGGAGATATCATCCATTTGTAGGGTCATTATGAACAGGTCTAGATGGCATATGGGCAAGAAGACAGAAAGATAGATATTATGACAAACCCTCGGATAACATAATCCCCAAGACACATGATTAGTTCCCCCACCCAACTGTCACCAAACATATAAACCAAAGCAAGAGCCCTCCCAGAAGTTGTGTTTTCAATCTAACATGTTGTAGTATGAACTATGAAGCACACATACCTTGTTGGGTGTGATATACAAGTGTCACACACTGGCACTCCCTAGAGTCTAGTTAAAGATTACGACAGTCTTGTTTTTGTGTGATTGACAATAGTTGATAGAATATGATGACACATGCGAAAGATCAAACACTTTTTGGTAGAACTTTAATGCGGATGAAGCAATGACAAATTTGAACGGCATACTGACAAATGTGAACTAAGCCATACATGTTACTATAACAATTACAACATTATTTTTGTATTATTTATCAGTTCTACATTAACATCCCATGTATAATAAATATTAGAGCTTCTCCCACATTGATAAATTATAACCTCCAAAACTAGTATCAGTATTAGCTGCCTCTCATCAATTGATTTTCAGTTGGATGCTTTAAGTTTTAACATGGTATGAGAGCTAAGGTTTTCAGAGACTTTTGGACAAGACTCTCTTGATTGATAACCCCATTGTTCATGCCGTAAGTGCACCTTGTTTAGTAGTGATCCCTTCCCTCTCCACATGCAGGTAAGTTCACATGTGAAGGGGAGTTAGAGTTTGTCCCACATTTCTTTCAAACCTATTACATGAGCATGGGCGGCCTTTGCACTCATTGCCAGTTTGTTTTGAGTTGGATGCTTTAACAATAAAATTGCAAAATTACATTTACGATGGCCACAATGTAACATGTCTTCTATTTGGAAATTCACATGTCGGACCTCTAGGTGTCGCATGTCTATGTGCTACTTAAGTTGCAGTTGTCACAAAGATAACGTAAATTACAAAATAAGTAGATCAAATTCCATGGTACATTGAGGAACAGTAATTCTACTAGCATGTGTTTGCTATGTCTAAACTTTTTTGACTTTTTTGGACTTATTTCATTTTAGCGAACTCTTTTATAGCTTTTATCAACATTTTTAGGATTATTGATACGTCTCAACAAGAGAATCGAAACAGTAATAAATACGGAGCAAACTTTTTAAAAAATCAATATGCACAAAAATAAGCTCAAAATCTTGACCTGATGTCTTCTTCATGAAACATTTTTCAAAGTTAGTTAATACTTTCATACTTTTCCAATTCCTCTAGATCATTTTCACTTATTATTTTACTTTTCTAACTTCTTCAAATTGGTTTCATATTTTCCAATAACTCTCATCAAGACATAGAAAAAATAAAAATGTAATGACCCTAACAATCAAAAAATTCCAAAAAAAGATGAAATAAGCACAAACAAAAACCGTTTAAACTTTAAGACATCCCATGATCCCAAACATAGGGTCCCAAAATGACAAAACCTTAATGCCAAACACCCACCAAATTTTGGGTTTGGGTTCTCTAAGTCCATCCAATCTATTTCCCACTACTCTCTGTGTGATCTCATTATCCCTTTACTGGTAAGTATCTTAAACTTAGGCAATGCCTCTTTGGAGCCATTTGGAGAAAAAGTACTCTATAAATGCAAATGCAATGTAACCGTAATAGTAATACATACGGATGCCAACGTTGAGATTTCACAATTAGAGTTTTGAAAGTGAGGTAAATTAAGGGGCCGAATCCAGCTCAAATGTGGACTAGTGACATGAGTTAACTGACTTTATTTTTCCTAACTAATCAGATTGGATTTTGTATTGAGTATAGAGTGGTTCACATTGGAAACTAAGTTTACCCATCCAAGTAATCATGTATGTAGGAAACGAGAATACTATGAATCTAAACCTAAGTCACATATTCTCTTTAAACCCAATGATCAAATTTCACTTATCTAGGTTACACGAACATAGCATTGAGACCACATCTTAAAATACTGGTCATTTTTTTTAGATGTGAAGTATTCTACCAATTGTTCAACCAAATCATTTTGGTACATGTGTCAACAAAAGTTGGACAAGACTATCACCCCATTATTAGTTCGAACAAAACCAAAGCTCCAAGGTCACAGATAAACATTTACTCACTACTTGCAAAGGCAAATGTAACGCCTTAAAACTATTTCCAAAGGATAGAATGGCTAAATAACTAGACTAATAAATACGACACGACACAATACGATACGGACACGTCATGACACAACAGATTGACATGACACAAATAACAGAACACAGACAGACATGACATGATACAGACACGTCATTCCTTCACAAATTAGGATGCGGAAATGTTGTGGTCCCGTCGAATAAAAGATCAAAATATTATTGGTACGATATTAGAATAAAACCCACTATGGGAATAACATTATAAAGATACAAACAAACGTTACTATATGAGAGTTCATGAACTAAACACCCATGGAAATGTTGACTCTATACCTAGTTTTGAAATTCACATTTTAAACACCTAATGTGAACTTAGCATGTCCCAAGAATGTCCTGAATGTGTCTTAAATGTGCTCCACAAATTTTCCAGCATCTCCAAGAGTGTCTACTACTTGTCCGACTAAGAGATGTAACGAAATATTGGACAGGAATTTAGGCATGTCTGACACGTGTTTGGTGAGTATCTTTTCGTGTTTGGGTCTGACACATGGCAGACACAAGTATGCAACCCAACATGTTTGTGCTTCTCAATAACCAGATACCACCGAATCATGCAGAAAGTCTTTTGGTTATGAATCAGCTTAAGGGCAGATAAAAGTCTACTTATTGCCTATTTGCCTTTGTTAATGGTTTGAAATATTGCAGCCATAAAAAAATGCAACTCCAATGGTGTGTGTAAGCATGCTACCCATATTATCATAATTTTCAAGTGTGAAGGTGCACGTGTCCATGAGGCATGAGAGAGCGATGGTCATGGTTGAAGTTTCAAAAAGAGGTTTTCAAGCTAGAATGATGACTTGTAGGCCAGAATAAATGCGTCAGTATGCAACCCATGGTTGCTCTAAGATGTGCCACGGTGAGATGAAACTTGTAGCTACCAACAATGTTTTGGGTGAGATGAAACTCTGTCAGGAGCTCTACTTCCCTTGTTTGATTGCAAATAAAAAATTGAAAAACTAGAATTCTTCTAATTGTCAAACTATTCACCTGGCACTATAAAGACTTGCACATCTCAACCAATATCCAAATGTCACTGCAATGGTTCTTCACTTTTTTGTGTCAAGATTGACCGCTCCACATACTCACAATTTCTTCAGTAGTAGTTTGAGTCCTCAAACCTGTGGTGGCAATTTCAAATAAAAAGGTCGTACCCACGACATAAGGCTCCTACTTAACAGTAGGTTTTGGGAGAGGCAATAGATAGGAAGTTTTCCATTGCTTTTTTCTTATTTGGAGAGTACTTCCCATGACTTAAACTTGCTCCAGTAGATAAAGGTTGCCATCATAGAGGGCAAAACTTCTACTGGGAAACAAACAATCAATAGAACCTCTTTTTGAACAGCCTAGAATCCTCTGTGTAATTCACAAACTGAAAAGAAATTAATACATGAGGTACCTTTTCCGGAATTAAGACTGACTTATGATAAGCCCTCAACATATGTTTTACGATCCTAAGGAGCTCTTATCAGGAAGACTGACGATAATCTCACGTAATATATGACAACAGAATACAAAAGATTTCTAACTAGAAATAAGACATCAAGGTCCTCTTAGCAGGACCATCTCACCTATTATAGAAGCTTTTCATTCAGATATCATCTGAGTGAAAGTTCCTTATTCTACAGTAGTAGAGATATATTTACCGACAACCCCATCAACAATGTGTGCACTTTTTCCCTAGAAGTCACTTACATACTGATCCTTGAGCCCATTATGAAAGATTTCAAACAAAGATGAGTTCTTTCTTTAGATATGATAGAACATCACAATTACCAACCGAATATGACGCTGTTAGATTTTAACATCATTCAAGCTGCTCTAACTCATCACGGGGTTAAAAGAACAATATGTGTGGCTATTATAGCTGTTCATAACTTCATAAAACAATTCTGAACGACAAACTCTGCCATTCAAAGAGAGAACAAAACATACTATCGGTAAAGCAGTTCAAACCTATTACTCCCTACAATTTACAAGTATATTGGAGCACTATCACATGAAATTAGTTGTAAACGACTCAGATTTCCATAAAAGCTTAGACCTTATTTATCCATCCACCCACATGCATGCCCACACGGACGGACACATGATTTGAGGCTCATCAAACGATTCAGATTTGCATAAAAGCATGCAACTCATTCCTAAATTCATCCACATGCATGCTCACTTCTATTAATTCACAATTTGACATTAATTACGCACTTCGTGGAATGCACTGTCCTTTAGATGCATCTACTTATATTAAAGACAACATGTACCTGTTTCAACCTAGAGAACAGCTCATCAAATCAATCTAGAGTCCTAGACATGTTGATTGAGTATCTGAGGTTAACATTGAATCCACCTTTTGCACTTTATAGTTCTGGCAAAGGGAGGCAGCAATGCTGAGGCAACAACTGCAGAACCTGCAAGAGAATCACCGGTAAATCTTTATGCTCTGATATTTATCTGCAACTGGAGATATCACTGTCTCTTTTCTTTTTGATACCTACAAGGCCACAATGTAAACAACCACATCCCACCACGCACTTGAAATAGTTTTTGCAAAATTAATTCCGTTATAGGTTAAGGTATATCAAGCAATTGTGGGAAAGGACACTCAAGTCAACATCTCAAATAACGAATTCCTATCGAGAAAAAATGTGTCAAAACTTATATAGTAACTACATGAGAAGGAAAAATGTGTCAAAATGCATTGTTTGCTCGTAATGTTTTCATGTGATTGACAAGCACGCTGAAGGGCCTACGTTTGTTTGTTCATCATGTAGCAGTAACTTTAGACCTAATTCTCATCCTGTGTGTATTTTTCTTCATCAACAGAGTCATAGTCAAACATCTGAAAGGTTACTTTAAATTCATCCTGTATGTATTTTTCTTGATCAACATAGTCATACTAACACATCAGACTTCTGAAACAGCAACATTGCACCTAAGTTATGACTAAGAGGCCATGCTGAATACCAAAATCAAACCCTGAAGCCCAACTCCTCAGCATAAATTCTCAATTACCAGCAAAACCTTATTGCATCTTGCCTAGCTTGAGATATCAGAGTTAAATAGTTTGCTACTTCAGTTCAAAAATAGGGCCAAGAGAGGTCGGGTCTCCAACTTCCACGTTCATAGTGGGATCTCAATCTCGACATCCTGACCTGTTCCCTCTCATGTAATACTGAAGTTCTTACAAACAACCAAAATACTGCAAAACAAGAACCCCACTGATTAAAAGGAAGTCGTTAAGAGGGAAAAAAATATCATTGAAATATAGTCAATGCAAAAAGCTTCTAATTACTTTTTATGACATGACATCAATTAAACAGAAACTATACCAGAAATGAGCATGAAGAAAAATTTCCTAATCAATTCAGTAAAGTAAGCCATGTGGACGGTCTTTTGGCTTCAACATAAACTAAAAATAATTATGTGAGTCAAAAAGTGGTGAAACATGACAATTACAACAAAATAGTCATGACTGTAATTTACATGCCATACAAATGCATTGGGACTAAGTACCACATCACATTTCCAGTCAAACCCACCTACGCGAGGAACAAAAAATGGGAAATTGACCAATATGAGCTAGCCAAAAATCGGCTCGCCTTAATATGTAGAGTTCATCCTTAAGTAGACCAGATTTTGGGCTAAAGATAGAGACAAACTTCTTGCAGGCATTGAAGATTTAACCAACTAAAACTTGAAATAATAAGCAGCCACTATTATCTCACAGATGCGCCTCTGTTGTGTATAATAAATAATGGCAGGGTATGCAAATTCACACTATATTTGCTCTTGACTGTTACAGGCAACTGATGGGAGAAGAGCTGTCAGGTTTAAATGTCAACGAATTACAGTATTTGGAAAAACCAACTGGAAATGAGACTTAAAGGTGTTCGTTCAAGAAAGGTCTGAAACTTCCATACCCTATGCAAATAGTTATCTGATGATCTGTTACATACATCCACATCTGGATTATCCTAACACTTCTAATTTTGTAGAACCAAACACTGATTGATGAAATTCAAGAACTTAACCGAAAAATCTATTCTAATAACTTGGCCACTAAAAGTGCTTTATTCTCGAACAGTTTCACCTTTGCTAGCTTAATTTGATGGAATTTGTAGCAGGGAAACCTCATTCACCATGAAAATGTGGAGCTGTATAAGAAGGTAAACCTACTTCGTCACAAAAAAAAAAGGAGGAGTTACGTAGGAAGGTATTCAGATAGACAACTAATAGAAGCTTAAGTGTAATATAGAGTACTCTCTTTTCCTCAAACTTATCTTAAGAAGCAAAAAGCGTTGAATTGTTACCCTTAGAGGAAGCGTTTCGCACATTCCTCCAGGTCTATGGAACAAGGGAGATAATTGGAGGAAATAGAAATTCTCTTCTCACAAGCAGTTTAAGCTTTGGAGAGGACGTGCATGTACCAGTCCATCTTCAGCTTCACCAGCCACAGCAACAAAAGTATGAAACGCCAGCAAGAGCTACAAAACTGGGGTAAAATCAAATCCGTGCAATTCAGTATCTCTTCTAAATGAATTCACATTATTTTGATCCCAATTTCTCTTTGCGACAATGTGGCAGACTACAACAGCATTAGAGAAGATGGATCGACCAATGGATGCACGTAGTTGATCACTTATCAACAAAAGGCTACAAAGGCTACAATGGCTACAACTTATTCTTCCATTAGGGAGAAGTGGTATAAAAACCGCAAATCAGTACGCAGAAAAACTTGATTCAACGTTATCAATGAAATCAGCACTAGAATGTGTGAGGTAAGGAAAGAAAACAGCTATGTAAGTAAAGTTGAGATGACAAACAATAAGTAAAGGCTAAAAGCACTGCATGTGACAGGTGATTTTTAGCTTCTTAATATATTTATCACTTGAGATGGACAACTGATTATAACTATTTTGTTCACTGTTTTGTGAAAATTGTGGTAAGAAGTACAGATTAAAATGGATGAACATAATACCGCCGCCAATTGATTCCATTGGTGATAAAATAGCTGATGCCAACTCGGTAGTGCTACTGAAACCACTAGTATTGTTCGTACATGTTCCGTTGCCGAGAGAGAAATACGTGGTCAGTCTAGCCCGTCACGCTTGCTAATATATTTAAGAAACTTCATGTCATTAAAAAAAGAGGTTTAGAAGCCAACAATACAATCGACATAAATCAAGAAGCATTTCATGTAGTCTAAATCTGTGCAACCCAAAAGCACGAGATGTTTATAATCCAAAAGATTATTATATCTCCCTCCATTCAACCAAAAAAAGAGCCATGTCAACAATAGATGCATTTTTCATTCAGTTACTCGTGAAAAGGGAAAAAGTCACGTGTAGTCTTCGAACAAAAGCAGTTCTGTCGTCACATGTTTTTCATTGTGATAATAGGTGCCTGCACACATATAAGCAGGAGGACGCCAATACTGATTACTATAGTAAAATAAATATACAAAACGAAAGCTGCAAACAAGTTATAGATAAAAGATGCAGGTACAAGACAAGCTGATTTTCAGTATGTGCCAATTGATACAATCTGATAGATATGGTTGTACGTGCGACCTTACCCTACCAATCTTATGATAAGAAAGGAGTACTGAAGTGTAACTGAAACTGTAAATCAACAGAACCTGTCAAACTTGCAGCAAGCTGCCATAAAGTTCAATAAGAACGGACCAGCTAAAAATGAATGGTCATGCCATAAGATGTCATTCTCCAAAAAGGGCATGACCAAGCAGACTCCTTTCATGCTGCTGATGGAGAGCGATGAAACAAGTCCCATGCAAAGATGAGAAGAAAGGGAGCACATTTTACAGCTCCCTTCCACGGCTCAAAATAGTTGGCAACCTCCAACCATTCTAGACCTATGAGACAAGCAGTGGAGCGGCTGGAGCCTACCAGAAGAAACAAACACGTTCCTAAATTGCCCAAGTACACAAGTAATGCATAGGTACAATTGTACAGTCCACTTACAACACACTACTCTCTGATTGAGAGGCAAACTCCCAACCATCATAGACATGCATACATGTATATAACTATGATAATCTGATAGATTCCAGGGAAACTTAATCAGTACTAAGATCATAGAGAACAGAAATCAGAAAAAGACCCAAATATTTTAAATACACATTACTTTGAAAAAAAACATATGGTGGGCCAAGGGCAACAAATCTGATAACAAATGGCCGAACAAGAGATGTTCTGATAAGTTAGTCCTCAAGTTTGAAATTGAGCTGCTGCACAAAGCAAAAGGACAAGTTCTCTTTAGTTGAGAAGGAAATGGATGGATCAGTTTTAATTGAGAAACAAAAGTACACATCCTCTTTATAATTGAGAGGACATGGATGTCTTAGTAAGAGTAATTAATGAAGAACCTTTTCATAGAGGAGAGCTACAGGACAGATACTCTTACGGTCTTACCAGGTAGTTGGGAAGCAAATGCTGTTTGAAATTTAGCAAGAAAACTATTATCTTTACATAATGAAGATAAGAGACATTTTGATAAACTTAACAAATTCGGGTAATTTATAGAAACAAAAGCCCGGACTACAGATCAAACTTGATTTTAAGGGACAAGATAACAAAATAAAAGTAACAGGCTAGTAATGTAACCTCGGTTGAAAACATAAGTGACTTTACAATTAACAAGAGTATTTTAACTTATATCCACCATATTGTTTCCGCTAAAGACGCAAAACCGATTAAACAGAAGATTCTCAAAGGATTTTCTTCACATACCGTATGGGGTCCCAAACATTTGTTGCAAGTGGTTGTCACATAGGTGGAGGGCTGCAGCAGCACCAAAAAATTACAGGAACTATTATCCAGAAAGACAGATAGCCGAAATGTGGAGTTATTGAGGAAGGCTTCTTCAACTTGCTTGGTGAGAGGTTAGCAAATGATAAGCTAGCTGAAATGCATTACTAACTGTATGAATTACTTCAATGTGGCCGATCAAAATTTTTTTTACTTCAATGTGGAAAGTTTATTTGCCATCCCATAACCACAAAATCCTAGTCGATTGGAAAGGGATTCATTCACAAGATATGGAATAGGAAGGAGGCAAAACAAGTCAAAACTACCACAAAAATTCAGTGGATCCCTAACATCCGTAACATGACTACTCTAGAAACAACATACCGCTTTTTAACCAAGCAATGTAGATTCCAGAGCATTTTCAAAGCTATCATCTCCAAAAGCACTAGAACAAAGACATTAGCAAGCAATGCAAGACTAAGAAAAAGGGGAGCCAGACATTTATGTGACCCCTGTCCAAATCATATAGGGCCGCAAAAGAAAATGACAAGAATATGACTTGACTTAAGCTATATCCAATGCAAGACTAAGAAAAAAAGGAGCCAGACATTAGTCACCCTTGACCAAATCATATAGGGCTGTAAGAGAAAATGAAAGAATATAACATGACTTAAGCTATATTCGAGATACTAGCACATGGAGGCTTCTTGAAAAATAGTACCACAATGTACAAGTTTAACAACCCATTTAGGTAGAAGGGAAGGATTGAAGGTGGTCAATTGATGTCATACTTCATTTTTTAAGTTTTGTGAAACTATTTTTGCTTGCCTTTTGTCAATTTCTTCCCTTAAATTACATTAGGGCCACCAGAAACAAGGAAACAAAAGATAGAATAAAAAGAGTTACCAATGGAATTTTGTTGCAATCAATGGGAAATTGCATCTAAACAAGTAGGCATATCAGTTTATGAAGAACTGAAAGGGAGGAGGAGCACAAAACAAAGCTAGAAGGTAGCAAATAAGCAAGGAGCAATACACAAACCTCCATCTCTTTGCCAGCTTAAA
The DNA here is from genome assembly GCA_018127125.1 of Rhododendron griersonianum. NCBI lineage: Eukaryota > Viridiplantae > Streptophyta > Magnoliopsida > Ericales > Ericaceae > Rhododendron > Rhododendron griersonianum. The sequence continues at coordinate 12,093,878 of CM030792.1, read as the reverse complement.
AATACGTGTGTACAATTCTAAGAATTTACGCATGGAAAGGCCCTACAAAGTTACAACTGCTTATTTTTCTCCAGGCTAAAGAAAGAAAAATGTAAATTCTATACACAAGATGAGTCCATAGAAGAAGAAGAAGCATTGAATAAACAGTCATACCAGCATGAAATTATACAATAGTCCGGGAGTACCACCATATGGTACACCGGACCACTTTACAACAACACATTCATGTTACCACTAAGTGTATGAACCCCACATGAATGTGTGGTTGTAAAGTGGTCCGGAGTACCACGTGGCGGTACTCCCGGACTATTGAATAACTACTCCATACCAGCAGGCAACAACTTTATTTGTCTCTATGCTAAAGACAGAAAATTAAAACTACGGTACACATACATATTGTCTTATCACACACCAAAAGCCATTATCATGACATATAAATCATCCAGCCAAAGAGTAAAGGTACCAGTAAAGCCATAACGTAAGGTGAAAAGTTCAGAAGTTAATTAAAAACGTCAAGTTGAAGGAAAGCTGAACTGACACAATAAAGATTACTTTTGAACAGGCAAAAATATCAAGTTAAAGGAAAGCTGAACTATTATATAACGGGAAATGCTAAGTACAAAGAACATGGACAAAGAAATAACCCTTAAAGTGTACGTGAACGGCACAGATTCACTGTGCCGTTGATTTGCCCTTTAAGGGTCATTTCCGGGTACATTTTCTTTGTATGTAGCACTCCCCATTATATAACACACTCTTAATCATGTACTTTTACCTTACACCGTTGATCTTCACAATTTCCAAAAACAAATAACAGAACCCTAAGATAATGATATGAAAAAGTTGTAAGTAGTTAGTAGTTATATATAAGAGCATACGTGCCTGGTTACTCATTACCAGCCCAGCGCAATGAATAGCGCGGAGTGCGCATTACCAGAACGGAAGCGATCGAGACAAGATCAAAGAGAATCGCAATACCGATACGAACAAAGTTGTACGTACAGTTTTGTAGCAATAGAAAGAAGTAACTGGTAAAAACATTGAAAATATTTCAATGGAGAGGGTAGAAGAATATATTTAAGAAAACGCCTCTTTTTTCACGAGTTTTACTCGACAATCAAACGTACAACACACGAAATCAAGAGCGGTAAATACACGAGAATGTGAGAAAAGAAATTACCAGCGCAAAAGGAACGCATTCGATCATCGCTAGCTTTTCCCCCTTTCTCGAGCTTTGTCGAGAACCAAACGGAGAATAGCGAGATCGATCAAGAGCGTTCAATACGGAAGACTAATGTGCAAATTACCAACGCAAAGCGTGGCGCCGTGTACGAAACTAGGCGTTACCAGAACGGAAGCGATCTGAGATCGACATCAACGAGGATCACGCTAGATCGAGGATATGAAACGGGAGAATAGAATCTGGATTCGAAATTACAATGAGAGAGAAAGCACAGGCGGAGATAAGAGAGAGAAATAGCCGTTGTGCTTCATAGGGGAGCGGGGGACGTTTTGCGTTAGATGAAGTTTAAACGAGAGAGAGAGAGAGAGAGAGAGAGAGAGGAGTCTTGCACAACAAGTATCTAGAACTGACTATATACCACATCAAAAATGATACTCATATAACAATCCAAACACATTCTTTGACCAGGGCAAGCAGGGGATTAATGCCTTGTTTGGATGCTTTTTAAAAAAATTTGAGTTTGGTTTTTAGGGTAATGTGTAGTGTAGAAAGAAATTAGTATAATAATTGAAAGTAGAGGTAATAAGTTGGGAGAGATATAGAGATAGGGGTAATGAGTGAAAAGAGATAGAAAGAGAAATGATTGAAAGTAGGGATAATGATTATTTGTTGAGTTGAATTTTTTTTCTCAAGTTTACATCCGAACAAGGCATAAATTAGCAAAAATGCTAGGAACACAACAATCGAAAACAACCTCTCACATACACGTGAAACCCACACGCACTAATATGTGTAGACCCCACATGTGTGTGAGAGGTTGTATATGTAGCACTTTTATTAAATTAGTTGAAGAAATTGGCGGGGTGAGTCGACTAATTTTGTCGGGACCTGGGGGTGCTGTAGTGTACCCCCGCACTACACGTGTAGTGCGGCCAATCTGGCCGTCTATCTCGGCAATGAACGGCTCAGATTTTCATCCGAAAATGGACGGCTAGGATTTGTAGAAGCTCGGATTAAATCCAAGCCGTCCGCATCGAGATGGACAATTGGATCGACCGCTAGTGCGGCGGGTGTACTACAGCCCCTCTCATTCCCTTGTGTCGGTGAGTGAGCCTTGGTTTCTTGAGTCATTTGGTCCTGAAATCTGATAGACCATGTTCGTTTTGTAATTTTGGATAATAGAGGAAAGATAGAAAAATAAAAGTAATAATTGAGAGACAAAATGATAGCTTGGTGATTAAGAGTCCCATTTGCCATGTGATTCGAGTTCCGAAGCTCACAACAAGGTTCAACCTTTTGTCATTCTTATCTCATTTTCATAGATAGCTAATAGCTTATCCAATTCCAAACTTGTCCGATTCCAAACTTTCTAGGTGTTATTAATTACAGTGAAAAGATACATACATCAACTTTTGTATTAACAATTGTATAGACATATGGGTGATGAGACTCACAAATCTCATATGAGAGAATTTGTACTATCATTAATATAAGTGTTTGTGGTTGTAGCAAACCTGAATTAATTAACTCTTGTACGGCTAACTCTTGTGAAGTTTTGTTCTGGTTTTAATTGGATCTCTTGCTAATAGATGGTGTATTTATTTTCTTAGACGTTGATTGATGTAAGCATAACATAGCCCGGGTACCCTGAATTTCAAAAAAGAAGAAGGTAAATTTGCTAACAGAAAAGTTAATTATGTAATGACTTTGAATTTGTACTTAGTTGGTACAAATACCAATCGAGGGCGAATGTAGCATTCTTAGGTAAAAATGTCTACAGACACAACTTCAAATACAGCTAGTTGAATATGCAGACTCATGTGCATCGAATGGTTCTAGATAAGATTGTGTTGATAAAATTTAGACCAATGTTGATGTTACTAATCAAAATAATTCTAAACCAACACTAAATATTCCGTAACTAGTTAAAATAATTCATAACATTTTATTCTGACCGTACATAACCACTCATAACTAATCAGGATAATACATAGAAAATACCAAAAAAAGTCAAAGCAAATAGACCAAAAAACGTAACCAATTGAACCATAAAAAATGTATACCACATGAACCACAATATTTATAACTTTATTTTTTCACTGTATACATTGTTCGTAACTATACCAAGGAAAGATACGTAATGTATCAAGAATTGACCATTAACAAGTACAATTTTTGTAATTGAACATACTATAAAAATAAAAATAAAAAATAAAAAAGTGGTGTTAAGGAAACAAAGGGAGTGTTGGAATAATTTTTCGAAATAAAAACTTTGACAGCCGAGTGCACGTGAACCTTAATCCCTAAAGGGAGGTCGATTATACACAATCTTATCCCGCGAGGAGAGACGGCTTACGGCTATCCTCTTTCCATCTTGATGTCTCTGAACAAAATACCGAGAAAATTGCAACATCGGTTGTTTCTTGGTGAGACAAACTAGCATCGAATATATACCAAATGGGAGCTCTGTCCTTGGGTATCAGAGCCATTAAGTTAGCTAGCCACTGGAGCTATTAGATTGCCTTGAAGAAGATGATTCAACTATCTCTGGAACCTGATCTAGCAAATGGTTCATGTCATCTGGAAAATCAATCTTGGCTCGGTTCGTCTTTCCACCCACAACAACTGTTGTTCCGTCTTGTAAGGCCCATATCTGTCAGTTGATCAGAGGAGGGGAGAGACAAAAAGGTTAACATATGAGACAAAGCATATAGATCAGACACATCAGTTGAGCGCTACCGTGTTTAGCAAAACTCAACAATTGATGCCTCACGAACCAAATTGACCGACACGCAGGGCCGGCTTATAAGATAGGCGAGGGAAGCAACCCGCTTCCGGCCCCCGAATTTTGGTCCAAAATTGAGGCCCCATTGTAATGTAACTTACGAATTAATATTAGAATGTTTCCAAATAAAAACACAAACTAGATACTTGGTTTAGTGGTCACATAAAACTGTCATGCTATTGTGAGTGTGTGGTTTGACTCCCATGCATCTCCATAATTGCAAGCATATCTTTTTTACATTTATATTGTCATAATTATATTCTTTTAGTTTGGTTTTTTGTACTTTTATTATTTTTTAAAGAAATCATGAATATGTAAGGGGCTCAATATACAAAATTTGCTTCGGGCCTCCAAAATATATGAGCCGGCACTGCCAACACCACGACAAATAAGGAGCTGGGAAAAGGAAGAAGAGAAAAGTACAGATTTCTCGACTAAACATCTTTCCATGAGTAAAGAATCAAGGTTTAGTTTCTATTCAACCAATGTCATTGTTCTCTGTCATTGAGTTTAGAGTGGATGTATAATTCACATTTCAAGTATCAGTATATAATTTATAAGTTTCCAAACACAAATACCACCAACCGAACAGCATCTCAGAAGCAGAAACATTACCTGTGAATGAGACAGAAAACTGATGCAAGTTGTGAGCATTAGAAAACCAAAGCCAGCATAAACAACCGGCACCCCTGGGTCAGTCTGATTTCGACAAACGAGAGAATTAGTTTCACCATTGTGACAAACCATGCAAACATTTAGACAAAACGTAATTAGAAAACAATGGATGATATCTTTTCAAATACATTTACTCTATCCATTACCTTCAAGTCAAGTCCTGTACTACCAATCGCATCCACGACGACAATTTTATGGCCATCAATGTCAATTGGAAGTTTAGAGTTAGGCCGACGAATTCCTGCAAATTTCCCTTCTAGATCATAGAGAACAATTGATTGCAGATCACGAGCAAGCATAGATCTAAAAGTCAGAAGAAAGGAGGACAAACGTCAAGGAAACAAAAGAATAGAAAGGTACATTTTCAAGGAAAACAAATTCTAACAAGCACTGTGCCTCCCAAAGGATAACAAACATTTCAGTTTAAATTGTCATCCAAGACTCTAACTTCTATTTAATGGAAGATCCACCAAGCTAACCAACAGAATAGACCCAGAAACACGCCAATGGTAAAAGTGAGAGCTTAGAAACACACCAAAATATGAGAGCTGAGAAACCAACACCAAAATTCCTTCACATAGGCAACTACATGGTTTACAGCCACTACAATCCTGCATATTTTGACTTAACTAAAAATATAACAGGAGAAAGAAGAAGAGGAGAAGCACAACATCTCAGGTAGACAATAGACCAAATGTGCCAGAAAAGACAACTCGTGAATTAAATTTTACGATCTCCGCAAGTGGCTACTAAACTTCCTGTTTCTACCTACAGAAATTGTATTGAAAACGGAAGACAAAGTGACCGAGAAAGCATAATTTACTTGGGAAGTTAAGTTGAAGAGATTATATTGTACTAAGAGATACGTACATTCCCTTGAGATCAGGAGAATCAGGACTTCCAACTGGTAAGAAGGTCCCATAAAGCTTCTTGTCCCCGTTGATTTTCAGCGGTGCCATAGCCAAATTGAAAGGCCCTTCATCATCCTTCATTAATTGAAGAGCTGAGAGACTCCAATCTGTCTGGTATATGGTAAACCCACCGTACCTTAGCGGGTCATTTACGCTAATTGTTTTCCTCATTACCTCTTTCCCCTCAAGGTCTAGTAGTGAGAGATCAGAGTGAAACTGTCGAACCTATATCACAATTGAGTAGAACAAAAAAAGAAGACTTTTAGCAGGAGATCTAATGAATTGAAGTATCAAAGTTGAGCATCATATGACTGTTAATGGTCCGTTTGTTTCAGTGGAGGGACGAAACATTTCCAATTGAAAATGATTTCCACTAAAACGGTTTTCTGTATTTGGTTGCAACCATGAAAATTATGGTGCTAGTTACTATGGTAGTGATGGTGGTGGGTTGACAGAGCCGGAGGCATGGCCAGGGTGTTGGCTGTATTGGAGTGCTAGTGGTCTGGTTGTACTGCTGGTCTGAAAAATGTTTTCCGCAAAAAAAAACAACTCAGTTTTTGTTGACCACAAAATATCCTCTGGTTGACTTTTGTTTTCCATAGCACCAGCCACCAGAAAATACAAATAATATTTTCGTTGAAACAAACAAAGCATAAGATGAATGAAACTCTAGCTTTTCCTCTTTTCTTTAGTCATGACTCCCTTAAAGCCGTTAGGCAGACGAGTTCCTGACCATCAGGAATTATTTGATCCAAATGGCATGCGCGAGCACACACATGCATATATAAGGGAGAGGGAGAGAGAAAGGGAGAGTGAGAGAGAGAGGGGGGGGGGAGACCTCTCCACTATCATAGTAGTCCATGAAGAATCTGTTGACGTGAACTTCTGTATTGAAAGCTTCTGTAGGAAAAGAGAGAAACCCACTTGGTCCCAACACATCTCCGACAATGAAGTTTAGACCCTGAGGAACAGTAACTGAACCTTTGAAGCTCCCGGCAGCAGTCAGAGTTCCGCCCACCATTATCAGCAGCATGGCTAAATGCACGCCAATTGGAGCAAACCGGCCAGCCAGCCCCTTGAAGGCATATAAAGACGGCCCTTTCAAGAAAACCTATAAAACAGGGCTAGTTCGGTAAAAATGTTTAACTGGGCAAAACGCTGAAAGCTGGTAAACCAACTGAAAGGATGAAAATGTCATTTCCAGGTGTTAAATGGCAAGCATATAACAGAAACATTCAAAAATTATAGAGAACATGAAATTGGAAGTACAGCAAATGCTTACAGACATGAAGTAAATCTTATCTTAGTGCATAAAAAGGCCTAATAATTAATACTCAAACATACTTGGAATTTATAGATTGATTCACTGAATTGTAGAGTGGAACAAGTATGAAAACAAGTACATCTTCTTATGAAACGAAAAATTGTCAAATACTGTCAAATAAATTCCTAAGCCGTGTTGATACAACCTTTGTTTAGCTATGTGTCTCTATGTTTTGTTTTGTTGTGTTCTTTACTTCGCCATGTTCTGGTATTTTTGGAAACACTGGGATTTCGTTATTCTGCTACTGTTACATGATGATCTATTAAGAAACGGATACCTTTTAGTCCTTTTGAAGGAAACAAAAAGAAATTTTGTTCCTTGACTTGAAGTCCAGGATTATATGAAGAAGTATCAAAACAAACCCAACATGGGGTTGAAATGATCCAATTTAGTCTCTCGTTTGCTATTTAACCTGGAATTACACTACTCCTCTCACTGTCTGATATAGAATATAAATCCGCCAATGTCAATTACTTTCTTTCCTACTTGCAGTCTTTTCTAGTACTTTAGACGTTCCTCATCAGAAGATGATACAATGTTGCTCCATAGTTGAGATAACAAAATTCCATCATTACTTTCGAATTGCATAAGCATTCATACAGGCAATCCCACACCCTGTAATAGACACCATTCCACACTAAACTTCATCACAAATAGATTGAATACTTCAACTATCATCATCAATTACTATCCAAAGAGGGAAAGAAAAGGAAAAGATTACGGGAAAAAAGGTAAATGTCATACCTCGTATCCAGATCCCATCAAAATGACACCTAAATCCTGAATTGATGCTCTGGGTAGAGTTTCCGCAAACTCCTGCTTGCTGATGGACTCTGCTGAGTGTGAGAAAGACCATCTGCAGATAGAGTTTAAAAATTCATTCCGGTGGAGTAAAAGCTCCTCCAAACATTTGCAGCTAAAAAGGGCAATAGATTTTCAGATAAACCAAACAGACCTTCTTGCTACCTTAACCAGGGGGATCTGCGTTGTGTACGTGCAGGCCATGAGAGACGCAGCCAGGAGAGCCAACAGTGAGAGAAACAGTGGACAAGAGAACATATGGTCGAACCCAAGGGCGAAAATCCATCTCCAGGTGAAAAACCCAAGAGCTGGATGGTCTTCAGGGTATTTCTGAAAGTAGAAACCTGGAGCCTCACCTTGCTCGATAATGGTTCCTGAAGAGTCATCATATTAATGATAATGCATTTGAGAATATAGTGGAATACAGAAAATGCAACGAGACTAAAGAATCTTGATGACAAGGTGGACCTCAAGGAAGCCTATATTGGAAAGCAAGATCTGTAAATCAACTTTAAGGTTATGCAAGACCACAGGGTACAATATCGAACAAGAACCCCAGAAATTAGGTTTCTTATTCCAATCCGCTCCACCAAGGGGATACGAAGAAGAGAACAACCACTAGGAACTCTGCAAACAGGAAAAGAAGATATCTTATGATGCCAAACTCATCTTCTTCACGATGGAGATGATTCTTCTCCTTTCACGCTACTGGTTTGTGGATTAGTATAACTAAGCACCGTATCTGCAAATTAACAGAAGCTAAATACTAGGCCCATATAATTTGTTTTCACTTGCATCATCAAATACTTAATTAGAAAGGTGCATTGCTCAAGCATTTTTGCTTATTGAAGACAAGCTCTCTAACATAAGTAGGCCAAACATGTGTAAATACAACACAATTGTCGCGGCTTAAGTTCCACATGTATCTTATGGCTTTTCCAGGTTATGGCCAAAAACAACTTTAAAATCCGATTTTTTGAGAAGTTCCATCATATTTCATGTAGCTTTTGCTTTTCAATAAAAGCTCCAACTCCAAACAAAAACCGGATTCGGGGGTCGCCATTGTGCAACAGCTGCTGCTCAGTCTCATGATTTAATTGAAACCATTCATTCCATTAGGCTCTTTTGAATATATGACTTGTTAAAAATTCAGATTGATCTAGCATACAATGAAGCACATTTATCTTTCAGTTTATTCTCAAAATTCAATTAGCAGTCATTTTTTTCAAGACAAATGCGCTTTGCACTATGTACCTCCTATTGTCCAATCAACAAAATGAGGCCAATAGAATGAACGGTTCGGATCAAATTATGGAACTTGAGATAGACCCATACGCCCATACTACAGCTACCCGAGTTCAAAAAACACCATCAAACATATATAATTAGGCTCCGTTCCGCTAAGGTTCTTATTTTTTAAGTACTTATTTCCTGCTTTACGAGACATGTCATTCTCTCACAATACATCACCTTTAATTCAAAAAAACAAGTAGTACTTATTTTAGATGGTTACTTCATTAGAGCATGTCCAAGGAGAGGTAGTATAATTTTACACCAAATATAGCTTTGGTGACAAGTGGCAAGTTGAAGAGCCACTCGCAACTTATTGCAATCAAGGGACTCTTCAAACGTTAATTATTTTTGTTCTTTTTTTTTTTTAGTCTAACGGACCTTGCCAAAAAAAATTAACTAGTTTGCCAATCGTAAATTTCTCGCTCTTCAAACTTAGAGAGAGAGCGTTACTCCAAAATGGTGTAGCAAATTTGCTACTTCCCCTGTAATACCTTTTGCTTACATGAATTTTCAAATATAGTTTAATTTTGACTTTGCTCCTTCCTTTAGATATGCTCTTAAACTATGGAGACAATATTATCAACACCGAGAGAGAGAGTGAAAGAAAGTAATTTCTTGCGAATTTTCTCAAAAGTAATTTCTTGTGAAGTTCTTAATCTCGATAGCTTGCCTTTGACAGAAAAGATTAGTTAATGTCTGCTTAAGCTGGCTCGGACAACTGACCGTCGAAAATCAGAGAAAGAGAGAGAGATGCAGACACATACCCACGGCCATTAAAGCAGCAACCGTTGCCATTTCCCCAATAGCCAATGGCAAATTAGACAGAACAGACAAAACCCTCCTCCACAACTTCTTCACCAACTTCGATTTCCCGCCGCCGCCGCCGGCAGAGTTCCCGCCGCCGTTACCGTCCTCCGACAGCAGCGGCGCGCCCTCGGAGGCCGAAATGTTGCCGGCCACGCCCCCTTTCTCCCTCTCCGCGCTTTGTCTGGTGGCCTTGAGCTTACAAGTGATTGTAAGCGAGAGATTTCTCTTGTTGTGTTTAAGATAGTGAATTTGGGAAGCGGAGAGGGAGAGAGGATATTTGGGAAGATGGGTATGGTATGGGTTGGGTTTAAGAGGTGGTATTGATAGATTAAGTGCCAGAGTCTCCATTGGAGGAGATCTTTCTGGCCTCTCTCTCTCTCCCCTCTCTCTGTGTCTGAGAGGTAACGAGTCTAACGACAGTGGTCGTTACTCTTTATCCGGGAAGAAGATATTTTTTATTTTTATTTTATTTTGTTACAATAATAAAAAACCGAGAAAATTTCTTTTATATCCCTTCGATTTTGACCAAAATTTTATTTTGGTCCTTCACCTTTCAATTTCGGCATAAAAATACTTCAACTTTCCAATTTTTTTCAATGTCATCCTTTAGGGATATATACATATATACACGAAAAATGAGGTATTTGGATCAAGAACCCTACACACAACGGATGTCGTTGATTCCCACGGAGGCCCTCTAGTTTTTTTTATAGAATTTTTGGACGGCTCGGATCGGCCGTCCGGTGGCCGGAGACGGCCCGGAGCAGGACTCAAAGAAAACGGATTCTTTCTAAAGGACGACATTGAAAAAATTTGGAAAGTCGAAGTATTTTTATGCCGAAATTAAAAGGTGAAGGACCAAAATGAATTTTTGGTCAAAATCGAAGGGATATAAAAGAAATTTTCCCTAAAAAACCCGTCCCACCCCGTTGCCATTTCTAGTCTTGCGTGTTAAATGTATGTGAAATCTACATGTATGTGAGGAATTGTATTTGGTATTGTGTTCAGATAATTGTGCACCAAATATCTCTGTAAAAATATTTCTATCTCCACAACTACAAAATGGGTCCCATGGGATTCGATTATTATTAATACAGAAAGAATATGAGTACACCAAAATCTGTACAGGTTTGGACCCGTATCGGATCTCATAAAGATGATCGGAGTCGTTCATTTTGTTTAGTGTCCCCATAATAAATTAGCTCCATCAGATAACGGTAAGGGCGTTTACGAAATGTCCAACTTTCTAAACTTAGGCAAACCGTTACTAATATTGGATGAAGTTGATTTTTTACGGAAACCCTAATCAAAATATTTTGAACAAAATGAGTGATTCCAATTATCTTTATGGGACTTGACTTGAGACGGGTCCACAATCGTGCTATACACATTATCTGTTAGCAGGGACGGAGCCAGGAATTTCACTACACGGGGGCGGCCATGTACGCGAGACAAAAAATAAAGAGAAACGTGAATACATTGAAACTAAAAAATGTACAAAATAGCAACACTCAATACTTAATTATGCTTTTCATAAATTAACATATTGCAAAAGCATTAATGACTTACCTACCTATCTAGTAAAATCTGGCATCTTCAATTGCACTTGACGCTCTTTCATGTCATTAAAAGTATCGATGATAGAATCAGTATCAAACCTTTTCGCAATATCCTTCCCTAAACTTGCTAAAAGTTTATCCCACATCGTGTTGCGGAGTCTAGTATTTCATAGTTACAACTTAGATTTCACAAAGATTACCTAGGGTTCCCAAAATCTCTTCTCCTAATGTTCTTATTTTCTCGAAACTGCCTTCAAAGTCTTGACGATGTGAGATTTTTGTGCCGAGAGAGAGAGAGAGAGGGGGGGGGGGGGGGGGGCAAGGGTCTGGTGTGTCATGGAGATTTTTTAGGCAAGAGAGAAGAAAACGTGTAAAATCCTCTTAACGATTGGGGATTTTTGTGGGTAAAAACTGGGAGTCAAATAATTGAGTACTCACTATGTTAACTCTCAAAATTTATGTTTTGATATATTTAACTCGTAACGTTTAGAAATTAATGTTGGTATCTTGTATTTCAAAGGTTACTAACTAGTACTTACTATCATTTGATTTTTTTTTCCCCAAAATACTAGAGGGGGCGAGCCTCTATACTTTCATAGAAAATTTTTATTTTACATATAATAAGTAGAGTTTTTTTCTTTTTGTAGGGGCGACCGCCCCTACTGGCCCCTCCCTGGCTCCATCCCTATGTCTGTGCACAATTTGTTGTACTCATAGCAGCTCTTTTATTAAGATAATGGGTAAATTACTGAAATCATCCCGGAGGTTTTTATAATTTACAAATTACTTCCTCATGTTTAGGAAATAACCAAATACCCTCTTAAGCATAAAAATTTATTCTATTGTCGTAATACAGCTGCCAGTAAAATTTGTCAACATCTGTCTCCCATCATCAAATCTTGATTACAATGGATTACATTGTCTTTTTGTAGCTCGTGAAAGACTGCAGATGTGTGCAAATAACTTTTCACAATATACAAATCTTGATTACAATGGATTATTAGGAACGTGAGCCTTTTTTTCAAAAGTTGCGCATATGAAGGAAGACTGGAAGAGTGTTGTAATGGGAGGCCTTTCAAGAAAAATCCAAAATAAAACAGCATTGAGGCCCCATTTCGGAACGTAAAAAAAGTCCTTATTCTTTAAGAAGGCAATTTCAAGCTCAAAAATAATGGGCTTATTGAAATCTAACAATATGCACTATGGATCTTGTTTGAAAGATCTTATCAGATCTCGATGAGATCTTTTATACGGTGCAAAAAAAATCAAAAAAATATTTTTCATTTACACTATTTTTGAGTTTGAAAATGTGAGATAAGTACTTATTTTTTAAAAAGGTGTTCTGGAACAGGGCCTAAGAGGTGTTTTACTTGAAGGGAATTATAGTAATTTCATTAAGACCCATGTGACAAAGTTTTGTCCCACCTCTCCCTCTTTAAATGTTTTATTGGGTTATTCGCGGCAGGCTTAATTTTGGATCCTCCATATGTAGGGATGGCGACAGAACAGGACAAGGTGGGATAACACTATCCCTGTCTCCTTTTTCCAAACCTATCTCCTAAGTTCTATCTCTTTTAACATATCCCAATCTTGGGTAGAAAAATATTTTTACCCTCCATTTCCACGCCAAACAACAAGAGACTGAAGGGCCAAAGGCCATATCGAAAGCAAAACTCGTAAGTCGTAATGAAGCCGAAAAGCCTAACAAGCCTACTAAAGAGGGACAATCAAAGGACTGTTGAAGGTCTACCAAGAATCCTAAAGGTTCTATTAAGGACCCCAAGTGGTCTGGTAGGAACTAAGAATTCCAACCCTAGTCATCAAGTTAAATATGGGACTGGGGGGCCCCAGTCCGGCCGAGGGGGCCCCGCACCAGTCTCACTCCAATGATCGGAAACGTTCACTTCGTAGAGCTCGTCAAGTTGAACAAGTATGTAAAAAATTAGCTCAATCGGATATCAATAAATGCCTAATCGAAACCTTTTTGTCTTGAAAAGAATGGATCCGAAACACTGGATCAAATCTACTAGAACCCATTATTGGCAAGTTATATGTGTTCCGATCATGCACTTAAAGATATCTGATCAAACTGATTTTTTGCATATTGGTTTAACTCGACAAGCTCTACGAAGTGAATGTTTCCGATCGTTGGAGCGAGACTGGAGCGGGGCCCCTTGGCTGGGATAGCACGCTGTTGTCCCTTCAAGGGACACCCCCCCCAAGCCCTTAAATATGTAGCCAAAGAATCATTTTTTCGAAAGCTAATTCTTGCCTACATTTTTATTTCATTACACTACGAGTCTTAAACAGCAAGCAAACATCCATAACAAAGATTTAGTAAGTCCAAACGTAATTCAAAGGTCCAAAATGAATTCTCTCTGGATGGAACATGTGATCAGCCGTTCGAACGGACTTAACGGCCGTCCAAAAAGTAAAAACACAAATCCTTTGAAGTTCGAAAGGCATTGAGCCTCACCAATTGAGCATTAAAAGTGCTTTGAAGTAGTGCGTAAAAGGAACTAAAGTGTATATTCGAGAGATAGCGTGCGTGCGTAAGCTCATAGAGGGTAGAAAATCATACCCCCTTCTCTTTTCTAGGGTTGAGAATTTTGTAACTACCGGGTGGGTACCACATCACCCGGTTGACGTGGTGTCCGAGCGGGCACATCCGAACTGTCTACAAGTGTATTGAACGGTTTAGATTGAAACACGCTCTCTCCTCTCACCCCCACACTCTCTCTCCTCTTTTTCTCTTTTTTTTTTCTCTCCAAATCTGAGCCGTCCAAAACATAAATAGACGGTCCGAATGCAACGAGAAGACACCACGTGGCACTGAAAAATTTCTCTTTTTCTAGGATGCTATTTTGGCCGGAGAAGTCACGTTGGCTGATTCTAGTCACGTGTAGTCATTTTAATTTGAGAGTAGCTAATGGTACAGCAAAACCTGTACAACAGTGACGTACAGGTGGTTTTTGCGTTCATCTCAGATCTCGCAAAGATGATTAGAGCTGCTCATTTTATTCAAAACATATTGTTTAGGGCCTCTGTAAAAAATCATCTTGATCCGATATCGGTAAGAGCAATTACAAATCATCCAACTTTCCTTCAAAATTTAGGCTAAATTCTGAAGCAAAGTTGGATGATTCGTAACGCCTTTACCGATATCAGATTGAAATGATTTTTTACAGGGACTGTAAACAATATGTTTTGAATAAAATGAGCGGTTCCGATCATCTTTGCGGGACCCGAGACGGGGATAAAAATAATCTGTACGTGGCTGCTGTACAACAAACCTCTATCATTACTGTTTTAATTTAGTGCGTAGATTTAGTTGTACTCGTGAGGCTATTTGGCCACAAGCCTCCTTAGTTTTTTTATTTTATTTTATAATTTTTTGATTTATGTTGATGAAATCTAACAACTAAAAATAATGATTGAAAAGTTAAAAATATTTATTCTTAAGACATTAAATATTTTTTATACTTTTGTCTCTTTTTTTTGTTTTGTTTTTCAAGTTCGATCTATTTTCTGTTCAACATAAAAGTTCGATCTTTTCTATTATTTCTCCTCGTCGGGATAAATTTTAAAATATTAATTTGTTGACCAAAAACTAATTTTTTATGACAATAGATAGATAGATAGAAATCATTATTCATTGCCTCCAAATAATTTGTTGGCTTATTGGCTTATTTTCGTCTTTATTTGGTTCATTTTTTGCGGGAAAGCCAGTGACTTTTTTGTCTAAACAACCCTTAAGTCAATTTATTTATTTATTTTGTTAACTGAAGTCCTTTTTAATTACTATTATTTTGACTTTTGACAGCCCAATAAGCTATTTCCAGGAACACCCTTTCTTTCCTGGTTGCAACTTGCAAGTGTCCTTCTTATCCTCTAAAAAATACTACTATCCTATCCCCACGCCACCCATTCGTTCTGCACTCATCAGCCTTACCACTAGGCACTACCATACCAGTTTACTGCTTCAACTAGACTTCAATTCTTCTTAAAAAACAAAAACAAAAACAAAAACCCAAAAAAAAAAAGGAACAAAAATCTAGATTTTAATTACGCGCTGTACATCTTTGACCATTATGAAGCTTATAGAATCAGCCTCAATCAAACCCCTAAAAGCTCTAGTGACGACCTCCATTGAATGAACAGGTATGAATCTTGAATAACCCTGATCTCGTCCCAGACTCCCAGTATCTTCTTATTCTGGTTTTTTTCTTGATCAATTGCTCGAATGTGGTGGGTTGTTTCTTGGTTGTCGCTTGTTTCTTGGGTGATCCACTGATTTTGCTATCTGGGTTTGGTTCTTTTACCATTCATTGATACTTCACTGTTCATGTTACCTGATTACGTCACTTGTGCAGATTCTTTCATATAATGTGATCTTTATAGTCGCATGCACAAGTATGTTGTTTGATAGTACCATAGGTTCACTAGATGCTTGTTCTGGGTTTGGTGTACGATTAGTTTTGATGATTCAAGAACAGATGGCATGTCCCCTGACTCCTCCGAGCAAGGAAAACCGATGCTGTCTATAAATGTATGAACGCAGCAGTTTCCCATGGATCCTACGCATGCTAGGTGCCCGTTGATTTGATCGGATATGAGTGTCAGATTTGAATATGTAACCAAGGGGCTACATATTTGATTTATGGTTGAAATTCTTGTGGTCTGGGTTAAATATGCATTGGATACATAGCCCCCAGAAGTGTTGGATGTATGATACTATGGGGCTGTGGTATTATTAATCTCATCACTATTAGTCCGATGGGATAACATATGCTATGGAATTATGTATCCCTTTGCTATTAATCCTGTTAAACAAGCATTCCGTAGTTGTACAAGTTGTACTTCGTTGATAAAAAATTACTTCTGTAGGTTTGCATTTTATTTTTTTTAGCCGTCCATAGTATTTAATTGCCTGTATAGTCCCAACAATACTTTCTGCACATGCTTCGTTTAGTTTATTTTACTGATATACTACTGGACTTCATATGCAAATTCTTCAATTCTATTAGCAATATTTATATTCATATTAGTATATTTTTGACTTCCCAAGCAATATTCTTTCTGCAGGATAAACTGATTGTTCATATCAGTTGCGCAATTCGACCGATGATGCTGATGCTGTCGTCAACATCTACAATCAATCAGTTCATTCCTGAAAGTTAGACTGCATCCTTCATTCTTAAAAGCAAGACATTGGTCAGCTTTATTGCACCATTTCTAGAGACACGAGAACCTCATCACCGTTGCAACATTGTAATTCACCTTTTGGTGATATTTAATGTTAAAGGGATTGCCGGAATTGTGGACCTGAAAGCAAATGGAAACAGTGGCTAGTTCAAAGATGGAGAATCACAAGTCTCTTAACTCAAGGGATCCACCTACTAACCGTGCTTTAACACCACTAAGGGTGTTAAGGGGTGTAACATGTTTAATGGTGTTAGTTCTAACAGCATTCATGATGTTAGTGTACGCTGGTTTTGTGACTGCCGTCATCTTCCGATTTTTCAGCATACACTACAGCAGGAAAATAACATCCTTTTTCTTTGGCGCCTGGCTAGCTTTGTGGCCTTTTCTATTTGAAAAGATCAACAAAACGAAAGTGGTTTTCTCTGGAGACAATGTTCCAGCTGGGGAGGAGCATGTTTTACTTATTGCGAACCATCGAACTGAGGTTGATTGGATGTACTTGTGGGACCTTGCATTGCGCAAGGGTCAGATTGGATCCATAAAGTATATTCTTAAGAGTAGTTTGATGAAGCTACCCGTGTTTGGTTGGGTATTTCATATTATGGAGTTCATTCCAGTAGAGAGGCGATGGGAAGTTGATGGAGTAATCATGCACCAAATGCTTTCATCTTTTAAGGGTCTTCGAGATCCCCTCTGGCTTGCACTTTTCCCTGAAGGAACAGATTTCACGTAATTTCTTTGATCCATTTTTTTGAATAAATGCATCACTGCATTTTGGTCTCTCTTCAAGCGATACCTGCTCTCTGCTTGATAATCAATTTGATGTATTCTTGTATCTAAATTTCTGTGATTATTGCTGCGACTTTTACTGATATCTTTTGGAAATTTAGAGATGTTACAAGGCACATTAAGTGATTCATAGGATCTCTATATGCTGTTCTGACAAAGCATGGCATGTATTTTGAAATTGCAATTTTTGGGTTTCTGTTAGAAACATGCTTCCTCCTCTTTCATATTTGTGGAGTCATTAAGTTTCTATGTGCTGTGATGCAGTGAACAAAAGTGCATTCGAAGTCAAAAGTATGCTGCCGAAAATGGATTGCCAATCCTGAAGAATGTGCTGCTTCCAAAAACAAAGGGCCTTTGTGCCTGTTTGGAAGAATTGAAGGACTCCTTGGATGCAGGTTGTTTAATGCTCCCTTTCTCACTGTTTCACGATATTCTATTTGATGGCCTTTGTTTGTTCTGCTAGCACGTGTTAGCGGTGTTCTAAAGTTTACATGTGATGATATTGGAACTCTGTTCCACTAGCATGATTTCAGATGGGAATACAGTTGTCGGTAATGCAGTCATGCTTAGTTTAGTTGCTCATGTCGCTAGGCCCCAATAACTGAGAGATATGTTCCACCATATATTCAACGAGTAGACTTTGTTCTGGAAACCAACAAAAAAAATATCTTTCCTTATGTCACCCGTGCTTCTTCTTTGTCTGTCTTTCTTTTCACCCCTGCCCTTCTGCAACCCCCTCAACCCACAAGCCATAATATCTTTCCTTACGTCACCTGTTTTCAAACTCTTAAACTTTTTTTTACTATGGAAGATAAATCAAATTTTAATTTCATAAGTCCAGATAATACACCTACCTTTAAATTGTTGAATACTACGTATGTGTATCTTGGTAAATTGGACTATTATATTGCTTTCCATTGCCTCCACAGCCTTTTGTTTTACCTACGTGTGTTTTTCTTTAAGTAGATTTCCAGCATGTTTCAATCTGTCTACTATTACTGCAGTTTATGACATAACTATTGGGTACAAGCATCGCTGCCCAACTTTCTTCGACAATGCCTGTGGAGTAAACCCTTCAGAAGTACACATCCATGTTCATCGTATCCCTGTCAAAGACATCCCAACATCTGAAGACAAGACTGGTTCGTGGCTGCTGGAGAGATTCTGTCTCAAGGACAAATTGCTTTCTGACTTTTATTTACAAGGCCATTTCCCCCGTGGAGGAACAGAAAATGATTTGTCTATGGTGAGGTGTTTAATGAACTGTTTTGGTGTAATAGCCTTCACCAGTCTTTGTACATTCTTCACCCTTTTCTCATCTGGATGGTTCAAAATGTACGTCTCTTTAGTTTGTGCATATCTCACATCGGCTACGTATTTTCATATTCGACCTTGTCCATTGTTCGCCATGTGAAAGCTGCATTCTTCTCAATTCTTTCCCTGTATTCGACCGTCTCCATTACTGGGTATGTACAACCCTGTGGTTATTAACTGCTGCGGCACTTGTTGTAGAAATGAGCCAACCTCATGTTAAACTCTAGAACGACTATGTGGACCGGACATAAAGTTTTGGTGCCATTTCCTGGAATAAATGCTTTCCTGATAAGTTATGATCTCCTTGTGTTGCAGTTCTATTTGTTTTATGTATAATGCTTTCAAAATCTGCTATGGTCTTCACTGCTTATTTTGTTTGTTATTGACAAAATCTGTGCATTTTCTAGAGTTAATAGCACACACATGGTTAGAAACATAAGTCGACGTAAGGGAAAGAATAGTAGATCTTAAGTAAACGGTCCTACAACTTGATTAAGCAAAGATAGTTTGTATCGGACAGATCAATACGTGGTTAATGTCATTATGTGTAAGCATTCCTTTTCTGGATATCTGAAAACTTGTTCTACAACCTTTCATGATTTTGTAAACATTATATACGTGGAGAACTAGTCATGTATAGCCCCAGACTACACTAGTCTTCTTCTTCTATCTAGTTTTTAAACTAAAACAAAGATGCCGAGTTTCTCAATCTCCCTCAGATATTCACTGATCATTCCCAAGTAAAAGGGTAGGTTTTCTAACATCTAATCTTGTAGCCTCTACAGATTCTACCCTCTGTGATTCTACTTTTCTATGCTTTCTGTAATTCAAACTTTTCAAAGAAACTACTTGTAGATTATTTGTTCAGTGACTCTGCACGACGATGCTGTGGAAATGGGTTAAGATGGAGACTAGACCAGTAAAAGCGGACCCTATATTCTTGGCTGCTTGTTCTTTCGCATACGGTTCTTAGGCGTGGTAAGTGTCAGACTCGTCTAAACTCCATGACCGAGGAGACAAGGGTATGGAAACATATTCTTGTTTCTTCAGTATCCTTCTTTACTATTCGTAGTGGATGATGTTTTTGATCCTCCGTAGTGAAAGATTACGTAATTCGCATTCAGGCATGGTTGCATCAGTGAGTACCCATTATCCAACAAAAAATATCGGACACGTCCATAGCACCAGTACGTTGCAAAACCCTCACTAAGCTAATCACCATAGGGAAAATCACATTTCTATAAAAGAATGAATCTATTGAAAACTGAGAAATCTTAAGTACAAGAATAATATATGTTCTCTGCCTAGACATTTTGATACAATCAATTGAATGCCTAGTCAGTCATCTGTTATTGCATAATCCTATGAACCCCATATCGCATGGATTCGGAATACAGAATACTATAAGGTACATAAATAGAATCAAATAGATACGAAAATCAGAGTCAAATTTTTCATCATATGTAAGAGCAGTTTTCAGCTGGTGGTTACCGGTGGGATTCTTTCGATGGTTGGGATGTAACCGATGAGGATCTTTTAACGCTTTGGAGGCTTGATGATCCTCTGTAGAACCACAGTCCTCGCCCTACGAATATCCCTGCTGCAAATATCAGCTTGTGAGCCTAATTCCTCCACATTCTTCATAAACATTGCCAAATGCTTCCTTATCTCCTCTATTCCAACTTTCACAGCTTCTTCTTCAATGGCGAAATCGGCATTATGCATAAGCGATTCAATCTCAATCTCCAACCGATCGATGAGTACCCGAATATTATCCAAGTCCTTAATAGCAACATAGGTTCCCACCTGCATAAAGCTGAGGACTTCCTTCTGTCCTTTCAAAGCAGTCTCGTAGTTCTTCCATAAAGAATCAATCCACCTACCCATCGATCCCAATGGAATAGAAGTTGCCGCAGCCAGAGCTGCTGCGACTGGTGGTGCCGCCATGGCTGCAGCCACCACCGAGCAAATCAACACCGCAGCAAATGTGGCAGCGAATATTATACTCGAAACCTTCCTCCATGCATGAATGTACTTGAGCTTCTTGTCAAGTTTCTTCTTTCTGAGTTTCAATTTGTCAAGCATTAGGATCTGGTGCTTATAAACAGATTGAAATACTTGGATGAACTCTTCGGTGAAAGGATCACCGGAATTCCTGAAATTCTTCAAGTCCTCTAGGGTTTGTACGTACTTGTTACTCCCATCAACTGTCTCTTCATCAAACGTTTGCAGCGCGACAAGAATGAGCAACTGGCTATCGCGAGCGCGCTTGAGGCATTTCTCCAATGCAGCACAGAAATCTAGGGTTTGCAGGCTATTCTCGAAGTACTCCTCAACAAGTTCAAACAACTCCTCAGTCTTCCATATGTCTTTCTTGCATTCCAAGATCACTTTCACTACCTCCTGGTTCATTTCCAAAAGGCATTCTGTTACTTGTTTTAGCGAATCGAACGAAAGTGCACGAACTTCAACCCCAACTGCTAGCGTGTTGATTACTTGATTTGTTCGAGTTTGCAGATTCGTGTCGAATGACTGCAAGTCCTCGTCGAGTTTGCACGCTGCTTCGTAGGAGTTGAGCTCTGTTGAGTATTGGATATTGTTGTTGAAATGGATTGGTGGTGGTGGTGTTGAAGCTTCAGCTGGGGGTTTTGAGCTAATGTGGTTCCCCATGGTTTGAACAATTGGGATCTGTAGAAATCAAGAGGAGATAGAAAACCAACTTCAGTATATATACTATCTCAAACAATCAAATTCTGTGAATCCCAGTGGTCTAAAAAATCGCTAGGTGTTAGTCAGATGGAGGAGGGATGCCTAGTGCCTAGGAACCGACTAGTCGGGCGCCTAGCACCTAGCAGCCAACTAGTCGGATTTTAATCTGGGCGTTGGACCCCCGCCTAGCACCAAGGCACCGACTGGTAACTAGTCAGCCGCCTAGACGGACTTTTAGAACACTGGTGAATGCCAAAAGGAATCTCCTTGAAAACCCAACTTCAAAAATCTAACTTTTTGATTGTAATCCTCCAAAAACAGTGGGATTATGAAGGGAAAATCTAGTTCCTGGTAACAAATAGGCAAAATTAGAAAACCAACTTCAGAAATCTATTCTCTTCGGGTGGAATTTTGGAAACCAGTTTTGCAACACAGTTTTCAGAAAACTGATTCAATTTCAAAACCACAATGTTAATTTCAGCTCGATCGTGTCGATTCCCACGGGAAAAAGTTTCGAGATTTCGAATGAACTTGTCAATGTTCTTATGGGAAATGATTTGTTTTCTGAAAAATCTTCCAAAATGAAAGGAAGTACAATAAAACGCAATCTGCGTCTCATAGATTTCGCAATCTCGAAAATTCAGGGAAATCACTAAAACCTATTCAAGCTTTCGGAAGAGATGATCATCAAAACCGATAACCCCATTACATCACACTACATATTTATTCACAAATCAGCAATAAATTGAACTAGAACTTCAAGCCTTTGGAAAGTGACCAGAACAAGGAATTACCTGATAATGGACCACAAACAAAGAAAATTTGGCGAAATGGGTTCTGTTCCTTAGTTGTTTTTAAAGAGGAAAGCGATGTGGAAAAAAGTGGATGAGAGAGAGAGAGAGATTGTGGGTAATGAGAGAGAGGAATATTGAAGAAGCTTACAAAAGAAATTAAAACCGTTAGGGGATTCAGGAACGAGATGAGAGATTTATAATTATGAGAGAATGGCTTGCACGCATGAGTTAAATGAGATTGGAGGTGGAAAACACGGGAAGCAATGACTTCTCTCTCTCTCTCTCTCTCTCTCTCTCTCTCTCTCTAGAACTGTAAAAAAATGCATACATGATACAATATACATACACATATACTACGTACATATACTCACCGACCCAGTTGAGTTCGTTTTTTTGGGAATCTATGTATATAACGATTTTGATTTCTAACGCGCCAACGGTTGTTATTACCAGAAAATGAGATACTTGAGCTGAAAGACTGGTTAGTGACACAGAGGAGAGAGAAAGAGAGAGAGAGAGAGAGAGAGATGGGTCTTCTACTTTGAAGTTGGTTGTAAAAGCTGTCGTGTTCACGAAATGACCTAAACACCCGTGTCATTCTTTATTACTCCAGTAGTAGAAATAATGGCCTGGGTGTTTAGGAAGCGTGGATTTTTTTGAGGTTGACAAACAAGGAAAACGAAAGTCGAAAGGGTAGTTATAAAGTGGCAGAGCTATGTTGGGGCCGGGTCGCCTCCGGGTCCAACATTCCGAGTTCTCGAGTTTTAAATTTTTTATTTTGTATATATTTAATTTTTAATATTATTAATAATTATCAGGAGTATTTGTGTATAGCTACTTACTATCTTAATAATTTTGGATTGATTTCATACAGAACCGGTTATTTTACATTTTCAATTTTTCATTTTTAATTTCTTTCATAAATGAACAATAACCACGTAATAGTTGAAGTATAGCTTAAAAAAAAATACAAAATGATTGATATACTTTAACTGCATTAGGTTAGAATCTTTTCAATGTATAAATGTAATGTATTGGAAAAATAAAAACTTTATGATATAAAAAATATATGTTTTGATAAAAAATATACGTCTACTAAGCTAGCTCCCCCAGATTCAAAAATCCTAACTTCGCTATTGGAGTTATATACACTTTATCCCTATTGTCCTATATTTGTATCTAACAAAAAAAATACTCCGTATGCTACTTACAGTTGCACACAGATTTGTGTTCACACATACTGACACAGACTTGTCTAAAATCGTTCGATACACACAAGTCTATCATTATTTGTGAAGCTCACGTACATCGAGCGATTCTAAACACATCTGAGATAATTATCTAGAATATGAACACAAACTTTTTCTTAACAAAATAAGGTCTAAACAAAACTTGAAGATACCCTCACAACAAATGTTTTCCACATCCCACAAGTAATATTGATTATTGATCGTTCACTTCACTTTTTCCTTAGTATTTTAATTCTTCACACACCGGCCAATCCATTTCCATAACACTTTTTTTTTAAACCTCCATTTACATACACTTTACGATCATGACAGAGAAGGTTGGTGAAATTTGAGCCTTGACTAATTAAGGTCTCGTTGCAAGGAAAGGATGAAAAAAATTAATTTATTCAATAATCTTCTTCTTTTTTAATTACTCCATCAAGAAAGTTGTGGGACCTGTAATTTGGAATTTCTTATTTAGAAACACTTTCTTACAAAACATTCTTGCTGAAAAAAAGAAGATTTTATTTTTGTGAAATAATTTTTTTTCTCTTACTTTATTTTTTTTAAAAATACATTGCCCACACAATATTTCAGACAACTGAACGGGGCCTAACAAACTCAAGAAGAAGACGTACAGAAAAAGAAACGCAATCAATAATTAGAGTCAGAACAGTTATACATTGACAATATTTCATTTTACTTGCAGGTCAACAAAAGAGAATAAGTTACTACTACTCTATCCCTCCCATAACATTAGTCTTTCTCTTTCAGGAAAAGTCAATATTTTTTGAAGTTCAAAAAAAAATTGCTTTCGTGTATGATTTCTTTAAATTCTTCCGCATCAATTCATTGAGATATTTAAATTATTCTGAAAAAATTTAAAAAATTATTTACCAAGAAAATTTATTTTTAATTCAAAAAATGACATGACTTTGTGTAGCGACGGATAATTAATAACCAGAATAGGTCCAGGGGACAAATCAATAGGAAATGGTATTTGCTTCGTAAGAATAAGAATGAACTTCTATATATGAAATGAAAGAGTTTCACGGAAATTGTCTTGATCGTCGGATATCATTGAGAAATAAATAGGAAGAAGTGTTATAAAATTATGAGTCGAGGGAGTACCATCTGATACCTAACAAAATGACCCATAGGGATCGTAAACATTTTAGAAGATTGTTGTCCGACGATATGAAGGAAGCACGTTCTTTTTTCGTTTTTTGAACTATTTTTTTTTTTTTGAACAGATATGAGGAAAGTAAATTATAGCTAGCTATCGATCGATATACATTCGATCAATGAGAAAACACTTTCACAAGAAAGAAAACACAACTAACAAATTAAAGCCATGCAAATACATAGTAATGAATTTCATATTGGCACTTTCTTTCTCATATTTGGAGAAAAAAAAACAATTTATATATGAGAAATAAAGTTCCATGAATTTCTTGGTGTTTTCAGGTCGGTTTTAGTTGGTTTTCGTTTTTCGGTTGGCGTCTTGCTTTCCTTTAGGTCTTGGGTGGTTTTATGCCGGTGTGCCCTTGATCCTTTTAATCTTTATAATCCTTTATAAAGATTAATAAATCCTTTTTGCTTAGCAAAAAAAAAGAAAAGAAAGTTCCATGAATTTCGTATTGGCACTTTCTTTCTAAGATTTTGAGTAGGACGATCGCTAGTCTCATCCGCCCCTTGGTCTTCATTGCTTTTATTTATTTCATGCACATATACACAAACATACAGTCATTACCTAAAGCAAAAAATGGAGGATTATAATCTATAGCAAGGCCATGAATCTCTTTGTATTTGGGAAGAGAGATGACATGCAAGAAGAAATGATGAGTATTTTTACCTGAGAATTCTCTTGAGGTTCTTAGACTCCACAACTTGAAAGGGAAGCTCTTGATTTAGCTTGTCCAATATATTTTGCAGCTCAAAGGAACTATTTATCCTAAACGAACCCCAAAAAGGGTAAACTTGTGAGAAAAGTAATCATGAATTTGTGCGCATGGAATGTTAATTTTACAACTACCGTAAAAACATCGTAAATATCGTAAGTCGTCCACGTGTAGAAGATGAAATAAATACCAGCTTTGCCAGATCAATTTTTCCAAAAATCCCCGATATACAAAAAAGTTTCTCCGTGCAAACACTAGCTGTCTCGAGGATATCGTTTGACAAATGTAGTAACCCGATTAATGCAAGTCAAAGAAAATAGTTATAGCAAGACGTCGTACTAGCACTATTAATTGTTTCGAATTCTTTTCGTCTCTCTCAAGTCTCAACGGCGCGCGCGGTACAACAAAAGGAGTTCCCGTGAAAAAATTACGAAAAAAATTAAATGACTAAGGTTCTGTTTGCGTAAAATATTTTCCGGTAAAATATTTTACCTATTTTTCGGTATTTGGTTGTATAAAAAATGAGAAAAACATTTTACATGTAAAACGTTTTTCATTAATTGGATGAAAATGACTTACCCTTAAATCTTCCGTATGTTATTTTTCAAAATAAACCCGATGCCTTCTACTGTAATTTTCACTGCTCAGTTTTCTCTATCGTCAGCCCTGATCCACACATTCAATTCCCTTATTCTCAGATATCTCTCTCTCTCTAAATACCGAAAAATAAAAATTTAAAGTTTATTTTTTGAAAGAATCATTTCACATCAAAATAAACGAAGCCTAAATTCATTGCTACAAGTAAGAGAAATTGATGTCAAAATCAATTTGTCAATTAAAGATAAGATAGAGATAGAATGACACAAATTGGTAGGAAGCTTGCATGTTAGACTCGTGTAACGGAAACGGGAAAAGCGGAGCAAAAGTGACCCGTATTTCTCTCTCCGCCGCGCGCTCCGACCCGGCTCTTCCTTTTTTCACCGAGATTCGGGCTGTTTCTTCCAACCGGATTCGGGATGACACGTCACCTTGATGATACGTGGCGTGGAATTAGTGGTTAGCGATTTTTGTGGAAAATTAAGAAAAATGATTCACGCCACGTCAAATTTCCACTTTTAAACTCACGTGCTTTATACCGCTGTCCTCATTTGTTGTTCTTATCAAGTCACTTCGAACAACGTTGTTGTAATTGTTATCCATTCTTCCTAATCACGTTTTCTGTTCCGCTAAGAGAAATAAGTACATATTTCGTCCCGAATTAAATGATAATTTTTGATATTTGTATCAATTTTATTTCCTTATATCTTTCAATATGAATATAAAAAAATATGCAATATGGATCTTATTTGATAGTTATCGATTAGTTCTATTATACAGTGTTTTCAAACTCATGAAAAATATTATATGTTGAAAGATATAATTAATGAAAAATGACACAAATTCCAAAAATGTCGTCCTTTTTGGGACGGAGGGAGTATTTATTTTTTGAATTAAAGATGATTTATTGTGAGAGAATGAATTGTCTCGTAAAACGAGAAAAAAATACTTAAAGAATTATTCTAACCTCCGCCCGAAGGGTATCGGATAATAGGTACAAGGTGCATTAATATTCGATAAAAGTATATTAATATTTGTGAAAATATATTAATATTTGTGAGTTATGTATTGATATCTGAACTTATTTGAAATTATGTGCATATTATATATCCTCCGTCTTGTAGATGGAAGTTAGAAAAACCGATACTTAAAAATAAGAACTTTAGCGGAAGGAAGCCTTGTTAATTCAAAAATGATACACCCACTGTCATGACCCGCGCCAGCTAACCTGCTTTACCTTTCGCCTAACCACGTGGCTCAAAAGATTAACCTCAAATCATACAGTAGCTGCTCGTGATACGTTATATATGAAATTCACTTTTCCATATCTTCCGATGTGGGATCTCACACTCACCGCACCAAAGGCCACCGCACCGCACATTGTGTGGGGCCCATTCCGGGCCTCGCACGGATAATCAAAACAGTTCAATAATTTTAGAAAAAAAATTGAGTGGAACTGTGAAAATTCAGCTCAATTCGATATGTGTAACTGTTTGATCTAATCTTCTTATTTTTGAAAAATCAGAAAATCCGATCTTTCCATTTTTTCCAAATTGAAAGATTAGATTGAGCACCTACACATATATGATTGAGCTGATTTTTCATTGGGCCACTCATTTTTTTTTAAATTTAGTAACAGCTCGAATCATCCGTGTAAGGCCCGGAGTGGGCCCCACACTGTGTGCGGTTCGGTGGGTGTATCATTTCTGTTGTTAATCAACACAAACAACTTAATTAGGACATGGCTTCCAAAAAACCAAGAAACATTTGAAATTAAAATTGAAGGGGGGGGGGGAAACCTAAGATGGAATTCTCGCCGGTCTACTAGAGACTAGTATGCTGGTGCAAATTAATGAGTCGAGTTTTGCAGTATTCGAGCTTCGCTTGTTTCTTAAATGAGCTTGCAACTCGAGCTCGGCTTGACTACAAACGAGCCTAGTGCAGTTTATATTTACTAAAAGAGCCGAGCATTTTCATGCCGAGGCAAGCTTTAGATCGAGTAATGAGCTCGGTTGGATTACTAAACGAGTTGAGCCCAAACAAGTCGACTCTCAAGTTGCTCGCGAGCAGTTCGATTTTCGTTTGTAACCCGCCTACATAGTGGACTGCACAGTGCATTTGGTTTTGTCAGTACATAGCGTATTCAACTCCCCTGATTTAATTTGTTCGTATGGTTTTTTCATTAATTAGAAAGTACGTTGATTAAAAACCATGCTAGATTAAATGAGAAATTCTAGCCGGTGCTCCGAAAATTTCTGAACGGTCAGCCAAAGGAAAAAGATAAGGTCGTTGAAGACTGTAATTTCGAGTATAGTGGGTCAATGTGAACAAATGTATGAAATCTCTCTCTCTCCACCCCCGCCATATGCTGCTTACGGTTATCCATCTCCATCCTTTTAGGAGTAGGTTAGACATCTATCGAGTGATAAAAAAAAAAAACTCTCTCTCCACAAAAGATCCAATCCTAATTGACAAGTGGCATGCAGTCATAGATAGGAAGTGATTACCTAATCTTGAAGACTCACGTTGGGCACGTGCTCTACACGCTTGTTCGGCTAAAAAAGCAACTGTGAATTATTTTTTGTCCTTATTTGAAATTTTATAACATTTGTTAGTTTTTCATCAATTTTTTGAGAATTATTGCTTCATCAAAATTACAATCAAAACCCATATTTTTTGAATAAAGACAAAAAAGGCTTATTTTTGTTATCATTAAAATGGAGTAAAAGTAAAAAAATTACGATCAAAACCCATTTTTCCTAACCACGTTTTTCATTCTGCTAAGCGAAATAAATATTTATTTTTTAAATTAAAAGTGATGTATTATGAGAGAATGATTGTCTCATAAAATGGAAAATAAATACTTAAAGAGTACTCCTAAGAATTTTAGCGGAAGGAGGCCTTATTAATTTAGAAATGATACACCCACTGCACCAAAGGCCACCGCACACCATGTGGGGCCCACTTCAGGCCTCACACGAATGATCCGAGCCGTTCAATAATTTTAGGAAAAAAAATTGAGTGGGCTCGTGTAAATTCAGCTCAATCCGATATGTGTAAGTACTCGATCCAATCTTTTCATTTTTGAAAAATCGAAAAATCCAATCTTTCCATTTTTTCCGATTTTTCCCAAATTGAAAAATTGGATTAAGCACGTACACATATCGGATTGAGCTAACTTTTCACTGGGCCACTCGATTTTTTATTTATTTAAAATTATTGAATGCCTCGGATCATCCATGCGAGGCTCGGAGTGAGCCCCACATGGTGTGCAGTGGCCTTTGGTGCGGTGGGTGTATCATTTCTGTTATTAATTAACTCAAACAACTTAGGACATGGCTTCCAAAAAAAACCAAGAAACATTTGAAATTAAAATTAAAGAAAAAAAACAAAAACAAAAACCTAAGATGGAATTCTCCCCGGTGTACTAGAGACTACTATACTGTTGCAAATTAACGAGTCGAGTTTTGCAGTATTCGAGTTTGGCTCGTTTCCTAAACGAGCTTGAAACTCGAGCTCGGTTTGTTTACTGAACGAGCGTGAAACTCGAGCTTGGCTTGTTTACAAACGAACCTAGTCCAGTTTATTTACTAAAAGGGTTGAGCTTTTTCATGCCAAGGAAGCTTTAGAGTAATGAACTCGACTCGATTAATAAATTAAACAAGCCGAGCTCAAACAATCCGACTCTCAAGTTGCTCGATCACGAGCAGTTCGATTTTCGTTTGCAACCCGTCTACATAGTGGACTGGACAGTGCATTTGGTTTTGTCAATATTCAATAGGAGTGGCAACGGGGCGGGGCGAGGTTTTGCGTACTCTGATTCCGCCCCGAAAATTATTACCCGACTCCGATTGGGTATTTTTTGGGTACCCCGTTCCCGCCCCGATCGGGGAACGGGTATATCCGCCCTGCTCCACACCGTAAAAAATTAAAAAATTTCTAATTTAAAAGAAAAATAAAAGAAAATAAGTATAAATAAAGTGTTAGTTTAGTATAATGGTGAAAATATAAAAGTAACAAAGTAAGGGTTTTTTAGATAATAATATTAGGGTAAAAATATAAAATTTGGAGTATTAATGATAATTAGATTAGGATAAAAGTATAATTTTATAAATATAAATACATTTCGGGGTGGGGTACTATCACCCCGAACCCTACCCGAACCTGACTGGGTTTATAGTATTTTAACCCCGACCTGATACCCGAAAAGGAGGTGGAAAACCCGCCCCGTTCGGATTGGGTCGATTGCCATCTCTAGTATTCAACTTCCCCTGATTTAATTTGTTCGCACGGTTTTTTCATCATATTTTTGGTTCAATTTTTGAAACAAAATATAATGAACTAGAGTCCGGATCCTCTCATGTGAACTCCTCATGTGATCCGGCAATGCTCGACATGCACCTCATTTTGTCAAAGCGATGGCTGAGGTTTGTTAATTAAGTATACATAGTCTCACATTGCTTAGGAATAGAATGAGTGATCAGTTAATACTCACATTTGGGATCTCTCCACTCATTGCCAATCGACTTTGGGTTGGATATAAATTTCCAACATAATATCACAGCATGGCCCAATCCATCCCACATTTTAAAAAATTCACAATCGGCTACACGTGACAGACCTCAAACGTTACGTGGCTGCATGTGAGGGGATGTTAAGAAAATAGAATCCCACATTGCTTGGGAGTGGAACCGAAAAAAAGGCTACAACTCTTTGCCAATTGAGTTTGAGTTGGATATAATATAAAGTTTCAACAAGGTTACACTTTCATTAACATTGATCCAAAATGACGTTTTGTTTTAACAATTAAAAACTGTTGGTCCAAATAGCAACTCAAGAAGGGGGTGAATTGGGTATCTCAAATATAAAGCAAAATTTTAAAAAAAACTAATTGCAATCTATTCAACTACAATTCCAATTTCAAAGATATACTATTCTACTCATGCAATATTGATATGCAAAACGGAAAGTAAAGAGAGTATGGAAGAGATAATCGAACGCAAGGATTTATAGTGGTTCGATCCGCAACTTCACGGCCTAGTCCACTCCCCAAGTGTCCAACTCAGGATTTGCTGCGCTATCTCCAATAGTTACAATCTTCTAGCTTCGCAGGTGCTAGACAACCTTACAACGAGCAATCTATCTATCCCCAATCACTCCGACTAATTTTGACTCCGGTGCTAGTCACACCTAACCCAACTAGTTTTGACTCCGGTGCTAGTAACACCTAACTATCAAGTGATTTTCTCTCCAAAACCACTCACAAAAAGATAAACTCTCACAAGAGTATGAATAAGGGTGTACAATCCCTTTTACAAGAAGGTTCAAGAAACAACACTCAAGCTAGTGTAGATATTCAAGATGTAAGCGTAGAGTTTGATAGAGAATTGCAATTGAAAAGCTCACTGAATTATTTCTCCAGAAATGTATATTGTTGTCATCTTTCTTTTACTGTACGGAGTATTTATCTTCAAGACCCAATATGAACGCTAGAAATTTCCACCAGCCATTGGAATCAATTAGCTCCACAATCTTGCCTTGTTTTACTCCTTTCCATCTTCCTCTTGATTTGTTCTTCAACCAAGCTTCTTTTTCCTTAAGGCCCTGTTTGGATGGAGGAGATGAAGGGGGATATGTAAATCCCCCTGATTTGTACTCCGGGAGTCCACCAAATCAGGTGTTTGGTTCAGATTTTGGGAAGGTGGAGATGAATACTGTAGTGGTTTCTAGTCCGGCAGAAGGGCGATTTGTGAGCGATAGGTGAGACCCCGTCGTTGGCAAATCCGGGAGGTTTTGAGACGATTTTGCCCCTCCAAATCCCCCTTCATTTATCCTTTGTCATCCCATTTCTGGTTTGATCGTGTTCTTTTACCCAGACCAACGAAGAGAGAGAAGAGAGAGAGAGAGAAGAGAGGAGGTCGCCGAAGAACTCTGGTGACTCCACCGCCTACCGACGGTTACAACTCTCCCTCGTCTTCCTCTTACACGGGCTGAGGTATGGTTGTTCACTCCATTTGCGATCGTTTTTGTGGATTTTGACGACTGTCTGTGTTCCGTTGGGTTGAGTTTTCGATTGATTTGGTGGTTATTGATGTTCGGTGTGATTTTTCACCCACGGTTGTCCATAGCTTATCTGAGTTGCCTTATAAATCTTGGAACTCCATATATGTTGATTTTGCCCTAATTTTGTTGTACGGTTTGTAGATCTGAGTTGCCCTAACTCGAAATAGTGTTTTTTTTATTTTAATCTCATTCAGTGCATTTTGAACCACGATTGGAGTTGCGACATGGGTTCGAACCACTATTCAGTTACACTATTCAGTAACTGAATAGTGACTAATTACTTCGGATATGCATATATGTGTGTGTGTACATATCTCTCTGTCTTTGTAAGGATTGTGCATGAACATTGACAACAACACACAAATTTGGTGATAGCAATGATATTTCTTGCATTGTGTCAAACTAAACACTTAAAAAAAAAACAAACAAAATTAGTCCTTTGTCATTTGCCCAGGAAAATGGAGATGGAAATGGAGCCACATGACATGATAGCTTATTTCTGCCTTTGGTTGAATGAGTTGCACGTTTACTTCTCTATTGGGTTGGTCCCCACTTCTCACCATAGCTTTGGAGCAGTCATAAAAAACAACACAAGTTGTCATTGCCATTCTGTGACTCTAAAAGGCACCCAATTAATCATTTGTCGTCACTCTCTCTGTGCAGTAATAGGTTTCGTTCTTTGTGTAGTTTCTCTAAAAGACACCCAATTAATGATTTTTGAAATTATGATGGAACTAGTAGAGGATGCAGTTTCAAATAGACTGGATCATTTGTATCTGTCAGTTGATTGGCAATATGTAGATTGTTGTGGAAAGAGAAGGATGATAGAACCTAGGTTGTCATAACATACGTCTTGTCCTCTATACGTTTGTCAATGAATTTGAGTATTTGTTGACAGTATCCTTGTGAAAAAGGCAGTCTAGTTGGGTTGGAAGGAAAATTTTCCTGTATATGAAGTTGGAAGTGATTGGTCTGTAGTATGAAAATGTTCTTATGATCTCATTTTGTTCAACAACTAACTGTCTCTAAGGTATAGATAGCCATAGAGCTTCCGTTTATTTTTCAGAAGGCCGTATGTATAAATCATGTTCTTTTCAGCTTTCCATGTTATTTGCATCCTCTTTTGAGTCGAAATTTCCATGGTGGTTACCAAGGCTCGCGTGTCGTGTTAGGATATTTGCATTAGCTTGTTGACTGGAAATTTGTAGTCGAACATTATTGTGTTGATAATTTAGCCTGTGTCAATTACCTATGAAGCACCGTCACGCCTCATTGGTTGCCGTATCCATGGTTGACACTGTCAGGAAAACAGTCACAGAATCTGCAGTTCCATAAACTTTAACGCAGAAACTGACTTCGCACAAGAATAACTAGGACACAATCTTTATGCATTTTTTTAGGTCTATGAGTCTAGTTTCAAAATCAGAAATCGGATCGCGATTTCATCGCTCGAGCTAAAAATTATGGCCGTTTCCCAAACATGTGTCCGAGCAGACAGCACAGTTTCGAAACTGCGCGCTGTGAAGTTACGAATTTCTACAGAATTTAATACTCTGAGTCTGATCCTGAAATTTTTACCATAGACAATAGACTCATAGAGGAACTCTCTATAAAAATCTCATCATTTTCTGAGCTCAGGAACTGCCTCAAAAAAATCCCCAAAAACAGGACAGACACAAAGTTTTCAATTCTGCAGATTTCTATATCATGTAGTTCATGTCCTAAGCACTTAAACTACACAAATTCAAGACATTCAAGAGAGAATCCATTCAACTCCACATCAAAACCCAGCTTCTAATCTAACTAAACTTGAAATTAGTCAACTAGGGCATGGAATTTAGCATACAAACATAGATTTAAGAAAGAGATGCAAGAATTACCAAGCTATGCAAGATCAAACCCTAGATTTTCCCCTAATCTTCCCTTTCTTCTTCATTTAGCTAGCAAAGTAAGCCCAATAACTCACATAATGAACTTAAAACATAATTAAAGACTATATAGGGGTATTACAGACACAGGACAAACATGACACGTTGAGGACACACCATGTGGCAACTCTAGTTAAATTTACCAACTTGTAGGTTGGGGACACATCGGGGACACGCCATGTGGCAACTCTAGTTAAATTTACCAACTTGTAGGTTGGGGACACATCGGGGACACGCCATGTGGCAACTCTAGTTAATTTACCAACTTGTAGGTTGGGGACACATCGGGGACACGCCATGTGGCAACTCTAGTTAAATTTACCAACTTGTAGGTTGGGGACACATCGGGGACATGCCATGTGGCAACTCTAGTTAAATTTACCAACTTGTAGGTTGGGGACACATCGGGGACACGCCGCTGAAATGTGTGACAGCCCGTTAGCATGGATTGTGACATGGCACGGGTCAATATATATATTAGTTTGTAATACTTGGTTTGGGCTTTAAATTCTACTTTTTGACTATTTAGTTGCCGTAAATTCAATTTTGCCCTCAAACAGATGGCAAGACTAACGAACCGTGAACGAAGGAAGAAGACAAACCGTAAGGCATTGTTAGCAGCGTTATGTATGATGAGAGTACTCAATAGTGTTATTCAACTTTACTTGTTAATTACGGAGTTGATTGCTGAGAGGAATCGACA
Source organism: Rhododendron griersonianum (assembly GCA_018127125.1). NCBI lineage: Eukaryota > Viridiplantae > Streptophyta > Magnoliopsida > Ericales > Ericaceae > Rhododendron > Rhododendron griersonianum. The sequence continues at coordinate 12,059,308 of CM030792.1, read as the reverse complement.
AAGGCTTCAACTAAAGCCTCATCTTCGTGCCAATCCTAATGCTTACCAAAGCCAACTGGACGCACTTAATAGGTTGGTACGCTGGAATGACAAAACTTGTCATGACAATTTGAGGGTAAACAAGCATACATTCATGACGTTGTGCCAATTACTTATCCAAAATGGGCTAGAGCCATCTAGGAATGTTACCGTTGCAGAGAAGGTGGCGATCTTTTTGTGGATCCTTGCACACCATACGAAGAATAGGCGTACCATTTTACAATTTTGGAGATCGGGGGAAACAATTAGTAGGCATTTCAACGCAGTTTTGATCGCGGTGATTCGCCTTCACAGTGTCTTGTGGTATCATCCTCAGCCTATTCCTGGCAATGAGCCGGATGCTAGGTGGAAGTGGTTTGAGGTACATAATTCTTATGTCTTAAGTTCTAGTAATGCACTTATTCATTAGAAATTAACTATTGTAATAAAAATACCCTTCTGTCTCGTAGAATTGTCTAGGGGCTTTAGACGGTACCTTCATACCTGTCCTCCCCCCAACAGAACACAAGGCACGATATAGGTCAAGGAAGGGTGACTACGCGACAAATGTGTTAGGAGTTTCTAGTCGTAACCTACAATTTGTTTACGCATTGTCTGGTTGGGAAGGCTCCGCCACAGACTCAAGAGTGCTCCGAAATGCCTTGCTAAGGCCTCATGGGTTGAGAATTCCACAGGGTATGTGACTTGAAAACCTTTCCATTAGTGAACATACGTCACCATTATTGTAAACATACTCATGTAGGGCAACTAATCTTACTTGTAGGTCGTTACTACCTCGCCGATGCTGGTTACACTAATGGGCCGGGATTATTAGCACCTTACAGAGGTCAACGATACCACATTAACATTTGGAGGCAAGGACACATGCCCCAGAGCCGGGAGGAGTACTTCAACATGAAGCACTCTAAGGCACGAAATGTTATCGAGAGATGCTTTGGGGTGCTGAAGATGAGATGGGGGATTTTGAGATCTTACTCTTTCTACCCCATTAGAACTCAATGTCGCATCGTCACTGCCTGTATCCTTCTCCATAATCTCATTAAGCGTACAATGGCAGTGGATCCCGTTGAGGCTCAATACACGGCGTGGGAGCAGGCGAACCTACATAATGTACCACATGAAGAGTTCATTGGAAATGTCGATGCTACAAACGAATGGACACAATTTCGGGATAACTTGGCAACCCAAATGTACAATGATTGGTTAGCTAATCCAGGGGGTGACCATTAAGATTCGTGTAACTGAATTTGAATGTAATATCTCGACGTGTTATTTATTTATGTTGGACGTGTTAAACTTGTTGAACAATGGTCGTTTGAACTATTTGAATGTAATAATATTGTTGAACAATGGTCGTTTGAACTATTTGGTAGGACAAAATATAGTTTTCCATGACTACAATACCTATGTCAAATTTTAATCATCATTCAAATCAGGTTAGCATACCTATGGAAAGTGAAGGAACTTCACAATCTGAACCAACGAGTCGTAGGAAAAAACAAGATCGTAGGTTATGGAGCTTTGCGGAAGAGGAGGCCCTACTTGCTTCCATGATGGAGTGTATATGTGACAAATATAGAGCTCATAATGGTTTCAAGCCGGGCTACTTTAATGAAGTTGAAAAGGAGTTGAAGAAGAGATTACCTGGGACGACGCTTAAGGCACAACCGAACATTGAGTCTAAGGTGAAGGGGTGGAAGGAAAAGTATGGTGTAATTGTCGACATCACACGTCTTAGTGGGTTCGGTTGGAACCATACCACTAATTCCATAGTAGTGGATGATGAAAACGTGTGGAAAGAATATGAGAAGGTAATTTCTCCCCGCATACATTTAAACTTACTATCATTGTTGTTGCCTCCCTCTTAATGTATGCCATTGTACATGTACAGTCCAATTCCAGAGCGAAAGGGCTGAATGGGAAGTCTTTCCCCATGTATGAGAGTTGGCAATTCTTGTTTGGGAGGGATAGGGCGACCGGTGATTTAGCCGAGGATGCGGCGGAAGTGGAAGAAGTTGTTGAGACCCCTCAAAATGAAGCCAATATAGAGGTCGATGACATGTTCAATGAGTGTTATACTCCAACGTTTGCAAATGGTGAGACGGTGTTTCCACGTGAGATACCATTTGTTGACATATCAACTTCTTCCGGAACTCCAACAAGCAATGCCATTCCGGCCGCGACACGAGCCAATGCCAATACTCCAAGAAGCAATGCCAATTCTCAAACAAGTAATGCCAATGCTCCCACAACCAATGTCGTGCAAGGAAGGCCAAAGAAAAAGGCAAAGGTGGACGGCAATGAGGCTCCCATTAGTGTGGCAATGGAGAATTTATTGGCTCAAAGCAATACGGCATTCAACAAGATTGCCGATGCGGTTGGATATGAGGACCGACTCTCTGCCAAAAGAGAAAAGGTGTTTACTGAGCTAATGAAGCTTGATCTTGAGATGATTGATAGGTTTGCTTTGAACACCATGATTGTGTCCGCCGAAGAAAATGTTGACACATTCTACGGCATACCGGAGAACTACAAACAAGCTTGGGTCGAGGCCGTATTATCGGGCCAAATCAAATTGAAGACCACGTAGGGATGTCTTACTAATTACGGCCCTTTTGTTGGAATGGTGGAGGATATGGGTCCTCCTTTTTGTAAAGAATTATATATACTTTGATAATGTAGGGATGTCTTACAACTTTTGATTATGTATATTTTGTACTTGTTAGGGCAACCATGATGATCATGTATAATTCGTACTTGTTAGGGCAACCATGATGATCATGATCATAACTATTTGGTAGGACAAATGTAAGGGCAACTATGATGATCATAACTATTTGGGCAGGGCAATGATGATGCACTTTTAATTGATTTCATTTTGTATTAGTTGGTACTTGTATTGGTAACTATGAAGGCCTCAATGGCAACTTAGTTGCTTACTAGTGCTTCTTTGATTATATGGAGTACATCTGAGCCCAAAATTATGTATGCACAGTGCAGTCCCATTTCTGAGTTTTTCTGGTTACTGGACAGTGCTGGTTTCTAGCTGGTATCAGGGTATAATGGCTGGTATGAGGGTATAATTGATGGTTGACAGGCATTTTTTTGGCTGGTTTGTTGGGCTATTTATTTGTGGTTGTTGGGCTGCTATTTGGCTGGTTTATGGGCTATTTTTCTGCAGGTTTATAGGTTATTCTGTTGCTGTTATCTGCCATATTCTGTACAGGCCTTTTTTGTGCTACATATTCTGTCCAAATCAACTATGTGTTCTGTGTTGTTTGATTGGGCAATGATGCAATGATAATTGCAATGTATTAGTTGGTATTGCTTTTGCTTAGTTGCAAATGGTAGTGCTACTTTGATTATGCTAGAATTGTCTGAGCCCAAGTCTTGGTTTAGCTCTTTGACAGCTTGTTATTCTGCTACAGTCATGGCAGCAGTTGGCAGCTACTGCTGCTGTTTGTTCCACTTCCTGTTGTGGTTTTCTGTAGTGGCTATTGCTATTTTGAGCATGTTTTATTCTGCAGGTTGATGGGTTAGTTTGATGGGTTTATGGGCTGTTTATGGGGTAGTTTTGGACTGTTGTTGTGCAGGTTTATGGCCTGACTGTATATGGACAGTGCAGGTTTATGGCTAGGTTTGGCTATCAGGACATTCTCATGTTTTATTAGCTGCTTTATGGGCTGTTCTGAGCATTTTTTATTGCTGATTTACGGGCTGTTCTGAGCATTTTTTATTGCTGATTTACGGGCTGTTTTTGAACTGGTTTCTGAGCTGCTTTGTTGCAACTTTACGGGCTGTTTTGAGCATGTTTTATTGCTGGTTGACGGGTAGTTTTTTGGCTGGTTTCTGAGGTGTTTTGAGGAACTGGACAGTGCTGGTTTGCAGGCTATGTTTTGGCTGGCTTTGTTGGCTGCATTTTTTTTGGTTTACGGCCTGTGTTCTGAGTTTTTATGGTTTGTGGCTGGTATGAGGGTATAATTGCTGGTTGACAGGCAGTTTTTTGGCTGGTTTTTTGGCTGCTCTCTTGGCTGTGTTTCTACAGGTTTTTGGGCTGTTTATTTCTGGTTGTTGGGCTGCAATTTGGCTGGTTTATGGGCTATTTGTTTGCAGGTTTATGGGTAATTCCCTTGCTGTTATCTGCCCTATTTGTCTGCAGTTTTTTGGCTGGTTTATGGGCTATTTGGTTCTGCATGTTGGCCCTATTTGTCTGCAGTTTTCTTGTTGGTACTTTTTGGCCAATTTCCCCCTGTTTCTTGGGGAGTAGGCAATGATGCAATGTTGATTGTAGTGTATTAGTTGGTATTGCCTTTGCTTAGTTGCAAATGGTAGTGCTACTTTGATTATGCTAGAATTGTCTGAGCCCAAGTCTTACTTTAGGTCTTTGACAGCTTGTTTCGTGGCTGTTTGTGTATTTCGTGGCTCTTGCTGTTCTGCTACAGTCATGGCAGCAGTTGGCAGCTACTGCTGCTGTTTGTTCCACTTCCTGTTGTGGTTTTGTGTAGTGGCTCTTGCTATTCTGCTACTGTCATGGCTCTTGCTGTTCTGGTTTTCTGAGGTGAAATGGTGTTGCTACTGTCATGGCACTTCCTGTTGTGGTTTGGTGTGCCTGTTACTTGTTGGAACATGCTGCTATTTTCTGAGGTGAAATGGTGTTGTTTCGTAGACTTTTATGGCTGTCATGTTTCATTTTTTCGCTGAAATTTACTATGTTTCATAGGCTATGATGATATGACGGACAAATTTGAAGGCGAGGCACTTGTCTTGGCGGGACAACTTATGAGGGTCAATGGTTTAATCACCATTTGGCAACATAAGTTGTAGCCAAGTGGTGCACTGTGCGCCGGTAAAAAAATATCTGAGCCAAGTACATATAAACATATTATTAGTATTCATTATGTTATAAATGTGTCCATTCATCTTTTCTCGTAGATTTTACAATGACAATTGAAGATAACCAATACTATTGGGTGGTTTTTGTTGGCCGTAATCCGGGAATCTATACGAGTTGGGAGACCGCGGAACTTCAGGTTAATGGATACCCGGGGAACTTGAAAAAAAGATACAACACGTTCGATGAAGCAGAAGGAGCATTGTTACAGTTTCATGAGGAAAGCTACAAGCTCATTCAAATGCAATCAGTCCGAACCGAACATCAATCAAGTGACAATGCTTCCACATCCACAAGTTCTTTGCAAGTTCAACATCAACAAAGTCTATCAGCATACTTTGTTCTAGTTTTTTTTTTAGGTTTCGTAGCTTGTATTTTGTTCGCACTCCTATTCGATTCAGAATGAACTTCTAAGTTTAATTTCTCCAATTTCGAAATGAAGACTACATTATGTAGAAAAACATTAGTAATATCAAATAAATATAATTACTTGAGATACAACCCGGAATGGTACAAATTTATTCGTCAAACATTTATTATCAAAACTACGAACTTATTCTTCGACCACTCTCTTACAACTTCAAACTTCTAGTTTTCTTGTTGAACAAAGCAATGGCCCCAACGATTCAAATTGGGAAATTCCCTGTCCCGAAAATGCCTCAGTTGTGGCCGATCCTACATAAAATTAAGGCAAACAATTCATAAATTTACTAAAACAAGATTTAATATGAAATTGGAAACAAATTCAAAATTACTTACTCGAACAAATTCATTCCAAATATCATTTTCCACCACTAGTTTATTTTCATTCGGATTCCACCCAAACCCCGGAATTCGAAGTATAGCGTCTAGATCAAAATAATCACGCTTCCATTTTTTTATCTTCCCTTCGATATGATTTTGTTTAATACCTGCTTCGGGGAAAGAAATTCGCATTTGATTCTCAAGAACTCCTAAGTAGCCGGGATGAAACCCGTTCTCGGCTTGCCAAACCCCCTGATCTACAAGGCTCGTAAGATTTGTAAGTAATATTTCTTCCTCCACCTCGCTCCAAGCACGGCGTGCCATTTCAAGGAGTGAAAAATCAAAATTACAAAGTAATTTTTTTTAAGGGAGATAGATGTGTGTGTGCAAGTGATATTAGATATGTAGTGGTATTTATAGACCACTTTACCAAACAATTTTGGTAAAAACATTTTTACCTAACAAAATTTGGTGCACCTACTTTTCTTTTTCAACTACCACAAAATGTACTTTTACAATTACTAATTTGAAAATATATAATTCGGATTTCTTAAAAAAAAATTCAAATAAGGTTAATTTTGTTTAATATAATCACATTTAAATTTATGCAATAATTAGTTATAAATATGTATTTACTGTAATTAGGAAATGTACTTTTTAATTACTAAATTAAAAATAAATAATTCGGATTTAAAAAAATAATAAATCGAAACCATGTTAAAATAATTTAAAGATAATTTGATTCAAATTTATGCAATAATTAATTGTATATATGTATTTAATGTAATTATAATGAAATAAACGTAATTTGTCAATTAAAATACTAAAGTGGGGGCAAATAAGTCATTTAACACATTATCCCATCATATCCACCTTTCAAATCCCCCTTCTCAAAAAATCATCCAAACACCTCATTACAAATCCACCCTTCTTAAAAGGTGGGGCCACCCTCCTTAACATATCCCCCTCATTACATATCCACCTTCAAATCCCCCCTCATTACAAATCCACCCAAAACAAATCATCCATCCAAACGGGCCGTAAGGGGCTTTACTAGCCGTTTGAAGGATTGTTCTCCAATCTTGCCTTTCCAAACAATTCCATCTTTCATTTATGAGCAATCAACCTTCATCAATCAAGCCTTCTTCAATCAAATCTCTTCTTTCCTTAAGAGATTTTTTCTAGCCGTTAGAAATCTAGAGAAGACTTGTCCTTAGTCTTACTCTTTCTCTATTTTGACCTTGACTATTGGAGATAGGAATTTGGTGTATAATCTTCCCATGTGAACTTCAACCAAATTCTACAAAATAAACATGAATTCAATTGAGTCCCAAATATCACAATATTAATTATATTTCAATTATAATATGTTTTGTTATTATCAAAATCAATAAGGTATTCTATAGAAACCTTTGGGCTAATAAAAACCATGCTAGATTAAAATGAGTTGGAAATTCAAGCCGGTGCTCCAAAAATTTCTGAAAAAGATAAGGTTGTTGTAGTTTTTTCTTTTTTCTTTTTGCCATTCGTAATCCTAATATACTCTATCCTAGTTGTAGTTCTAAGACTGTAATCTCGAGTAAAGTGGGTCAATGTGAACTAATGTATGAACACTCTCTCTCTCTCTCTCTCTCTCTCTCTCTCTCTCTCTCTCTCTCTCTCTCTCTCTCTCTCTCTCTCTCTCTCATATACTGCTTAGCAAATACCCCATCCTTATCCCCTTAGAAGTAGATTAATTAGACATCTATCAAGTGAAAAAAAACAAAAAAACAAAACTCCCTCCCCACAAAAGATCCAATCCTAATTGACAAGCTTAACACTCTAAAGCTCGGCTCGAAAAAAAATTCGACTCGGTTATAGAGGTTCGTTTAGTAATTGTGAACCACTCTCGGCTTATTAGGGGCTCGACTCGTTAACGAATGAGCCAAGCTCGAGCTCACTCATTTACAAACGAGCCAAGTTCGAGCTCGAGTTTTAAGCTCGTTTATTATTTCAAGAGCTGAGCTCAAACACTATAAAGCTCGGCTTGATTTGTTCGCAATATCCCTACTTTCATGATTGGGGCTATATACTTTGAACTTTTTAAGACTTGCAAAAACAGGCAGCTAGGTGCAGAGGAACGTGTGGCCAAGGAGGAAATTACCAGTTTAAGACCCAATGTCTTGTACCTCCAGGTCAGTTGCCAATTATGCAACCCCCCGTGATGTATAAAGCCAATTTAGTTCCCAACCTTTTGTGTCACGGGGACTTTGATCACATGCAGCAACTCTGTGGCCTCTGGAGTCAAGTCTTCAACTACCACGACTTCCTTGTACATGATGTAACAAAACAATCCACAAATGAAATGAGTCTCTGTTAGTGGACGATAGATTAGTCTCTCTGATTAGTCGATGTATTGGCCCGGATACCTAGCTAACAAAAGTTTTAAAAAAAAAAAACACATTCAAATTAACCTGTTTAATGCCTCTTGCCATCTTTAAGAATATAAATAATAAAGTTGGTGGTTAACTATCTAATAAAAATTGTAGCCATTTTAGAACTTTTATTAAAAAAAAAAAATTATCAAAACCACAGTGTTATTTTTTTGAGGCTGGCATCTTGCCATCTTTAATCTAGGTTTGGACAGCATATGATTGTCGGGGTGGATAGGTGTCAATTTTGTTGAGATCTATATTTTTCCTGTCGTGATGCCATTGTGCCTTCAATCCTTTTAATCTTAATTTGCATGTTCTTTCAAAGACTAATAAAAAAAAATTCTGTTCAAAAAAAAAATTGTTATTTTTATAATAATAAAAAACACAGTGCTATTTTTTTGAGGCTGGCATCTTGCCTTCTTTTCTCTGGGTCTGGACGACATATGATTGTCGGGGTGTATAGGTGTCAATTTTGTTGAGATCTATATTTTCCCTGTCGTGATGCCATTATGCTTTCAATCCTTTTAATCTTTGCATGTTCCTTCAAAGACTAATCAAAAAAATATTGCTGTTAAAAAAAAAGTGTTATTTTTATAATAATCGACTGCTTTGATATGGGTTTCAATACTTGTAGGCTTTCTTGATTTGGACCACCTTTTGATTTTACTGAGGAAATTAACTTGTATGTTTTTGGATAACTTTGGGCTTGTTCGTTTGGGGGTTTAAAGTCCTTGCGTACGGTTCTCAATACATTTTCTCTATCTATCTCTCTTCACTCAAACCTTCTTTAAAACCCAAAACGAACAGTGTTTTAGAGTGTCCTAGCCACTCACGCACACCTTAATGAGATTGAGGGAGCGATCTATTAAGATGTTAATTTCAAATTTAATGTCGGACCGCTTTTAATTCCATCATCTCTCCTAAAATCAATTGGTGGTAGAAAGGATTTCAATTAAGTCTTTTATGGTATTCGACAATGCACCCGTAAGTCTGTTTTTAGAGCGGACGCAGAGAGTAGCATTGTGTAACCAAATCCATGGGGGCACTCCGGGCCCAACAATCCCTCCCTCATGATGGCGCTCCTGCGTCTCGAACCCATGACTTCTTGGTTCTGATATCACTTGTCGGACTGCTTCTCCACCATCTCTCCTAAAACCAATTGGTGGTAGAAGAATTTCAATTAAGTCTTTTATGACATTCGACATCGTACCCACAAGTTTAATTTTAGAGCGATTGCAAGAAATAACATTGTGTAAAACATGAGGGAGCGATCTATTAAGTCTCTGGCCATGACCACGGCCAAATCTTTTGATTTGTTTTTACTGAGGAAAAAATTCGTGGCTCGTATTCATTTCGAAAGGAATCCCTACTGTACAGTCTGTACCCTTTCAATCCTGACCACCCATTGATTCCCTCCTTTTTATTTGTTCAATTGTTTGTATATCTTCACTCTCTATATAAGGCCTTCAACCCAACAAGATCAAAGCATCACCAAAACAACCAACTCCCAAATTAAGCAAGAGGGTTATATCAAAGAGATGGAAGCATATGCACAAAAGCTTGTCATTGTGGCATTGGTCCTGGCCATAGCCACTGGCCACGAGCCAACGGTGGCCATGGGCCAGACGATGTGCGGCATGACCACCGATGGTCTGATGGCATGCAGGCCATCGGTGTCCGGTGCAAACCCTCCGCCGCCTTCGGCCACCTGTTGCACGGCTCTTTCCGGAGCCGGCATGCAGTGCCTGTGCAAGTACAAGAAGTCCAACATGTTGGCTTCGTTTGGTATTGACCCAAGCCTAGCCATGCAACTCCCTGCTAAATGCAACCTTGCCCAGGCCTCCCCTTGTGCATGAAGGGCTCACCAGCTCACTTGTGGTGGGTTTAATTTGTTTGCGGTTTGGGCATTTGAGTTTTGCCTTTTCTAGTGTTTTTTTTTTTTTTTTGTGATGTGGTGGTGGTTGGGTTTGTGCTTGTTTGTAGTTTGTATTTTCAATTTATTGTTTCCTACTTGGAAGGCCTCTTCTAGTTATGAGTTATGACGTTTGAAATGGTAAAGACTTCATGTGGAGCTCTATATTTCTATTGACGAAAACGATTAACAAATTTACCATTCTGAGCTAGCTTGAAATCGATTGAGGTTTCAAACATGGTCCATCCTAGTAATTACTACATGGTATTCGACGAGAAATTATTAGGTGTTAATTGGGCACATTACGCGGTGTCTCTACTATGGGCGCAGATATGTCGGGTTGGGCTTATGTTATATTATATCGAGATTACTTGTGCCTGCCCCCAGTCCGTCTATTTGATAAATGGGTTTCATTAATTTCGTATTTTAATTCAAGCTGGCCTGATTTTAAAGTTTCATTCTCCAAGCTCGTCCAATTAATCCATTATTTTTTAAAGCATAGTACCTCAAACATAAATTAATCACTCACTAACCATTGACTGTTTGTTCAAGAAAGAAGAACCCTAGAGAGTTATAGGAAGACCAATGAACATATTTGTAGGTATGCTTTTTAAATAAAAGGTAGTATTATGTATGCGGTTCGGATCCAGTCAGGGATCCCGGATTTGGGCTTAAATCTGGACCATCATCTCAGTCGTTGGATTGTGTTTTCAATGGTCCGGATCTGTTGACTAGATCCTAACCACTGAAAACACAATCCAATGGCTGAGTGTAAGGTCCGGATTTAAGCCCAAATCCAGGATCCCTGGCTGGATCTGGACTGATTATGTATGTATATATAGATATGGTATACGTAGCTTTTTTCCTGTTTAATATTTTTTTAAAAAAAAGAGCCAAGCCAAAAAATAATAATTTTGTTGATAGCAATATAGGAGTATATATCATTAATTGTTACGAGTAGTATTTTATACAAGCCGGGCTTGATTTTAAGGCAGATTCCAAGCCCATTCCATTTACCAAAGGGGCTTTAAAACTCAAGCTGCCAAAACCTGTGGGCCTAAATGCATATCCAAAACTCTTTTGAAAATATGGGCTGGGTTGAGCAGCTGCGCGGACTAGTGGGCTGATGGTGTACACCCCTAGGACTCTCAATGCTCTCCAATACCATACATTTACGAGGTAGTTTAAGGGCCTAAATATGATGGGAAAATGACAGTCAAGACGTGTTTTGATAATTAATATCCTCCAACGACATTTTCAGTATTAACAAATGTTCTCAGCATGTCCTTGGCTGGTATTAATTATCAAAACACGTCATAGGCCGTCATTTTCCCAAATATGATTGTCAATAATTCAACGCTACCCGAACTCAACCCCCGCTCCAACCCCACGCTGATGTGGCTGTGGGCCCTACGTTAGCGTCAGCAAAATTCCCTCCCCGCCAAAAAAAAAAAAAGAGAAGAAAAGAAAAGAGAAAAAAGATCTAGTTTTTACAAAGAGAGAGAGAAGCTACACCATGCTAAAATGACATGGGGTCCACAGCCACGTCAGTGTAGGGGGTTGGAGCGGGGAGTTGAGTTCTGGTACTGTAGACTTATTGTATGATCGTGTTGGGGCGCCAGCCGCCATGCATAAATGTACAAACCAAATATACTGTGAAATTAATTTGCAATCTATTAATGTTAGGTTATAGGTACATTCATTTCTGTTGCCAAATTAGCTTTCGGACCGAATTTCTTTGAAGTTGGAAAATCTCACAGGTATTTTATCAAATCATCACATCATCCAGAATTCACACACCGAAAAACTGCGAATTATAGAAAAAAAAAATCACACAATTAAAGAGACATTATTATTCACTTCACATAGAAATGTGACATTTTTTGTGTTCAATAAAGCAAGCCAAACTTGGTAACACATGACACCAGCCTCCATGCATGCAAAAGGTCTGAATCAATAAAGGCAGAGAAACAAATTAAGAACCAATTCCAACAAAGGAAATCCTCAATTTCCATTGAGGAATTCACCCACAATCTCCAAGCTCGGCCCCAGCACGGCCTTCTCCCACTCGCGGTCGGCCTCATCGCCGCACTTCTCGAACACTGGGGTCACGTCAAGGCGGTGCATGAGCCAACCGAGCTCTTTCCTCAGCCGCTGGATCTTGGCCGACTGGCTCAGGACCAGTTTGTGAGTGTTGGTCTTGATCTCGTCGATGGCGGCTCGGAGCAACGCTTCCTTGCTCTTCTTGTCGATCGTTCCAGTCGGAAAGGCTGGTAGACAGAAAGATCGTTTTGATCATAACTTTCTATGTGCTTTGAATCATGATGTGATTTTGGTGTCATTAGAAAGCTGACTTCAAGACCTCGAAATCGATATATAATTTGCATATTTTCGATTTCGGACGAAGAAGTTATGACCGTTTGAAGTTATGACCGTTTGAATTTTAGTTAGTTAGAGGGGGTTAAGTGCCAAAAATAATAGTTAGAGGGGGTTAAGTGTCACCGAAGCATAGTTAAAGGGGTTAACTGTAATTTACTCTTTCTAATTTTGACTAATAGAGATTGCTTTCCATGATGATTATCAATGGGAGCGACTATTCGCAACCCTGTTTTTTCTCCCTTAGCCCCTTACTCCATACAGTCCTTTTAAAACAGAAAATTTTCTCCAGGTAACCCAATAAATGTCCCTGATCTTCCAATTATACCCTTTCTCTAAAAAATTACACTTTAAACCCACTCACCCATCAAAACCCTAAACTCCCCACCCCTGGTCCCCCCACCCCATTTACGTCGGCAGACCACTCCCACGCCATTTCCGCCTCCCACCTCCTCCACCTCCATAGCCACCACCGCAGCACCGCCACTCCTGCCGCCGTCGCACCACCGCCTCTCTTCAAGGTGTTGTTCTCTCTCTCTCTGTTCTTCTTCTTCTTCTCTCTCTCTGTCTCTGTTCACCACCGCCACACCACCAAGTTTTGTTCTCTCTCTTGCATGAGTGTAGCTTCACTGTTGGTTTTGTTCTTCCCAGAAGACTATTATTTTTTCTTTTTGTCAGACAACATGTGTTTCTTTTGAGAAAGATATCGCGTTCGTTTCCTCATGATTTTTCTTGGGGTTTCTCTCTCATAGATTGGGTGAAACACGGGATGTTTCCTGCGAATTTCGATGGTTTATCCTACAATTAATTTCCTTTACCATAGTTTTACATCATCGTCTGGGGGATATTTCTTGCTGGGCTTTTAATTTGCTCAGAATCGTCCCTACTTTTCGTCACGGGGGCCGTCTTGTGAAGGGGGGAATTTCATGCACATAAGTAACAGCATACTGTGGTTAAATTGTTGAATCATTTTGTATGGCTGTTATCTTTTCTTTCTTTATATGTCCAATTTATTGCTTAAATGTCTAATGATTTAGTTTTTTATACACGAATTTTGTTTGGATTTAATAGATTTCTGCTTTAATTCATGTCTAACGTCATTGGGCAGGTGGTTTTATCTAGAGATAATATCTTTTTCACCCTTTTGAAGGAACAGTCATGCCGTGCATATTGATTTGTATCAGTTTAACAGAATAAAATTGACATTTTTGAAAACTGATGTTTCATTGTTAAAAACAGAAATCCGGTTCCTTTTTCCTTCAAGGTTGAATGAGTATGTAATCTCTCTTGCTCCCTCTCTGCCCGTGAAACTTGATGAAATATGGAATGAAGTAGAACAGATGTATATTTCATTGGTATCACCTGAGTTGTACAATTCTTGACGTGAAGGATCTCAATCGCTCCTATGAGAAAGTAATGTAAAATCGATGACGCTTGAGCTCTCAAACTCAAATATCAAAATCTCTTTATTAGACCTAAACATCAGCTATTCTTATTGAATAATCATATCAAACTCGTTCATTAGAAGTCCTTTTTTTTTCCTTTTCCAAATGGAGCTCAAAGAGAGTTGCATATTTAAATGTGGTTGCTTGTGACAGCTCTTAATGAAGCTTTAACTGCGGAGGTTCAAAGATTGAAGATTGCTACTGCGGAGATGAATGGGGATCCAACCAAGTTCCAGCAGCTTTCTATCAGCCCCTAAATGTTCCAGCGACACCAGCAGCAGCAACAGACTCAACAGCAGCAGCAGCAGAATGGCAACAAAACCCAAAAGCAAGACCAGTTGTAGGCTCTGCGAAGATAGAGCTGGGGTGGAAAAGTTGTATGCTTCTCGATTTAGTTCGTCGCCTATTGTCCTTATTATAAGTAGAAGTAATGCATTCGTTCATTGGTTTTGTATTTCAAAAGACTGAAAACGAAGGTGTGGTAGTTGCAGGTTAAACCTCGTTCTGCATATCCTTCCCCAAGTCTATTTAGGTATAGACAAGAAACCTTTATATCTGTAGCCCTATAAATTTGGATTTAAAGTTTCATTTTGAAATGTTTTGTTGCCACAATTGGAGAGCTAAACTTCAACTCTTCTCGTTGTTTCATCTGAGTAAAGTACTAGTATTTCATTATTGTCTGGTGTGTTATACTGCTTAGTTCTCTAGTTCTTTTGCTGGTGCCAATTGTGGTTAGGTGTCCCAGAACCAGTTTGGTTAGGTTTTGGTAGATCTCCTTTTTGAAAGGATCCCGAACGCGTTCAGCTCTCTTAGGTTTACGTTTACCCTGCTGCAATCTATGTGATTGGGCACCCCGTTCGTTCCTTCGACAAGCTCGTATGCAACTGGGTGAAACCCGTATGTCTTGTTTCGTCAAATTCACTAGATCCATGTTACTATGACGTATCTGCAAATGGCTGTAGGATTTGAACGTCAAGTCTTGTTTCTTGGTACGCAGCCTTACAGACTCGATCGTTTCATCAAATTCGCTAGTGGAAAGCCGACGAATCTGGTGAGGATTCAGAATTAAAGAGAAGAAAGAAAATAACAAGATAGCTATTCAAATGCTGAAGGCTGGGACACAAACTTCATTACCAGAAAAAGTACCTAAACGATAAACCGAGCAAGATAAGCAATGGAAAATGCCAACCTCAGCCCAGTGAGCAATGGTTAATGTACAAAAAGTTCATTGATATATGTGAAAGATGTATAACAAAAAGCGAGCAAGATAAGCAATGGTTAATGTATAACACTTCGGTAAACAACTGCCGAACCACTATATACAAAAATATATATACATTTCGGTAAATAGCTATTGAAACAATAATTATATTTCGGTAACTACACGTCGAAAATATGTTCAAACTTCGGTAAACAACTGTCGAACTAGATATAGGGAAAATCATACATACATTTCGGTAAATAGCTGTTGAAAACAAGATTATATTTCGGTAACTACACGTCGAAAATATTTTCAAATTTCGGTAAACAACTGCCGAACCACTATTTTCGGTAAATAGCTGTTGAAACAATAATTATATTTCGGTAACTATACGTCGAAAATATGTTCAAACTTCGGTAAACAACTGCCGAACCACTATATACAAAAATCATATATACATTTCGGTAAATAGCTGTTGAAATAATAATTATATTTCGGTAACTACACGTTGAAAATATGTTCAAATTTTGGTAAACAATTGTCGAACTATCTATATATAGGGAAAATCATACATACATTTCAGTAAATAGCTGTTGAAAACAAGATTATATTTCGGTAATTGGATACTGAAAATGTATCTAAATTTCGGTAACTAACTGTCGAGTATGGTAATATTTTACAGTGGTTAGCTACCGAAATTACAGTGGTTATTCTGTTCGAACCAGAAACATGAAAACCCTCGAAAAACTGGGTTTTGTAAACCCAGATGCCACAACAACAAAGCAGAGGCCATTGTAAACGGAAAAACATACAATGTCCATCAAAGTATCTTTCTTCTCCTCTGCCATCATATGGTTTCCAATAGAATTTGATTCAATTTCAAAATTCAAACCTACAAGTGGGTCAAAAAATGAATCAATGGAAGGACTTGAACCTTTCATTGATACAATATTTGGCCCTTGCTCCTCCTCCATTGGAAAATTTGAGAGAGAGAAGAAAAGAAAATGATGATTTCGAGAGAGGAGAAGAGAAGAGAAGAGAAGAAGATGAACAGTAGAAGCCAAGAACAGGTCTGTGATTTTTTTTCTTTTACAAAACGTGAATGATGATTTTGAGGGGGAAGTGGATAATTTAGGGGTTTAAGTCAGGGGGAAGTGGATAATTTAGGGGTTTTGGTCATAAGGGCATATAGGTCATTTCACGTATAAGTATAAGGGTAAGTAGGTCACTTTACATTAGGGGGTCATATTGTAATTAGTTGACAATTTTTAAAGGGCTAAGGGAGAAAAAACGAGGCTGCGAATAGTCGCCCCCTTATCAATCCTGTCTTTGAAGTTTATTGGGGAAATTATATTAACCCCTCTTTAACTACCACCCAGCCACACATTGCTCCTTTTAACTACAAAATCCAACACTTAACCCCCTTTAATTACCATTCGCTGAAATCACCCGGATGCCGTTAACAGAAGTCTTGAAATTACCTTACTACCCAATCCAATCCCTCCACCAAGTAAACCCTATCTCTCTCGCCTCCCCTCTGCAACTTCAAGAGGAAAATCTAACCTCACTATCCTATCCCACCGTCGAACCACTGAACTAAGCATCACCACCGATCGTTTTACAACCTGCACCACCAGTTATCATCCTTACACCACTGCCTACCAATTCCTCGCCACTAAACTTACCGATCACAGCCACGCCCTCTCTGCCGTCGAAACCCAACACCGTCGATTTACCCAACGCTCGTCGACGACCATCGAAACCCAACGCCATCGACTTACCCCAATTTCATTGACCGTTCGGAACCCCCAACTGTGAGTTGATCTACTCTCTCTCTCGATATATATATATATATACACACACACACACATTGGAGTAGTCAGTTACCGGAAAAAAAAAATATTGGAGTAGTTTTTTTCAATTGAAATACATATTGGAGTATATATGTATGTACGTATATAAACATATATGCATATCTACCAAAACCGTTTCCTTTTCCTTTTCTTTTTGCTCCTAATTTCTATTCTACTCCATTTTTTATGTAGATTACATTACACAGTATACGAGTGGGTCGATTTGTGTTGGATTCTATTTTGGGTTTTGCTAATGAGGTTCAACTGTTGGATTTCCTTCGGCGTTGAGGTCGCTACTCGCTATGGAAGTGGGAAATTACAGAACGCAGGGAAGAATAAGAGGTGAGGTATAGAGTTTTTTGATTTTTAGAGGAGAGAACTGGTTTCGTTTTTTTCTTTTTTAAATGGTCAAAGAACTGGTTGGGTTGGGTAATTAGAGGAAGAAGAGAACAAGGGAGATGAGGGCAAAGTAGTCCAATATTTTAGTTCTAGTTATTTCGCACCACTTTCCGTCCAAATCCTTAACAGATTGCAAACGGTAAGCCTCATGTGTGCAGCGAATGGTAGTTAAAGGGGGTTAAGTGTTGAATTTTGTAGTTAAAGGGGGCAATGTGTGGCCGGGTGGTAGTTAAAGGGGGGTTAATGTAATTTCCCCAAGTTTAATTTGATAGACTTATTAGAAAACGCGTTCATTACTTTTTTGTTTACTAATCTTTGGAAATTCGATAGGCAGCAGGTAAAAAGTTTTGGGCACCGCTATTTGCTGCCACAAATTTCCTGAACGTAGCCTGTGTACCATATCATATACAGGTGTGTACCATATTATATACAGGCTACGTTCAGAAAATTTGTGACTGCAAATAGCGGTGCCCAAAGTTTTCTATCATCTTTTTTTTCTTGCCATGGTTTTCTTTCCCAAATTTCTGGTTAAAATCAATTCGCCTATCATTTTTTTAAAACCCCCAAATCTCAGAATAGTGCCTTCGTTGGAATTGGCCTGTGAAAATTGTATTCTTTCAACTATACCTAAATCACTCTATGAGCATCTCATTTGCCACTCTCTTTTTCTCTAATGCCACTCTCCTTCTCTCACAAAACAAATCACATAATATAGGCACAAAGGAGAGTAGCATTAGAGAAAAGGGGAGTGGCAAAATCACTCCCCTTTTTAATTAGTCTGATTTTTTGTCTCATTCAGTGTAGAAAGGATTAGTGTTCCATCAAACATGACCTAAATACTGAATGGTTGACTGGAATGTAGCATTTTGAACCCATATCGATGACTGGATTGGAGTATAAATTTTCACCAGCAAATTTCAGGTAGAAATGATTTTTCTCTTTCATTGATTTTCTTCATTCATAACTGGTAAAGTCGTCCTAATATTTTCTTTCTAGCGCCTCCATCTGCCTCCCTGAAACTCCAAGAACTTATCCTCCCCTTTTGTGTTCTGCACCAATTAAGGTTCAAGCTATGTTGCCTTTGATTTGTTCTAGGTTGGTCGGTTTTCAAGTGGGAGAAGGGGCTTCTCAATCATATACTAATTTTTACATATACAAGTTGATAGGTCAGCTATTTTGATTAATAATTTTCACACCTTTCTTATGCATTATAACTTTTGGTTGATGCTACGAAACTATACATTGTTGTTTGGCTTTCTTGCTCTTTTTTTTTAATGGTGTTGCATATATCCAATTGGTTTCTTCTATATAGATTTCAATCCTTTCATATACCTCTTTTGTTGTAGGCAACGAGGTGCACAAAAGTGAAATGGAAGAAAAGTAAAGGTCGCATTAGAAGGAAAGAGTATGTCGAATCGCGATGCTTCAGATTTGTAAGTATTCTCTTATTATGCAGAGCACTAGCTGGTGTGCCTATATCTGCTCTTATGTTGTTAAATGCAGAGTACTGGCTGGTGTGCTTATATCTGCTCTTATGTTAAATGCATAGCACTGGCTAGTGTGCTTGGATTTTTTCTGATTTCGTTGATGCAGAGCACTAATTGATGTGCTACTTGGTTTTAACTTTTTACCTGGTATTTACTGGAATTCCATAAGCAAATTGATAGTTCTTTTTAGCTAGCTTAAATGTATAGTTGGGGGAGTGCCATAACCACGAATAATTCTTTTTCGTGCCACTAAGAAGAGGATCACATACTACACACTAATGTTTGAGCCACTAGCTAGCAAGTGTCATAGGTACGGGCAATTCCAACCGGGGTGCGTAGTGCCATAAGCACGGATAAGCACTAGTTAATTATCAAAACACGTCATGTGCCGTCATTTTCCCGAAAAACAACAAACTCAAGGCCCAAGTCCAAAACTTAAGGCTTCTGGGGGTAATACGAATAGGAAATTGGGCCCAAGCACAAGCCAGCCAAGCCCACGGCCCCGGTCCGGAGAGAAAAGAATAGGCAATTGTTGATAAGGAACATGACCATCTCGTTGTGGCTTGTTTTCAAACTCACTTGAATGATCAGAATCGTTCATTTTTTTAGATCTCGTTGTTAATATTGACCACGTTACAAATTACGCTCAATGCATTCCGATTGACACATGGTTCTAATGAGTTTCTCTTAAAAAAAAACGAGTATGGATTCCGTGTTCCGAACTTGGTTTTTTTTCAACGAAAATCGGTTCCCGAAACAATTACCAATATCCAATGAATATAATTTTATTCACGCAGCTTATGTTTTCAACAAGATTTAAAAGTAACGATTTCGATCATTAAAAAAAGATTGGGGACCAACAAAATGGTGTAGTCCCTATAATGGTTCGGAGAGGAGCTGATCCCTTTTGATACCTCTAGGTCCCGTTCAGTTACCCGTTCAATTGCCAGGAAAGTATGGAAAAATCAATTTTCCCATAACTTTCCTAGTGATTTTGCGTCGCGGGAAAAGGAAAATGAGTGAACACTCACAAAATTTTCCCGAAAGTTTCTTTTTCCTGACAAATGAACAATTAAACTTTAATTTTTCTTGCAAAATTCTTTTGTCAAATGAACACTCACAAGGAAAATAATTTTCTTTTTCTTTTACTTCACCTCACTTCACTTTTTCTGGAAACCAATTTCCCACGCAACTTTCTCGACAATTGAACGGAGCTAATGATTGATAGTGCCAAAATTATTCCTCTCTCTTTCACTCGATTCCTTGCGCGTCTATACATGCATCGCATTTCGACAAAAGCTTTCTTCGCAGTAGAACCCTCGAGTTGTATCTCTCTCTCTCTCTCTCGCTTTCATTCTGAAGTGGTACAGTATCCCCCTTTGTATTGCACCCTTTTTTGTTTAAATTTTTTCGAAGCATGTATGGAGTTTGGATCCGATTACTTGTTTAATTTCAGATGCTGATCTCATCATCGATTTTTTTTTTTTACACTTTTAGTTAGATTATCTTCTAGCTGAACGGTTTTGTTTCGTTTTAATGTAGCAATTTTTATGCGCAAGATGCTACTTTTTTTCTCCGATCGTTAGCTAATTGATGGATTAGCTTTCAAGTTTTTGGGCATACTTGCTTTCGGCGAGGTATTGGGAAGTACTAATTGGGATTTAGGGCACTGCCGAATTTACAAGTTTCAGGGGTGATTGTTGCAGCTTAATTGCAAAACAGTAAGGCAAAAAAACGTAGTATATATATAAAAGCTGACATTGTAGGGTCTTTGTTTGGAGTTTTTTGGCTCGTGTTTTTTTGGTAATCAGCTTTTTATCACTAATTGCACATACTTCAAACTAGAAATAGCATGATGTTTGTTTGATTATTTTTTGGCTCGTGATCTTTGTTTGATTGTTTAATAACGAGAAATAACATGATGTTTGGACCAGCTTAGCTGGTAACACCTAACAAATCATCCGGTTACCCTAGGTTTGGAATATTTGGCCTTTCATAAAATTTGACATAGTTATCGAAATCGTACGATTCCCGATTCGAATCGTACGATTCGGTTCGATTCAGGTATAAGACGATTCAAATCGATTATATGAATCGCAAATAGGTAAGGTGAATCGTAAGAATCGTACGATTCACCTTGTTTTTGAATCGGTGAATCGTAAGGTGAATCGTGAGAATCGTACGATTCACCTTGTTTTTGAATGAGTGGGTTTTCCGGCGGGTTGGGTTGAATTTCTGCAAATAAATCACAAAATACCTTAAATTTATGGGAGGCGAGGGGTCGGAATTTCTTGTCTGACCTGGAGAGAACCCTAACATCGAAGAACACGAAGACCAGAGCCCTCGTAGAGAAGCTTCGAGCTCCTTCGAAGCTTTCGACGTCGACATCGATGTTTGAATTGCATCTCGATCGTTCCAGTCGGTGAGAGGTACTGACTTTTGATATGTTTATTTTTTATTACTTGGGTGTATATTAGTTTATTTATATTACTAGTTAGTGGTATGCATATTATATATTATACTAGTTACTGGAGTGTATATTATATATTATATACACTTGTTAGTGGTGTGTATATGATTTATATCACCAGCAAATGGGGTGTACATTAGTATATAAAAGTCTGTTAAAAAAACAAAACAAAACAAAAAACAGAGTGTAATAAACTTCTTTTTAACTAATGTCTTGCTTATTAGATCACTAGATCATCTATTTATCTTATGAAACAATACTTTTAATTATTCAAACTTGAAATCTACATTTTTTATGCATTTTCAAGATTTTGACCGAATCATAACGATTCACGATTCAATTCGATTCACGATTCGCAAATGGGCCTTTTCGATTCTCGATTTGACAACTATGAAATTTGACCTTGCGACCTCTTGGGGCAAGCCTTTTGGTCTCATGTGCACCCGACCAAACTCCTTGGGGTTGGTGTTGGCTCTTGTTTTTAGTGCATTCTTCCCTGTCGGGAATATTTCACTGAACTGACAGTTCTGTCTTGAAAAGGAGGCTTGTTCCTTCTTTTGGAAAAAACATCACTTTATCAAATTATGGACATTTGTCCACAAATTTTATCGATTGGCATATTTTCGAATTAGGAAATACCATAGAAGAAGGCAGTGGCGACGCCTTGTATAGGGTTGTGGGTTCAGCTGAACCCAGTGACTTCTGCTGACCCTTTACTGCACATGTAAATTTTTTACACCTCTGGCCACCATCATACATCATGAACCCAATGATTTTTTTACCTTGAACCCATTAACTGTATTTGACAGTCAAAGAAAACAGCATTTTGTAATGGTATGCCCCACTACACCTATTATAAATGCATCATTTCTGATCTAATTTGTTGTTTTTCTAGTCTGATAGTCTCTTTTATAGACTCTCTACTCTAGTTTCACCCCTTCTACTAGGAGACCTGTACTCTTCTCTAGGGAAATCATTACTCCTCCCATCTATTTGTGTATCAGTAAAATATTGCTAGTAATAGGTATGAGTCCTATGACAAACAATAGACGTCAGAATCCACTGTTTAATTATCCCAGCGTCGCCTCTGGAAGAAGGGATAGATAGACGTCAGAATCAATGTTGCTGTGCTGCAAGATTCGTAGAATTTGCTAAGGATTTTGTTGGTTTAATAATTTTTATGTGTTTTGACATATTTTGTCAATAAGTTTTATGCTAGGAGCATTTAATCTTCATTAAGGACTATTATGAGGGATGCTAGGTGGGATTGGTTGGAAGATTGGAGTTAACTTCGGTTCATTGGTTTTGCAAGTCCAGAGAAAGCCTTAGTTTAACATTTACTTGGAACCTGTTTTATTAATTGTGGTGCATTTGCCCTTAAGGTCAAGGAAATGAATTCATCTTTTAAAGCTCACTCTATGTTTGTATGTGCGGTGAATCCTTTGTAAGGCTTGAGTATCGATGAGTCGATGACAATAGCTGTGATGATCTAGTTTCTCTTTTATTTTTCTTCTTCTCCATTTTCATCCTCTTATTTTGCGTTGAGACTTCTCTACGTTACACCAAATGCTAATGTTGATATAAACTGATATTGAACTCGCCATTCAACGCTCTAAACCATAGAATGACTAGCGTTACTTGGTTTCATAGTTGTTTTCTATTAAACTTTTAGTGAGCAACCGACAACAAAATGCCCTGTTTCTCCCATCCAAAGGTGAATTACTTGGAACAAAAACCTATCTAAAGCTGGAACCAATATAGGAAGTTTTGAGATCATAAATGAACTAAAAAGAAACAAAACATGATCATATGTAAAGTAAAGACCCACAATACTCTTTGGCCTCGCTTGATTTGCGGATTGAAACAGACGGGATTAACAGTCTTGGGATTGGTAGTCGTTGGACAATTTGTCCTGGATTAATTTCACCCCTAGTCTTACAGAACTTGAATGTAGTTGACCTTTTACCAGTGAATAGGCTTCAATTTTGGTATAATGACAAAATAATATAACACCTTTCTCATTCCATATTTCTCATCCCTAGTCTTTTTGTTTGACTCCAATGGAATTTCTAATTTGCTCACAACCACCTCCTTCGAGGACTGGTCACTAAGGATGTGCTTTAAGCCACTTGGAAATTATCATATTGGCATTAGAGTTGCAAAAGGTTTTTTCCAATTGGGAAACTGGGAAATATAGCATCGAATGTGCTAGTGCAGGTTGAAATTTTTTGAAGAGAAGCATGTTGAATTTAAAGAGTTGTTTTATGTTATTATTCGGACCAAAGGGGAATCATATTGTTCATGGGTCTCTTCACATGTTTGTGCTATTGCTTTGCCACCTACTCACTCTACAGTTAATGTACCATTAAGGCTTAACTCATTGTTATTGCAACTTTTGTCTTGTATTCAGTTACGTTTAGACAATTGTAGTTGCAGGAAACACATACATGGCTTCTTTAGCAACTGCTGAAGCTTGTGACTCAAATGCAGCACTTATAGCAAGTGGTGATGTGCGTTGTCTGCAGCCAATCTTCCAAATTTACGGGCAGTGCCGGGCTTTCTCAGGTCCGATCGTGACCCTCAAGGTATTCGAAGACTGCGTGTTGGTGAGGGAGCTTCTTGAAACCAGAGGTGATGGCAGAGTTCTGGTCATAGACGGTGGAGGAAGCATGAGATGCTCCTTGGTCGGGGGGAATTTGGTAGTACTGGCTCAGAATATGGGCTGGGCCGGCATTGTAGTCAGTGGCTGCGTTAGAGACGTAGATGAGATTAATGGCTGTGATATTGGGGTTCGAGCTTTAGCATCCCATCCCCAGAAGTCGAACAAAAAGGGTATTGGTGAAAAGCATGTTCCTGTACATTTTGCCGGGACTTTGATTCGGGACGGAGAATGGTTGTATGCAGATAGTGATGGGATTCTTGTCTCCAAAACTGAGCTCTCCGTCTGAAACTTGCTGCAAAGCTATTGGTGTCAAGATTTGAATCCAGCTGATCTATTTAAGTGCAATGTGGTTTGAAGATCTCATCTAATCAAGTGTATTTGTAATGAAGTTTATGATAATCTAAGTTTCCTTATGGTTGTTTGGTATAGCATGTCGTTCATTTTTCTTGCACGAATTGAACTTGATCTTTGGGCGCTCCCATTGATCATGAATATATGAAGTAGGCTGAAACATGTCTACCTTCCCATTAGTGCATAGTATTCAACATAGCCCAGTTGCTCAACTAGTATACCCTTATGTTTTGCAGGGGCTGAAGTTCCGTTTGCTGAAGTTTCAGCGTTATGTGGGTTCATGTTTATGTACATAGTGGATTGATGCCAAATATATAGGTGGCTATCACAAATAATGAGTTATAACATGTTTCGCATGACAAGGGTGGACATGTAGGTATGAATAGTACTCCCTCCGTCCCTTATTTAGAGTCCAGTATGTCATTTTGGGGTGTCCCTTAATAAGTGTCTATTTCGTAAAGTTAATAGGTAAAAGTTTGTGTATCGTCTATTTTGTCCCTGAAAGTAGATTTCATTTTGAAAAGTTAGTGAGTAAAAGTGTAAAGATGATGGGTAACAGGGTAAGTAAGGAAAAATTGATGTGAAAGGTATAATGATATTTCTTTTTAATAAGTTAGAGTTACGAAGCAGGACACTTAAAAGGGGACGGATGGAGTATTTGTTTTTCCTATGGAATCACTACATTTTGTGATTTAGTATAGTTTGATTTCCTACATATATATACCATTGTCATGAAAGAATCCAGTTCAAATAGTCTGCAAGTTTAGGTAAACCTGGTGACTTGGGAGGGCAACATTGAAACCCAAAGCAAGCAGAAGTTGTCACCACCACCTAGAAGACCTAAACAGGGAGGTAGGTACTCCCTCCGTCCCATAATATTTGTCCGGTCCGCAAAACGAGGACTAAAAAATAATGCATTTCTTTCAATAAAAAATTCAAACTTTTTTCATAAATTACAAGAACTCATCGATATCTAATGAATTGTTGAAAAAAATTTGAATTTTTCTTGCAAAAAACATATTATTTTTACGTCCTTGTTTTGCGGACCGGACAAATATTATGGGACGGAGGGAGTAATTCACAACCGTAGTCACCGTATAAATTGCCATTGTGGTCGTGCATAGGCAGATAGCCCTGGAACCACATCTTGGTATCTAAATCATATCCAACTAGGCAATATATGTCCACCGCGTACCAATACAACTTGTTGTCAACAGCCAAAGGGGCTTGATGAGCTAAATCTTGTGGGCAAAGGATGTCATAATTGCAGACTACAAACTCTTGTTATTCCCACGTTTTGGTATCCACAGTAGTTTTGGAGCATATTCTCGTAAGGTAAACCCAACACAAGCTTATGTTTGATGGAGTCCATAACTGCTGAGAAAGTACCATAACTGTTTTCGGGAACAAAAGGAGGGTCGGGTAGACTCCGATACATCTGCGAATGGATTGTAAGCCATGGCCCACAGTTCCTATAAAAAAAAAAAATTTCCCTCTCGTTTGGTACTTAAAAAAGAGAAGGAAATTTTCTAAATTCCAATTCAACTTTTCTCCCAATTTCTCTTTAACTTTTCCCCTCGTTTTCTTCTTCAATTATTTTCCCTTCCTTTTCATTTCTTTCCCTAAGTTCCAAAAACTGCATCTTTTGCTTAATTTTGTCTTCATTCAAAAAACTTTGAGTTTCGATTCCTCTCGTAAAGACAAACCAATAATCCACAAAATTACACACGAATGACTGGTAAAATTTTAATAGATTCCATGGTAATAGAACCATATTAATTGACAATTTAGTAATCATTTAGTTGAAAGTAGTCTCACAATATTTACTGGTAGAGAAAGCCAACGGTGTGCAACGATCGTTGAAGTGGAGTGATGGTGGTTTAGTGACTTCCAAGTGGTGAAGGTCGGAGATGGCAATGGGAGACCCAAGAAGGGAGCTCTTGGTATCAAACCACACAAAGCAACAACAATCGACGGCATGGATGTCGATCAGAGGATCCAGTAACTCTAGCTGGAGATGAGGGAATTTGTGATGAGAGCAGGGGCGGATCCAGTGTAGGTACAGATGGGTCACATGACCTAGCTGAACTTTGAGCCCCAAAGAAGGGCCCCCAAGTTTTAGAAAGCAATAAATATTAGATACCCCATAGTTTAACCCTGTGGCTCAATGGCTCCAGTGGTAATGCAACGCGCCTCCTCATCAATGACAGAGGATTGAACCCTCTTACCAACATCTTCCATTTTTTTGTGTTCCAATGCATGGTTATTAAAAAAAAAAAAAACCCCTCCACGAGATTTTTGAATGTTCTTGCCTTCTTGGGGGATTCAACACACTTAAACTAACTTAGGTAGCATTGGTACGACAAACCCACACTTGTACTAATGTTATTTGTTAGGCAAAACAATTAATATAACTTTAAGTTCGACGTAAAATTAAAAAAAATAATTATTTTCTTTAATATTTTTTTATTTTTTCTACAAGCTCAAAATCTATATAATAAGATAGGACTGAGTTTGAATCCAAAAGACAACCAACGGTCCAGAATTGTCTCTCGCATATTCTCCACCCTTGATTCTACAATGGCATTTTTGTAAATACCTAACTTTTCTTGAGCATTCCTAATCACACAGACTTCGTATTGATTTTGCTCAAAGACAAATGACATCGTCTAATTTGGAATACGGCTCAAAGAGATGAGACATCGTCTGATTTTGCCCTAAGTCAGATTTCCAAACCCTCCCTCTCTCACTCTCTCCCTACGAATACAGCCTCTCTCTCCCAATCTCTCCCTGCGAATACGGCCTCCCCCTCATGCAGCTCCGCCTCCTCCCCTCGCGCATAGCCAGAGACAGACGGCGCCGCTGCCGCTCTCCCAGCTGTTGCCATTCCCATCCGTCCACACGATCTTTTAAGTAAGCTCTTTTTCTTTTAAGCTTCTTTATTCCAGAAGTTGTATTTGATCGGGAGCAAGACAATTGTGGGCATTTTTTATGCTTTAATCTGACTCCTAAGTCAGATATTCTGATCCTATACTAACGGTGGTCTTCGTGCGCGGTGGTCTGCATCCAAGGTGTTTGTAAAAATGCCTCATACAAATAGAAGAGATTATAATCGTATAAGGAGCCGCTATTTCAACGTAAAACATTGTGAAGGTAATCACACAGTTTGATAGGGAACCGCATCATTCTTTAGCACAATTGATGCATTACCACCTCAATGGAACTTCGATTTCACAATCATATAAGAAGCTTCCGTCCATTTTTTTTTCCAATCTTGGTTGTTGGGTTAGTGAAAGTTATGGAAAAAAATAGTGTGCGACCGAAGACCAACGGACTCTATCTTCATGTCTATACGAGAAAGTGAAAATTGTGATTGCAATCACAAGAAAGTGAAATTCTAATTGCTGACTATAGTTTTGTTAGTATTAAAAAATCATTCAAATAATTTGCGAATCTTATTCTTGACTACTGACATTTTTTGAGCAGAAATTTTGTGTGTAAGTGGTGTAACCACACTATTGGGGAATGCATCAATTTTAGATCAAAGTAGGCTTGAACATGCTAGCCCCTGGCTTCAAGAGGGATATTTTCCAATGGAGGATCCAATGTGAACAGATGGGCATCACCGTTTCAATCAGAAGTACGGATACTAAGTTACTAACCATCAACATAACATATTGTTTGATCTAATTTCATTATTTTTCAGAAATATTCCTAACAGTTTTTTAACATTTCTTGCTAATTTCATTACTCTGGTCGAGTGTATTATGAAATTCCACTTCAGCTAAGATGGGTAGTTTGAGGCTAACATCATAAACTACTACCACATGGACATAACTTATCCACCATAACTGGATAAATGTCCCTGCCTTGGACAGGACACATTAATGTATTAGTACCATATGGGTAAAGATGCGTATGGATGACCTATATTTGAGGTATTGAGTGAGACTTGCTCATTACCTAGCTATAATAGTTGAGGCAGTTGGAGATCTGTTCTACTGCTTACTCATCCACTGACTCAGTGTTAAATGGCAATGAGGCAAAGCGAGGGTGCTTTTGTTTGAAGCGATCATGTGTTCTGATTGTTTAACTAGAGGAGTCAACTAATTGTGTTTGAAATCAATCCTAATCAATATTTGTCTGGATCGCTTAATGAAATTTATTGTACAATTTATGCATGGGCAATTCTTTGATCAATTTTGGTCATTGTTGAATCCACATGCACTGGAAATATACAATTCAAAACACATGATTGCTGGTCATTGTTGAATCCACATTGATTGTGAATATACAATTCAAAACATATGATCGCTGGGAGTTTTTGGGTATCATTTTTCATTCCCCTAAACTTTTTACTTGGTTTGTGATATTTTTAAATAGGCTTCCATCCATTTCATTTTTTCCAATCTTGGTTTGTGAGATTTTTTTTAATATTTTGGTCATTTCCCTTGCATTAGGCATTTTTAAATCTTGAAATTATAGGAACATAATGTATTTTTTTAACAGGGTGCGAAGAATTAGAGACAAAGGCTAGCAAAGGGAAGCCAGCACATGTACAAGAATATTCACGGGTATGACCCTATGGCATACCTCCTCTCTTTATTATGAAAAAAAACTAGGTGTCAACTAACTAAAATATTGTATGACCCTTTGACCTAATTTGGTAGACAGAACTTTAGTGTTCTAATTTCTTAAAAAGTATTGGGATTACAATAATTAATTAGAGTTGCTACACATACTTTTAGGCACAATCTGGTGAAGAGATATCAAAGTCAACTCTTGCGCAACATGCACGACGAGAACAAGAACGAAATATTGAAATGTTCCTTACGGTTGGCTTCGAAGTTTTAATATCATGCATGAATTTCTTTTACAAATGGTTTTTTTTGGTGTCAGAGAAACCATATGGCTGAGGTTTTGCTGGTCTAATAAGGATTAGCTTTTGGTGGTATGATACCGTTTAGTACCTTTTTGTTTTGAATTTGCATGACCTTCATATTTTATACATTTAGTTGGAATATAATGACCAAAATGCTTTGCTAGCTATGTTTTCCAATGCCACACCATAGTACGCCATTCATAGGCATCTACATACCGGCTCAAATTTGCTTGGCTTGGCTTAATCGATTGTATGTGAGATAAGTATATGAAGTGACGAGTTGTGAATGGAGTGTAAACTCATTGCTTCAAACTAATACTACGGTAAATATAATTTTTTGTCTCATTAGATTCTTTACCAACATGATTTCTATTCCAGTTTCTTTTGGGAATTCCAATTCTAATTGAAGATTGTGTCTTTTTTGCTTTTTTAATGTTGCGTTGGAATTAATATGCGGTGGGACAAATAAAATATTTGTTTTGATGATATTCTTAGTTTTGTTAATTTCTTTTTATCAAGTTTATATGAAGCAGGGGTTGGTGTTGTAGATGGTAGAAATTGCATGGGGGAGCTATGGAAGCGGGCGGGTGCATAAGGATCACATGCAATGGGTTCCAGTTTTCATGCAGAAATATTGCGAGGCATGAGGTCTTCCTACTATTACTAGAGGAAGAAGTGGAAAGGGATACGAATGGGTTGAAGTGGGTTAGAACGGGTGAGAATATGAAGGAGGATTCGAATGTAAGTCATGATAAATTAGAGTTTGAAATTTATTACAGTTCACTGTGTTTTAATAGGTTAGAGGACGGAGATGGGTCTCTCGCTGGTGCTGTGTCTGGTTTTGTAATTGCTATTGTATACGATTTGTTGAACATGCAATCACATTAAGTTTAGGCTAAGATAACATCATTTGTAGTTACTTTTGTTTCAATTGTGACCGACTCTCGATGGAGCTATTAAATTCTAGATTAGTCGAAGTGGTCCTCACTAATTAGAAATTGGTTTGTCCGTAGGCACGATCAGTTGTCCGTACCTTGCTGAAGAGTAACGACACTCAAGCCAGTTCTAATGCCGCATTCTTCGAGCCGTGCCTTCAGGCACGGGCATTCGCTAGTCTATATAATATGGGAGGGTGGTTTTCAAATCCACATATTTTCGACCTTAGGATCGGTACATATTTTTTGAACGGTTGAGATCTACGGGTAGTATAGCCGGCGGCATATTTGGAAATGATTGTACAAATATTTATCACACCTCTAATTTTCCGAAATGACAGGAAAGATTTAAATGATATATTTGGAAAGGATTGTACAATCATACCTTCTATTTTTCCGAAATCACCAGGAAGATCTATATTTTGGCTAGCTAGAAGGCATACGTTTTGATTATAGTACCTTTTATTTCCGAATAAACACATTTTTTCCAAATCTTCTGCCGACTCAAATACCATTATGGTAAACTTGTCAAAGGTTGGAACTCAAAAAAGGTAATAAAACCATTTCCCAAACATAAAACCGTCTCCCTCTCTCTCTCTGTTGTCTCTCTCTCCCTCAAGCAATGTGTTACATGTTCGAAAGAAACCCTATTCGATTCAAGGTGTCAATCAAAGCTAAAAAAAAATCCCTATGGAAAATCCGATGGAAGAACAGATAGAGAAATTGTGATGCGTTGCGGGGGAAGCCATGGAGAAATGCCAATCGGTGTGTCGAAAATCCTAATTAGAAAGATTTCATGGATTTTTTTTTTAATCCTATCAGACTTTATTGTATTTACAGGTTTGTGTTCAATGACTCTGATTTTGAAGGCGAGTTCTCCCTCTTTCTTTGTCTCACACACACATTCATACCAACACAAACTCGCTGACTCTTTTTTTTTATAGGCAAAATTTTATTAAAAACGGGAAGAGGGGAAAGGGAAATCCAATAAAAAGTTGGACAGTCCATCAAACTCGCTGAATCTTTGCTTGATTGAATTTTGATAGATTAAGTCTAAGTCAATTTTGATAGATAATTCTAATATTATCATTTTGCAATTTTTGGAGAAAATAAAAAGATGGTCTACTTTTGTATTGCATTAGTATAGCTGGGTTCCCATTAGTTCGTAATGGCCAAATTCTCTGTAAGTAGTTTATGGGTAATATGTTCGAACTCATGAAAAATATTATAGATTGAAAGATATAAGTAATGAAAAATGGCACAAATTTCAAAAATGTCATCTTATTTGGGATGGAGGGAGTATTTATTTTTTGAATTAAAGATGATTTATTGTGAGAGAATGACTTGTCTCTCGTAAAACGAGAAATAAATACTTAAAGAATTATTTTAACCTCCGCCCAAAGGGTGTCGGATAATAGGTAAAATGTGCATTAATATCCGATAAAAGTATATTGATATTTGTGAAAATGTATTAATATTTGTGAGATATGTATTGATATCTGAATTTATTTGGAATTATATGCATATTATCCTCTGTCTTGTAGGCGGAGGTTAGCAAAACCGATACTTAAAATTAAAATAAGAACTTTAGCGGAAGGAGGAATTATTAATTCAGAATGGTATACCCACTGTCACTACCCGAGCTAGCTGATCTGCTTTACCTTTCGCCTAACCACGTGACTCAAAAGGTTAACCTCAAGTTTCATAGTAGCTGCTCGTGGTAAGTTATATATGGAATTCACCTTTCCATATCTTCCGATGTGTGGGGCCCACTTCGGGCCTCGCACGGATAATTCGAGCCGTTCAATAATTTTAGAAAAAAAAACTGAGTGGGATTGTGAAAATTCAACTCAATTCGATATGTGTAAGTGTTTGATCTAATCTTCTTATTTTTGACAAAATCAAAAAATCCAATCTTTCCATTTTTTCCAAATTGGAAGATTAGATCGAGCAACTATACATATCGGATTGAATTGATTTTTTATTGGGCCACTCTTTTTTTTTTTAAAATTATTCAACAGCTCGAATCCTCCGTGCAAGTCCCGGAGTGGACCCCACATTATGTGCAGTTCGGTGGGTGTATCATTTCTGTTGTTAATCAACACAAACAACTTTGGACATGGCTTCCAAAAAACAAAGAAACATTTGAAATTAATAAGAAGGGGGGAAAAAAAAAAAACCTAAGATGGAATTCTCGCCGGTCTACTAGAGACTAATATCCTGGTGCAAATTAATGAGTCGAGTTTTGCAGTATTCGAGCTTGGCTTGTTTCTTAAATGAGCTTGCAACTCGAGCTAGGCTTGATTACAAACGAGCCTAGTCCAGTTTATTTACTAAAAGAGCCGAACTTTTTCATACCGATACGAGCTTTAGAGTAATGAGCTCGATTGAAATACTAAACGAGTTGAGCCCAAACAAGTCGACTCTCAAGTTGCTCGCGAGCAGTTCGATTTTCGTTTGTAACCGGCCACCTACATAGTGGACTGCACAGTGCATTTGGTTTTGTCAGTACGTACATAGCGTATTCAACTCCCCTGATTTAATTTGTTCGTATGGTTTTTTCATTAGAAAGTACGTTGAAATAAAAACCATGCTATATTAAAATGAGTTGGAAATTCTAGCTGGTGCTCCGGAAATTTCTGAACGGTCAGCCAAAGGAAAAAGATAAGGTCGTTGAAGACTGTAATCTCGAGTAAAGTGGGTCAATGTGAACTAATGTGTGAAATCTCTCTCTCTCTCTCCACCCTGCTGCTTACGGTTATCCATCTCCATCCTTTTAGGAGTAGGTTAGACATCAATTGAGTGATAAAAAAAAAAAAAAAACTCTCTCTCCACAAAAGATCCAATCCTAATTGACAAGCTTTGGCACGTGTTTTGCATGCACGCTTGTTCGGCTAAAAAAAGTCACTGTGAATTATTTTTTGTTTTTATTTGAAATTTTATAGCATTTGTTAGTTTTTCGTCAATTTTTTGAGAATTATTGCTTCATCATGACAAAAAGAATCTAAAAAGTAAAAAATTACGATCAGAACCCATATTTTTTGAATAAAGACAAAAAAATTAGCTTATTTTTGTTATCATTAAAATGGAGTAAATGTAAAAAAAAACTATAGTTAACCCCCTCTAACTAAGCCTCACGTGCACTTTGCCCCCTCTAACTTTTTTTTTGGCACTCAACCCCCTCTAACTAACTTAAATGCTGATTCCGTTTCTATTCCGTTTGGAAATGGATGGAAAAGGTCACATGCCCTCTTTTTTGAAATTTTTAGACGTAATTGACCTCATCATCAACAACGGTCATCTCCCTCATCTATATATACATACATATATATCATCAACAATGGTTATCTTCTCTCTCTCTCTCTCCGTCTATAGCTGTCTCTCATTTCGTCTCTCTCTCTCTCTCTTTGCGTCTCTCTCTCCTTCTAACTCTTTGTCTGGGTTTCAATGACTTCCTCATGCAATTCGGCCCAGATGAGTGGTGAGGAATCAACACTGTGCTGCCATTGTGGAGTAATAGCACCATTGGTGAAATCTAAGACGAAAATGAATCCAGGCATAAATTTTTTTTTGAGTGTTCGAAGTATAAGGTTTTTCTGTCAACAAAAGAAGATAGCAAATCCCAACGACTATTTGCAGATACTGCAAATCCTTTTTAAATAGATTTTTAAAATCATGTCTGGAAATTTCAAATTGAGTGTGGCAAATAATAAAATAGATGTGAGAATGAAATCTCCATATAAAGATTTATAAAAACAAGTATGAGATGACTTGGACCCATAATAGAACTTAGAGAGAGAAAAAATAGAGTGCTCTGGTTTTTTTAGCTTTTTGGCAGCCCCCAGATCAAGACCCGGTCAACCGGCCGGTTGACCAATATTCCAACCGCTACTCCATCCGCCCGACCTTCCAAAACAGCTAGACATATTTTGGCCCAACTTCAAACGGTCATAACTTCTTCGTCCGATATCGAAAACATGCAAATTATATATCGATTTCGAGGTCTTGAAATTAGCTTTCTAATGACACCAAAATCACATCACGATTCAAAGCACACAGAAAGTTATGATCAAAAGAGTAAGGGCTGGTAGCTGCCAGCTAGACAGATTTTTGCCCAACTTCAAACGGTCATAACTTCTTCGTCCGATATGGAAAACATGCAGATTATATATCGATTTTGAGGTCTTAAAGTCAGCTTTCTAATGACACCAAAATCACATCACGATTCAAAGCACTGAGAAAGTTATGATCAAAAGAGTAAGGGCTGGTAGTTGCCGAATTCACAAATTTTAGGGTTCCATTTGGCCCCATCTCGATCGATCGTTGTTCTGTCAAAGGGTTGGGTTTGTTTTTTATTCGAAAGGGTTGGGTTTCCATTTCATCAATTTCCCAAGTGTTTTTTAATAGAGGGCAAAAGTGTAACTTCCTTCTTCTCCGTTATGGTAGACAACGGAATCAGCATTTCAGTTAATTAGAGAGGGTTGAGTGCCAAAAAAAAAAGTTTGAGGGGGCAAAGTGCAAGTGAGGCTTAGTTAGAGGGGGTTAACTATAGTTTACCCTTCTTCCTAACCATGTTTTCCATTCCGGTAAGCGAAATAAATATTTATTTTTTTAATTAAAAGTGATGTATTATGAGAGAATGATTTGTCTCGTAAAACAAAAAATAAATACTTAAAGAGTAATCCTAAGAATTTTTGCGGAAGGAGGCCTTATTAATTCAGAAATGATACACCCACTGCACCAAAGGCCACCACACGCCATGTGGGGCCCACTTCAGACCTCACACGGATGATCCGAGCCGTTCAATAATTTTAGAAAAAAAAAATTGAGTGGGCTCGTGTAAATTCAGCTCAATCCGATATGTGTAAGTGTTCAATTCAATCTTCTCATTTTTGAAAAATTGAAAAATCCAATCTTTCCATTTTTTCCGATTTTTCCCAAATTGAAAATTAAATTAGATCGAGCACGTACACATATTGGATTGAGCTAACTTTTTATTGGGCCACTCATTTTTTAAAAAAAAATTATTGAACGCCTCAAAACATCCATGCAAGGCCTGAATTAGGTTCGTTTTACTACTGACATGTTTAGATTAAAATTAGGTTTAGATTTGATAAGTGTTGATTGGGCAGGGGATAGGGCAAGTTGGCTCAGTTTGTAATAGCTAGGGTTTAGCTATGATTAGTTGAGGGAATTTCTAATTTTGACTAATTGAGATTGCTTTCCATGATGATTATCAATCCTGTCTTTGAAGTTTAATTTGATAGACTTATTAGAAAACGTGTTCATTACTTTTTTGTTTACTAATCTTTGAAAATTCGATAGGCAGCAGGTAAAAAGTTTTCTATCATCTTTTTTTTCTGGCCATGGTTTTCTTTCCCAAATTTCTGGTTAAAATCAATTCGCCTATCATTTTTTTAAAACCCCCAAATCTCATAATAGTGCCTTCGTTGGAATTTGCCTGTGAAAATTGTATTCTTTCAACTATATCTAAATCACTCTATGAGCGTCTCATTTGCCACTCTCTTTTTCTCTAATGCCACTCTCCTTCTCTCACAAAACAAATCACATAATATAGGCACAAAAGAGAGTAGCATCAGAGAAAAGGGGAGTGGCAAAATCACTCCCCTTTTTAATTAGTCTGATTTTTTGTCTCATTCAGTAGAAAGGATTAGTGTTCCATCAAACATGACCTAAATACTGAATGGTTGACTGGAATGTAGCATTTTGAACCCATATCGATGACTGGATTGGAGTATAAATTTTCACCAGCAAATTTCAGGTAGAAATGGTTTTTCTCTTTCATTGATTTTCTTCATTCATAACTGGTAAAGTCGTCCTAATATTTTCTTTCTAGCGCCTCCATCTGCCTCCCTGAAACTCCAAGAACTTATCCTCCCCTTTGTGTTCTGCACCAATTAAGGTTCAAGCTATGTTGCCTTTGATTTGTTCTAGGTTGGTCGGTTTTCAAGTGGGAGAAGGGGCTTCTCAATCATATACTAATTTTTACATATATAAGTTGACAGGTCAGCTATTTTGATTAATAATTTTCACACCTTTCTTATGCATTATAACTTTTGGTTGATGCTATGAAACTATACATTGTTGTTTGGCTTTCTTGCACTTTTTTTTAATGGTGTTGCATATATCCAATTGGTTTCTTCTATATAGATTTCAATCCTTTCATATACCTCTTTTGTTGTAGGCAACGAGGTGCACAAAAGTGAAATGGAAGAAAAGTAAAGGTCGCATTGGAAGGAAAGAGTATGTCGAATCGCGATGCTTCAGATTTGTAAGTATTCTCTTATTATGCAGAGCACTGGCTGGTGTGCCTATATCTGCTCTTATGTTGTTAAATGCATAGCA
This sequence comes from Rhododendron griersonianum, assembly GCA_018127125.1. Taxonomy (NCBI): domain Eukaryota; kingdom Viridiplantae; phylum Streptophyta; class Magnoliopsida; order Ericales; family Ericaceae; genus Rhododendron; species Rhododendron griersonianum. The sequence goes on along the minus strand of CM030792.1, from coordinate 12,022,881 downwards.
CTGGCTGGTGTGCTTATATCTGCTCTTATGTTAAATGCATAGCACAGGCTGGTGTGCTTGGATTTTTTCTGATTTCATTGATGCAGAGCACTAATTGATGTGCTACTTGGTTTTAACTTTTTACCTGGTATTTACTGGAATTCCATAAGCAAATTGATAGTTCTTTTTAGCTAGCTTAAATGTATAGTTGGGGGAGTGCCATAAGCACGAATAATTCTTTTTCGTGCCACTAAAAAGAAGATCACATACTACACACTAATGTTTGAGCCACTAGCTAGCAAGTGTCATAGGTACGGGCAATTCCAACCGGGGTGCGTAGTGCCATAAGCACGGGTAAGCACTAGTTAATTATCAAAACACGTCATGTGCCGTCATTTTCCCGAAAAACAACAAACTCAAGGCCCAAGTCCAAAACTTAAGGCTTCTTGGGGGTAATACGAATAGGAAATTGGGCCCAAGCACAAGCCAGCCAAGCCCACGGCCCCAGTCCGGAGAGAAAAGAATAGGCAATTGTTGATAAGGAACATGACCATCTCGTTGTGGCTTGTTTTCAAACTCACTTGAATAATCAGAATCGTTCATTTTTTTAGATCTCGTTGTTAATATTGACCAAGTTATAAATTACGCTCAATGCATTCCGTTTGACACATGGTTCTAATGAGTTTCTCTTTAAAAAAAAAAAAAAAACCAGTATGGATTCCGTGTTCCAAACTTGGTTATTTTCAACGAAAATCGGTTCCCCGAACAATTACCAATATCCAATGAATATAATTTCATTCACGCAGCTTATGTTTTCAACAAGATTTAAAAGTAAACGATTTCGATCATTAAAAAAAGATTAGGGACCAACAAAATGGTGTAGTCCCTATAATGGTTCGGAGAGGAGCTGATCCCTTTTGATACCTCTAGGCCCCGTTCAGATTGCCAGGAAAGAATAAGAAGGTATGGAAAAATCAATTTTCCCATAATTTTCCTAGTGTTCAGTTGGCAGGAAAATTCTAGGCCTTACCAATTTAAGTTTTCCTGCAGGAATTACTTTCCTGCAAAAGTGATCCTGCAAAAAAGACAGGCTTTTGCGTTGCGGGAAAAGGAAAATGAGTGAACACTCACAAAATTTTCCCAAAAGTTTCTTTTTCCTGACAAATGAACAACTAAACCTTAATTTTTCTTGCAAAATTCTTTTGTCAAATGAACACTCACAAATAAAATAATTTTCTTTTTCTTTTACTTCACCTCATTTCACTTTTTCTGGAAACCAATTTTCCACACAACTTTCTCGACAACTGAACGGAGCCCTAATGATTGATAGTGCCAAAATTATTCCTCTCTGTTTCACTCGATTCCTTGCGCGTCTATACATGCATCGCATTTCGACAAAAGCTTTCTTCGCAATAGAACCCTCGAGTTGTATCTCTCTCTCTCTCTCTCTCTCGCTTTCATTCTGAAGTGGTACAGTATCCCCCTTTGTATTGCACCCCTTTTTTTGTTTAAATTTTTTCGAAGCATGGATGGAGTTTGGATCCGATTACTTGTTTGATTTCAGATGCTGATCTCATCATCGATTTTTTTTTTTACACTTTTAGTTAGATTATCTTCTAGCTGAACGGTTTTGTTTCGTTTTAATGTAGCAATTTTTATGCGCAAGATGCTACTTTTTTTCTCCGATCGTTAGCTAATTGATGGATTAGCTTTCAAGTTTTTGGGCATACTTGCTTTCGGCGAGGTATTGGGAAGTACTAATTGGGATTTAGGGCACTGCCGAATTACAAGTTTCAGGGGTGATTGTTGCAGCTTAATTGCAAAACAGTAAGGCAAAAAAACGTAGTATATATATAAAAGCTGACATTGTAGGGTCTTTGTTTGGAGTTTTTTGGCTCGTGTTTTTTTGGTAATCAGCTTTTTATCACTAATTGCACATACTTCAAACTAGAAATAACATGATGTTTGTTTGATTATTTTTTGGCTCGTGATCTTTGTTTGAGTGTTTAATAACGAGAGATAACATGATGTTTGGACCGGCTTAGCTGGTAACACCTAACAAATCATCCGGTTACCCTAGGTTTGGAATGTTTGGCCTTCATAAAATCTGACATAGTTATCGAAATCGTACAATTCCCGATTCGAATCGTACGATTCGGTTCGATTCAGGTATAAGACGATTCAAATCGATTATATGAATCGCAAATAGGCAAGGTGAATCGTAAGAATCGTACGATTCACCTTGTTTTTGAATCGGTGAATCGTAAGGTGAATCGTGAGGGAATCATACGATTCACCTTGTTTTTGAATGAGTGGGTTTTCCGGCGGGTTGGGTTGAATTTCTGCAAATAAATCACAAAATACCTTAAATTTATGGGAGGCGAGGGGTCGGAATTTCTTGTCTGACCTGGAGAGAACCCTAACATCGAAGAACACGAAGACCAGAGCCCTCGTAGAGAAGCTTCGAGCTCCTTCGAAGCTTTCGACGTCGACATCGATGTTTGAATTGCATCTCGATCGTTCCAGTCGGTGAGAGGTACTGACTTTTGATATGTTTATTTTTTATTACTTGGGTGTATATTAGTTTATTTATATTACTAGTTAGTGGTATGCATATTATATATTATACTAGTTACTGGAGTGTATATTATATATTATATACACTTGTTAGTGGTGTGTATATGATTTATATCACCAGCAAATGGGGTGTACATTAGTATATAAAAGTCTGTTAAAAAAACAAAACAAAAAACAGAGTGTAATAAACTTCTTTTTAACTAATGTCTTGCTTATTAGATCACTAGATCATCTATTTATCTTATGAAACAATACTTTTAATTATTCAAACTTGAAATCTACATTTTTTATGCATTTTCAAGAATTTGACCGAATCAGAACGATTCACGATTCGCAAATGGGTCTTTTCGATTCTCAATTTGACAACTATGAAATTTGACCTTGCGACCTCTTGGGACAAGCCTTTTGGTCTCATGTGCACTCGACCAAACTCCTTGGGGTTGGTGTTGGCTCGGTGTTGGTGGTATGCACATTGCTTCCCTGTCGGGAATATTTCACTGAACTGACAGTTCTGTCTTGAAAAGGAGGCTTGTTCCTTCTTTTGGAAAAAAACTAACACTTTATCAAATTATGGACATTTGTCCACAAATTTTATCGATTGGCATATTTTTGAATTAGGAAATACCATAGAAGAAGGCAGTGGCGACGCCTTGTATAGGGTTGTGGGTTCAGCTGAACCCAGTGAAATTTGCTGACCCTTTACTGCACATGTAAATTTTTTACACCTCTGGCCACTATCATACATCATGAGCCCAATGATTTTTTTACCTTGAACCCATTAACTGTATTTGACAGTCAAAGAAAACAGCATTTTGTAATGGTATGCCCCACTACACCTATTATAAATGCATCATTTCTGATCTAATTTGTTGTTTTTCTAGTCTGATAGTCTCTTTTATAGACTCTCTACTCTAGTTTCACCCCTTCTACTAGGAGACCTGTACTCTTCTCTAGGGAAATCATTACTCCTCCCATCTATTTGTGTATCAGTAAAATATTGCTAGTAATAGGTATGAGTCCTATGACAAACAATAGACGTCAGAATCCACTGTTTAATTATCCCAGCGTCGCCTCTGGAAGAAGGGATAGATAGACGTCAGAATCAATGTTTTTTTTTTTTTTTTGGTAACTTAGCTTGAAATAGAAAAAAGGGTAACCGAATATACAGCCTACAAGGGGCATACCCCAGAAGGAAAAGAAAAAAGAAAAGAGAAAAACAAAAACCTAAAAAACACATAGCAGATATCCAATAACGCTCAAAGCACATCAAGAAAGCAACACAAATGACAAGCAAGCCTTAACTCCTTGAAACCGTTAACATCTTTATTTTCTCCCGAAGCTTCTTTCTTGTTTCACCTCTAGCGGGGGAATCACCCACCACCTGATTCAAGCTCGGATGAGGTCCAATGAAATTGCCTTCCAAAGGGATCCTTGGAGGCTCCCGAAAACGTGTTGATCGACGGAGAGCCACGGGGGGAAGCTCTTGTGGATTGCTACCCTGACCTTGGACAACCGGAGTAGTGTCACAAGATACAGGATAAAGCACAGCCGACTGAGGCACAGTCCCTGCATCATCTTTGTTTGTTACTTTTACCACGGCGGAGGCACCCGAATCCTCACATCTCTCTAGATTCCCAACTTCGTTAGCTATAGAAGAACCACATAAAGAAGAAGAGTTGGCCAAAGGAGTTCTTTTGGCTTTCTTCCTCTTCACCTCGACCCATTCATTTTTATCTCCATCTACTCTCTCCTTAGCAACTTGCTCTTGAACAGCTAGGACTACTTGTCCTACTTGCTCTTTGGCAATTCGCTCTTTAACGACCGAGACTTCCTGTCCTACCGTCTCTTTAACTTTCCACACTTGAGAAGAAGGAGTTTGGGGCTTGACTCCACAAGCATTAGTAGTATGGACAAAAATTTTGCAAAAGTGGCAAGCTTGAGGTTTCCAAGGAACCTCTACTCTAATTTGAATCAATGTTGCTGTGCTGCAAGATTCGTAGAATTTGCTAAGGATTTTGTTGGTTTAATAATTTTTATGTGTTTTGACATATTTTGTCAATAAGTTTTATGCTAGGAGCATTTAATCTTCATTAAGGACTATTATGAGGGATGCTAGGTGGGATTGTTTGGAAGATTGGAGTTAACTTCGGTTCATTGGTTTTGCAAGTCCAGAGAAAGCCTTAGTTTAACATTTACTTGGAACCTGTTTGATTAATTGTGGTGCATTTGCCCTTAAGGTCAAGGAAATGAATTCATCTTTTAAAGCTCACTCTATGTTTGTATGTACGGTGAATCCTTTGTAAGGCTTGAGTATCGATGAGTCGATGACAATAGCTGTGATGACCTAGTTTCTCTTTTATTTTTCTTCTTCTCCATTTTCATCCTCTTATTTTGCATTGAGACTTCTCTACGTTACACCAAATGCTAATGTTGATATAAACTGATATTGAACTCGCCATTCAACGCTCTAAACCATAGAATGACTAGCGTTACTTGGTTTCAAGTTGTTTTCTATTAAACTTTTAGTGAGCAACCGACAACAAAATGCCCTGTTTCTCTTCACATGTTTGTGCTATTGCTTTGCCACCTACTCACTCTACAGTTAATGTACCATTAAGGCTTAACTCATTGTTATTGCAACTTTTGTCTTGTATTCAGTTACGTTTAGACAATTGTAGTTGCAGGAAACACATACATGGCTTCTTTAGCAACTGCCGAAGCTTGTGACTCAAATGCAGCACTTATAGCAAGTGGTGATGTGCGTTGTCTGCAGCCAATCTTCCAAATTTACGGGCAGTGCCGGGCTTTCTCAGGTCCGATCGTGACCCTCAAGGTATTCGAAGACTGCGTGTTGGTGAGGGAGCTTCTTGAAACCAGAGGTGATGGCAGAGTTCTGGTCATAGATGGTGGAGGAAGCATGAGATGCTCCTTGGTCGGGGGGAATTTGGTAGTACTGGCTCAGAATATGGGCTGGGCCGGCATTGTAGTCAATGGCTGCATTAGAGACGTAGATGAGATTAATGGCTGTGATATTGGGGTTCGAGCTTTAGCATCCCATCCCCAGAAGTCGAACAAAAAGGGTATTGGTGAAAAGCATATTCCTGTACATTTTGCCGGGACTTTGATTCGGGATGGAGAATGGTTGTATGCAGATAGTGATGGGATTCTTGTCTCGAAAACTGAGCTCTCCGTCTGAAACTTGCTGCAAAGCTATTGGTGTCAAGATTTGAATCCAGCTGATCTATTTAAGTGCAATGTGGTTTGAAGATCTCATCTAATTAAGTGTATTTGTAATGAAGTTTATGATAATCTAAGTTTCCTTATGGTTGTTTGGTATAGCATGTCGTTCATTTTTCTTGCACGAATTGAACTTGATCTTTGGTCGCTCCCATTGATCATGAATATATGAAGTAGGCTGAAACATGTCTTACCTTCCCATTAGTGCATAGTATTGCACATAGCCCAGTTGCTCAACTAGTATACATACCCTTATGTTTTGCAGGGGCTGAAGTTTCAGCGTTATGTGGGTTCATGTTTATGTACATAGTGGATTGATGCCAAATATATATATAGGTGGCTATCACAAATAATGAGTAATAACATGTTTCACTTGACAAGGGCGGACATGCAGGTATGAATAGTATTTGTTTTTCCTATGGAATCACTACATTTTGTGATTTAGTATTGTTTGATTTCCTACGTATATATACCATTGTCATGAAAGAATCCAGTTCAAATAGTCTGCAGGTTTAGGTTAACCTGGTGACTTGGGAGCGAGGCAACATTGAAACCCAAAGCAAGCAGAAGTTGTCACCACCACCTAGAAGACCTAAACAGGGAGGAAGGTAATTCACAACCGTAGTCACCGTATAAATTGCCATTGTGGTCGTGCATAGGCAGATAGCCCTGGAACCACATCTTGGTATCTAATTAATCTAAATCATATCCAACTAGCTAGGCAATATATGTCCACCGCGTACCAATACAACTTGTTGTCAACAGCCAAAGGAGCTTGATGAGCTAAATCATGTGGGCAAAGGATGTCATAATTGCAGACTACAAACTCTTGTTATTCCCACGTTTTGGTATCCACAGTAGTTTTGGAGCATATTCTCATAAGGTGAACCCAAAACACAAGCTTATGTTTGATGGAGTCCATAACTGCTGAGAAAGTACTCTGGGGGGGTTAATTCCACCTTGTACATTTTTCTTCCTTTGAACGGTGTGGGGGCTCGCCAAGTCTGGAGAGGTTCCCGCCGAGCGTGAGGAGGTGTTTGCCGAGCAATGGAGGTTGCCACCAAGCTTGATACCTACAAACCGGAGGGAGGTTCCTCCGGGTAGAGCCTCCGATGAGCTAGTTAGTACCCGGGGAAGATAAATCGAAAACGTAAAAGCAAAGAATATGAGCAATTTATGTAGGAGAGGAGTGTTGAGATGTGTTGTGTACCTTAGGTGAGGGGGGAGAGCTTGCTTATATAGAGAAAAGTGGTGAAACTTAATGCCGAAGTAAAGGCTATTAGTAGAAAGTTTCTATAAATGGAAAGTTGCTATTAATAGGAAGGTTGCTATTAATAGGAAGCTTCTAGAAACTTCTAGAAGGTCGTGACTTGCCGTGTCCACGTACCAAGCAATGGCAGTACGTTCCGAGCAATAGCGAGTGACCGAATATTTTACCGAACGATTAAGATGTCTGCCGAGCTGGTGAAGTACTCCGAGCAACATAAAGAACCTTTGAGTGATACAAAGAGTTGCCAAACAATACTAAGAACTGCCGAGCAATAATAAGAACTCCTGCCGAACGATAATAAGAACTCCCGAGCAATAGAAAGAACCCCCGAGCGTACTTAAGACAAATGTTTCGGCAATACTTTGTGGGATAATACTTGTTGAAATCGTTCAGCTTTTGGACTTTATGAACTGAGGAAAATTTGACCCCCTACAAGTACCATAACTGTTTTCGGGAACAAAAGGAGGGTCGGGTAGACTCCGATGCATCTGCGAATGGATTGTAAGCCATGGCCCACAGTTCCTATAAAAAACAAAATTTCCCTCTCGTTTGGTACTTAAAAAAGAGAAGGAAATTTTCTAAATTCCAATTCAACTTTTCTCCCAATTTCTTATAAACTTTTCCCGTTTTCTTCTTCAATTATTTTCCCTTCCTTTTCATTTCTTTCCCTAAGTTCCAAAAATTGCATCTTTTGCTTAATTTTGTCTTCATTCAAAAAACTTAGAGTTTCGATTCCTCTCGTAAAGACAAACTACATCGAGGGGTCGTCATTTGGGACACAATTTGGGCATCTAAAACTCCCTCTCCACAAAAGATCCAATCCTAATTGACAAGCTTTGGCTTGCAGTCATAGACTCATAGATAGGAAGTGATTACCTAATCTTGAAGACTCGCATCGGGCACGTGCTCTGCATGCATGCACGTACTTAATTAATATCGGTCACCGTATACTTTATGTTACTGTATTTTATTTCGAATGCAAATTAACTTATTTTGAATGCAAATTAACGTATTGATTTCAAAAACAAAAATATTGCACATTCGATTTGTTTTTTTTCCTCATTTCGGTGGCTTCATTTTAAACGGATGTTTTTATATGGTCTGATTTTATTCCACTTGTAGGATAATATTTTTTTTAGGGAAAAAAAACTGAAATGGTCCCTGTAGTTAAGTGTTTGTGTCAACTTGGTCCCTGCAGTTTTAATTGGCTCAATTTACACTCTGTATTTTTCCTTTTGTTCCAACTTGGTCTAATTACTAACTACCGTTAGTCTTTTTAACACCAAACGCGAATTGGCCCCTTTTTTGGGGTTAAAACAGTAATTCTCTTATTTCCCTATGTGGAACTACTCAAACTTCAACATCCCTAGTTAGGAATCAGTGCATGGCCAAGTGTAGGAAAATGAATGGAATGACAGGGCCCTATTTTTTGTAACCACTTGTGCTGTTAAGTTAGGTTTGAGTGGTTTGTTATGTCTATGTATTAGGTTATGACTTGCTAAATTTGGAAATGAGTTTATGTAATATTCTGACTTTTGGATATGGTTTCTTTATCATGTTGTGACTTTTGGATCTATATCATGTTGTGACTTTTGAACATGGTTCTATATGCATTTGAGATTGCGTTCTTAATTTTGAACTAAACTTAAATCTAGAAATTTTGTCCTTATTTGAATTTTTTTCGCATTTGTTAGTTTTGCGCCAAACTTTTATGGGTTATTGATTTGTCTCGACGAGAGGAATCGGAAAAGTAATTTTTTTTAACTTTTTACCCAAGTATTTTGAGAAATAACCATTTTTTAGCGTCAAAATGTCAATTTTTTTTTTTTGCTAAAAAATGGTTATTTCTCAAAATACTTGGGTAAAAGTAAAAAAAATTTACTTTTCCGATTCCTTTCGTTGAGGCGAATCAATAACCCACAAAAGTTTGACGCAAAACTAACAAATGCGGAAAAAAATCAAATAAGGACAAAATTTTCAGATTAAGTTAAGTTCAAAAGAACGGGTATGCAGAAAAATAAGGCATCTTAGTATTTATACCAGTGGTTATGTTGCCTCATGGCTGATCATGAAAATGCTGAATTGGAGGGCAATTTTTTTTTGTAGAAAACTATAACCAAATTTTGCACATTACCAAAATCTAAAATCCAAACTAATACCAGTGATTAACATTAGGAATGGAAGAATGAGCTGTATTTTGGTTCAGAGGTATATTAGGGCAAGAGTGAAATGGGAGAATTATTGTTTTAACACCAGAAAAGGGACCCATTAGCATTTGGCATTAAAAAGGCTAACGCCAGTTTGTAATTGGACCAAATTGGAACAAAATGGAAAGTACAGAGTGTAAATCAATCCAATTAAAACTGCAAGGACCAAGTTGACACAAACACTTAACTACAAGAACCATTTCGGTTTTTTTCCCTTTCTTTTTATTATTCAACAAAATTTATGGAAACGCCATTGGGGTCATGTGTAATGGTTGCATACAATAAGTACTGCCAAAAAGGATTTGGATCCTCTCCAACCTCTCAATGGACTGCACGGTCCAGTCTGTCAATTTGGAAAAATATTTGGATCCTTTATGGGTCTACTTTCATGTGGGGTTGCCAATGAACCGAGCTCGAGTTTTAGACTCTTGTAGTACACATGCGGAGCTTAACACTCTAAAGTTCGGCTCGAAAAAACTCGACTCGGTTATAGAGGTTCGTTCATTAATTGTGAACCACTCTCGGCTCATTAGGGGCTCGACTCGTTTACAAATAAGCCAAGCTCGAGCTCACTCATTTACAAACGAGCCAAGTTCGAGCTCAAGTTTTAAGCTCGTTTATTATTTCAAGAGCTGAGCTCAAACACTATAAAGCTCGGCTCGATTTGTTCGCAATATCCCTACTTTCATGGTTGGGGCTATATACTTTGAACTTTTTAAGACTTGCAAAAACAGGCAGCTAGGTGCAGAGGAACGTGTGGCCAAGGAGGAAATTACCAGTTTTAGACCCAATGTCTTGTACCTCCAGGCCAGTTGCCAATTATGCAACCCCCCGTGATGTATAAAGCCAATTTAGTTCCCAACCTTTTGTGTCACGGGGACTTTGATCACATGCAACTCTGTGGCCTCTGGAGTCAAATCTTCAACTACTATACCACGACTTCCTTGTACATGATGTAACAAAACAATCCACAAATGAAATGAGTCTCTGTTAGTGGACGATAGATTAGTCTCTCTGATTAGTCGATGTATTGGCCCGGATACCTAGCTAACAAAAGTTTAAAAAAAAAAAAACACATTCAAATTAACCTGTTTAATGCCTCATTTATATTAATAATTGCTTGAGAATATAAATAATAAAGTTGATGATTATAAGCAATCCAATATGGTATCAGAGCAGACAATAATTTCGAACCTCACCACCTACCCAGTAATTAAACTTTGCATGTGTTTAATTAGCCCACTAATGAAAGAGAATCTGGCTACACGTGAGATGACGTGTTGAGAATATAAATAATAAAGTTGGTGGTTAACTATCTAATAAAAATTGTAGCTGTTTTAGAACTTTTATAAATAAATAAAAAATTATCAAAACCACAGTGCTATTTTTTTGAGGCTGGCATCTTGCCATCTTTAATCTGGATTTGGATGGCATATGATTGTCGGGGTGTATAGGTGTCAATTTTGTTGAGATCTATATTTTCCCTATCGTGATGGCATTGTGCCTTCGATCCTCTTAATCTTAATTTGTATGTTCCTTCAAAGACTAATAAATAAAAAAAATTCTGTTCAAAAAAAAATTGTTATTTTTATAATAATCGGCTGCTTTGATGGGTTTTAATACTTGTAGGCATTCTTAATTTGGACCACCTTTTGATTTTACTGAGGAAATTAAAACTAGTACGTTTTTGGATAACTTAGAGTGTCCTTGTCACATACGCACACCTTGATGAGAGTGATCATCCATAGCAAGGGCCTATTTAAAGCCGGAATGAAGCCCCGTATAAATTAATCCCACAATAGTTTATCCAAAATAAGATGTTAATTTCAATCTTGAAACATGAGGGAGCGATCTATTAAGTCTCTGGCCGTGACCACGGCCAAATCTTTTGATTTGTTTTTACCGAGGAAAAAATTCGTGGCTCGTATTCATTTCGAAAGGAATCCCCACTGTATAGTCTGTACCCTTTCAATCCTGACCACCCATTGATTCCCTCCTTTTTATTTGTTCAATTGTTTGTATATCTTCACTCTCTATATAAGGCCTTCAACCCAACAAGATCAAAGCATCACCAAAACAACCAACTCCCAAATTAAGCAAGAGGGCTATATCAAAGAGATGGAAGCATATGCACAAAAGCTTGTCATTGTGGCATTGGTCCTGGCCATAGCCACTGGCCACGAGCCAATGGTGGCCATGGGCCAGACGATGTGCGGCATGACCACCAATGGTCTGATGGCATGCAGGCCATCGGTGTCCGGTGCGAACCCTCCGCCGCCTTCGGCCACCTGTTGCACGGCTCTTTCCGGAGCCGACATGCAGTGCCTGTGCAAGTACAAGAAGTCCAACATGTTGGCTTCGTTTGGCATTGACCCAAGCCTAGCCATGCAACTCCCTGCTAAATGCAACCTTGCCCAGGCCTCCCCTTGTGCATGAAGGGCGCACTAGCTCACTTGTGGTGGGTTTAATTTGTTTGCATTTGCGGTTTGGGCATTTGAGTTTTGCCTTTTCTAGTGGGTTTTGCATAAACCAATAACGTAATCTTCTTAGTAAGCTTTACAAAAGACGAAAGTTTCCATAACTTAGTATAGACCCGGGAAGGACCCACAAAATCTAGTATAAAAGTATCCTTTTGGATCTAGTATTGTCATCATTCTTAAGAAAAAAAGAAGCTATCAAACGTAGCTAGCTATATCTCAACCATGAATTTCCATATCATCAACTCCCATGCATTCAACAAGAAGAAGGTTGTGTTCATAATGGGAGCAACCGGCACCGGAAAAACCCGGCTCTCTCTTGATCTCGCCGCCCATTTCCCGGGTGAGATCATCAACTCCGACAAAATCCAAGTCTACAAGGGACTTGACATTGTCACCAACAAAGTCTCTGAACCGGCGAGGGGTGGCTCACCACTTGCTAGGGAAGGTGGACCCTGAGACCGACTTCACGGCTCGCGACTTCTGTTTGCACTCGTACGTTGAAGCATTGGTGGAGGAGCATTTCTTCAAGTTCAAGAGGCAGTATGATTGTTGCTTTCTCTGGGTCCACCTTCCCTAGCAAGTGGTGAGCCACCCCTCGCCGGTTCGGAGACTTTGTTGGTGACAATGTCGAGTCCCTTGTAGACTTGGATTTTGTCGGAGTTGATGATCTCAGCCGGGAAATGGGCGGCGAGTCCCGGCTGAGATAGAGAGAGAGCCGGGTTTTTCCGGTGCCGGTTGTTCCCATTATGAACACAACCTTCTTCTTGTTGAATGCATGAGAGTTGATGATATGGAAATTCATGGTTGAGATATTAATTGCTAGCTACGTTTGATAGCTTCTTTTTTTCTTAAGAATGATGACAATATTAGATCCAAAATGGTACTTTTATACTAGATTTTGTGGGTCCTTCCCGGGTCTATACTAAGTTATAGAAACTTTCGTCTTTTGTAAAGCTTACTAAGAAGATTTCAATTCCCGCGCATGAAATATTATTTCTTCAGATTATTATGTTCCAGCGAACTTTCTTTTAAAATGTTTGTCGCCGCCGGACTTTGAAAATTTGACTGATCGTATACTCCGTATTTGTCTAGATGGTAAATATGACTTTCATAATCAAAAAGTCTAGATACACAACAATTCAACCACAACACCAACCACGACCCTCGCATAAATGTGGAGCTTACACGTGGTGCCTACACGCACTAGTTTGTGTGGACCCCACACATATGTGAGGGTTGTGGTTGTAGTTGGATTGTTTCAAAATTTACCGTTGATCATCATTTTCTTAGATAAAATTTGACTTTCAGAATGTATCGTTCATTTTCATTACAGAGAATTACTATATTCGACCTTAACTGATTTTGGCGCTCCGAAAAATGTACGCAGACGCTCCACTTTGCACTAAATGTTACTAATAGCATCTAGTGTAAAGTGGAGCGTCTGCGTACAATAGTGGAGCTAGCGCGAAATCAATTTCCATAATCATTTTCATTATAGAGTATAAGATCAGCCTAATTTTCCTTTGAGGACCCCACCAGATGAACAGTTTAAACTTTAAATAACAGAGTTGGTCCACAACCTATCACTACAACAAAAAACGCTTTTAATAGCGTGCAAAAAACGCTATAGTAGGGAGTAATAGACAGCGTTCCGGAGAACGCCTTATTAGCCCATGTAATTAAAAGTCTTAACTTTCTATAGCGTTCATTGCCCGCTGTTAAAAACTTTCTATAGCGTTCATTGCCCGCTATTAAAAAACTTTCTATAGCGTCCATTGCCCGCTGTTGTATTTTGTACCTTTGATAGCATTTTTTGCCTATTATCTTATTTCTTTTTATAGCATCAATAAACAATAGTGTTTTCTGAACGTTATCTTAGCCAATTTTAGCTTCTTTTTTTAAATACTACAAATGCCAATATACTAGCATTTTCATACAGAAAATCTGCATTCCATTCAACACCAAAGTACATCCAAACACGATACAATTTCAATGTAAGATAAATAATTCAACCGAAGATTCATTACAATAGCTTGAAGAATAATTTTTCAGCACAAACTACATTTAAGAGTCAGACTAATTACACTCATAAAAAAAATACTAATGTAATTTCTCTTTCCAGAAAATGTAATCCTAAACTAAGCAGCCATCTCATTCAAGTACCCCAATTCTTCGCCCATGGAGATGCTCTTTATTTGAAGCTTACTTTTTTGGCGAGTTTATACCCTTTTGCTCCTAACGGCGAACACATACCTGTAAATATAGAACTATTCAAAGTAACCCAATAGATATAGTAAAAATTATTAACGAGAAAAACAACTTTAAAGCAACATAATGTTTGCAGTTAGAAAAAGAAGAATATGATTGATAATTGTAAGCAAGAACCAAGAACAATCTCAGAAGCAGCCATACCATGACCAATTGGCGAACGACATATACCAATCCATGCGAGATTGTGGAACATAACTATTCATGTGAGAAAACTATGTAAAAAGCTGGAATTTCAACCACACGCATTTAACTACTAGCCGAGCCACTTAGCTATTCAAACACATACATTATTGATCAATGGTGGCAGACAATGAATAGGTGCAAATTTTAAGGTTGGTAGCTCAATGCAGAATTAATTCTTCACATTAGGAGAAGCATACTTATGTTAGATGGTTCAACACTTGGAAATCAAAAAGTTTTGCACAAGTACCCAAACAGATAGAGATACCAGTCTTAATCATAAAAATCTGAGCTTCAAAAACATGTGCAAACTCTCATCTATCACAATTCTGCTCAAACCTTCTAGCATACAAGAGTCCACTTCGCTAACAATACAGCAAGAGATTTACTACAAAAGCTTGGGAGTTCTTTCTTGCTTCTCCATTAAAAATAAATCATGGAGTATAATCATTTCCTGGCAGCAAACTAATTAAGAATAACAGGAACATAGAAGCTAAAATATAATTTCCCCATAATGAAAGTTCCTCTAAGTAATCTGCAACTATCTCAACAAAACACTAAATTTTAGACCTCCTTCAGCATTAAATGGGTGGTTGTTATATAACATTGTGCACCTAGGTTATAAAAGATAAGAGCCATATGTAAGAAGAAGTCAATTGTTTATGTATATCATGTGTACATAAACAAGAATATATAGATGCAATTACGCAAATAACGTTACATGGCAATATTAATACATCAAAATTCGCTATGCAGAACAAATGCGCAGTGGGGAGGCTGATAGGGGTACTTAGTGGCTAATTCATGTAGCATTCTCACTTCTCATATATCTCTAATAGATCCTCCATGGCCACAAATCCACGCAAGCCCTAGTGATCAAACAATCCAACTTAGTGGGCAAATCAGCCGAAGGAAAAGAGAAATTGAGGCATTGGCTGCCATAGAGGCCAACCATGGGGCTCCAAATTCAATCTCCTAGAGATGAAGTTTTTGATCTCGCGGAACATCAATGAATCTGCACGGAATAGTACCATTAAAAGGGACCAAACTGCACATGAAGAACTTCTCATCTTCCTAATCTTAAGCTCTTTATGTATCAGCTGAGAATGGAAATCTGACTCTAAAATAAGTGCATACCTGAGTGAACCATTTCGTGTGCCAACTACAAGCTTTTCATTGAACTGCAAGTGATGCATACAAGTGTACAAGCTCCCATCAAATGCAGAAGACAACATCCCACTTGATGGTGGATTGGAATTCAGCATATTGGAATGATCAACATTTATCTTTGATGGAGAAGTTAAAGGGCTCGAAGCATGCACATAGCTCATATATGATTCAGCAAATATAGATATTAGCTTCCCTGTTTGGCTGTTCCAAACATGTACAGTTCCCTCGCAGGAAGTCACCCTATAGTAGGATGAAAAGATAGAAATGTCATTTACAACCTGAAAGTTGTGGAGTAATTAGAGACCTATCGACCATTACTAATACCATAGAGGGGAAAAAGGGCCCAACTCTGACATGCTGCAGTACTGCACTAAAAGTAATAATCAAATCGTACAAGAATATGAAGAGCAGAAATAAGAGTTATCACCAATTATCATTACACAAACCACCAGAGCAAACTAGTAGTATTAAGGGAGAGGAGTGAAACACATATAATGACCACCAATCAGCATAGTACCCCCGTAATTTGTACGTAATAGCAGCATAATTGTCCTGCTACTTCCGGACCAGATTTGACAACCATAACAGGCCAACAAAGTAGAGCTAAAGCTTTATACTTGTCAAAAAGAAAAACAAACATAGGAGATAACCTTTATTTCACAACTCAAAATCAACTAACTTCATTTCTCTACACCAAGTGGGATGCGACCAGCAGATATCACATCAGGAGGACTCCCCTGTATATTCCCACTGAATGAACCATTGTGGGAGTGTACTAATTCGATCATCTTCCCTTGAAACCATCTTAGTATCCCCATATGAACTACACTCATTTTATGACATTGTTGTTTGTCACTTGCCCAAAATTCTTACCTCATAGATTTTCTGCAAGGCTTTCAACTTTGCTGGCATCCACAGATTGCATAACTTGCACGAAGCACTTGTTCCTGATTGAGCATACCTACTAGGTGTCATTTATCTAAAGTTCAAAGTCACGATTTTACAAGTGCACAAATTCTAGCTGATTATTTCCCCCTGACTAGTAAACTTCTTGTTTGCTGGACATCAAAGTGGCATCTTAAAAGAAGGGCTAATAAAAGTTTATATTGTGAGAATTAGACTCTCTAACATCTATTTAACCTTTTTGGCTCAATAGGTAGGATAATCAACCTACAGGGCAAGAAAAAATGGGAATGCAAAGCAATTTTTTAACTATGCTAGATGGTCATTCTTCAGAAAATTTACTAATTTGTTATAGAGCGAGAGAATCCATTAGATATAGCCCGAAATATGAATCAATAAGAAAAAGCACCAAATTAGGAACCAGTGAGATAAAGCCCCAATTACTGATCAAAAACAAAAACGTAAAGCCCCAATTATCACCGCCATTCCTGAGGATACAAGACATAGTAGCTATCAGCAGCTCCTTTCACTCACACTAATTCTACTCATAGGAACATCGAGGTTATATAAACAAGAAAGAGAACCATAATAAACAGATACAGCAGCGTAGTATACCTGCTGGCTCTCATGATTTCCTCTTAGAATAGTAATTCGTTGGGGATAGCGCACTTTCGGGCCCACTAGAAGCTGAACACATGAACTGATCAAATATCAGAACAGTTACACCACATTAAACAGCAGGATGCGAATTCAATTGAAAAAGTTTCCTAGGTAACTCTCGCTCAGAAACACAGAGATCATTATTTGTTCTTATCTGTAACGCAGCGCATTAATTTCCCAGGTCGGGCAGTAAGCCTATCACAATTGCTATCCTCACGATATGTAGGAAAAGAAAGAATTATGCACTTACCGTTACGGTTTCAACTGAATAATAGCCACGATCGACATAATCCCCCATAAACAAATAGTTTGTATCTGGACACTACCAATCAGAAAAAAAGATAGAAATAAATGAATTTTATGAACATTTCAACAACAGATGCAAAGCAGAAATATAATGACTTGAACAACTAGATGCATATATGCTTCTACGACCATATGAAGGGACAATAAGACAGCATTACCTAAGACCCTTACTACTAAAAACATACCATATAAAAGTAAAGAAAAAGCTTGATCAAGTGTTTATGCAATTATATTAAACTTGTTCATAAAAGCTTGATCAAAAGCAAATGAAGTAAATGAGGATGTGAGATAGCCACATGCACTTTATATCATTTCTCAAATTTTCTCCTCAAGAACAAATAATGTGGCTGTCTCATATCCTCATAATGTTGGGCCTAACATGCATCCTCTTGAGTTACAATGGAGATGGAATTAGCGCCATTTTCAAAATTTTCAAGCTTAATTAAACCACTCAAAGATTAAGCATTATCAAAAGTATCTATGTTGAAACATGTATGGCAACAAAGTGCTTGTACAAGAATAATACCTTCCCTCCAATTCAAAAAAGCTCAGCAAGATCATGGAATTGCCCATGAATATCACTACAGATTGTTACAGGGCTTTTGACGGGCTACATGGAGAAGGGCAAAAAAAAAAAACTACTTAGAATGGACATAAAGTGAGCCCATATGTAAACTCACATGTTATAGACCATTAAAATGCAGATGCAGATACAAAACAAACCCCCCCTAACCTGCCCCCGTCAAACCCCAAAAGTAAAACAGAGAAAATATACAAAGAATAATTGAAGCAAACCCCACTAACCAGCCTTAAATTATTTTTGAAGGTATTTTTGAAATCAAGGGTTTCACTATTTTTGAAGCTATTTTCGAAATCAAGGGTTTCACTATTTTTGAAGCTTGTGGCTTCTGAAACTCGGTCCCTATTGAGTTGATTTGAAGGCTGTTGGACCTGATTCGAGCCTATTCGCGTCCTAATCTTCTTGTTTTCAGTACGAAATCAAGTGGGTCATATAGTTTAAACCCTAGATATAGTCCTACCAGGTTTTTCGAGCTCTAATCTGCTCGTGACAAGGGTTTTCGAAACTAGATCTACTCCTACCACACAGTAGGGTGTGAGACCTGTTTGGACTAGATTTTTGCAAAATAAAGAAGGAACAAACCTTTGAGTGGAACGTAGAACGAAATCAGGACGAAGTCCTGATTGGGCGGCCCTTCTGGATGCGCTTCATGAGGTCGGTCGAGAATCCCGCTATCTTGTTGCGGAGGAGCTTGGACGGGATAGTGGCCACTTCCTCGAGGATCTTCTTGGGGTATTCCGACTTCATTGCGGGGGGGGGGGGGGGGAAGGGAGCGAGGGAGAGAGAGAGTTTTGAAACGAGAAGATGCAGAGTGGGGAAGAAGAATGGAGAGTGAGGAGTGAATCTGATAAATTGGGTGGAAGAGGATAAAAAAAAAAAAATATTTGAAACCACAAATTTCTTAAGCCTAGCCTAAACCTAACCTACAAATCTTATAACAATTTTCTATATGCAACGTAACAAATATCCCTAAACTTCCAAAAATACCCATTCTCTCTCTCTTCCGTTTTTCCCAACACCACACACCCCCCACCTCCACCTCCATAACCACCACCTCCATCACCAGTACCGCCATCATCACCAGTACCGCCACCAGATTTACCCCCATTTTTTCCGTTTCATCCATCCATTGTTCCAGAGAAATTCAATTCCCTAGTAAAGAAGCTCTGTGGAAGGAGGAATCATAGTATTTATGGGAGTGAGGTTGAGTTTGACTCGACTATGAGGGGGAAGGATCAGTTGAGTAAAAGGACGACGGATTGGTCTCGCCCTTGCCGTGATCGGCCGGGACCCATGTATGTATCATTGAAATTAAACAAAACCCTAACCTTGTTCATCAGATCCGTGGTCTGGAAATTTTTTCGCTGACGAACTCATTCCCATCGCGCATTAGCAAAATGCGTGATATTAATCGCGCATTTTGTGAATGCGTTATACGGAGCATAACGTATTTGGAATTTGCGTTTTTTGTGTTTTTAACAGTTAAAATCAGCGTTTTAAAAAAAAAACACATGACGCATCTTCAAGATGCGTTATAAAGTGTTCAGATTTTAGAATATGAAATTTGTAAACATTTTCAAGTTTTAAAATCTGAAATTGTCGAAATTTTTCATAGATGTGTATCTGAATATGTCGGGAATTTTTTTTGAAATTTCAGATACGCGGTGGTGGTGGTGTGTATGTGTTGTTCGAAATTTTTTTTGTTGGTGTTGGTGAAGGCGGCAGTTATGGAGGTGGTGGTGGTAGAGAACCGGGGGAGAGAGAGGGGGAAGAGGAGATTTCAATTTTTTTGGGTGTTGGTGGAGGCTGTGGTTATGGAGGTGTGGTGGTGGTGTTTGGCCGGGAAGAGAAGAGAAATCTAGGAGAGAGAATGGGGAATGAACTCCCACAGTGGTTTTTTTTTTTTTATTTATCCGCTGGTAGGTGGGAGGTTGGTTGGGGAAGAAGAGTGGGGGAGAAGATGACACAAAACGAAGTAGTTTCATTAAGGGTATTTTTGTCCATTTTTAAAAAGGGCATTTTTGTTCGAAAACCATTAATTTTAGAACGGTCTAGGCTTAGGAAATTTGTGGTTGCAAATAGCTTGGCCCTAAAAAAAGGGAGTTTATAAATGTAACTGCGAATTTACTGCACGTAGCCTTTTGCTAACTTAAACCACAAATCTTATAAAAATTTGCTATCGTACAACCTCAAAATAACCATGAACTTCCAAAATTGTCCTTTCCTCCTCCCACCAAGCAATTCGGCCAAATTTTTTTTGAAAACCCTCCGCTTCAATTTGTAGAACTCGAAATATGATATCAACTTCATACATTAGAATGTGAAAATGTAAATTTCATACTCTAGAGTATGCAATTGTACAGACATTTCAGATTCTAGCAATTGAATCCAACCCAGTCTTTACCAATATACTTTCAATTTCGAGAACTCGATATATGGAATCAATTTCATACATTAGGATGTGAAAATCCTTGTAATTTTCATACTCTAGAGTATTCAATTGTACCAACATTTCAGATTCTAGAAATTGAAACCCAACCCAGTCTTTAATAATATACTTTCAATTTCGAGAAGTTTCGAACTCTAGAGTTTGAAATTTTGGCAGAATTCCGAATTTTAGAATATGATATTGTTTTCAATTTTCAAACTCTAGAGTTTGAAATTGTGGCGTAATTTCAAGTTTTAAAATATGATAATGTCGGGACAGAACCAGGCTAAAAATGGAGGAGTGATGAGTTATCTCTTGCTGTGATTTCGGCTCTGAAACTACAACATCCATGGCTCCTTCTTCCTTGTCAACTTCCATTTTCATTGCACAACCTTCCAATCCCAATCAAAATACACATTGCTCTCATATGTTGAGTCAAAGACTTCTTATTTACCAATGGTGGGAGAGGAAGCAATGGAGGTTTCCATTGAGAGTTAGGAGGTGTGAGGGAGTTCGAAGGCAGATGTCGACTAGGTTTATGGTGGGAGGTGGGAGCTCAACAATGGTGGTGGCCTGGAAGAACCAGTTGAACCAGACGCCAAAAAAATTCCACCGGAAGAAGATGGAGAAAAATGGAGGGAAACGTGGGTGGGTTATGGTATGGGGTGTATGTATTTTAGATGTAGTTATATGTTTTTGTGGTTGTATGTTATAAAAGTAAGGGTATTTTTGTCCATTTTTATAAGGGCATTTTTGTCCGAATATTATTTACTTAAAAACAAGTTACATGCAGTAAATTTGCAGTTGCATTTATCAGCTCCCAAAAAAAATTGGGTGGAACGCTATAATAGAATTAATGAAACGCTGTAGTTTCACTTTCGCTTTTCTCCGTGTCTTTCAAGAGCAGGAACGCTATTATTGTCCCTCTACAATACTAGCATTTATAAAAAAAAAAAAAAAAAAAAGGCTGTTAAATTATGCTATGAAAACCTCTATTTGTTGTAGTGTATTAACTTTTTTATTTTTGGTAAGTAACCCATTAACTTAATTTAGAGCAATTAGTAATATTGAAGAAACTAAAACTTATCCAATAATTAGGGACGGGAGGATCCTGTTGTCCCATCCCATGGGGCCCGGGACAGCATTGGTGTGGAGATAGAGGCCTAATGCTGTGTTTGGACTGCATTTTGAATTTTTTTTTGAAAAATAGTAGGGGTAATAAATGGAGAGAGGTAGAGAGAGAAATGTTGGAAATAGGGGAAATCTAGAGGGAATTTTTTGAAAAATTCTTTTTGAGAAGTGAAGAGAAAAATTGTGCCGTGTTGGTTTAAAAAAAACACTCCTTAAGTGCTTGTTTTGATGGAAAGCTTTGAATTAGTAGATTAATCATTTATTGGTTTTCTTGGGCCAATTTCGGGTCCAACAAAGATACTACAAATCGCTTGATATTTTAAAATGTTTTTAGGGGTCTCTGTAAAAAAATTAGCTGATGTGATAACGATAAGGATTTTTTTGTAGAATTTGTTAGATAAGGTTTTTGTAGAATTTGTTAGATCTGATCGCATCCGCCATGAGCCTCTGTCCCGTTCCAGACAAAAGGCACACCGTCACGCCATCGCGGCGTCGCCCCCGCCTCCACTCTCTCTCTCTCTCTCTCTCTCTCTCTCTCTCTCTCTCTCTCTCTCTCGTCCGGCGGCGGGCGTCCACCTTTCGACCTCGGAATCGATAAACCTCTGAAGTTTGAACTTTGAACCCAAAACCGCCTTGCTCTCTCTCTCTCTCTCTCGATCTCAATTTTTTTTTTCTGAGTTTTGCGATTTTGCGGTTGTGTTTGGCTGCGATTTGAGTTTTGATTTGTTCTGAACTTCTAAGTTCTGAGATTTGTTTGGCCCAACCCGACGGACCTAACCCGACCAAAACAATCGGTTTCACGGACGGTTTTGGCAGTTCCACGGATCGGTTATGGGTTCGAAAATGGTCCACCCGACTGTTCAGGTCAGGTTACAGGTTAGGGTCAAACCCGACCTGGGCCAACCCGTGCTCACTCATTCTGTTCCCATGGGACAACAAGAAAAAGGATAAATACTTGAAATTGGCAGATATTTTTTTCAAATTTAAACAAATGATTCTTTCATAAGTAAAATTAATGATGTAACAATTTACTAGGATAAAATCTTACTACAAAAGAGGAAACAACATAAAAGATTTAGAGAAAATTAATTAGCCATCCTATTTGCCCAACTTATTTAGGTTCTCATCCTACTAGGTTTGAAAACTTAAGTCGACATCCTGAAATTTAAATAATACCTAAAACACCCCTAATCATGACAAATACATAAATCATGACAAAATCATGAAAAATACAGGAATTATGACAAAGTCATCCGAAATCATGACAACCTTAAACAAATTTTTTAAGTTAGTTCTACATTCCGAATTTCTAGTTTTACATCCCGAATTTCTTCACCTAAATAGTAAGAAATTTTAGGATTTTAAACTAACTTTTTAAGTTAGTTCTACATCCCGAATTTCTTCACCTATATAGTGAAGAATTTTAGAACCTTAAACTAATTTTTAAAGTTAGTTCTACATCCCAAATTTCTTTACCTATACAGTCTGGAATTTTAGGATCTTAAACTAACTTTTTAAGTTAGTTCTACATCCCGAATTTCTTCACCTACATAGGGAAGAATTTTAGGACCTTAAACTAATTTTTTAAGTTAGTTCTACATCCCGAATTTCTTCACCTATAAAGTCAGGAATTTTAGGATCTTAATCTAACTTTTTAAGTTAGTTCTACATCCCGAATTTCTTCACCTATATAGTGAAGAATTTTAGGACCTTAAACTAACTTTTTAAGTTAGTTCTACATCCCGAATTTCTTCATCTATATAGTGAGGAATTTTAGGATCTTAAACTAACTTTTTAAGTTAGTTCTACATCCCTAATTTCTTCACCTATATAGGGAAGAATTTGAGGACCTTAAAGTAACTTTTTAAGTTAGTTCTACATCCCGAATTTCTTCACCTATATAGTGAGGAATTTTAGGACCTTAATCTAATTTTTTAAGTTAGTTCTACATCCCGGATGATTTTGTCGTGATTCTGGATGACTTTGTCATGATTGCCGCTGCGCGGACCAAATTAACAAAGTCAATATTCCTTATTTAATTAGGTCCGCGCAGCGGCTCTATTAAAATGTAAAAAATTATTAAGGGCAAAATGGGTATTATTTAAATTTCAAGATGAAAACATAAGTTTTCAAACCTGTAAGGATTAGAACTTAAGTTTCCTGTAGAATAGGATCCCTATTTAAGTTCCCCAATGATTTAACGCTTATCCAAAAAAATAAAAAAAAATGATTTAACCTTTAATGACGGGAAGGAAAATTAACAAGTTGAACTAGTCTCGCTGTAAGCCATAAATATGTTGTGTGGGGTCATGTGTATGACAACATTAATGCATGTATGTAGACATTAGTCCGGTTGGTCGATGTGCTTACTTCCCTTGAAATTGACCTATTTACTTCCCTTGAAATTGACCTATTATTGTGGTCGTAAGAGCATCCACAATGTAATAATCAAAATCAAAAGATTGATAAAGTTAGCAACGTGTGCTTAAAAAAATGCTCATATTGTAATAATCAAAGTTAACAACCTCCTAACCAATAATCAAATTTGAGCTTTTAAATAATCAAAAGTAACAATGTGAGACTTCACATTGCTAACTTTAGTAACCCTCTAAATGAATAATCAAAAGCTGACGTAGCAAGTTTTGATTATTCACTTTTGATTATTACATTGCGGATGCTCTAACAAAATAGTTTCGTGTGAATTCTCTCCATGTTTTTTAGGTAAGTACTCTATCCGTCCCTAAATAAATGTCTGAACTACAAACCTCGGCCTATAAAAAGATTAAAAAAAATTCATTAACGAACTCAAATTTTTTCCAGAAATTAATAGACATCAATGAGTTCTTTGAAGTTATCAAAAAAAAAAAAGAGTTCTTTGAAGTTATAAAAAATTTGAACTTTTTAACTACAAAAATACACCTTTTTTTAAAGTCTAGATTTACGGGCCGGACATTTATCTACAGACGGAGGGAGTACTATAGTTACTCCATTTGAACAATCATTTACTTACGTACTTTTCCATACTCTTGATATCTTGCTAAAAATTGACTCCCTAATCGGGAACACCAATCTAACCGTCTATGACCGAGTGCTCCAATTGAAGTCACGACAAAATCGTAGATGAATTTTAAGCCAAGTGGAGTATAGTATTCACAATACGCGAATGGGAGTCGAATTCCACACAACAGCTAGACTTCCTGAAATCCATAGTTGTAACGTGACTACCACTTGCATTTTTTGTACAGTACATCATAAAATAAATCTAAATTTTGGCGTTTCACGCTTTTTATTGTGCAATGAACGAGAGATTTTTCAGTGTCGAGTAGGTATATCTCACGTGGTACCCGCTCGGTGCATTCGAGCCGTCCGATACACTTTTGGACAGCTTGGATTGAAACTCTCTCTCTCCTCTCACCCCAACACTTTATCTCTCCAAATCTGAGCCGTTCAAAAACAAAATGGACGGCTCGGATGCATGAGCGGGCCCCACGTGGTATCCGCTCGGCACTGAAAAATTTTCCGCAATGAACACAGTGGCAGACGAATTTGGCCATCCCATAGAAGATGTTCAAATTTCAATGACATGAGTACTGTGAGGACTCTAGCAAGCCATAAAACACTAAGACGATATTGGCTTCTTCACCTTCAAACCGTCCCAAACTAGAGGGGAAGTCGAGAAGTTTAGGTGCATGTAAGTTGGCCCGGACACCTTTGACAGTCAAAAAAAAAATTTTTTAAAAAAACACAGTCCCGAGCTAAAGAAAATGCGAAATCCACAAGTACTCCAATGCCGAAAGGAGAGGAAAGGTCCACTTCAAATGAAGCCACTACCACATGCGAAGAGGAATAGAAACAACAAAATAACAAATCGACATCATTAATTGCAATCGAGATAACGTCGCTGAGGGGCATGATAATTAAACTGTGCTTCAATGCGCTAGCTCGGTGATTGAGTTCATAAAGTATAAAACATTTATAAGCAAAGTTTATTGTCTCATGAAAAAAAAAAAAAAAATGCCCTCGTCATTACCATAATGGAAATGCTGAGCTTATTAAATTGTCATTGGCTTGCCGTCCCGCATTAGATAGGAGTGTGGGACCTGAGAATGTCATTATTGAATTGCTTAGCTTATTAAATTGTCATTAACCTATAGTCTCACATTACACCATCACCACCGCCTCCAACCTTGGTGGTCGGGTAATGGTGTCGGTGCTGGGCCTAGGCTATTTTTGTCGCTGGTGGTGGTCGCCCGAGGTGTAGGGTGAGGCTGGTGGTCATCGCCCTCGTCTCTGTCCAGGAGCTTCATTCGTCGACCTCCTCCTCCTCTCTCTCTCTCTACATGGAAGAACCAGATCTTCTTCTTCTTCTTCTTTTTTTGGGTGGTGGGAATTGATTTTCTGGGTTTTTTTTTTATTTTGTTGTCGCTGAGCTGACGTGGGATCCACATGCCACGTCAGTGTCGGGGGTTGGAGCAGGGGTTGACTTCGGATATTGTAGACTTATTGCATGATCGTGTTGGGGCGTGAGCCGCCATGCATAAATGTGCAAACCGATCGAACACACTGTGAAGCTAGCTACACCATGCTAAAATTAATTTGCAACGTACACTTGAGTTAAGTTATAGGTACATTCATTTCTGTTGTCAAATTAGCTTTCGGACCCAATTTTTTTGAACTTGGAAAATCTCACAGCTATTTTATCAAATCATCACATAATCAAGAATTCACAAACCGAAAACTGCGAATTATTTAGGAAAAAAAAATTCACACAAAAGACACACATTATTATTTATTTCACATTTCTATTATCATTTATTTCACATAGAAATGTTACAATTTTTTTGTTCAATAAAGAAAGCCAAAGTTGGTAACACAAACACCAGCCTCCATGCATGCAAAAGGGTCTGAATCAATAAAGGCAGAGAAACAAATTAAGAACCAATTCCAACAAAGGAAATCCTCAATTTCCATTGAGGAATTCACCCACAATCTCCAAGCTCGGCCCCAGCACGGCCTTCTCCCACTCGCGGTCGGCCTCATCGCCGCACTTCTCAAACACTGGGGTCACGTCAAGGCGGTGCATGAGCCAACCGAGCTCTTTCCTCAGCCGCTGGATCTTGGCCGACTGGCTTAGGACCAGCTTGTGAGTGTTGGTCTTGATCTCGTCGATGGCGGCTCGGAGCAACACTTCCTTGCTCTTCATGTCCATCTTCACCCCCATCTCGGCTCTGAAGTAGCTGTCCAATTCAGGAACCCCGATCGCCCGTCGAATTCCCCGAGTGTAGTCGGCCCCGGGCATAAACATTCCTCGTACTTCCTCAACTAGTCCTGCATGCATAAACCAACCAAATAGATCATAGGTTTTTTTTTTTTTTTCAAAATATTTTCTCTTTTTGAAATAAACTTTTTCTCTTTTGGGAAGCAAAAATTTGGACCATTTCTCGATTTATGCGTGTCATCCTTATGCAAGGGCCATGCTAATCTTCTTCGTATCATTCCCCGAAGGGACAAATTTTTTAAAATTTTTAAATAAACTTATATGGATAAAGGTGGCACTTGCATTTTAAATTCAAATTTTAAAGACATTTTTTTTAGAACTCTCAGGTATTGATGATGTATCCATAAAGACAATTATGAAAAGTTATAGTTAACTTCTATCCTTTTAACCTCTAGTTAATAAATTTTTCTTTGTTGTTCAAAAAATATAAATAAAAGACAATTATGAAAAAAGAAAAGAAAAGCCGTGCTATGCACAGAAAATTCAAAGAAAAAGTGTTAATGGTAACTAGTACAACAACTAACCTGCAGAGACCATTTCGTCAACTCGTTTGGAAACAAACGAGTTCAGAACGGGCAACACAACATCCGCCCAGAGAAAGCAACAATCATACTGCCTCTTGAACTTGAAGAAATGATCCTCCACCAATGCTTCAACGTACGAATTCGATCCGCCAATGACGATCGGAACCTTCCCACTCCTCACTATCATGTCGATAGCATTGAGCGCGTGCAAACAGAAGTCGCGAGCCGTGAAGTCGGTCTCAGGGTCCACCTCCCCTAGCAAATGGTGCGCCACCCCTCGCCGGTCCATCTCGGAGACTTTGTTGGTGACAATGTCAAGTCCCTTGTAGACTTGGATTTTGTCGGAGTTGATGATCTCAGCCGGGAAATGGGCGGCGAGATCGAGAGACAGCCGGGTTTTTCCGGTGCCGGTTGCGCCCATTATGAACACAACCTTCTTCTTGTTGAATGCATGAGAGTTGATGCTATGGAAATTCATGGTTGAGATATTGCTAGCTACGTTTGATAGCTTCTTTTTTTCTTAAGAATGATGACAATACTAGATCCAAAATGGTACTTTTATACTAGATTTTGTGGGCCCTTTTCGGGTCTATTGGAAACTTTTGTCTTTTGTAAAGCTTACTAAGAAGATTTCCCGCACATAAAATATCATTTGGTCGGATATTATGTTCCCGCAAACTTTCTTTTAGAATGTTTGTCGCCACCGGACTTCGAAAATTGACTGATCGTATATTTGTCTAGACCGTAAATATGACTTTCATAATCAAAAAGTCTAGATACACAACAATTCAACCACAACACCAACTACAACCCTCGCATACATGTGGTGTCTACACGCACTAGTTTGTGTGGACCCACATGTATGTAAGGGATTGTGGTTGTAGTTGGATTGTTTCAGAATTTACCGTTGATCATCATTTTCTTACATAAAATTCGACTATCAGAATGTATCGTTCATTTTCATTACAGAGAATTACTATATTTGATTTTAATTGATTTTGGCGCTCCGAAAAATGTACGCAGATGCTCCACTTCGCACTAGATGTTACTGATAACATCCAGTGCAAAGTGGAGCGTCTGCGTACAAAAGTGGAGCTAGCTACGTTGGATAGCTTCTTCTTTTTTAAAGAATGATGACAATACTAGATCCAAAAAAGAGTACTTTTTATACTAAATTTTGTGGGCGCTTTCTGGGTCTATCATGGAAACTTTCGTCTTGTAAAGCTTACTGAGGAGATTTCCCGTACATGAAATATCAATTGATCGGATATTATGTTCCGGGGAACCAGAGGCGTCTCTATATATATTGGACCCAAGGTGGTCACTTTAAAAAAAAAAAAAAAAAACTCGAAAGAAGGTGGTCACCTGAACAGTACACCCAAAAAAAATCTTAAGACTATAAGTAATATTTATAGTTTAAGTCTAGTTTAGCTCTTTCATGAACACCCAAACCAAAATTATCTGAACATCCAACCCAAAAACATTTGAACACTCAACCCCAAAAAATAGCCCACAAATCAATCCAATGTACAGTAATAAAGTGCAATCTGCGCAATCGAATAATAAAGTGCAATCTGCGCAATCGAATAGGGGTTCAGTGGATGAAAAATTGCTTGGTTACTTATATCAAGTGATGTATTTGATATCATTGATAATGAGGCTATTATGCAAATGTTTGAAAATATGGAAATGCGTCGAGGGGAATTGTAATATCCTACTCTTCCGTCCCAAAAGGTTAGTTCACTGTAATAATAAAAAAAAAAATTAAAAACGTGCAATTTTTGGATAAAAAATAAAGTAATTCCATTTATAAGTTTTCAAATTTCTTCACGTGTCGAGGGCAATTGTAATCATACTCCTCCGTCCCAAAAAGTTAGTCCACTGCATAAAGACATGCAATTTTTGATAAAAATTAAAGTAATTCCATACATAATTTTTCAAATTTCTTCTCACCAAAAAGAATCTTATTCGGTGCAAAAGAATTTAAAAAATTGTGAACGCAAGTACTATATTTTTGGATTCATTGCACATTCACAATAGACTAACTTTTTGAGACATAGGGAGTATATATTTTCTAATTTTGAGTGGCATTGCTTTTATTAATAGACAAATTTTTGTTTATAGATACTTGTGGTCATAAAAATTTCTGAACACCCTTTTTTAGAATTTCTGGAGCCACCACTGCCGTTGGACTTCAAAAATTTGACTGATCGTATATTTGTCTAGACAACAAATAGTATGAGACTTTCATAATTTACCGTTGATCATCATTTTCTTAGATAAAATTTGACTTTTAGAATGTATCGTTCATTTCATTACAGAAAATTATATTCGATCTTATGGCAACCGGCATAATTTTCTTTGAGGACCCTACCAGATGAATAGTTTAAATAATGAGTTGGTCCACAACCCATTAACTTAATTTATAGAGCGATTAATATTGAAGAAACTAAACCTTATCCATTGATTCTTGTCCAGATTGATGCTCTCTTTGACAGCACACACCCAAACACACATAAGCGGTGGGTCCCACACACACTACTCATTTATACAGATTTTTTTTTACCTAATTTAAACAAATGATTCCTTCATTGTAGTAAAAGCAATAAGCAATATATATTAATGGTGTAATAACAATTTACTACGATAAAATCTTACAAAAGAGGAAACAACATACGGAGTATATAAATGGTTTAACCTTTAATAAGGAAAATTAACAAGTCTCACAAACATTAATTCATTGCATAAATATGTTGTTTGGGGTCATGTGTATGACAATAGTGCATGTATGTAGACATCAAACGATAATCCAGTTGGTTGGTGAGTATACTCCTTTTGGGATTGATCTGTGTTTGATTATTATGGTCGTAATTATAAAGGTAATTTCTTGGGAAACCTTATCCATGTTTTTTAGGTAATTACTATTGTTACTCCATTTGAACAATTATTTACTACTTACTTTTCCATACCCTTAACTCTTGGTATCTTGCTAAAAATTGACTCGCTAATTAATCAGGAACACAAATCTAACCGTCTGTGAGCGAGGGAGTGCTCCAATTGAAGTCGCGACAAAAATCTTGTATATGAATTAACTCAAGCCAAGTATTTACAGTACGCGGGTGGGAGTCGAATTCCACACAACAAGCTTCCGGAAATCCCTAGTTGTCACGTGACTACCACTTGCACTTTTCGTATATATAATAAAATAAATCTGTGAAATGAGTACTGTGAGGACTCTGGCAAGCCATAAAATTTGCCTGATTTTTCTTGATCTTGATGGAGCCAAACATTACTTTATCATATCCGAACAAATAGAGGATATATAAGTCATTTTTAATTGGGAAATGATATTGACACTCCAAAAATTGATGCAGGTACTCAAAAATACAAAGGAAAGTGACTTTTGAGTTATACTGATTTTGGAGTGCCTGCATCAATTTTTGGAGTGCCAATATCATTTTCCTTTTAATTTTACCACTCCTTCCCAAAATTTGTTTTGGGCAGCAAGAGAAATTCATTGGTATGAAAACAAAATACATGGAATCCGTGATACAAAAATACAATAAAACCCAAATAAAACACTAGTAGTCTAGCACCACCAAGCGAAGAGTAAAATAAAAAGACACAAATTAACATTACAAACAGGGTAAAATATACTCCCTCTGTCCCAAATTGCCCATCTCCTACGAAAAGTCGTGCAATTTTTTGTTCGAAAAAGAAAGTACTTCCAAGCCTCATTTTTCAAATTTCTTTGCACCATATTAAAGTACTTCAAGAGCTCTTTAATATGGTGCAAATAAATTTAAAAAATGCTGCGTAAAAGCATTTTATTTTTTGATCTCAAAATTGCACTTCTTTTCGTAGGTATCCAACAATTTGAGATAGAGGGAGTAGCATCGACAAAACCCAGAGCTGGAGAGTAAGGATCCTAAATAGCACGATCTACCTTCTTCACCTTCAAACAGTCCCAAACTGGAGAGGAAGTCGAGGTGCACGTAAGTTGGCCCGGACACCTCTGACCATCAAAAAAAAAAAAAACCACAATCCTGAGCTAAAGAAAATGAGGAATCCACAAGTACTCCAATGCCGAAAGGCGAGGAAGGGTCCACTTCAAATGAAGTCACTGCCACATGCGACGAGGAATAGAAACAACAAAATAGAAATTATTAATTGCAATCGAGATAACGTCGTTGAGAGGCATGATAATTAAACTGTGCTTCAAAAAACATCCTTGGCGCTGCCATAACTGAAATGCTGAGCTTATTAAATCGTCATTGGCGGGACCTGAGAGTGATACTGTCATTATTGAATCGCTAATCAGCTTATTAAATAGTCATTGACCTACCGTCTTACGTTAGACTCTCTTAGATATTTATGCAATTATATCTGTAGACTTCCATACTTACACATAAACACCACCTAATAAAAGGATGCGAAGCGTCGACCGATCAAGATAAATAATCTCGCTCGGCCCGCGTGGGTCCCACATGTTGCACGATAATTAAAGTTCCCATATTATCATATTACGGAGTATCATGTTTGTTTGGAAAAAGGAGCCCCCATTGATAACTCAATGGGACTGCTAATACAGAATAGGCGAGATTAGTAAAACCATGGGAGAAGGGGAGATGATGTGACATTGTTCATCCAATCTCCTTGGATTGGCCACTCTATAGAATCGTACATGAGATTTTCACCTCATACGGCTCGTTGTTCAATTTTTTCGAAATTATTGGTACTCATTTGGAAATCGTCTCCTTTCTTCCACTCCGTTCTAAAGAGTAACTAGGGCCAATTTAGTCATGTTTTTATGTTCCAATTGAACACGTTCACGCCTTGTAAGAGATCAGATTTATTCCGTTTCTTTTATTTTGATGCTAATCAAACATAATGAAAATATGCTAATCTCATCCTCTATGACGCATGTAAAAAAAAATACATTCTGTGATGCTAACATACATTTTTCATTCGAGCTTTAGCGTATGAAACTACATATATTCAAGTGATGAATTGAGAGGGAGGTTATCGCGCTTTTATCGACTAAATCATTATTTGCTTCTTCTAAATTTTTTTGCTTCTTGTAAATGTTTTTGTTTGTTTTGTAAGTCAAATTTTCTTTTGTGCTACTCGAATTGCTCTTGGTCTAAAAAAATCATGATACAATATAAAAAATAAAAAATAAAAGATCACCAAAGAAGAAAATAATTCAAAACGATTTGTCAAATTCGAACATTTTCAAGTTCAGTTCAGTTCTTTTTTTTTTCTTTTTTCCTCTTATCGAGACTAGTCCGAAATATAATAAAATTTCACGGAAAAAATCTTAAAAAGTTCATTAATAAAAATAATAATTCATTATTTAAAAACCTAAGTTAATTTAGTCCAAACTTCAGTCGGTTCCTTGCCATTTCTAGAAAATTTGCTTGGGAAACCTTCCACAGTTCCATGGACTGCAAAATTAAGCTCCAAATAAAAACAACTGCTGAAATTGCAAAATTAACTACAATCCACAATAGCCCCAATTAATACTGCACAGAAAAATGGCCTAAAATTAGAATTTCCATATCAAATTATTCTAGCACTATACTAAACTCTATACCGCAACTAGAAATTAAATACAACAATGCTACGTACACTCCTACCGACCACTCCTCTCTCATATATGTGTCGGCCCCATAATTAATGGGCCCCACACATGTGTGAGATAGGAGTGGTCGGTAGGAGTATTCCTAGAAAATGGTTAGAAAATCTATGAAATGGTAAATGTTCATGAAATGGTAACAAAATCTATTCCCACACCATAGGGCCTATAAACAAGAAGTACCAGAGGGCACAAACCTACAATCTCAATGTGAATCACACAAACTCAAACAGAAGAAAACCAGAACATATACAAACTTCCGACAAATGGTACCGGCACCGGCGAAAAACGGGAAGAATAGAAACTCAAGCTAGAATAGAAAGATGAGAAATGGATTCTTGGCTATCTGAAATCTACCAGCTCACAAAATATGTAGACCGTACACACAATCAACATGTATGTTCCATGGAAAATGAAACATTGACTCCTATACAGGACTAGCTAATGCTGTGTTTGGATCTCGGATTTTTGGGAATAGATTGAAGAAGTTTAGAATACCTTTTCCTGGTCATTTTCTCTTCCCTCCACGCATTCATGATCCAGACTCAGCTTAAGTGCTGTGATCAGGAGCAATGGATTCGTAAGGCCGGGCAACCCTCTTAACTATCATAGCCATGTACTTGCCCTGGTGTTCCGCAAGTGCCAGCTCCGTGTCGCTAGGTTCTCTGCTTCCATCCCCAGAGAATACTCCTGCACCATAAGGCGAGCCACCTCTAATGGAATCCATTTTGAACATTCCAGCTCCAAACGTGTATCCAATCGGAACATAGAGCATACCATGGTGGGCTAATTGGGTGATGGCTGTCCAACTGCAAAAGATAAATATGAGCCATAACATATGGGCTGGCAATGGAAAAGTGGATATAACCTCATCAAAATCTCCTTTACTTAAAGCAGCATTTCAGGATTTTTATCTTCATAGATGTTAGAACATCACAAAGAAACAGCTAATTTTTTAAAAGACAAATTTGGATTTTAATCCTTCAATACCTATTTTCGATTATCAATACGGAGGAGGTCGTGGCCAAAGAATCTAGTGATATCATGTTTTGGTGTTGCATGAATCCCTGGCGGTTCATATAGACGTAAGGAATGCAATCCCATAGTACATGTATCAACTATCAGTTATTGGAGATGGAAGTCATGGATGGCTTTTTGTCAAAAGTGAGAAGATTGTATTGATAAAAGCCCAGCGGCACTTACAAAACGGAGATCATTTCAAAGAACTTGGACAAAAGCCAAACTAATCGTCTAACAAATACAAAACAATTAAATCACAAAGCAATCGATGTATGTCACCCTAACCCAGACATGGTCTGACACAGCAGCGACACTTTTAAACTATCTAACATCAAATTAGGAGTCTCAAATGAGAAAAATTGCAAAGTTAAGGGCAAAAGACACCAAATACCCAGACGATTAGATGCACTCCATCCAAGTGTGAACGCACCAATGAACTCTCAAGAACTACAGATCTACCAAGCCGCCACGGGTTGCCTCGCCAAAGGCATCGTGTAGGGATAGAACGCTGAAACACAAATATCGTCGTGAAGCAATCTCGATTGAGAGAACCCGATCTGTAGACAAAATTCGTCCAAAAACGAAACTAAAAACTCTCGTTGAACGAGAGACAAAACTCTCAAAGATCAAACGACAAGTCGTTGATCTAGAGAGATGGAAGCAAAAAAAGGAAAAAAAAAACACAAAGAAAGGAAGTCATGGATGTCAAAAGAGTAAAATATGTACTTGCTCTTTAACCATTCAATGTTTGTTTACTTAGTCCTTTAACCATCAATTGAACACGCATGCCCCTTTTATCTACCTAAACGTTACTTCATCCAATTACCACTTTCCATCCATTTGTTGGACGAAAAAGTTATGACCTAACCCTGACTTGGTTCTTTTTGGCACCAAAAGACATTTACTCCAAAACCCTAAAAAAAACAGAGTTTGAGGAAATGGTTTGGGAGCTTTAGCCGCAAACCCTAACTGCAGAAACATACTCAATTAGAGAGACAGAGAGAGATTGCTCGACCTAGGGTTTGCAACTGCTTTGGTGAATGATTAAGGATGGCATGGATCTT
Organism: Rhododendron griersonianum; assembly: GCA_018127125.1. NCBI lineage: Eukaryota > Viridiplantae > Streptophyta > Magnoliopsida > Ericales > Ericaceae > Rhododendron > Rhododendron griersonianum. The sequence continues at coordinate 11,987,978 of CM030792.1, read as the reverse complement.
GAGAGCTCCAAATGGAAGGAAACCAAAATGTAAGTCTTTTTTTATTGTAATCCTTCCCTTTACGGATTAAAATATGGATTTGCATTATGTGATAATAATGTTGGTTCCTATATGGTAATCCCAGTTTATTGCTGTCAAAAATCCGAAAATCGATCATTTGCATTCCAAGAATTAGAATTAGCAAAAATAAAGCAATTGCATTTCATTACATTGTAGTTTATGCAACAGAGGAACCTCCTTCTTGGGTTCTCTTCGCTGAAGGATGTCCTTAATGGAGACCTTTGTACACAGAGACAAATCTGTTGGTTAGGGCTGGCTGACATTGGGGTTCGAGTAGCTACTAGGACCGGCCCCAATGTTCGGCTTGCCCAAGCCCAAGCCCAAACTTGGTTGCCCATTTATTATTAACTCATTAAATATAAAGACATGTAAGTCAAAAAAAAAATTTTTAAGTTATATTGTGCTTTTAATTTGAATTACATCAAAAAAATCAAAATTAAAATGCAACCCTGGGTATAGTGCTTTATGATTAGCACAATCCGATTCAAGATAAACATCTTTTCATTGCATTTTTTGAAGCAAATTCTTCAAATCACACTACAAAAAAATTGACCTTTATTAACATGCAAAAATTGTCACTAAAATGTATTAGTGACAAAAAATCGTTGTCATAAAGATGTCATTAAAAGAGTGTAGCTAAAGATATATAGCGTCACTATGCAGCTATATGGTTGGAACTTGTGGAAAGAAGTGGAAGAAAAGAGAAAATTTTAAAAAAATTCCTTTTTTTGTTTGCTTTAAAAAAAAGAATCAATTTCAAATCTCAATTCAACTTTCTCCCAATTTCTCTTTAATTTTTTCTCTCATTTCTTTCTTAATTATTTTCTCTTCTTTTTTTCTTTCTTTCGCTAGGTTCCACATAGAGCCTTAGTTTCAGTGACAAGGTAAAATAATAATAATAATAATTCTAATGTTGAGCACAAGAGTTGAACCCGCATCCCACAAGACTTGACCAACATCCTTCATGCAACATCTTTGTCAAACTGTATACATATATAGGGTAAAATATGTACTTGCCCCTTAAACTATCCAAATTTTGTTTACTTCGTCAATTGCACACACTTGCCCCTTAAACTAACCAAACATTACTTACTTACCTCCTCATGCACCGTGTTGGGCTCATGAATGTGTAGAGGATTTACCAAGGAGATAGGAAAATGTAGAGAAACCACACCTCCTTGTCTAAATTTTGATGCAAAAAGCAAGTCGAGAATAGGGCGATGGGCCTCTGTAGCATTCTCAAAGCTCTATGGGGAGTCGTAAAGTTTTTGAGGACGCCTTTCGGATTTTCATTCAAATGGATATTTATTCTTTTAAGATATTGAATTGGAGAGTAATTCGGTGGATATTGGTCTCCTTGCATATTATCTTTATATGGATTATAGGGAGCGTAAACTAAACTTCACACTTGCAAGCCATATGCTATTAGATGATAAAAAGCGTTACAACGCTGAATGTGATAAATTAGAATACCAGATGAGTGGGGTCTGCATAGTTTTGGCAATGATAAGGAGAAGGGTTGGTCATGCAAATTCCGCACTAGAAGCCGAACGTGAACCTCCAGCAACAAACAAACGAGGGAAATGGGCCTCAGTGACAAACGAAGGAAGTGGGCCTTCGGCGACACAAAAAGAGCTGTCGGATAATGACATTAGGGATGTTAGTTCCAACTACTGAAGGCCAACAAAGACCGCAAATACTAAGAACGCACATCTCAAAAAACATTGGATCCACACCTCCAGCTACAGAAGTGTTAGAGAACTAGTATTAGATCATTTCCATTAGACATTTTGAAAAATCTTCCTGTGTATGGAGAGGGACTGTCTGAAAATAGTGTTTGGTCCAAGATAAATGAGAATTTCAACAAATTTGTAAGGGCCGCAAACTTTGATCAACAAAATTTCCCTTACAATTTTGTTGAAATTCTCATCTATCTGGGACAAACACTGTTTTCAGACCAGACAGTCCCTCCCTCTTTGTGCGGAGGGAATTTTTTTAAAATGTCAAATGGAAATACTCTAATACTAGTTCTTCAACACATCTGTAGCAGGAGGTGCGGATCCAACATTTTTTGAGATGTGCGTCTCTAGCATTTACAGTCTTTGTTGGCCTTCAGTAGTTAGAACTAACATCCCTAATGTCATTAGTCGGTGGCTCTCTTTTTTGTCGTCAGTGACCCACTTCCTTCGTTTATCACCTGAGGCTCATTACCCTCGTTTGTTGTTGCCCGGCGTTTAGTGCGGCATTTGCACGATCAACCCTACTCTTTATGATTGCCAAAACTATGCAGTTCCCGATCTAGTACCCTAATATATCATGTTCAGCGTTGTAGTGCTTTTTATCATCTAATAACAGATTAGGGCTTGCAAGTGTGAAGTTTAGTTTACGCATCCTATAATCCATATAGAAATAATACGCAAGGAGACCAAGACTCACCCGGTTACTCTCCAATTCAATATCTAAAAGAATAAATATTCATTTGAATAAAAATCTGAAAGGTGTCCACAAAAACTTTACTACTTGCTACAGAGCTTTGAGAATGCTGTAGAGGCCCATCGCCCTAGTCTTGACTTGCTTTTGCGCCACTTTATAGACAGGGAGGTGTGGTTTCTCTACATTTTCCTAAATAAGTTTTTAGTAATTGTAAATGTTTATACTTGTACAAGTTCTCAAATTTTCATTATGTTAATATAAAAAATTCCCCTGATATACATATACTCCAGGTTCACGAGCCTAATTGAGTCGAATATTGTCAGATTCATGTTCGGCTCATTTATGAAACGAGCCTAAAATTGAGGCTCAAGTTCGGCTCATTTAGTAGACGAATCTAACTCGAACGAGCCTCAACCGAGTCAAGCCTCGAACAGTTCATGAATAGCTCAGTTTATTTAGGTACGTGTAAGGTACCGGGTACCGATACTTTGCATGGTATTTCTTCCCTACTGGGTACACAAAACATGTATCGTAACTTTTCTCTTTGACTTTTGCTATACCTTAGAAGTACCCCACTATATATCAAGCCATACCCGACACAGAAATGAATTTAAGTTGATAAGACTTTTTTTTCTATACTTAGCATGATTATACAGTACTGTTATAAGAATGAGATTAAACTCTAATTTGCAACATAAGTTTGACGTTAAACTACTATTGGATGTTGGATTCCTAATTGCCTAATTCATGCCACTATTTCCTTTATTTGAAGTGTAATTAATATGTGTATACATTGCTCTACATTATAAAAATACATTTGTTATAGCCATACCCCAACCTTACTCGTACCCTACATTTTTTGGGTTTCGCGGCACCGACTGTTGGAGAAAATATATGCGATAGGAATTTCTGATAGAATAATAATTCTATCTAATATTCATTAAACAAATTTAAGAAACTAAATAGATAGAGAAAGGATTAGAAAAGCCTGTGGGGTGGTCGAGGCACTTGACAGTGCTTTCCTAAGGACAATATAACCCCTCCTGCACTGGGTTGAATGGTACTCTTTCCCTAGGATACAACGACCTTCAAACTTTCTTTTGCGCGGCAAAGAGAAGCTCACGAACTGAGAGTTGTCCGACACTCAAAGCACCATAAAATATAATGACATATACTGAATCAAAATTTACAACAAAAAGTTTGATATAAGCTTCTATGTATATATGAATATAGGAAGAGGAAGAAAGAGAGGATACTATGTTTTCTTGAGTAGTGATACGACTGTGATATCTCTATATCTTTTGTGAGTAGGTCCGCTGATATTTATATAGGGGTTTAGATGACAACTTATCCTAGCAATTAGGAGAAAAAGAAGTGCACAACTGCACATGGCAATTGGTTTGACCAATTCCAAAACCTTTTTTAACTAACTACTCTGAAGATATTTCTCCATAATTATAGGCTATTATCAAATAAGGGTGAAAACAAATACGGTACCTCAAAGACAAACTATGATAATTAAAATATAAGCACAAAATTTTAAATTAAACACAACATCAATATACCTGAATCGTACAAGTACTGGTACCCGTACTCGTAACCATACACGTGCTTCTTAGAACACGTCAGAATAGCTTTCGGCAAGACCACAATTACTCGGGTCGAAGTTCGGACTCTTTTTTGAGTAAAAAACAGAATGGATCCTTTTAGAATTGCAGTATTCTAAAAGCTTTCCTAGGCGCTAGGCGGCCACCCAACACCTAGAATCTACGGTCGAGGCATTGATTAGGCGTTTTGTACATTACTCGGGGATTAATTGGCTAGGCGGCGATTGGTCGGCTAATGTTGACTAGGTGGTGACTAGTCGCCGGGTCTTTTCGTAATTTCAAAATGTTCTAGGGCCTACTAGTTCTTATCTGGCCTCCTTCAATTGATAAACGAGGCATTGTTAATCTGAAGAACCTAATGAATCAAACTTTAATTCCTAATGACAAAGCAGCAGAACCCAATTCATTACTTCTAATGTGGAAACTCAGAAAAACCCAAGATAACTAAGACAATTCTTTCCTTCTGGTTGGATTGTTCATCCGTTCAAAACACTCGCCCTAATATCCCACCTGAGAACTCCATCACCCGTTTGCGTTTACATTGCACCTTCATTTGTTACTCTTGTCCCCGTGGGTGCATGCATGTGCTGTTTTCAAGGTAATCTTTAGTGGGCTTGCTCAGTGACCATCGAAGACAAGCACTGCACCTCCTACACTACTGCAAAGTCACGGTACGCAACACTTAGCAGCAAAGGACACATGAAAAAGCTTCCAATGTCAAACAGTTCCCAAGCCCTGAGCAAGTTACAGGTGCGCATACCCTATTGCAATCTAAGCATAGGCTTAATGATGCCGAAAATGTTAACAAAACAGGGCATTCTGCCAGACAAATTACAGTGTAACTTAGCGTTTGATGGATTTAGACAAGCATCTTGTAAGGAAGTAGCAAATGACTGAGGAGACAGGTGGCGGGAAGTCCGTAAAGGGTATTGAAACTTAAAGAGATGGTGGTCGCCTCCCTCCCTCTCTCTAAAATTACTCAAGTTCATGATACCACTTTGTGCTTCTTTCCAACCCTCTTTTCTGATCCCAATTTGCCCAAATTCTGGCAATAAAAGCAAAACCCAAGGAGACGAACTATTTAGCGAAAGTATCGATTCTAAAACATCCGAGGTCTTCCCAGAGTAAATACTAAATAGGTAGGGACTACTTCTTCTCTTTTCCTCCCAGTTCCACAACCTGAGTAGATGCTGTCAACAAGTCCATCAAATACTCAACCTACAATGGAAAAGCCAATACCTCACCATTTTTTTAGGCAACCTGAGCTAATTAATGGAAAAATACTGATTTCCAAAGTCTGAAAATCAAGAAAATTATACCCCACTAGTTACCATAAAATCTTGGCGCCATGAGTTCACAACTAAGTTACGAATATTACCAAAGCAAATCAATGACTAATTCAAATAGACGCCCTCACTAATTCACCAAAAACTCAATCCAATACGAATGGCCAACCACGCCATCTTTTAAGCAACTAACACTGACTTCCTATTTATAAACTCTGGATATTAATATACTGATTACCATATAATCTTGGTGCCATGAAATTGAAAACTAAATTACCAATTCAACTCGAGTGAAAAAAGATAAATAACTGAACTAGACTTACGCGGTGGTCTCTTGCCCTCCTCCTTGTGTGCCAGTGCTCACAAAGAATCCGGCAGGCACTCCGGCAAGCTTCTGCTCCTTCCACAACTGGCCCGTGGAATCAAAAAACGCCTTCATCTGTGCAGACATACTCCCGTACCTCGTTGGAAACCCAAACAACAACCCATCTGCCTCCACCAACTCCTCCGCAGATATCACCGGGATTTCCTCCTCCTTAGATGGCACCTTCATCTGATCCAAAACCTCCGGCGACAGAGTCTCCGGTACCCGAAACAGAACCCCCTCAACTCCCTCAATCCCATCAATCCCTTTCTTCATCATCCTTGCCAAACCCTCTATATGACCATACATTGAGTAAAACACTATGAATATCCTCAATTTCTTGAGTAAAGCCCCATCTTGAAGTGGGACTGTGGAATCAGTTCTAGTGTTTTGACCCTCTTGAACAGAGGCTACTGACCTACTATCCCTTTGTGGGTTTGGCAAAATATCATTATCAGATTCATCCAAAGGTGATCTGTGCTTGGTGGCACAACACCCTCCTCCTTTACCCATTAGGAATGACTGATTTTCTCTTCAATTAAAGATTTCAAAGAAAAGGTATGTGCAGTAATATACTTCCAAATAAATAAATAAATAATTAGTACGAGTTTACAGAAATTTGGGTCCTACCCTGTGTTCTTCTCACTCTGTGTGATGATTGAACTTGTTGATTCTCAAGTGGGAAAAGATGGGTTCGATGAAATTTGATCAGAAACCCTAATTCCAGAACATTCCCTAGTATGGAGTTGACCTGAGTTACCAGATTTATGTGAGAACACTGAAACGTTCGAATATCACAGGGAAGCTCAGCTGGCAGTGGAGCAGTTGTCAAAAAGCTGGAGAGAATCACAGATTTTGATTTTCGCACAATTGTTTATTACGAGGAACTAGTTACTGTATCTTTTGTTTTTATAACTTATACATGTCCGGATCCGCTTACGCGTCTTGACTAATCATGTGGGATCATAAACTCACCTTTGTATATTTTTAGTCACCTTTCACTTTTTAATTTTGTTCACTTTCTATGAAAAGAGGATATACTTATAAATTTGAATGTAGCCTAGGTTAAGATTATTATTGATTTGTTATTCTTAAATCCTTTGTAATTTTTTGTCACTTTTTGTATGGATTGTTGATTGACAAAAGAAATTTAAGGACCAAAGATTTATGACCACAAAATTTAAGAAGTTTATTAAAGCAAAAAAATTTCACTAAGTTTGAATTATTTGTATGTAACATACTATAATAATTTTTTACAATTTGTTACTTTTTAAATTTCTCTCGCGAAGACGAAGAATCAATTCACAAAGTTGTGACACAAAACTACCAGAAGTTTCACAAAATGACACATGATAGTTAAAAATGGAATTGAGAGTAGAGTTGATAAACGAACCAAGATATTTCAGTTTGAACTCGTATTCGCTTGTTGTTCAAAATCAATTTATGCTATACAAATAAATCAAATTACAACAATTTTTAAAGCAAAACAAACTCAATAAAGTTACTCAGCTTGTACAGCTTATCATGTATAAAAAAATTCAAGCTACTCGAAATCGCTTGACTAAACTCGTCAATATTTGCCCTTTATAAACAAGCTACGTTGAACATGTATAAAGATCAAAATATTTTCAGACAAAACTTGAACAAGTTGCTTGACTTGTTTGACTCATGTATGAGCCCTAATTGCAAGAATCGTTACCTTTCATAATGCTCTTCTTTTAAGGATATGTTTTAAGTGGAACTCCTCCTCGGAAATTAAATATTTTACATACAACTTCTTTCTATATGGGGGCTTTGGAGCAATTTTTTTTAAATGACCTAAGGTCGGCCGGTCAATAAAAAGCTTGACCGTCCAATCATAGAATTTTTAAATCATGATATTGATATCAATGACCCGGCATTAGTTTGTGGGTCAACGAATATTAGAGTTTCCTTATGGCTTCAATAAGGAAATGAATAATTGAAAAAAAGAAGAAAAAGTCAGTCTTGTTTACTTGTCTGCAATCAAAATTTATGACATATATTTCCCTTCATTGTAACGAAAAATATCTTTTTATTCATGAAACTGCATAAAAAAGAAAAAAGAAAATCCAGAAATTTAATCGCAGAAGTACTTCAGTTCCTTCCATAAGTAACAATTATGTCACATGATGCGCGTTTGCGAGCAAGAATGTGAGAGCGCTTTTCGAAAACCTATTAGAAGATTATGTGACATAAGTAACAACATATGATGTTGCCATGTGTTAATTTCAAACACCCTCTAGAGGTTCATTCAATCATAGGGGTGGCAATTACCTTCGCACCGTTGACCCTACGTCCAACCTCCCCATCTTTGTCTGAGTGGATATTCCGCAACCTGATAAGCAAATGGGTTGGGGGTAGTATTTGCTTTCCCCGTCCCATTTTAACCCAATCTAACTGCGATTTTATGTCTATATAAATTCTTTTGATATAATAAGAGCAACATACACAATAATAAATCACTATCTAATGTCTTTGTTTCTATTTTTTTCCAACTCTCATCACTCATCAATATCTTCTTTTTAGTCAAAACACTTATAAGAGAACTAAGTTAGTGAAAATTACTGTGGTGAATGGAGACCCAATTATTCCCCGGACACCTTCCTGCATTCCCTTTGCCCCGATAAAGAACGAGGTGGGGACAGTAAACCCGACTCCGACCCACCTAGTAGTAACAATAGAGGCAGTTTAGCGTAAAACTTTGTGTGCACAAACTTGAGTAAGATGCACCTTTACTGGTCAACTTCAGGAATATCAAATATTTTCCAGATTAAACTCGGAGTGAGCAAAATGAGTCTGTTATGTCACTAAAAGAACTATACATCAAAAAATAATTGAAATAGTAAATGAATAAAGTATCCATCAATCTAATGAGTAAAATGCAGTAACCTATCAGAGTTCGATTTTTTTCCGTACCGAAATATGATTTTACACAAAAAAAAAAAATTTCTAACACCAAAAAATCCAATCTTACAGCAACAAGCATCAATTCTGCTATTACAGGAGACACAAGAACAAGCCTTCTCTGCTTCCATTCAAAACGACGAGCTTGAAAATTAAACATTCTGGAAGCCCGCAGGAAGATCTTGGAACTGAGTGACAATTAAAACTGGAATCGCGATTAAAATGGAGTCTTCTTGCTGTTCCTTGAAGAAACAATTTCAAGATTCTTTGGACTCCCATTGTGGTATGCAGCCTTGGTAGTGGGATTGTAGAGAAAATGAAGATATCGATACCTCCTTTTCCCTCGGGTGCATAGAAAATGATGAGAAGCAACTGAAGGAGCTTCTCAGTCTCTTCTTTTCACTGTCATGGGCTTGGAAATTCGGGTCGTGCGGCACAGCAGAAGATTTAAGTGTCTCGGGGAGTATGCAGTTGCAGAGTGAACCTATAGGGAAAATGAATAAAAGGTTCAGAATGAGCAGATCCTCACATCATTACAGGATCGCTCTGAACTATTATAAAGTTGATAGAAATATTCAAGCAAATGAAATCGCGATGTTTTCATTAAATTATACAGCAAAAAAAGTTACGGACACCTGCAACTTCGACTTTCAAAATAAACAAATCAAATCATGGGAAAGTCAATTTGAGTTGGTGTGTACTAAGCCAAACATCTTGTGGAGAGTATGCTCGAGTTGTCATTGGGAGCCTTGTGAGTCGATCGGGCTACGGGCTATATTTAGTTTAGGGATTTGCCCCCCAAGTACGAGGAAAAAATTTGCTGCATAATTGACTTTCTTTTGTACTAATGAAGAAGGTACCGAGATTCATGTGAGAAGGTTGCTCATCGGGCAAAACAATGAACACTTTGGGCTACAATTATTCAAGAAATCAGATTTTTAAAGATGAACGCACGGTCTAAGTGGAGCACATTATTAGATCAGAATTTTTTATACAAAAAATGGTTAGATTAAATCTAAACAAATGTAAAGATGATACAAAGAAAAAGACATCCATACCCATTCTTGCTAGTCGATTTACCCACTTTGGAATCTGGTTCCCAGTCAACTTGTAACATATATCCTCACAGAAATGGTTGCAGTTCTTCACAACCAATTGATATGAATCACCACTATAGCTCAAAGACTGACGCTCCATGAATTCTCTAACCTGAATAGGATCCAAGTATGTTGTCCCTATGAATATTGACTTTCTAAACTTGTAGCCAGGGCATTGCCGAGGTTCAACTTCAAAGACACCGCTTGTTGGATAGTCATGGGCTCCGAAAGCATATTCCACCCCGTGAACTGTAATAATAATAATAATAAAAAAAAACTGTAATCATGCATATATGGTCAATCAGAAAATCTTTGGTTCCATCGGTGAATAATGCGCTTTAAAAATGCAAAAAGGTGGAGCAACTGAGTAACTGCCCTCCAATACATGTGATTAACAAATTTATAGTGTTGTCTGCAGCTACTTAATTAAAAATCCTATCATACTGCATTACGAGCTGTTTACTGAAATTTGTGATGAAAATAGGATGTTCAATGATTATGAGTTATTCGTTATTCGTTATAGCACATGAACCACGACCTAGGTATGATTTGAAGCTCAACTAGATCTAACTTTTAGCACATAATCCAACAACGGGAAATAAGCAAAAGAGCTTTGAATGGACCCATGTGCTTCAAACCTCTAGACAACAGATTCTAACGGATATTAAACATCCACGCTAGGGTACTTTCTACAGCGTTTCATGCCACTATTGGCAATAAGATTACTAGAAGCACACGAATGACTGCAAATCAGGTCCGCACTACAAATCACATTGCAAGAACACAAGTGCTTTAATTTTTAAGCACTTCAGAAATCCCAGGTGATTGAATATGTAGCGTATCCATGTAACACAAAGATGTCACGTCATAAATATAACTTTGCAGCAAAACATTAACTAAACATTCAAGGGGTGGGTGGGTGGGGGTGGGGGGTGTTGGAGGGGAAGATCAAAATCCAAACATGGTTGGCTAGTGCTTTACGTGAAACTTATAATCACACCTTGTATGCATGGCGAGGAGGTAAGAATGAACATGAGCACTATAGATTCAACTGAGGGCACGTCTTTTTTAAGCCAATTAAGGAATTGGATCCACGCAGCCGACCATAGTTAATTAGGATAAGGCCTTGTTCAGTCTACTACTCGAGTCGGGGACAATTTTAAGCCATGATACGTGAGGAAACTTAACTGCTTTGGTGGCATGGGTTTAAAACCAATGCTTTCACTTGTATCAAAAAGGAAATGGTTTACGATTTACCAAAGTGTGGCCCTTCTTCCAATCTACCTGCCTTATTAAACAAGAATTTGGTAAATAGACAAGTGAAGCAACATATTTAGTGCAATTACTGTCATCCAAACTCTGTCACTGTGCTTTCAGGCCATCTATACTGTGCCTTTCTTTTCTTTTTCTTTTTTGGGGTACTTCTCATCTTCATAAGAGAGGTTTACAAGGAAAGGCAGGCTTCAAAAGCTTACTACTTTCTGAAATTTTGCATGCAAATCTAGGCAGCCTAGTTAACAGCTTTTCTAAGTCCATTTCTATTTTTTCTCTCACTTTACCTTGTTAAGGGGAATGGGTGCCCTCTCTTTTCAGACACTGGATCAAAATATTTGATGATAGCGCACATATTTCTGAGTTGAAACAGGTATAATTTTAATGATATCTCAAGTATCAAAAACATTCAAAGGCTCATGATCAAGGTGTATGAAAATAAAAAATAGTAAGCTGACCTTCCACACCAGTGTGAAAAATACCAACCCCAGCCCAATAGAAATAACCATTGACAGGCGTCAAGTCATAGACATTGAGATACACAGGAGAGCTGCCTGCATCATGGCTTGTTGACTTCACTTTTGGGAACATGCAAAAATGGGTCCTCAAAATGTCTCGTGAAGCTAGAGGCATGACTGAGCGCCAGCCCTTCTTTGATCCAGGTTTCATGAGTAAGGGTGAAACCCGGAATCAGTCAATACCTAGTTCTTACCTGCAATATAGGAAGACGGGCCAAACGTGTCGTAAGAGTTCATCATCAGGTGAAAATGAACTAGATTCATAGAACATTCAAACAAATTCTATTAGGTGATAAAAAAGAAAAGAAGATGAGCAAATTATCTTGCATATAGTTTATACTACATTTTCTTCATATGCATAATGCCATACGAATAATGCATATAGTTTATACAACATTATCTTGCATATAGTTTATAGTAAATTTTCTACCTTACCCAAAAATATAATGCCATACGAATCAAAAGTCGAGCTTAATTTTTTGCTAGATCTAATGGTTTGAAGAAGAAGAAAAAAAAGAACATTCAGAAGCTAAAAAATCTGAACATGTCGCCTAAGCATGGAAGGACCTAGAATATCAGCATCATCGAAAAAGCTACTACAAATATTCAAAGCACACTGCTTGCGACTCATAAGCCAAGAGTTTCAAGGAACACTATACTTGACCATAAAATTATAGCCAATGTCTTCCCAAGTAGAACTTTCCAAGTCAATTTGGAAGATTATGGTCAAATAACCATGGTGCTGTTGGGAAATAAGCACAGTTGCATACTTGGTTAGCTCATGCTATGGAGAGTCCCACTCCAGCATCCGCTTTGATTACCATGCCATTTGTATGAATACTTACTCACGGATTTATTAGCATGCCATTTGTTTCCCTCCTTGGCATCATTTGCACTAACCCTTGGCCTATCTCTCATCCACATTGGAAATTCAGTTTCCACGGTAAGGAGATTGTTGATTTTGATTACACAAGGCAATTGATTTTGATTGGGACACACGGCTTGGATTGGTTTGGGTGAAAAACCAGAAAACTTTGTGTCCTCAATATGCAGTATTGTGCTGCAACTAAAGATGGCGCTGCACGATCGCAACCGATTTTAAACCTATATTGATTTAACTCCAACTATGTGTTCACTTATCCGTCGTGGCCCATTGTATATCATTCACTTCTACATCTGTATTTAGTGAATATATAGAGAATGCATGTTCAAAATTACCAATTCAGCGTGAAATAGAAAAATAGCCACATCACTTGATGCGCAGCCAAACCCCCACATGAAGTATTGTACACTTTGCCCCTGGCCAACGACTAGCCTCACGGGGTTCCCCCTTTGCTCTCTAAGCCGAAAGATGCCAACTGCCAACACCCTAAAAGGAATAGCACATCAAAAAGAAAGCTAGTGTATTCCATAAGGAGTAGAAAAGTACATAAAAAAGACGTTTACTGAGAAAACGTCACGTAGGAGAGATAGAAATGATGAGGAGGCTTATAGTTTGAAAAGAAACTACGTTGGTATGGTATATTGGAAACATTGTCTCAGGCTTGCATATTCACAATCCTTCTTTGTGTAAGTTCACTGCTGCAGTGCAGACTTTAAAGAACCTGTTTTCCAAACAATCCAGGTATGAGATAGTTGGGTGCAAATGCTTCACAGTTACAAACTAAGCCTCAGCCCAAAAGTTAAATCAGAAGTGGATTATAGAAAGTAAAAAAAAAAGAATAAAATGAAACATGGTTCACCATCACCAAGCTGCACATCAACTCCCAAATCCGATTGTTTTTCCTAAAGGTGATGTATTTTCCAAATTAGCACCAAGAAAATGTTATACAAATAGAGTGAAGTGAAAGAGAAAGAGTGAGAATAGCCATAGACAGCCAAGAGACCTTTGGCCCAACGGCATCAAGGGTGCACTTAGCTGCTAACTCCTCTAAGTTGCTAATCTAACTATTGTATGGGTATCCACAATGGCATAACCAAACTAAGAGTTTTCTAAAATTAGCAATGCTTGTCCAAAATATAGCTCACAATGGTATAATCAAACTTAGCAACCCCTTAACCAGTAACCAAATTTTGGCCTTGGGATAACCAAAACTAGCAACCTATTCTCTTTGGATAACCAAATTTAATAGGGACCACACTCTCTTTCTTCCCTTTCTCTCTCTTTCTCTTTCTTCCATCACTATCCGTGGACCCACCTACTTACATTAATTCTCAACTCTCTCTATCTCTATCTACTAAAAATGAATTTTTGATTATGGACCATTATGAGACTTCACATTGTTAATCTTAGCAACTCATAATCAAAAGATGAGGTGACAAGTTTTGATTATCCAATTTTGGTTATACCATTGGAGATACCCTAACAATACTAACTTCCGCCAAGCAAAAAAAAAAAAAAGCCACAGACAACATGAAATTAGCATAAAAATCCAGATGAACTCAGCAGATCGGACTCAAAACAAAACCCAGAAAGAAGATGATGAAATCAAGTAAATGCAGCTTCCAGCACAGAATAGAAATGTCAAATGTGTATGGGTACCAAACATACAACAACAAACACGAGCAAAAATGCAGATGAACTGAGCAGATCGGAATCAGAACAAAACCAAGAAAGAAAATAATGAAATCAAGCAAATGCAGCTTCAAACAGAGAATATAAATCTCAAATGTAAATGGGTATTAAACATATAGCAAGAAACACAAGACCAATAAATAAGCAAAACCCATTGAAGAAAACTGAAATTAAGGGAGACCCATTTACCTTATAATCAAGATGTTCCATCAGATCATGAAAGGAATATGCCTTTCCTCCAGAATGAGAAAGGAAACCCTGCCATTCTCATTGCCGAGAAAGCACCTGAGAATGGAGGATATGTGCCTGAAACAAAGCAAAGTTAAAAGCACTGATACCATTGCTCCTTTATGGGGCCAGTCAAAGGGGAAAAGGTGAAATTACAAGGAAAAGATCTAAAGTTGAAGGAAAATCTGTCGATGTGCGCTTTACATTTCTACTGTATTTTCCTTTGCCCATATTTTGAAAAATTAATTGCAAACACAAAACAAAACTTCTTTTATTGATTTTTTTTGTCATACAAACATTTGTAAACCAAAAGAAAATAATGTAAATCTACGTGAGTATAAACAACAAAAGAAGTGTGGTTGCAACAAAAGAGACCGTTAAAAATATTTCTTCAATTTTTTTAATATTAAAATAGGAAAGTGACTTTTTTTTTTTATGGTTAAGTACGAGATATTGCTAAATATAAAACATAGAATTTGCCAAGTAAAGTGTACCAGATAGAGTTTGCTGATGTCGCCTTGACAGTAACACTTCTTAAGGAGTACTAATAAATTAAGAATTCATTAAAATCGCATTATACAATTTTGTCTTATTTGCTCGATGTGGGCTGTCAAGGGTCCATAGTGTTTCTATAATTATTATATTGTTTAAACCACTCATAATAACCAGTAATGATTACTACTATATATACCGGGCCCTCTGGATGAAGGGGTTCGAGAAAAGAAAATAAAGGAAATAATGATTTATTTTTTTGAAATTGTTCATTTGAATTGAACATTTTGGTGAGAAATGAAAAGAAAAGTACAAATCAGAAGTGTTTTGATTGGCCCTTTTCCTTTCTCATAAAAAATAGTGAGATTTGGGAAGAAATGACTCATCTTTCTTATCTCTCTCCTTCTCACCGTCCAAACGAGTTGTAAAAGGGGAGGATTTTCCAAGCACCAATTCCAAAGTTCCACCATTAGCTTTGATACAAACCGAGCAAAGGAGTAGCTCAAGTGACAACAAGGATGAGCTATAACATCCAGAGTTGAAACTTGACAACCTCTTAGCGCCAAGTTGCAAGGGAGAAAACTTGACAACCTCTTAGCGCCAAGTTGCAAGGGAGAAAACACCGTTGATCGTCAAAAAAAAAAAAAAAAACATTTGCTCCTACACAAAATGCGATTCATAAAGTTAATACACTTGCAAAAAATCTACATTCCAAATATGTCGCACGAGTAATTATTCAATGCCCTAGGCCACCTTCACGTGATGCCCAATGTCCTTTCTCCACCACACAATGTGTTAGGATCCACAGACTTTGTCATGAAACCCACCACAACGCGTGCTAGAGAATGGGTGAATATATATATATATATATATATATATATATATATACATATTTTATAGGCAATGGGTGAATAATTTTTCATGTGTCAGTGATGCGAAAAACAAATTGGGAAAACAGCACCTTCTTATACCAAAAAATCTACGGACAAAATCTACTCCCCCGCAATAGAGTTGGAACCCATGATGTTCGTTTGAATTCTCAAAACCCAACCCCACTTCCTGAGCACGATCCTTAGTAAACGTTCTCTACAATTACTAGTCTCATTACCCATAAAACCTTCCTCAAAACACAAACCAAACAAGTTTATTTGTATTTATAACATTCCTCACTGAAGAAACAACTTAATCCCATTTCACCACAAGAAAGTAGAGAAACAAAAGGGAGGCCATAGCTTGTTTTCGAACTTCTCCACTTGCCAATAGTTTTTGCCAAATGCCAGGCACATTACAGACTAGAGATTTTTTGTATATATATATATATTTTACAGCCGAGAAAACTGTGACCTATATACTGCACTAAGGAACAAAGAGCTCCTGAAGAGAACAATGGGAGAATCGTTCAAAGACAAAAACAAAACAGACCCCCATCACTCATCATTTTCTGATTCCGAGTTCTCTACTTGAGTTTCTGGCCCTTCAATCACATCGTTGGCTCGGCTGCGGAGTGTTCTTGGGCCTTCAATTGCACCAGTTCCTCGTCTCTGCCCAGGGTGCAAGATATCGTTTGCCATTTCGTTTGCTGATTCAACACAAGAACAAGAACAAAAACAAAGCCACAAAAAAGGGTAAAACATCACTTACGTACTTGAATTGTAACGATATAATATTACATTCTATAGAGGAGCAAACTCACAATTCCGTCACGACTAGTTTGTCCAATTTTCACTATTCTGGATATCTCAAATAATCGTCTATATTTTCCAATATATTCTGTTACATTGCGATATTTTGATTCACTGAAAGAGTCTTGAATATGTTTTCACAAAAAATTAATAGGTGGCCCGATTAAATGACAAGAATTTCAAAAATGGAAAAACCAATGGGCCGGAGAGTGTTCTTCGCATTCTAGTGACATGTTGAAGTTTATAATTCAATGTGGATGCAAGACCCACGTGGGTTCAAAGCATTACCTGACATCCACATCTTCACAAGAAGTGTTTTTGCAAACTGTATTTCTGCTTGGTGTGCGCTTACAAATTTACCCTGCAAAACCAAGAACCGATCAGACAACCAAATTTGCAACTAGCAGATGTTTGGAACGTACGAAAAGGGATGGATGAATGGGACGTCATTCAATCAGATTTTAATTCAAACTTTCTAATAAGGAAAGGGAGGTGTCATGGAGAGATGTTTATGCCGTTTGCTGATGAATTCAATATATAGGTCTTAGTAGCACGAAGCGGGGGTGGGGGAGTAGAGGCACCTAGAAGCTCCTAAGGTTGGGAGCGCCTAAGGAGCGTATATAGATTATATAAAAATATGCATATAAAATATCTTTAAATACTTGACCATTAAAGGAAAAGTGATACTTACCGATAATTTTCCCGATCTTAAAGTGTAATGATTGTTAGTTATATATTCCCAATTTGCAAAACTTCTTGACTAGTATAATTCTCATATTCTGAAATCCACAGTGGCATAACTCCCTTAAAAGTAAGAGAATAACTGCCTTAACGGACCGATAAGCTCCCATCTTAGTTAGGAGTGAGCTCCCGTCAAGCTCTCATCTTGGGAGCGCTGATTCGAGCTCCCGTCTAGGGAGCGCACCCATAATGCTGCACTCGTTCACCTGAAAGGGCTCCTTTCCCTGTTTTAGAAGGATACTACTACTAAGATATAGGTTCAACAGCCAAAGGTTTTTTGTCACACTAGGTTTTTCAACTCAGAAATCCCCAAGAGCCTCTAATTTATCCAAATGTAGAGAGGGGAACCAAAAATAGGCTTTTAAATGGCAGCCATAACCGTGTCGCTAAACTCCTTACCAAGTCTAACATCAAGGAGCCCAGCAAATGGAATCATTGTCTCCGCATACTGACAAGCTGGTATCAACAAATTGGAAACGTAACCTCATCTAATCTAGACAATCCATGCCATAAGAACATGAGATGAGCACGCTTTACCATTTCACCATAGGAAAACTCCACAATTTGGTCCAGTCTAGCTTGATGCTTCAACAGAAATGGACGCAGATGAGTCACATACAATTGCTTTGCCCCCTGTCAAAAAATCAAGTGGTTGTTCATGTGAAATATTTGTACGACTTCAATAATTTCTTTGGATATTTTCAGAATTGAATTATCTACACGACAAAGCAAAAAACAAACCTAAACAGATAAGCAAACTGCATGATGCAAAAAACAACCAAATATGAAACAAGTGGGATTTATAGAATCTGCCTACATTGCAAACCCATTATAACTCCCACATGAGCAAATTCCAAATACAGTATGAGACAAGTGCAAAAGGTGGACAGAAAAGAACACCACGCATATCCTGCCTTCTTCAGAGGCCAAATATAGCAAAGTACAATAGTTACATAACAACAATTCTATCAAGACTATCAAGATTCCTTGATAGAATTGTTGTTATGTAACTATTGGGTTATCAGGAAGCTGTTGAAGCTGAGAGGGTTATGCCAAGGATGGATTAGGCGTGCTATTGGCAATGGTGAATATACTTTTCTCTGGACTGATAAGTGGCACCCTTTGGATGCTTCGTACGAGAAATTTGGTGAGGCCCTTGTTGTGAATAGAGGACAGGCTTTCAAAACTAAAGTTTCTTCTATCATTGATCAGGGTGTTTGGAGATGGCCAAGTCAGAGGAATAGGGCTATCTTGAATATCATGAGGCACACTCCATCTGACTTTCTTCCTTCTCCTTCTACCTGTGATGGAGCCATTTGGACCTTATCTACAGATGGGGTGTTCTCTGTAAAGACTGCTTGGGAAGCATGCAGGCATAGGAATCCCATTCAACCTTGGCATAGTCTAATCTGGTTTTCTCAAGGGGTGCCTAAATGAAGCGGTTGGCAGTTCAGGGAAGGCTCTCCACAAGAGATAGGTTGGAGAGTTGGGGGCTTGCAGTTAGTCCCCAATATGTTCTGTGTATGTGGTTTAGAGACTCACTCTAACCTCTTCTTTGAGTGCCATTATTCCACTACTGTGTGGAGAAAAGTTTTGGCCAAGAATGGTATCTCTAGTGCTGGGGCTGTGCTCCCTCTGTCTCAGGAGGTGGACTAGGCTGTGCAGAACCAAAAGGGCAAAGGCTTCACGGGCTTCAGGAATGCTATCTACAAGCTGTCCTTAGCAGCATCTATCTACTTTCTTTGGGGTGAATGCAATTTGAGGATCTTCCAAGTGAAATCCAGAGATGTGACTGAGTGTTCTGGAGTGATTTTTGCTGGTATCAGAGCCAAGTTGAGCGCTTGGACCTCTGCGAAGTTCACGGCCCAGAATAGAAGATTATCTGACAATTGGCTCCTTGATTCTAGAACTTTTTTTATTAAACAATTGTACAGTTTCTTTGGTTTTGAAAGGGTTGGGTTTGCTAATCTTTCTGTTGGATAGGTTGCCAGAGGTATGCTTCTGTGGATTTGTACCTTCCTGCGCTTTTGGAGAAATGAATTTACTTACCAATAAATAACAATTCTATCAAGTGCAAAACTGTACTCTCCAACAACACAGAATGGCGTGCGAAAATTCTGGAAATTTCCTAGAAAGAAACAATACACAGACACAGATCAAAGGAAGGATGCTGCAAATCAAATTCACTGGTTAACTAAAGTTTGGGGCTAGTTGGGTTTCTGGCAATGCAACAAAAAATCATGGAGCTGTTGGAAACTGGCTTAAGGACATTTACTAATCTGCATGCTGCAAGTCAGAAGTCCAAAAGCCAATCGTACTAAACATGATTAAAATTCCCAAAAACTCAAATGCCACACATCAAAAAGAAACCTGCATGGAAAACCAAAAAGGTCACACTCGAGGAAATTCCGATCTCAATATAAATCAAACCAGCATGTAAGCAGCACAGTGACTCTCCAAAATCCTTATCACAAAGAGGAGAAACCCATGGTATCAAGCAATTATTCCCGGTTAGTGTTTGTTAGGCTGTTCGATATGATGGATATCAAACAACTATAACGCCCTGTGTTCCAAAAAGATTGTCCAGTCCACAAAACAAGACTTAAAAGAATGTATTTCTATCAACAAAAATTCAAACTTCTTTCCACAAATTAAAAGAACTTAATGATATCTAGAAACTTGCAAAAAACAAAACCAAAAAAATTCTAGTTTTCTTAGATGAAACTGCACTTTTTTTAAGAACTCATTTTGTGGGCCGGACAATCTTTTCAGAAAGGAGGTAATAGCATTTTCAAAAAGTCGTATGCGAAGAAATTATGTGGCAAATGGTGGACTGGTGAGCCAACATGCGAAGAAATTTGGAAGAATGGTAGATGATGTTGAACAACAAAACTAAGAAACTAATTAGAAATTCTTAGGACATGGTAAACATTTCGAAGAATAACGAGTTCCAGCTGGCCCAAGTACGAAAAGCAATTTCATATTTTGTCCACAAAAGAAGCAAATTCAGTCGACCTCAACGAATAACCGTTACAAATATTCCATGCATAAGTAGTAAATAAGACCAGCCACTGCTTCCTCCAAAGGAAAGGGAAACGAGAAGAATAGAACAAGGAAGAAAAAAATTGTTCAAGCTTACATCAACAGATGGAAGTTGAAGCCAGACAAGAAATGCAAACTTCATGTGGTAATATAGCGGAAACCTGATGAAACCAGACAAGAGAAGCTTTAGAGATTGCATACCCAGATACACAGAAATCTAAAAAAACCAAGAGGAAAATGAAAATAAAATAAAATAAAAATAACACCAGATGTACCAAATTTTGGTAAGAAAAAATACCATGAGATTAATTTGTCAGTGAAAACTTCAGCAATACTAAAGGATCCATAAGCTGCAAACAGTAGTCTCAGTGAGAACTGAGAAGTATAAGAAGGAACAGCACAACCGAGCAAAAAGATCACGAAATTTTAGAACGGAGCAGAGGAAAAGCTATACAAATGGAAAAACGAAAGTTCATAAAGCAGTCAAGTCAAAACTTGGTAATCAATAACTGCACGACTAATAAATTGACAAAAGCCTGACTTGTGTTTCTGAAGCCCTCCAAATGTACCTTACTTTGAAGAAAATTTCTAAAACATCAAACCATTGTAAACAAAAAAAATTTAGGCAAGGTAAGGCAACTTTCACTTCCTCAAATTGTCTACTCACTTTTTTGGGTTTCCAAATGGAGCTGATAAGCTAGGATTAGGGATGAAAATATTAACCGAACCAACCGAACGAACCAAATGGTTTTTCTTGATTTCGGTCGGTTTTGAAAGTAATTCGGTTCGGTTCGGTTTCAAATTTTGGAAAAACTTTAATGTCTGTTCGGTTTCGGTTTTTGAGTGAAATAGACTGAATGTAACCGAACCAAACCAAACCGAAGAACCATTGAATTCTCATGGATTACGGTACATTCATTATTAATCCCATCCCTTCATTTGTAAGGAGCAGAGAACATCTAGACATCCACGTGCCCACTGTCCAACCCAATGAAAGAGTAAAATAATAAACCTAATATCTCGCCTCCCTCCCTGTGTTGCCTCTCTCTCTCTCTCTCTGCCATCCATGGCGGCGACCTGCAATCTCTTCTCTCAGATGGCGACGACGTTGCAATTAAATACGACAAAATCTTAGCTATTCAGTCACTCATATCGCTCTTTAGTTTGAAGCACAATAAAGATCGGCTATTTCTCACCATTAGAAGACCAGATGTGTATGGAGGTTTGGCTGGTTCAGAGCCCGTGGTTTTGTCTTACCGGAGTTCGAGTTTTATCTTCTTCTTCTTCTTGTTTGTGAAAACCAAAACAGCGAACCGACAAAACCGACCGAACTGAACTGCCTCGGGGAACACCGAACCGAGCGGTTTTCTTCACAGAGCAGTCGGTGTCGGTTTCCAATTTTCTCAAACCGATTAGTTCGGTTCGGTGGAAAAATAGGCAAAAAACCGACCGAACCGAATCGCTTTCATCCCTAGCTAGGATCCATGATGAACATACTAGAACATCTCACTAAAAATACAGCATCTTAATTTTCTCCATTCCTAACTTGTGTGAAGTGCGACTGCAACATGAAAAAGAAGTACGCCTGGTTTTGTCCCCATTAGTGGTGGTGGTGGGGGGGGGGGGGGGGTGTTTGTAAGGTTGGGTACGCATGTAACCTTTTTACATTAATAGCACAAAGTGGCTCCCCTCATACCCTCAAGGTTAGTAAGCCGAGTTTTATCAGGTAACCAGTTAAGTGCAACTACTATGTGACCAAAGAAAACCAAACTAAGTCTTATTTGTCATTCAATGGGTCGGCTACTTAGACCTTTTTAGCCATTCCGCTCTGTCATGGGCTGTATGTTTAGTTAAGTTTAATAAATTCATATCGGTTTACAACACAACATCCTGTGTCAATTTATGCCTTCCGCTCTCCCTAGCATTTCCATTGGAAGTCATTTAATTGCTTTTCTTTACAACTGCAGACATTTTTTCATTAATTCTAAAGGAACGATTATTCCATGTTTTGCACTTGTATGACATGCACACTAGTCCAACAACCTGAAGTCATTCATGATGGACTAAATTTCGCAGATAGAAAATCCTTGATAATCACATATGTAAATGGACAACTTAATCACAGAAAACCAAGAGAATAATAGGAACGCCAATCTTGCCTGACATAGCTGTCCCAAAAGAAATAAAAAAAAATGAAAAGACAAAATAGCAGAAGACTCCTTATAATCAACAAACGAACATTAACTTTGCAGCTTAATATGACAGATCAAAAAGTTACATTTATAAAAGGCAAAGTTGCAGCAGCATTCCTAACCTGCCCAGTACACTAGCCACCTCTGTTGCTCAGTTTGGTCATTTGTCTCAATTGCTTTAAAAGTAGAGTAAACAGGCAAGGCAACCCCCACTGAACAGCTGCACAAGGAACATATGAATGACACATTACTAACCACCATGAATAAGATTTATTCTACAACTTCTGTAAACTAGCCCAGGCATAGCACATACCAGTTGATAAGTAGGTTAGCAATATTCAGAAGGCTACAAAGAACAAACTAAAGCAAAAATAGCAGTAGTTGTTACTAGTTATGGATATTGTTGTTAAAAAAAAAAGATGTTACAAGAAATTCTACGAAATGTGATAAAGAAAGCAAGGCTGCATAAAACATGTCCAACAAGTTAATACTAATAACCCCAACTAAAACCATATCCTTGTTAAGGTATAACAGGAATATTACACCACATTTTACAGCTTACCAGGCTGTTCGGACGACGATGTTGGAACTTAGGGGGCAAAGGAGCAAGCGCAACCCAACCTGCATCAGTTGGAACCCAGCATCAAAAGTCGATGGCTCTTCTCAATATAAAGTTTGCGGATACCTAGAGAAAATTCAACTACCAATAGATGAAATAACATATACATACATATAATACATTTATGTGTGTGTGTGTGTGTATATATATATATATTAGTCCACTTCAAGTAAGGGCGTCCTTATTTTAGTTAAGATGCGGACGTCCCCTTTTCTCCCCTTTCCCGACCAAATTTCAATGATCCGAGCCGCTCAATGTGTTCAGAATGTGATTTTAAGGGTACCCGCGAGAAATCAGCCAAAAAAAAACCCGGAAAGAGCTTCATCCGAGCAGTTTTTATTTGAACTGTTCGATAAAAAACAAACAAAAACTGCTCGGATGAAGCCCTTTCCGGTCTTTTTTTTTTGCTGATTTCCCGCGGGTACCCTTAAAATCACGTTCTGAACACATTGAGCGGCTCGGATCATCGCAAATTGGTCGGGAAAGGGGCGTCCTCACTTTAATACGGTAAGGGTGCCCTTACTTGAAGTTTTGTATATATATATATATCTGAAAATGCCAAAGTGATTTGAGAGAGAACTTTCCAAAAACATGTAGGTACATGTGAAAAGTGTATATTGTGTAGGAATGTGTGAAAGCGCATTGATTGTGAAATCTGGTTTGGATTGGTTTCTCTATCTACCCATTGTTTTGGCTTCATCTTTCACCTTATCAATGGCCAATGGGATGTACATCAGTATATTAATAGTCGGAGCGGAGTAGGGCTGGCAAGAGTAAAAGGAAAGAACTGTCGCCGGCTTCTCTTCTGCCGTGTGGATTATACAAGGGGCAAGAGAGCAAATCCATACAGACCAGCAATAAATATGCATAAATATACCGGTTTGTCATCTACATAGCTAGTGTGCTCACAGATCTAAAACCCTAACACGTTAAAATCTTGAACAACCACATCTTCATTTATGTGTGTGTGTGTGTGAGCGCGTGCGCGTGGTTTTTTGGGTTCATTGTCCAACATTTAAAAATTGCAAAGCCTCGGAAATAGAGCATGGAATGAACTCCAAAGCCTCACATCCCAATCTTCTGAACTAGCTTTTTTGTTTCCTGTTGGATGACAATAATACATATTCGGGAAAAAAATTTCATTCCTTCGTATTTCCTAGTATAAGCAGAAAGGGAAAACAAATGCTCGACAGCTTTAAGCCTTTAACTTAAGACATAAAAGGTGTTTCGAGTAGTCTCATTATACTGATATAAGGGTTGAATCCAACAACAAAACCTAACTTCATTATCATCCAGGGAAACAAATAAGTAACTAATATCAGATCATTCTTCAGTTTACGAAGACACGATGCAATCCGATTTCACAAACAAATTAAGATTACGATTGAAACTAAATAATCCTATTTAGCCAGTTCGATCGCAACAATTAAAAAAAAAAAATCAGTAGGAATCTTCAATTGTGCGGTGACTTGCGGGAAAACCCTAATCAAGTGAAACCCTCACATGGGTAGCTGAGAGAGAGAGAGAGAGATTTGATACCTCACTGGGCATATTAGAGCCAAACAAAGCCATTATGGAAAGAGAAACCTGAAGACGATTCCCAGATAGTAGCAGACTGGAGAACGATGGAGTTGTTTGTTTATAATTAACCTAACCTCTACTGAGAAAACGTGACTACTGAACACGCTCACAAGCTGTGGCCGCAATTTAAACCCTTCTTAAACCATATAGCCGCAAGATTGAATATTAAGGCCGCATCCTCGGACTTTTGGGTCAGACTTTGATTTTGAAGATGGGATTTTGGACTTGATTGTACTAGATCTACTTCCAGTTTTCAGTCCAATTTTTTTTTTCTTTTTTTTTTAAAGAGATTGGAAACATTTTATAAAATCTTTCAAGTGGCCCAAAAGATTTTAAAGTTAAGGGAAAGTGTCTATATAAATCTCCAACACGACTACAGGAGATGTCAAAGCTGAGGTGACATCTCCAATGCTCACTTTTGGCATAAATGGATAATCCAATAGATATGCCTTCACTCATGCCAAAGCTGAGGTGACTTTGACACCTCACACTCTCATGCCAATTTTGACAGCTACCTCTCAACCTGCCAATTTTCAAAAACTTACCTTTGGAAGTTCAAAAAGGAATTCTGTTGTTCAAGTTTTTTTTTTTTCCCTTTAAGTTTGAGCTCTATTTTTTTGACATAAGGGTTGAAGAGGAAGAGCTTGATGTCAAAATGCCACATAAGCATTCAAAAAAAAATTGAAGTCACCAATTTGACATCCCCGATTGGAGATGTTCTAGATTTTAAAAAAAAAAACTATGAACCATTCTTTCGAAGAAAAACACTATGAACCAAACTTCTTTTGATAAAAAAATAAAATCATACTTTTATCAAATAAGCGTGACTGTTAAACAAGGGCCTTCAAGTTAAAAACGTGTGATGAACCACACATCTGGACTTTAATATCCAAAAGCGATTTTGTTAGGACATCTCCAACTCTTACTCAAACCCTTGGCCAAATTTAAAATATGAGTAAAAAGCCTTAAAAACCATCTCTAGTCCTTTTCCCATACCCATATCAAACTGAGTTTTATAATTTTTTAAAACTCTTTTTTTTTTTATACCCAAATCAAGTATAAACATACAACAATTTACTAGTGGTGGTGGTTGCTGAATGCTGGTTGTTTAAGCCGATGCCATAAACCCAATGCCATAATCATCCGGTTAAGATCGATCTAAACCGTATAATGCGATTCAACATATTATGGACAAAATTCGCAAACAGAAGCGCGACTGTTAAGAAATCGCAGCCTTCTAAATAGGAATTGGCCAATCCATACGTAAACCATGAAGTTACAAAGGATCAATCAATGAAAAGGGTACCCTAAACAACTTAATATAACATGTTCACATACATAAATGTCACTGTTATAGAGTTTGATAGATCACATATATATTTTTCATAACGAGCCTCAAACATTGTTCAAGTTTGATGTGTTGAGCTCATAAACGAACTTCATCTTTTAATTGACTCGATTACGGGCCTATTTCGAGTAGTCTAACAACATCATTAAACTGAAATAGCTTATTTATGTAGGAAAATAGTGTGAAAAACAATAATGAAATTCACTAATTTCTGGAAATTACAAGTTTAGGGATTTACAACTTGAACATAAAATACAGTAAATAGAACATGAACTGTAAAGAATCAAGAATTTGCAAACCGAGACCCGTTTTGTACAACGGTGCCCTTAAGACAAATTCGCCGCCTCACCGGTGCTGGAGGTTGTGTCGGTGTTCGTCTCCCAGGGTTGACTCGGTTACCACTCAGCCGCCGGAGCACCGCCGTAGACTGCCCGTCGAACCAACTTGTGTCTGTACTCTCTCTCTCGAAAAGAACAATTGTATTGCAGAAGATGTAGAGCTTTGGATTTTCGGTGTGATGAAACCAAAGGTAGAGGTCTCCTTTTATAGCCGAAGGATGAGCCTCTACCATGAATGCTGCAATGAAGGTGGAGGAGCCTCTCAATCAATAGGGGAATTGATTTCGTAATTCAATTCTGGAATAAAACTGATACAGTTATTATTCCCGAAATTGAATATACAATCATGGGTAATAACTCTGGTAATCAACCAGCTTTGACCATCCAACCGTGCACTGTTGTCGGTCCGAAACCCACTTTAAGAGACAATTTCTCATTCATCTCTCAATGGAATTTGTTCATTTTTCCAACGGTTTAAACTCCTTAGCAAGGAGTATCTAAAACCCACTTGGGCCCACCTCGCGCGGTGTGGGTCCCATCCAAATTCTCTTTGGTTAAAATTCCATTTTTCCAACAATCCCCCACATGAATGAAATTGGCTAAATCCGACTCAGGAGACAAAGCAGACACGAGAGAGAGTACAATGGAAAAATTCCGCATAGGATAGGTAGCTTTTGGCCTTGAACCTTCCCTTGTGAATACCTATCGGATTTACTGGCTGACCAGTGAACATGTTGTCTTGAACTGTTCTGCCGTTTGTGTAAACCGAGACAACAGGTATCACACGGAACTCCTCCTAACACAGTTTAGTTCTCACTGTTGGGTTCGTTTTGGCCATGACACCCCTTCCTGGTTCTACAAGTATTTTCTCGAGAATTTTGCCTTCCTAAATTCTCAAAGAAGCGGCCCCACTTCATACTCACATAGGTGACCTTCTTATAAAGGGTATCCTGCTATACCCCGCCTGACATTCCAGCGCATAAGAGTCATTAAAAGCCAACCCTTAACCTGTTTCCATTTGCAGGTATCACTGTTTCGCACCATAGGAATGAGCAAGAGAGCGTGTCTCCACAGTGATCATTCTCCATTACTCGCAAGTAGGTTGTCCCATTGAACCTAGATCTTGGGATCTCCAGTCAGCTAGGTTGGGTTTCCTTCACGGTAACACGAGCGTAGTAGGCTTTAGCCCCATTCCCTTCGATGCTTTCTCAACTAGCTCTTTGTTTAACCCTTTGGTTAACGGATCCGCAATGTTGTCCTTTGACTTCACATAGTCAACAGTAACAACCCCAGTTGAGAGTAATTGTCTAATGGTATTGTGTCTACGACGGATATGCCTAGACTTACCATTATACATATTACTTTGTGCCCTTCCTATTGCTGATTGACTATCGCAATGGACGCAAATTGCTGGCACAGGTTTCGACCATCTTGGAATATCTTCTAGAAAATGGCGTAGCCATTCCGCCTCTTCAGTTGCTTTATCTAAAGCAATGAATTCAGACTCTATCGTAGAACGTGCTATAAACGTCTGTTTAGAAGATTTCTAAGAGACAGATGCACCACCAAGTGTAAAGACATATCCACTCGTGGATTTCGAGTCTTTCATATCTGATATCCAGTTTGCATCACAGTACCCTTCTAGTACTGCTGGATATCTAGTGTAGTGCAGTCCCAAATCACGAGTATGTCTTAAATAGCGTAGTACTCTCACTATTGCCTTCCAGTGGTCATGCCCTGGATTACTCGTGTATCTACTCAGTCTGCTAACTGAATAGGCTATGTCGGGCCTTGTACAGCTCATCAGATACATTAGACTCCCAATTATCCGAGAATACTCCAATTGGGATACCCCTACCCCCACATTCTTGGATAAGTGGAGATTCACATCCACAGGAGTCCTTGCTATACTCGTATCAGACTTGCTAAACTTCTCAAGAATCTTATCGACATAATGAGACTGAGATAGTGCAAGTCTATCAGATGTTCTAGTGATTTTAACACCTAGAATTACATCTGCAAGACCCATATCTTTCATGTCAAACTTCGAGTTCAACATTTTCTTGGTAGATTTGATAATCTTATCGTTACTACCAACAATGAGCATGTCATCAACGTAGAGACACAAAATGACGTACCCTTCATCTGTGTCTTTGACATATACACATTTGTCACACTCGTTGATTGTGAAACCACTTGACAACATAGCATTGTCAAATTTCTCATGCCATTGTTTCGGTGCTTGTTTTAGACCATACAAAGATCTAACAAGTCTACAGACTTTCCCTTCTTGACTTGGCGCGGAAAAACCCTCGGGTTGTTCTATGTAGATTTCCTCATCTAAATCGCCATTTAGGAAAGCTGTCTTCACATCCATTTGATGTATCTCAAGATTTCGCAGAGCTGCAATTGCGATTATCATTCTAATGGATGTGATCCTGGTGACAGGAGAATAAGTATCAAAGTAGTCTAGGCCTTCCTTTTGTCTATACCCTTTAATGACAAGCCTAGTTTTGTACTTATCTATTGATCCATATGCCTTCATCTTCCTCTTGAAAATCCACTTGTAGCCCAAAGTCTTACTACCAGGAGGAAGATCCACCAATTCCCATGTATGGTTTTGCAAAATGGAATCAATTTCACTCTTAATCGCCTCTTTCCATAAAGGACCCTCAGGAGAGCTCACAGCTTCCTTGAATGTTCGAGGCTCACTTTTTAACAGATAAGTTAGGAAGTTTGGACCAAAGGATGTTGATGTTCTAACCCGTTTGCTACGTCTTGGCTCAACCTCAACTTCTTCCTCTTGGTCTTGACTGCTTTCATATACAGTCTCCAAAGCCCGCTTCACGGAACTTGACTCTTTTATGGAACTATAAGGAAATATGTGTTCAAAGAACGTCACATTCCTAGACTCCATGATAGTGTTCTTGTGAATATCCAGTATCTCAGATTCATACACAAGAAACCGATAGGCAGTGTTGTATTGTGCGTAACCAATAAACACACAATCAACAGTCCTTAGCCCTATCTTCTCCTTTTTAGGTGGAGGTATAGCTACCTTTGCGAGACACCCCCACATTCGAAGGTAACTGTAAATCACACACCTCAATGTGGATTAAATCCAATGCCTTAGTACTTCTTTCAACTCATTGATAAGAAGTCTTTGTCACTTGGACCCTCACAAGGCAATCACTTGCCTATCTTGCTCATTCCCTGAATGGGAAGAACTTGTTCCCACAGGAACCACTGTTGGCGCACCAAACAGTTATGGTCAAACCACTTAAGAAAATACCATCACAAGTATTCCCATGGTTGGAGCCATTTCTGCAAGCACTTGGCCCAACAGAGCCGAGTACAAAAATTGTCTACGCTGAGCAGATCAAACACAAGACCGAGGCCGAGCAATATTAAGGCCGAAGCCAAGTAGACTACTCCAGAGGCCGAACGATCCAATGATCTGAAGCCAAGTCGTGCACGACTGACCAAGGCCGTAGCCCAACAATTTATCACAAAACTGATTTGAGGCCCAGTCGCGCACGACTAACCAAAGCCGAAGCCAAACAGTTTACCCATCCAAAGTCGAGTCGTGCACTAGCGACCGACGCTGAAGCCAGATAGTTTCTCCTTTTGTTTCGAGCAAACGACGAGCATGACCACCCATGAACTGCAAAATTACCATGCTCCAAAAAGCTATGGCCCATTATTTCGCATAAACAATCTGGACACCATCCTGTGGAAACAATCACGAAACCTTCCACACACAAAGGTCAATCCACATATGTCTCAAATTAAATTGTTCTCCAAAGCAGGGAAAAACAACAATGATCTCATATTCAGTATAAACGTATTTCCTAGAAAACATGAGACATTGGCAAAAAAATGTAACAGTCATGAGTCGATAGCATACATAACAGTCATGTCATAAATTAGATTCCCTCATGGCTCAAGGTTTGTATACTAGCTTGCCCGCAATATAGATACTAGAATAAAGAGAAACTGTTCTACAGTCGATATTGCCAAACTGTTGCTTTCCTGTGAGAACACTACTGTTATTGAAGCACCAAACTGTAAAACCAAATGTCCTTTGTTACATAACTCATCCAATCACAGTAGAGGACAAAACCCTTTTCTCTGATCCAAGAGTTATAAACAATAGTAACTTTGAAAAGTCACATATTCAATCAAATTGAATATTGAAACTCAAACAATTTCTCACATGTACTGCTTTCCGTTACAGAAAACCACGTATTCAATGCACCAAATAAATTGTAGTATTTGCCTTTGCTCAAAAACCCCTTTACTGTTATAAATTTGGTCTGAATTTGTAATAACAACCGAACCTTTCTTTTCAAAACTCAGTTGCCATTTCACAAGAGGCCTTGTGTTATACAACATTGTTATAACAGAGGAGCAATATCTCATATATAACCCAACTAATCTCTCATACCAAATGTACAACAACTTGCATAAGAAATTAATCCATGAATCAACAAACAAAGTTAAAACATGCGTTTAACTCTCTAGGTGACTGTTGGGTGTCATATCTGTGTACATGCAATCCTTTCATCAAAAAGAACTATTATTAATGTCAATCAATGCATCATTTTCTATTTTCTTTCCTTTTTCTCCAACGGAAAAAAATAGAATTTATTGGCCATCATAAGAATGATTCCCACGTTTTCTTTTGCCAATAAATGCCTATCAAGTGGCCAAAGCACATGCATATCAGCATATGAATATCCAATTCAAGTTAGGGTAGTAGCAAAAAAATAATCAATGATAATTGACTACAACTATACCCAATTCATGGGGAATGCTTCAGTGGGAAAAATGAGCACATAGATTCCATATACAAGCTTAAGTTTTCATACCAACAAGAATACTCGTTAGCCCGATTTTTTATCACACTTCCGGAGATATCAAACTGTAATTCCACGGTCCCAACCTGTGAATCACCAAACACTTCCACCCACAAAAAGTAAGTCTGGAGATGCCTGGAAATAAAATTACTCATGCTAATAATTCAATCAATACTGCCTTAGAACCCAAACGGCAGAACTAAAATTGATTTTTCCAACTAACACATCATACTGATCATACCGGAAATCAGAACGTAGCACCGATTAAAAATACTATGGGTAGGACTCATATCTCAAAATTGAGTCAGTAGATTAGCAAAAAATGAGTTATGCTCTTCCAAATCAGAATTCTTTTATAAAATTCCACTCACTGAAGTACCCAATTATAATAGCCAATCTAGCACAGTAAAATGATAAACGAGCAATTAACAAGAACCCTTCTACGGACCCGAGCCAGGTTGAAAACCCAAGCGTCAAATACTGATTACAAAACACAGAATTTCTCTTTTCAAAACCGAGAGCTCAAACAATATTAAACCGAAATATTATCTGCATGTATAAGTCCAAATCTGTTCGTAACCATAAATCATTTTCCAAAACAGAATAAACCTGTTTGCCAAAACTGTTTTCCAGAAAAATCAATAATTTGTCTTAAACCGATGGAAAAATGAACAAATTCCATTGAGAGATGAATGAGAAATTGTCTCTTAAAGTGGGTTTCGGACCGACAACAGTGCACGGTTGGATGGTCAAAGCTGGTTGATTACCAGAGTTATTACCCATGATTGTATATTCAATTTCGGGAATAATAACTGTATCAGTTTTATTCCAGAATTGAATTACGAAATCAATTCCCCTATTGATTGAGAGGCTCCTCCACCTTCATTGCAGCATTCATGGTAGAGGCTCCTCCTTCGGCTATAAAAGGAGACCTCTACCTTTGGTTTCATCACACCGAAAATCCAAAGCTCTACATCTTCTGCAATACAATTGTTCTTTTCGAGAGAGAGAGTACAGACACAAGTTGGTTCGACGGGCAGTCTACGGCGGTGCTCCGGCGGCTGAGTGGTAACCGAGTCAACCCTGGGAGACGAACACCGACACAACCTCCAACACCGGTGAGGCGGCGAATTAGTCTTAAGGGCACCGTTGTACAAAACGGGTCTCGGTTTGCAAATTCTTGATTCTTTACAGTTCATGTTCTATTTACTGTATTTTATGTTCAAGTTGTAAATCCCTAAACTTGTAATTTCCAGAAATTAGTGAATTTCATTATTGTTTTCCGCACTATTTTCCTACAATTTATGCTTGGTAAAAAAAACTTAACGTTAAAGTTTTATTTTCTTTAATGTAGTAGATCAATTTTAAGTGGAGGAAACAAAATCAAGATACTAGACACAAGCTATTAGAGATGCTAGTCTAGAATACAAGAGGAGATGTGCACACAAAGAGAACTAACCTAGTGTGAACTAGAAGCCTCCTCTTCTTAAAAAAAAAAAACCTAGAAGCCTCCAGGAGGACTATAAATAAGGGACTTTGGGGCAAGAGGTCAATACATCTATCCTCTCTTCATTGTAATCCTTTGCTTTAGAGCTTTTTATCCATCAAACACGAGCTAGTTTAGTTCTATATCAGGCTTCTATAGTACCTCCATGTTTTCTAGGTTGCTTTAATTTTTTGGTCCAATATTTGCGGGCTGGATTGAGCTTATTTTGATATGGGTCTGTTCTTAGACCTACCATAATAGTACTACCTATATTGGCCGAAAAGGGTGACCTTATAATCCCTAAAGATGTGAGAGAGATTTACCAGCCGGTCCCAAAAAGTTCTATACCAGCCGGTCCCAAAAAGTTCTATAAAATTCCCGTTAAGGAGTAATGACCGTTTAATTTACACATAAGTCTAATTACATATACAAAGTTACCTTAATACCCTTAGGGATCAAAACTTAGAAACTAACGACAAAACTTCGCACAAACTTCGCTCTACTCATTCAGAATTTCTAACCTCAGTATGAGAGAATTTTTGAGAGGTCCACTATAGCATATTTCTAACCTCATTAGTCCACTTCTAAAATTTCTAACCCCTCTAGTCCACTAGCCTACAAAAATACCAATATACCCCAATATATATAGCCCTAATAATTGTTTCTTTTCCATTTCCTTTCATTCCATACAAACAGAGAGAGAGAGGCCGCCAGGACAAGCCATTCCTACGGGGGTCGACGACAAGACCCAGAGAGGCCTTGCTGGCCAAGTCAACGTCGGTGACTACCCGAACTTCCTCCAGTACAGTACCCGGAGAGTGGTCGTCGGGCACCCGGATCTGGCCCACACCCCCCTCCATGAAAGAGACGAGGAACCGACTGTCGAGATCGTCCCACTTTGCACCCTCCCTGAACCATCCGATGTTGGTACACGTGGGATGTTGGTTTCGCTGTTTCCAGGGATATGAGGTACGTGATTGGGACCGCCGATGGAATTGAATTTATAATACTCCAACAAATTACTCCGTATCTTTTACTCCGAAGGGTCTTATCGTCCTTTTCCACCATCGCCGTTGTTTTCAACACAAACAGGTAAGTCGAGTTTAGTTTAGGATTGAACATATACGGTTATTTGTTACCATTTGTGCAGATTTGGTTTGGTTAGAATTTTGGATGAACTTATGGAATCATATATGGTTATATGTGAAGATTTGGTTTGGTTAGAGTTTCGATTGTTTAACATATATGGTTATCTATCCATATATGTACTTGATTAACTTTGATTACTTAACATATAAGGTTATATGTGTGCATTTGTTCTACGTAACTCAAAAAAAAAAACGTTATATATATATATATATATATATGAGCTTCTAGAATCTTTTTTATTATAGTGGAAGAACATATGATGCTATATGTTTACATCTGATTCTTTAACATATAATGGAAGAACATATAATGCTATATAATCTTTTTCATTCATATATGTACTCAATTAATTTTGATTCGTTAACATATACAGTTATTTATCCATCATAATATTCAATGAAATTTGTGTATAATATATTCTCTTTTATTTGCAGGTTTATTCCCTCTAGCATATGCAATTTTTGCCATGACAATAAAATGTCGGTGGTGCCACAATGCTTCAAACTACAACCGAAGGACAAAGATCCGGATAAAGGACAGTTGGATTACTTTTTTTGTTATTGGTTCTTGAATAGTACATTATTTTTGTTGGAACAATGATAAAAGAGAGAGAGAGAGAGAGAGTTTTTTTTCGTGGACATGAGTTTGTGTACAATGAACAAATTTTGTTATATGTACAATATGTGTATTTTGACCGATGCAGTTATCTTCCTATATCGTTGTTTGTTGGCTTTAGAATTACAAGTGTTGGCTCACTGGATGAGGTGCTCATTTACAAAGTAGTTTCATTAGTTACGAGAGCAGAGGTGCTGCAAACCTTCCCTTTCCCGCAATTGATCCAATAGACGATGTTCTTCCAATTATTAAAAAGAAAATCGCAAAAGGAAATAGAAATACAGCATACAGTTGTTTCGTAATCTAATTTCTATAGGATTATCAATCAATAATCTATTTATCACGACCAATTTTAAAAAAAGCAACATATAAGTAGTATGTGACAAAAAAACATATAATGTTATCTGTGCAGCAGCGGAGCGGGTGAGATTTGGAATGTAGAGAGAGAGAAAGAGTTGTCAAAACGGGGAAAAAACCGGCAAGGGCATTTTTGTCTTGTATTAATTCTTTTAGGCTTGACAAGAGCCCAGTTTGGCTAACACAAAAAATGAAAAAGAATAAAAATATATTTTTTTGTCTTAGCCAAACAAGGCCCTTGTCTAAGTGGACTTAGTGTGTTACAAACTTGGGAGGTGGACTTGATGGGTTACAAACATGCTATAATGGACCCTAGACCAATTTTTACAATCTCGCAGGGGCCTCCACATATAAACAATTTCGCAGGGACCCTGGAAAGTTGTTTTGTTTATATTTTACTTCATATAAACAATTTCGCAGGGACCCGTACAGTTCTTTATTTGTTAAAACCAAATAACCAATTACAAATACACTTTCTGTTGCTTAAAACCAAAAAACCATCAGTTAGGAAATCAAGTTTAGGAAACCAAAATAATCTATTTTACTTCACATATAAATAATTTCGTAGGGACCCTGGGAAGTTGTTTCGTTCTATTTTACTTCATATATAAACAACATCGCAGGGGCCCTGGGAAGTTATTTTGTTCTATTTTACTCTATATAAAGAATTTCGCAAGGGACCTGTGAACTTGTGGTTGTTGATATAATGTATATTCGATACACTAATAGTCGAGAAAAATGAATTACTATACAAAAAAGTTTACATTATCCAAAACACTGTAAATTTTACTGATGTGCTTTTGTTTTCCACTATTTTTGAAGAATAATATGGAGGATCCTTCTGTGTTGTTGTTTAAGTCATTTTTCAGGTGAATGGTGCGGAACTAGTGGTATGTTTGTTACACGTACACCTCTTAATGTACGTATGTATGTGTATGTAGGAATGCACCGTAAATATCGGG
Source organism: Rhododendron griersonianum (assembly GCA_018127125.1). NCBI lineage: Eukaryota > Viridiplantae > Streptophyta > Magnoliopsida > Ericales > Ericaceae > Rhododendron > Rhododendron griersonianum. Next base: position 11,952,150 of record CM030792.1, on the reverse strand, counting down.
GTGTATGTTTGGGGGTTTTGATATAACGGGATTTCAAAAAAATTTGAGGGTTTTTCAAGTGAATGGTGCAGAACCAGTGATAATTTTTGTGTGAGTATAAGTTAGTAATGTAAATAATTGGGGCTGCAAACGAACTGAGTTGCTTGCAAACAGCTCGAGGCTCGGCTCGTTAAGGGCCGAACTCGTGTGGTAAATGGACCAAGCTCAGCCAGCTCGAAATGCTACTAGAAAATGCTACTTACTTGGTCTGCGATGGAATTGTATCTATTGCATTTAAATTCATACTAGTTATTATTTGTTATTCGTTGCAGTCTTTTGGCACATGTATACAATCCCATATCCCTATGGGAAGAGGACGATCAGTTCGAATTTTTGAAGAAGGCCGTGGATGATGAGAAATATTGTGTTTTTGGTGTTCGTCATGAGCTAATGAGATTTGGATTTTGCAATGCCCCTCCGTCCTCCCTTCGTGGAAGCTTGCAGTACCCCGCAACTCTGCCATGTTGCGATGCTTTAATCATCCTACGGTCCAGCCGTACGATGACTAATACAGCGACCTATATAGGTACACGCGTAATGTCAGCATACACTTGGCAAACTACTCTAGATACGGTTCAAACTTCGAACGCATTCATGTGCATGGAATGCTGACACATGTCTTCCCAAATCTATTCTTGATGTTGCAACTCGCAATTTCCTTGGCTGGTCATCCACTTCTGCTTAGCTTTAACTAGTATCTGTTCTCTGGTCATCTGCTTCCTTGGCTAGTGTTGCAAAAGGTTATTTCTGATTTTTAAAGTTTTGTGTAGAAGTTCCATCAGTAGAATGATTAATTCAAGAATTTCCATGGCACAAGATGCTTATACTTGCCCTTTTGTCTCTGGTATAGCTTCATGCATCATATTTAGAAGGCTTTACAACACCAACATGCACATAATGCAGAGTTGATCTTTCTTTGAATACATGGAAGACATCATTTGGTTTACAGTGCCTTTTCTATTTTGCATATTTTATTTAACAAATTCTTGATAAGTAAGCCATGGAAGAAGTAAGAAAGCAAAGAAAGTACCTACTATAGTCATTCCATATCCAATAACGAACACTTGATTTCAATCTTAGGGGAAGTATGTTGAAATTGTAGATGACCAAAAACTAGAGTGGTGGGACATGATCTTCGTGAGATCCTATCGCATCAAGAAGAGTAGGGGACTCCTGGCCGGAGCATCCTCCCAAGTACCAGGAATGACGTAGAACAACTAAATCACCTTTTTTGTAGGTTGCATTGGCTTGTTTTTCTTGGTCAGGACCATGTCCAGGCACCAACGAACTGACGAAGAAGGAATTATACGTTAAGTGATATGATATTAAGGGCCTCATTTTCAAAGATCGTCTTAGGCCTCCGAAATCTCATAGCCGGCCCTGCATGTGATCGAATTTCGGCCGAGAAGACGAACAGTTAACAGACGCGGGAACATGTTCATCTAGAAGCATAAGGAGGACAAAGTGATTGTTTAATAAGAAGCCGTTGGCAAGTGGAGTGAAGTGCACTTGGCCTCCTTTACATAATCCATGCACATGGGCAGGGTTCAATCTCTGTGAGCCCCCTCCCCAAAATCCCCTAGGATAGTGTAGATTAGAATTAACGAATGACAAAAAAATAAAAATAAAAATAAAAAGAAGCAACAGCAGCAGCAGCAGCCGTTGAAGGTTCAAAAATAGGCATGAGATGGACACGAGGCAAACTCTAGGGAGATCGAAGCAGTTATCAAGTCGCAATTGTGTGGAAGAACCTATAAATACCAAAAGAATCGATGAAGAAAATACCTCTCTCCAAAAATAGATTAGCAAGTAGCAGCAGTTCATAGAAATAGACTGTAGGAGTTAGCCTACAGTTGGTAGCTTGTAGCTGTAGCTAGTTCAATCAAGTTTTAAATCTCAGATTCAAAGTGAAAGAACCATTTGCATGTAGTTTCTTCACTAAAAAAATCTCAAATGGGAGATGCTACCAAGCATTTTTCTGTAGAGCGACTGATCCAGCCGCTCATCTCGACAGCCGACGACTCGGATCTCAACCGAGCAATGGTTGGTTCAGATTTGTATACGATTTGTATGCACTCATATTCGATCCAAGCCGTTAGTGCCGAGATGAATGGTTAGATCGACCGCTCTGCACTCGCTTGACAGAATCCCCGGGTTCCTTTTCTATCGTTTAATCTTTTGTTTTAGCTGTTTCCACGAGTTGATAGTTATTTAACACTTGTTGAGGTAAGAGAACTTTCAACACAAACACCTAAAAGCTTGGCTTCTGAGCTCCCAAATTTGAAGAGGATAGTTACAAGTTTTTTCTGGCACGTTTGCATTGGGATATACGCATGGGAAAAAATAGCCAAACGCACAGAAAACAACTCAATATCTTGCTAAAAGGGTTATTGTTGTCCAGGCACCCGTTTTGGCTAAGTAAGAAGTTGGATTATTCTTTTATCTTTATTCAAAAAAAAAAAAATCACATTTGTTAGTTTTGTGTAAACTTTTTGTGGATTATAGATTTGTCTCGGTGAAAAGAATCTAAAAAGTAAAAAATTATACTTATGATCAAAATCTTTAAAAAGTTCACTAAACACAAAAATAATCACTCCTCAATACCCATTTGTCTTTCTACATTTCCATGAAAGCCAAGGAAAATATAAGAGAGTTAATGCTTTTTTAACCTGAGGGCACTTAATATGAAGGTCCATTCAAATTGCATACTAAAATTATAAGACAAATGGTACAATAAAAAAGTTAAGAAAAGTACATGGATCAAATTGAACATGCTTGGAAGAACAAAGGGCAATCCTGGTATTCCACAGCTTGCGACGGTCATTACCTGGAGGTGAACAGTTGATTAGGGGATTCCATCTGAAACTCGAAAAAACTTCACAGAGGATGCTGGACTTTGCAAATCTGTCAAGCCCTGAAAATGGGTGCAGGAGGGAACTCTCCTTTAGGCTCAACTTGATCCTTTCCAAATAAATAAACTGATCAAACCAAGTAGGAACTTAGGAGTACCAAATACGACATACACGCATCGAGAAATTGTCGAACGCACGGATTCTTTCAGTGCTCTTATGAGTAGAAACCTCAACTCAGGAATGAGGCAATCACATGCACAATATCAACAGAAAAGTGGATTCCCAATGTGCTTGGAAGTGGATATTGTTTCGAAGAAAACACAATGGACTCCCAATGAACTTGGAAATGGATCTTGTTTTGAAGAAATATGCTCAGGACCAGATCAACCAGTAAAACCAACCCCGGATTATATTTCACAATATTCACAGCATCGATTGACACGACAACATTTTGGAAGCAAAATAGACGGACTTAGCATCACCTGCATAGAAAACTGACTTCAGTTAATAAATCCAGATATGAGTACCATCATTCAGGTAAACTCTACCTCTTTCATCATACTAATGGCAAAATAGGACTATACGCCTATGTTACATGGATCCTTTATTTTGGCTCAAGTACCCGTGTCGATGTTTCCGGCACCCGAATCCTTTTGGACACTAGGATTCTCTACTTGTTAAGATACTTCCAGAAAAGGAATATCATATTAGCTAGAAAAGCGATAATTCGAGTATTTCACATAGACAGGAAATAGGAAAATAGGAAAAACATAATTTTCTTAACTCTTTCTTGTTTAAATACATTTGTAAACATAGTTTACGGTACGTAATCTTAGAAAATTATGCAATATATAATACAAACAAGAGTTCAGGACGTGTCCCCGTACCCGTACCCAAGTTGGGGACACATATCCACGTATCCTAAGATTTAAGTTTAGGAAGGTCTGACGCTTGGACTTGCACCCGCACCCGAGTCCATGTAACATAGCAGTATATGCAGAAATAATTTTGGTGCGGTCTGAATCTACCACCTCAGAATGCAACATGAATCGGTTTTGTTTTTCCGTTACTTGTAAAGCCACTTCTAAAGGAGATGAGAAGGAGAAGGAGCGAATTACGGACTAATAGACAGAAAGCATCAAATCATTTTGATTAGTTTTGTAACATAAGCCAACCCTAAGACTGTCATATGCACATGCTCTGAAACCTAAAACCAAACGCAATCAATCACCTCATGCCAACTGAAAATAGAAAGAATGAAAAAGAGAAAGTACAAGCCCAATTACACCATTCAAACACCCAACCCGGCGTAAAATATTAAGAATGATAAAAAGAACATGGACGCACAAATCCAACTTTCATTCAATTTTTCAATCCACAATTACTTGACAATTCAATTGATTCACCTCAGAATACCTGTTATTTTGGCCATACTAAAAGCCGAAGGCGCATTGGTCTCCGACTCAACAGCAGCTTTGGCCGAAGCAATACCAACAGCCAAGCTTTGTACAATATCTAAACCTGCACAAATGGAAGCCAGGGTCCCACCAACCAAGCAATCCCCAGCACCCGTAAGCCTTACAACTGATGCAGGAAGTGCAGGAAAATGGACAGCGAACATTTTAGAGCTTCCCTCAACCATTGGAGCCTTACAAAACCGATTCGGAGGACAGTTAGAGTTTATTGAAACATATAAGTCACTGTTGGAACCATGAGGATTGCTTCTCTTTGAATCATTTTTCAGAAATCTAGGTACTCCCTTTGAACATAAGAACACCCCATCTGGTCCGAGAGTAACAATCACAACTTTAATACCTTTCTCCAATAAAACCCAGATTGCTGGGTTGAGCATGTGGAACAAAGATTGTGTTGAAAACTTGATTGTCTTATTATTCTTTTCAATTGACCGAAAAAGATCTCCAGAAGACAGAGCATTTGCCATGGCAATAAGTTCATCTTCATTTGGTGAAGCAAAAGTAATCTGTAAAACCCATTAAATTGATAGCAGAAGCAAAAAAGGTCAGAGCTTTTGTTGTAAGATGTAAATACATAAACCACTGGTTTAAGTGCAACAAATATGAATCCTGATACTCTATCCTTTCAAATGGGTTTGGATCAAATCCACATTTGCATTTTTTGTTTAAATTCAACCAACCTTGCTGAATACAAGCCAAGGTAAATAGAGGAGGCAAGATCCACAGCCAAATATTTAGAGCTCAAACAATTAAGACGAGCTCAAAATCTTCTCAAGTATAGCATAGTTTTAATATTCAGCTTGCACTATGTGTGGATAGCACTCACATGCTTGACAGCTGAAACAACTCTTTTGGATTTTACAACTGACACGGGCTCAAACCACACAGGGACACCAAATTCTGCCGCCACTGAGAAGAAAAAGTAGATTGTCAGACTACAGTAATGTAAGATACAAAATATACAGAAGATTTGTGTGAACTGTGAAGCGGAGTCATTGACAATATCTGTTGAAAAATGAACTACAATTGTCCATTCCCAAGTGTACAGAGAATTAACAGAAGAAACAAAGAAATTACTTGATCCATGTGGTGGCTAAGTAACTGGGCATATAGGCTTTGAAAAAGAGGAACGGCGAAAAAGGATTCATAGAGCCACCCCCAATAGATTGAGACACAAGGCTTCCACTTGGTTTTGGTAGTTTGGTGACTAAGTAGCACAAGTATAATACAGGGTCCTTGTATCGGTGTGCTTTGAAAGAGGGAACAGACACTTTTAAGCCTGGAAAAAAAGAAGGGGGAGTTCTATTGGTGCACTTCACAACTGCCAACAATGTAGCACCTTACACTATTGTTCTTCATGGACAAATGAACACTGGTTTCCTGTTTTCACAGTTCTTCAAACCTGCATATCCGAGTTGTAGCTTTTCAACAACATAGATTATAATCACAATGGCATATGCAGATATGCCTTAAACGAACATTCCTTCTCTTAACTCTGTTATGTTATTTTGTTCATGACCAAATGTCTACACAATAAAACATTGGAACAAGGACAAAAGGCAAATGCTTGTCTCCCTCTGTCCCATATATGAATATAGTTGAATTCCAGCATACTAAGTATCAAAATAAGGGTCCTCAGAACTATGAGTTAATTATTAGTGCAAATACATGACAAGCTTTTCCTGCTTTGCGCATTATCAATCATGACTTTCATCTGAAATGGATCCAACTGCAAAATTGATAGACGGTTTGATGACAAAGTACAAAAGACGTACTTCTGCAAGATGCTTCCAAAGCGGGAGGACTTAAGTTTGCATCTACCATCACTACTGGAGCAGAGCCTATTTTGTAGTCGAATTTTTGAATCCATTCTGGCGTAAGAAATTTTTCCTGTGCCAGGGACCAAGCGTCAGCAAATAAATACTCAAAGTTTGCAATCCATGTAAAACTGTAATCCAACAACTACGTTAGCATTAAACTTACAATCGCTTCCACACTAGCAACTGCAGCTGCCAGCTCCCCTTTAACATCAAAGATGTTAGATACAACAGCAGTCTCAATTTCTTGGCACCTTTGAATTCCTAATCGAAAACTAATATTTCATCAACACTAGAGATACATACATCTACTAATCCAAAATCTGGGAATTATAGACTAAACCTACATTCATGCATCAGCCAAACAACCCAAACTATCATAAGAATGGTAATAATCACACATGAAGGAATCAAAAGATCAAAATTCCTACCTTCCAAGGACTGTCCAGCAGATTTCCAGTGCTCTAGCAGCAAATTTCCTGTTTCAAAAGAAAAGCATCTGCAGTTACAGGATTAGTAAATTCCGTATTTCACTTGCCCCCCCTTTTAGAAACCAGCAACGACATTGTGCTCTATGAAATAAGAAAAACACAAAGTCTAACAAGAATACTTAAAGAGTCAGACATAAACCCGGTGGACAAGAAGGACAGGCAAACACAATTATCAAATACCCATCACCATGTCAGATGGTATTTATGGTTCTACTATTATCGAGCCAAAAGATTATAAGATGGAAAAGTTAGATCTACCGTTTAATGAAAGATACAAAAGAGAGCGATTACATGCATATCTAAAGTATGTGCATATGTGGACACATTTTGTCATCATTAAATAAAAAAGAACAGTTTATCCAAATTTCAGCGCTAGGATATAAACAAACTTCATTACATATTTGTCAGCCTATTGAATTTGGAGACCAATAAGAATTCTGCAGTCAAAATTGTCATATTCATTGACTATATATTACGGTATTACCTGTCATTCTTATTCGGTTTTATGCATCCTAGAGCTCTACCTTCAGCAAATTGACTATGCATTTCTCACTAGCCAACCAGGAGGAATCCATATGCAATTAATCACCTGGCATGTCAAGTCCAACAGCACTTATCAAGTGAAGCCTCGTTCCGAGCTTTGACATGCACTCAGCAACATTCCTCGCTACACCACCTAGCATATAATTCACCTGCACAAAGGAACTCCATACTATAATGCAGGAAAAAGAAATCTGTAAAGAAATATTTCCTATTTACTTTCAAACTACTCATGTTACAGACTTAATGAAGGCGAAGCTACAGCTCCTTCACACCATGTGATAAAATTTGTGAAACCAGTAAACAGCAAATAATGAACCAAATTATATGTAGGTACTTCAGGTATAAGATTACTACATTTAATAGCAGAAGCACAAACTAGTGGTAGACGATTAAAACAATGAAGAGTGGCAATGCTAGATATTGATAGGTTGAAAGAAAACTCAAAAGTTTTCACAACATTGCAAATCTGCAATTTATTAATCATCTGACAAGAAATAAAGTTAGCAACCATTCCCAAGACATCAAATTTCTTCGATTGGTCCCAAAGAGTGAAAAAACAATCATTGAATGTCTCAAGTGTTGGGAAAAAATAAAGAGTGTTTATTTTTTATGTGGTCCTATGCACTGTGTTTTCTAACTGGATTGTAATGTGATTGTTGGACTTAATAGATTGAGTCATGCTAGTCAATTATGTGATCTACTCGGTAGCATGAGTTTTTTCCTATTGGGTAGTGGTTTCCCAATTATAATTGGTGAAATTAAATCTCCACCATTGATTTCATTGTTTCTATGATGGGAAGGGAAACATATGGTGTACCCGTTGTAGAGAAGCCATCCCCGGTGAGGTTATGTTTGTGTAAGCTCATTCCTTTATAAAAGGGGGCTTACGTTTTTACACCCATCGGTTTTTTTTGAACATAACAATCACTTGGGGTAGAGCACTCTAGGTTTCTTCTAAGCTCTTGGAAGATGATGACCTTTCATGATTTCATCCAGGGATGTAGAAAGATTTTTCTTCTCCTTCATCCTTGATGATTTCTGTTTGATATCCTAAGATTTTGAAGTTTTTCCCAACATTATGGTATAAGAGCCTACTTAGGGTTTTCTTACAGAAATAGATGAAAGTTTTGTCGATTATTCTTTGAAATCTGCTCGATTCAAGTTGTCGGGACTGTTTTCTGGTTATATACTGTTTGCTAGTTAAAACTTTTCCCCTAATGCGTTAATCGGTGGTGATGAGGTGTATTACTGTAGTGGTCTCTGCGTGAAACTGGTCTGAGTTTTCATCCAGTGGGTTTCTTACTTGTTCCCTCCTGACGTATTATTTGCACATTAATTGATATAATAATGCGAGATTCTATGGCATTTTGTGGTTCCTATTTTGGATTCTTTGCCGTTAACCACACCGACATCACTTAATTGTTTACTATTTTCTCTTAGATCGTTCTACTGCCGTGGTATTCCCACCTCAGTGGTTTGATATGATTAAGTTGAGTGCTATTGTTTTGTTTATTTGGTTCAATGTAAGGTTTCGGCATTATGTGGATTTATATCCTTTTCTGTGATCCTGGTTTTTTGGTACACTGCAGTTTAGATCTTTCCTTGGGGTTTTAGGAAGATCGTTATTGTGACCGTTTTTTTTTTAATTTTAAAAAGGGTGAGTTTTGTCTGCCCAAAGGTGACTTACTCATGGAGTTTATTATTTTTAAATGTTGTTTAAGGTCATGTTCGGCGCTCATTTGCATTAGGAGCTTAGTTCTGCCAAAAGGTGATCGAAGTGTCTAATGCATGTGAGTGGATAAAATAGTTGTGACTATTTGAATTAGAACTATATACCCCTCTGGCCTAAAGGTAGTGGGAGTGTTAAGTAATTTTTCAAATACAATCAACTAGGTCTATGCACATATGGTATGTGATCTTGGGGGGCAGTATGCTACTTTAATTTCTACCTAAAGGTGATTTTAAATGAGCATGATGCTTGTTCCCGCAGGGTAACAGTTTTCTTATAAATTTGTATGCACCCTGAGTAATTCGGTTTAAAGCCCCAAACTCGAATTACATGTTTTTGTCCCTGCAGCTGCTCTTTTATATCATGACTATTTGCTTCATGATATGACATCCTAATTATTTCCACTCTAGTTATGGATGTTACTGCAGTTTATAGACAGCTCATAGGGATTGAACCACTAAATGGTTCAAACTATACTACTTGGAAGACAGGAGTTGACATCATGTTGGGTCTGTCTGATTATGAGTTTGTTCTCACTGAGAAAAAACCTCCAATACCTATTGCAGAGACTTCTGAGGCAAATAAACTCGGATATGAAAAATGGAACAAGGCCAACACTATGGCTATCAGGTTAATTCGTGCATCGATTAGTGAGGCCATTCGAGGTGGCATTCCTTCAAAGACACTGCCAAAGAGCTTCTTGAATTGATTAAGACACAATTTGTTGGTACCAACTACCAAGAAGCAGTTGCAGTACTACTATCTGACACAACTCATAACTACCCGATATGATGGTCTTAGTTCAGTGAGGGAGCACATCTATAAGATGTGTAGGTTGGTAACGGCCTAAGGGAGCAGGGACTAACATTTGATGATGAGCTCTTGGTTCACATGGTGATTTACTCTCTTCCTAAGCCTTTTGAGAATTTTCAGTTGAACTACAACTCACAGGAAGCTAATTGGAGCATTAACCAGCTTTTGGCACTTTGTGTTATTGAGGAGGAGCGACTCAAGGGTACCAAACCTGAGTCGGCTCATTTGACAGTGGCTAACAAGAATGAGTTCAAGAACAAGAACAAAGGTTTCCAACAGGGAAGTCAACCAAAACTGTGAAAATGAAGAAAATTGCTGAGAAAGGAAAAGGCAAAAGTCTTGGTGACATTGAGTGCTGGTTTTGCAAGAAAACTGGGCAACTTAAGGACTGCAATGGGTTTAAGGACTGGTTGAACAAGAACCAATTAGGGCCTTCACAGCCAGCGAAAACCTAGGGATGAAGATTGCTTAGTTTTGGGTAACGCTAATGCGGTTTGTGTTCGGTCCGCTTAGGATTGGACACTGGTTTTTGTTTGGAGCTTCATGATGTTATCTATGTTCCAGCTTTTGAAGGAACTTGGTGTTTGTTGCAAAACTTGATACTTTTGGATATCGTGTCTCTTTTGGTAATGGACACGTTTGTATATATCGTGGTAATGACTTAGTTGGACCTGGACACTTGGTTGATGGTTTATATCAGTTGTTGCTACATGATTCTCATATGCTTGCTTTATGTTTTGTGCAGACTCTACATCTGTTGGATCAAAGCGTGCTCTTGTTAATAAGAAATTCCTCAATGTTGTAGCATAGGCAATTGGGGCATGTGCCCAAAAGAGACTAAAATCCTTAGTCAAGGATGGAATCATTGGTCCTTTAGACTTTTCAGACTTTGACCATTGTATGGATTGTGTAAGAGGAAAGATGCCTAAGAAGTGCAATTTTGTAGCTAGCAGAGCCTTGGGTTTTTTAGACCTTATCCACATAGACATTTGTGCTTTCCCTTCTCTGTCTCAAGATGGACAGATATTCTTCCTGGTTCTCCTGAGTAGAATGGGGTTGCAGAAAGGAGAAATCGCACTTACTTGGATGCCATTCGAAGTATGACGAGTCACTCTTCTTTACTAGAAAGTTTTTGGGGAGAAGCCTTTAAAACAGCTATCTACATTCTTAATAGAGTACTTGATATAGCAGCTCCTGGAATACCTTATAAGCTTTGGACTGGGCCTAAGCCAAGTCTTTATCATTTGCACGTTTGGGGATGCCTTGCAATGGCCAAATTGTATAATCCTGATATTAAGAAGCTTGACCCTCTCACTGTCACTTGATTTTTCATTGGGTACCCAGAGAGACCTAAGGGGTACAAGTTTTACTGGAGATTATCGAGACTCTTCATGCAAAGTTTGCCGAAAATGACGTTTCTAGTGGGAGTCTTGAACATCGTGGTCTTTGTTCTTTCAAAGAGCAACCTTTCGTGTCAGTTTCTTCTTTTTTCTTGATGTTGTGCATGTTTTCCTAATGATACAATTGAGTGATTCCCCTGCAACACCTTTGAATATTCCTCTTCCAAAATATGTAGTTTGAATTCCAGTTCATGAACCTTCTCCTAATCCTGTTCAACTTAGGAGATCTTATAGACATCAAGTATTTTTTCTGGGTGAGAAAGTTAGTGATGTGTTATTGAAGTTCTCTGTATAGAGACCAGAAAGTCGATTGCAGATCCTTTTCACTAAGAGTCTTTCACCTAAAGTCTTTAAAGAACATGTGACTAGGGTGGGTGTTTGCGAGTCATTATCTTGTCCTGTGATATGTGACTTGTATTTTCTTAGTTATTATTGGATGTTATGTTGCAGTTATGCTATTAGTAATCTTTTGCTAGTTTACTATTTGCTTGCAGTGACATTTGGTAATATATGTCAATGAAGTTATGGTGCTTAACGTCTTTGCTTTTCTCATGATTTATATAGCTTGTGCACTAGCTAAATTTTTGTCCAGAGGAGTTTTAATACTCCAAGAAGTCGGTTAGGACTAGATGTGGGTTGGACACACATTGGTAAATCCAAGCCCTATTGTGGAAGAATGCCTGGGAGTCCTTTTTTATGCTCCATGAGGATAGCTTGGGCTAGCTATGGGATGGGCTCCATATTGGTAAATCCACACACTAGACAAAGTCTGGAGGAGTTTTGATACTCCATGAAGTTGGTTTGGACTAGATGTGGGATAGACACACATTGGTAAATCCAAGCACTATTGTTGAAGAATGCGTGGGAGTCCTTTTTAGACTCCATGAGGATAGCTTGGACTAGCTATGGTATGGGCTCCATATTGGTAAATCCGCACACTAGACAAAAGATTGAATATTGATGTATATGTCTAGGTGTCATGCTATTGTGGTATGAAGCAAGACGGCGATGAGATGTGTTTTAGACACATGCAGTTTACACCATCATCACTAAATGAAGCAAAAACCACATGAAGTATAATTGTTCAAGTCCTAGAAAGATTTGATATTGTGATTATGGAACTGTTTAGACTAATATATTACTTGTCTAAGCATCCATAATCTTATATCGAGGAAGTCTATGGATAAGAGTGTTTGAAGTACCAATCTATTGGTTTGATAATTGTTTTTTAAAGAAAAAAATGAGTGGTCACTTGAGTTTTCGACACCTGTTGCAATCCAAGTACTAGTTTTATGTATTTACAATATGAGGTGCATGGACCAAGTGGGAGATTGTTGGGAAAAAATAAAGAGTATTTATTTTTATGTGGTCCTATGCACTGTGTTTTCTAAATTGGATTGCAATGTGATTGTTGGACTTAATAGATTGAGTCATGCTAGTCAATTATGTGATCTACTTGGTAGCATGGGTTTTTTTCTATTGGGTAGTGGTTTCCCAATTATAATTGGTGAAATTAAATCTCCACCATTGATTTCATTGTTTCTATGATGGGAAGGGAAACATATGGTGTACCCGTTGTAGAGAAGCCATCCCCGGTGAGGTTATGTTTGTGTAAGCTCATTCCTTTATAAAAGGGGGCTTACGTTTTTACACCCATCGGTTTTTTTTGAACATAACAATCACTTGGGGTGGAGCACTCTAGGTTCTTCTAAGCTCTTGGAAGATGATGACCTTTCATCCAGGTATGTAGAAAGATTTTTCTTCTCCCTCATCCTTGATGATTTCTGTTTGATATCCTAAGATTTTGAAGTTTTTCCCAACATCAATTAGCCAAACAATCAAAAGAAAAAACATAGGTATTCATGAGGAAGTCTTCCACTAGATCAGGCTATCTCCCCTTACTCTCAAAACTGTATGTTCATGCACCAAGAACAGTAAATCGGGAACTAGTTTGGAAGTCAAGATGAGAATTGCTTGCACAAACTTTTCAAGGGTAACAGTTGGCGGATCACTAAAGAGTGAGTGCAATCAGTAGTTCATGAGATTCGCATGCAAAAAGAAAACTTAAAAAATTGCATAACCCTTGCAGACACCAAGGTAAGTATCACCAATCAAAGTAACTATTGCATACTAAGTGATGGATGCTGAAGTTCTTCATTGTGTCTTCATAAGCCATTAAATGAATCAAATCAAACACCTCATCGGAGATATGAGGAGGATTGGCGGATAAGGATCAAAATCAATAATATGGGTCAATATCGTTCTGTATTCGAAGCACTAGGATTCAGGAGAGTCCCGTTAAGTGGCAAACCAGCAAAATCACATCATTACCTAGACCGGCTACAACAACTCGACAATCACTGAATGAAAGAATCCGCAGAAACTCTTAACATCCATCATTCAATCAACAACAAAGTACGAAAACATATTTTTCTGAAGTTTTCAATACATTGTTTTCACCACAATTTACTAATAGGATACAACATAAAAATCCAACAGTCTAGCAATTCAATCCACCAAACAAACATTGTGGGTATTAAAAAGAGCTGAGATTACACACATACCTTGCCAGGAGTGGTGGTCCTTGGATTTGCAGGTACAGAAGGAGTGGCATGTATGTCCAACACCATGCCCCCTATTATCACTGCCTCTGCCTCAACTTCTTTCACTTTCCCATCTTCAACTAAGACCTAGAAAAGCATACATACATACTTACACACAACAACATGGATATATACCCACATTCAAAATACCCGTGAGGATGAATTCGTAGAATTTAAAAAAAAGAAAAAACCCAGAATGTGGAAGATAGCAAAAAAGATATACAATATGTACAAGAAACCCATGAACAAATACCGAGTGGCGATGAAGAGAGTCCATTAGATTTAGCCTCCGGCCGCTGCCCTCCGTTTACGCCGAGACTGAACGCTGTACGGTTCCTCCGGTGTTTATGGGAATAAACGATGAGCACCCAATAATTTTCCTGTTTATGGGCTCTATTTTGATTTCAATGGGCTGTTATCTCTGGGCCATCTTGATAATGGGAAAATCACGTCAATGACTTGTTTTGATAATTAATACCCGTCAAGGGCATGCTGAGAACATTTATTAATGCTGAAAATATCCTTGAAGGGTATTAATTATCAAAACACATCATGTGCTGTCATTTTCCCTAATATATCTGCTTGCATTAGGAAATATCGGGCGAATTTGGCAAATAAGCCCAATGGTTTTGTTTTTTTTTTGCCTTTGGTAATTTTGCAATGAATTTTTGTGAATTATTGATTTGTCTCGACGAAAGAGAATTGAAAAAATAAAAAATTATGATCGAAACTCAAAAACTTTTGAATAAAAACAAAATAAGCCAAAAAGTCATATTTTTTTTGCTTTAACCAAAAGTATTTGAGTTTCAATAATAATTTCATATTTTTTCAATTCCCCTTATCGAAAATAATTTTTTCTTTTTGATTCCTCTTTTTGAAATGAATTAATAATTCAAAAAAAAATAATGGCATATCAACAAATGCGAATAAAAAATTGTAAGAAAGTTAGCACAAGCTAAAAAATTGAATAAAGAAAAAGAGAACCATTCGGCTTATTTGCCAAATTGGCCCATCAGTGCATTGGATTAGGACTAAGGCCTGTATTTGGGGTTTGAAGAGATAGTGGTTTGGGCTTTGGGCCAATTGCCCAAAATTAATCGGCTCTTTAGTTGGTCACCTCAAGAAACTCGTAGAATGCAGTGGCCAGTGGGACCTTAGGCTTCGTTTGATTCAGGGTTTAAAACAAACAGGACTAGGAGTCCTGGGATTAGTAATCCCCGACTATTTGTCTTGGTACCAATTTTGTCCTGAATCCTATACAATCTCCTGTTTGATTGGCGTTGGATTAATATTGGGATATCCCATGGTGAGATGTGGAGGAATCTCATCATCTCATGCAGTCAATTATGTGGTGCTAAGACTAATAACCTAATGCTCCGTTTGGATGCAGGTAACGGGCCAGGGATAATTTATGACCCCTTCATATAGCCCTGGAGCCCACCTCTTACCCCCGTTTGGCAACCACAAAAGGAGGGGTTTTCATTTGTACCGGTTCTTCAGTAATACCGGAGAAGGGGGCATCCGGCGGTATAATTTTCGGCTAGGGCTGGAGGTCCCCATAATTTATCCCCCCCAATCCCCCTTCAAACTGGACGATTTCACCCCTCCTTATCCCCCTTCTCTCACCCCCAGCTTCCCATTTCTGCCGCCCACCATTTCTGGTGCAGTTTCGAGAGGAGTGGCGATTTGGTGGCGATTTGGTGAGTGCAACCGATTTTAGCCTCGATTAACTCAGGTATGAGGTTCGACGAACTGATATCATGTGTGTGATGTGTTTTTTGTTGATTTTCGAGTTCAATGATGCGTGGGTTTTTGTTATACCTGTGATTTTTCCATGGATTTAGGGTCTGGACGTTAAGGTTATCAGCAGAGAACTAGTACGTGTTCTCTTTTCCTGTTCTTCGTTTATACACGTACGTAGAGAGAGAGAGAGAGAGAGAGAGAGGGGAAGCGGCAAGAAGAGAGGGAGGGAAGGCCAGGGGTGATTTTTCTTTTATTGATTCATAGTTCAAGGAGGTAATTACTTTGTTCTTGATTTTCTCTTGAATTGCATGTTTTAGATAGCCCTTAATCCTTCTAGTTTGGGGCTGATTTGGGTGTGGTTTGAGTTGTTGGAGATGGGTTTTGGTTGATTTTCGTGGGTCATGTGACTGCTGTTCCAAACCTAGAAAATCTGCAGAACTGGGTCTTGGTTTTTGGGGACTTTCGCCTTCTTAAACTCAGAATAGAATCTTGGTTCCTTCTTATGAAATAATGTAGACTTAAGGCTTGTTTGTTTGCCGCTGGAATCACTTGAATCCGATAAGAATTCAATTTGTAGTGACTTATAGAAAACTGCTCTGTAATCTGGAAATCTGGCAGCATTCAGAGTTGAGTCTTTCATCATTTTTTTATGGTTAACCGATTCTTTTGGTTATGGGTTCTTATGAGTCTTATAGATTGTTGAGTTGGTAATGTTTTAGCGCAAGAATCATCGAAAAGTATTAAGTGCATGATTTTTAATGATCTTTCGATCGCAGACTGTTCTGCTGAATTTCGTATTTGCTGCATTGACACATCTTGGAAAAAAAGGGCATATCTCTTAGCACGTGTAACGGATTTGCAAACCGGTTTTTGATTTGGAAACTAGACTCTTAAACCTTTCAGAACATGTAGGGTTTGTACCTTTAAATTTCGTAGGTAAATACAGATTTTAGTTCGAAGTTGGCTGCTCTGCAGAATCTGCAGATTTGTGTTTCTAATGGTGCGATTTCGGACGGTCATAACTTTGTCATCCGGAATCTATTTGGGACAAACTTTATATCGATATTGGTGTACTGGAAGTCTTCTTTCTAATGGTAGTGGTTTCATGATCCAATTCTAAGTCTATAAAATGCTACGAAAAAAATGCAAATGGTTTTGAAAGATGTTATACACTATGAACGAATCAAATTTGCAGCAACGAAGACAACAGGGAAGAAAAAATCAAGTATTTCCTCCCTTCTCGTACGAAATAAAAAATTACAAAGAACAAAAATAAGAGTTTGTGGCTCATTTTCTTTATCCGTAATAGGGGGAGTACATTCTTTCGATCGGTATCAACAGATGCATGCATTCGTCTCTAAACCAGCTCTATAAGAAGGAGGTCATCTGTTCCCATGTTTCAATATGAACTCTGGTTCACTAGCAACACCTATCCAAGTCCACAAATTCTTGTGTACCATACTAGTCTCGTATCCTAGGATTATTAGGATTCTGCTTTTCACATGCATTCTACGTTCAAAATGGTCTACTCTCATTGAGTTGAGGTAGCCCCTTCTATCCCGACATTGAGGTAACCCCGCTAACTTAACTCCGACGACAGGCAACCGCATCCCGATTGGGATGATAAAGGGGGACTTGAAGGACAATGGGCGAAAGCCCGATCCAGCAATATAAATATCGCGTGAATAAGAGTGAAGGTCTATAGACTCTCTCTTTCCAAGGTCACTCTCACTAGAAGTAGGAGCAGTAGGACATCTTAGTGTACACTCGACCACAAATCACTCACAAGTCCCCATTCTTCTAATGTGTGCAATTTTACCCCGAGACGTATAATTCGAATAAATACGCGAATTAAAATACTAAATGTCTGGGACGGGTGTGACAAGTGGGCTCAAACACAAGGTGAACCCCCTCATTTTCCTAGTTCCTACCATTCTTCACTAATACCGTAATTCAGATCTTTGATTAACAGACTGACTATAATTATTAGTGCACTATCCCTTCCTTAAAAGCCGATATCAAAACCAATCTTTGAAAAGAAAAAATCAATCTTTTACAATTTCCAAATCTTTGCGTCAAAAGAATAGTAAACGAGAGCCATTCCAACAGTCTCATGCCATTAGTCTCACCTATTCTTTCATTGCTCTACTCAATACTTCCGTACCTAAGGTATGTGAGTAAATTTTACACGCACTTGCCACAAAAGAGTTTCATGCTAAGGCCATGTTTCTGTGTATTATTAGATAAAATCGCAATAGAGTTAGGATAAAATCGCAATAGAGTTAGGCCATGTTTCTGTTGCAGTTCAGGTTGTTGACATGTTGTTGTGAAATAGCCTTCCATGCATTTCGCCTACTTTATGATCAGTCAGTCAGTTGATGTACCATACATAGCTGGCAATGATCAATAAGCATTTTGTTAGGTTTGTGTCCACTGAGCCTGGATTAGCATAGAACCACATCTGATCCCTACCATTTTTTTGTCTAACTAAAAAGAATACTAGTACATGATGATCATGTGTGAAATCCATTCATATTTGTAGTTATGTATAAATAGTTCAAAAGGTGAAATTTGGAGTTATGAATAAATAGTTTTAGTTCTTATTTAATCGATGAAACCCTTGTTAGCATTTTTTAGGATGCCAAGATTAAACAGAAAACAAATTAGGAGAAGAGAAGAGCAAGAAGCAGTCATGGCATTACATGCCTTCATTACTAATGCAATGGCTATATTTCGCCTCTACCTCTTCATCATGTCGACGTCGCGCCAGCAACCTCCTCGTCCCGAGTTGTCTCCGAATCCAAACTTCTACCAGACACACATAAATAATATCAACAGACTTGTAAGGGGTAATGACGTTGACTGCCACGAGCAGTTGAGGGTGAATAGGCATACTTTTTTAAGATTGTGCTGTTTAGTCCGAGGTGTTGGGTTAGGAGACTCACGCAACGTATGTCTGGAGGAGAGGGTAGCAATCTTCTTGTGGGTCCTCGGTCACCATACAAAGCAGAGGCGTACGAAATTTGACTTTTGGAGATCTATCGAGACTGTAAGTAGGCATTTCAATGCTGTACTCCTAGCTGTCTTGCGCCTTTACAACATGCTCCTAGTAACGCCTGAACCTGTACCTCCTAACTACGAAGACAGTAGATGGAGTTGGTTTCAGGTACACTCGTGCTTTTTCATTCTTTCACTGCTTCCATTTGAAATATTCCCTGTAGTTGGCCAAATTTATTTTTCTAATACTCTTCCCAACATTTGTTAGAATTGTCTTGGGGCATTGGATGGAACCTACGTGCCAGTTAATCCCCCAGCTATTGACAGGCCACGATATAGGTCAAGGAAGGGTGAGATTGCTACAAATGTTTTAGGTGTTTGTACGAAAGACCAAACATTTGTCTATGTCTTGTCTGGTTGGGAAGGGTCGGCCACTGACTCTAGAATCCTTCAGAACGCCATTGAAAGACCGGAGGGTCTTATAGTCCCTCATGGTATGTTCCCATATCCTAAGTTAATGTTTCCCTTCGCTCCATTACCATTAGCTATCCATTTCCTAAGTTATTCTCTTAATTCTCATTGATAACAGGACATTATTACCTTGTCGATGCTGGTTACACAAATGGAAACGGTTTTCTGGCACCATACCATGGCCAACGGTATCACATAAACATCTGGAGGCAAGGTCATATGCCAGTGAGCAAAGAGGAGTACTTCAACATGAAGCACTCCGCTGCTAGGAATGT
This sequence comes from Rhododendron griersonianum, assembly GCA_018127125.1. Lineage (NCBI taxonomy): Eukaryota > Viridiplantae > Streptophyta > Magnoliopsida > Ericales > Ericaceae > Rhododendron > Rhododendron griersonianum. Next base: position 11,932,902 of record CM030792.1, on the reverse strand, counting down.
CATTGAGAGGAGCTTTGGGGTTCTTAAGAAGCGGTTTGCAATTTTGAGATCAGCCTCCTACTACCCCATAAGGACTCAAACCCGTATTGTGACAGCATGTTGTCTTCTCCATAACCTAATTAGGAGAGAGATGCCCAACGATCCCATTGAACAAGAATACTCCGCGTGGGAACGAGATCACGTGAACGATGTGCCTGATGATGATCACATTGGTAATGTAGATTCTTCCAATGAGTGGACTGCTGGGAGGGATGCGCTGGCTGCGGCCATGTATAACCATTGGTTAGCCAATGGTGGGGGACAAGACCCAAATCTCTTGTATAACCATTAGTTTGTCGAATTTGTAATGACATTGTAATTGTGTTTGGAACATGTTTGTATCATTTGTGTTTGAAGAACTTGTAACGTAGCATTTCCGTTGTAACATTTGTGTTTCAAGAAGTTGTACCGTACCATTTCCTTTCGTACATTTGAGTTTGCAAAACATTGAACGTACCAATCTATTTCCCAATGTCATCCTTAATATGTGAGGTCGTACTTGTACATTTATATATTCAACATAAACATTGCATTTGCAGCAATGGACGATGAAGTCGATGAAGTCGAAGTAGTGGAAGTAGTGGAAGCACCTACGAAGGTAAAACGTAGGGGTTGGAGTACTAAGGAGGAGGATGCACTAATCAAGTGCATGGTGAATGAGTTGGTGGGGGACAAGTGGAGAGCCGAGAATGGCTTCAGATGTGGTTTCTATAACCACGTGGAGAAAGAGTTAGTGAAGTTCCTACCGGGGACCAATATTAAGGCTAACCCCCACATTGACTCGAAGGTGAAGTATTGGAAAGTAACGTGGGCAAAACTTGTCGACATTACTGCCCTTAGCGGGTTCGGGTGGGATGATGTGACCAAACGCATCATAGTGGAGAAAGACGTATGGGACAACTATCAAAAGGTAACTTCCAAAATTTCAATTTGTACTTCCAATGCTTTAAGTCAATATTAAGGAATGGAAATTTGTACTAACGGCCAACTTATATGTAGGCCCATCCTCAAAAGGTTAAGAACATATACGGGAAGACCTTCCCGTTCTTTGACGATTGGCAATTCATGTTCGGAAAGGATAGAGCTACGGGGGCGGGAGTGGAGACTCCCGCATCAATGGGGCGCGCAACTAATGCGAACCAAAGTCTCCCAACTTTCAATGATTGCTATATTCCCCAATTTGGTGAAGATTTTGATGCATTCCAAACTGAGACACCGACGTCTCCCGCAACTCCCACAACTCCCACCACTCCCATACTTCCAACATTCACACCTCATAGGTCACTCCCCACGTCCACTCCCCAAACCTCAATGCCGCAGCCCAATGCCGGAGGCACAAAGAGGAAGAGGACAAGAATGGGTGATGCGGAGTTGTCCATGCTTGGAAGCATGCAGAATTGGATGACGTTAAGCACGGGCCATATGGAAAAGATGGTCAATTCCTTCGGATATGACAAAGAGCTATCCGCACGACGCACTCAAGTGCCAGACGAGCTATCAAAGCTCGATATTACCTTGACGGAGAAGTTCAAGTTAAGTGCGGTCATTTGCCAAGAGGAGCAAAGAGTAGACAACTTCTACGGCATCAAGCCCGAGGAGAGACAAGCTTATGTTGAGGCCATCCTTGCTGGCATCGTCTATGGTCCTATTTAGGAAGTCTTTGAACAAGTTGTGCCCTTTTGAAGTGGTTTAAGTACCTTTATAAGCATGATTGGTACTTAAGCCACTTTTTTGACGTGGCTGAACTATCTCGTAGTATATTATACGCCATTTGTAATGAATGTAATGAATGACTTAAGTCATGAACTTTTAGGACTTAAACTAGGAACAATGGTGGATGATTGTACGATTAGGCCTTGTGCATGCCTTATGTTGCTACATTTGATGCAATTTTTTGTGAATGTGGAATGTAATATGAATATTTCTTGCATGACAGGTTTTGGCAACTAATGTGTGTCATACTAGGGCAATGATGAATCAATTCATTTATTAAGTAAGGTAGATATCTTGGCGGGGTAACATTAGTTGCAGCCAAATGTTCCCTTATGATTCCATAAATATTGACTGAGCCCAATTCAGTTGTCACCTGTGGTTATGTTCATATGTGGAGCAGGTGCAGAAATCAGTGTTTGGCTATTTTGTGGGATGTTTCCATGTGGTTTCTGGGCTGGTTTTTCAGGTTGTTAACTAGTGGCGATGATGAAATTTTTCTGAGCCAATGAATTTTGTCCAAATTTAGTCCTCAACTCTGAGTGTGTGTGTGTGTGTGTGTTGTTTGCTGCTGCTGTTATGAAGTGCAGGTGCAGGTGTGAGTGCAGTGCATTTGTGCAGTCCATTTTTTGGGTTTGCAAAGTGCAGTGCAGTGTGCATTTGTGTAGCCCATTTCTGTAGAAAAGGTGTGTGTGTGTTGTGTTTTGGTGCAAGAATTGGTAATGGTGGTTTGTGGACTGTTTTGGGGATACTTTTGTGCAGTGTTTGGACTGCTTTGTGGGCTGTTTCCATGTGGTTTCTGGGCTGTTTTTTCAGGTTGTTAGGCAATGATGAAAATTTTCTGAGCCAAATGCCATAAATGAATGCTATGGTATCATGATAAGTTATGTGTTCTGTATGGGTTTCTCATGTTGTTTTCTGCAAATCTGGATGGCTATGTCAGTCTAGCTGCTGCTGTGTGTGTGTGTGCAACTGCCATGAGTACCATGCGTGTGTGTAATGGTGGAATCTAGGCTGTTTATTGGCAAACTGTAGTGCAGTATTTGACTGTTTTGTGGGATGTTTCCAAGTGGTTTCTGGGCTGTTTTTTCAGGTTGTTAACTAGTGGCGATGAGGAAATTTTTCTGAGCCAATGAATTTTGTCCAAATTTTCTGCAGTTTTCTGGGTTGCAATTTTGGGCAGTTTAGGTGGTTGTTTTCTGCAGTTTTCTGGGTTGCAATATTGGGCAGTTTAGGTGGCTGTTTTCTGCAGTTTTCTGGGTTGCTATTTGTTGCAGTTTTATGGGTTGCAACATGCTGTAATCTGGGTTTAGGAGGCTGTTTTTTTTGCTGACTCTATGCTATGTCCAAACTGTGTCCTAAAACTACCAAAAAAACAGCCCACAAACTGCAGAAATAGCCTACCAAATTGCTATGCAAGTGTGTGTGTGTGTGTGTTGCAATTGCAATGCAGTCCCTAGGTGCTGTTGCAGTTTCTGTACGGGCAATGATGAATGAATTAAGCCATGAGTAAGTTTGTTATTAAGGTGGATACCTTGGCGGGGTAACTTTATTGTTGCAGCCAAGCGTACCCTTGTGATTCCCAACAAATTCAATTTTCTGAGCCCATGTTTGGTTTAGTAAGCTATTTCCCAAGTTTCCGAGCTGTTTTCTGCAACTTTGACTCAGTTTAGGTGGCTGTTGTGTTGTGCAGTTTCCTGAGTTGGTATTTATTGCAGTTTAGGTGGCTGTTTTCTGCAGTTTAGGAGGCTGTTCTGTTCTGCAGTTTTGTGAGTTGTTTACATTCCTAGTGGTCAATCTGAATGTTTCAAACTTTCAAGACATTTTACGTTATTCCTGTTATTCCTGTTTCTATCTTTTCCACCGCTTGAGAGAGAGAGAGAGAGAACCCCGTCGAAGAAGAGGAAAAAGAAGAAAAAGGGGGAAAACAAGAGGGAGTTCTTCCGGAATGAAATTGAAGCTCAAATTAGGTAAACTCCAAACTTTTGATTTGTTGAAAATTCATGTTCTGGGAAGTTTAATTCTATGCATGCTAGTTGATAATTCCAGGTTCTACATGTAATTGGGGGTGGAGTCTCATGAGTTGGATTTGGGTTACGTCAAAAGAAAATTAGTTTTGATTCCTTTGAATTCAAGTTCCAAACCTGTAAAGGGGCATGATTTGCTAGGGTTAGGAGTAGCTCTTCTATATCTATGAGTTTGAGCATGATTAGTGAGGTTTGGATATGAGTTTGAAGTATTTTGGAAGGGTTTAAGAGTTGAAAATCGTAGGAAGAACAAGATGTAAATTTTCTGGAAATCTGCAAATTTTAGAAACCTTGTATCTGACCTGTTTTTGGGGATTTTTGTTGAGGCTGTTCCTAAACTCTAAAAATTATGAGATTTTTATTGAGAGTTCCTCTATGAGTCCTTTGTCTATGGTAAAAATTTCGGGATCAGATTTGAAGTATTGAATTCTGTAAAAATTCGTAACCTTGCAGCGTGCAGATTCGGATTGTGCTGACTGCACAGACGCGTGTTAGGGAAACGACTATAATTTTGAGCTCGAGCGACGAAATAGTGAACCGTTTTCTGATTTTGAAACTAGACTCATAGACCTAAAAAAATGCATGAAGATTGTGTCTTAGATATTCCTGTGCAAAGTCGGATTTTAAGTTGAAGTTAGAGCTGCAGATTATGTTCGTTTAAAACTAGCTATGTAACTTTATAATTTTACCCTAGGATCATGTGTTCATTCAAAATAGACTTGTTTGATATCCTCTAATCATGTTTTGTCGCCTAATTATCTTAGGAGGTTCGGATGACACGGGGATACGAGGTGTGCTAAGGATATCCTCTAATCATGTTTTGGGATACAAGGTGTGTTTTGCTAGACCTCATAATTAAGCACAGCTCTTAGGTGTGTTTTGGGAATCCTTAGCCTTTGTAAGTGTAAGTTGTCGTTTTATTAGATTGCACAGAATATGCTTTTGTTGGTTACGCACTCTTGTCTCTTCTTATTATATGATTATGAGAAGTTTTTTATTAGATATGGCCTTGCTGATGGTTTCACCGGCGCTTTGTGATGGTTTCACCGGCGCTTTACGCACTCTTGTCTCTTCGAGTTGGTGCTGGGTATGTGTACTGTCACCAAGGGGATTGTAAGCATCTAATTGTGGTGAGGGATATGAGGCTTATTCATCCGAAAGATCTGCAGAACCGGAGGGTTTATCCGATTGTCACGTTTCAAATGAAGGAGCGGCTTCAGAAATGTTCTGTTTGTAAGATTTGTATAGCAGAGAAGGTAACAGTGGACGACAAGTGGGCTGCAGAGAATCCATGCTATTTCTGCAAGAACTGCTATTACATGCTTCACTATGTCGATGGTTCGTTGCTATATGAAGATTTGTCAGTGTATGACTATGTTCATGATTGATTGTTTCAGTTTTCAATACAGATTCTTATACTATATTTTAATTCTGATTCTTCAATGTACAATTTTTGGGGAGAAATTAGAAGAGCTGATCATTATTTGCGACTACTTCGAAATCACAGATCTATTATGCAACCCCTGCACTTGTAGTTCTACTTGGAACAAATTTTTATCTCTTGTCAGTAGAGATTGATGAATTTTGAATTTGAGAGGTTCTTTTTAAACTTCATAACAGACAAGCTAAATGGCTATTGAATTCGCTTTGATGGAGTTCGATTGTCATTTCCATCTAAGACTGGATCCTATAGCTTAACTGCTACTATGTCGCAGCTTCACTTATCTATTTCATGAGAGCCACAGCCACAGGATATGGCATTGATTGCAAGGCTGCTGTCATAATTTAGTATTTACTCAACACTTATTGTTTTCTTCTTATTTTTCCTACCCCAAAAAGAAGGGGGAATAAAAAAAATGGAAGCCATCAAATGGCAAATCCATTTATTGTCACAATAAAATGTTTCTTCGAACACCTCTCTTCAACTTCTAGTTCTCACGACGACCAAAAATATGGCCCCATTGGATGAAATTGGGAAATTGCTTGTCTCGATAACGTGTCACCCGTGGATGATCCTACATGAAGTTGGGAAAATCATTTAGATAATTTACGAAATGAGACAAAATCGTATTTACTAAGCAAAACTTTATAACATTTTAACTTACTCGGACGAAGTCATTCCAAATTTCATCTTCTACCACCAACTTGTTTTCATTTGCATTCCACCCAAACCCTTCGCAGTGAAGCATAGATACAAGATAACAATATTCCGTCTTCCATACTTTCAACTTCGTAGCAATATGATTTTGTTCAATACCAGCTTGGGGAAGTGAAGCTTGCATTTGATTTTGAAGAACTGCCAAGTAGCCGGGATGCCATCCATTGCCATTGCCTTCCCAAATCCCTTCATCTACAAGGTTCGTAACGTTTGTTAGTAACATTTGCTCTTCCACCTCGGTCCAAACTCGGCGTGCCATCAAAGAGGTTGACAAACAAAATTAAAAACTAATTCTTTGGATGAAGATGAAATGTGATATGAGAAAAAGAGTAACTTCCACAATTTATAAGAAAAAAGTTAACCAAACTAATTAGTTAGACATATTTTCACCAAATAATATTGTTGTGCACATGAGAATTGACCTAACTAGTTTGATGAACACATTTCCAACTACCAAACAATGTATTTTTTTTATAAAAAAAAATTCCAGAATTTATTTTAAACAAATACTCGAATTTTTTTTAAAAACAAAACCCGAATTTGTTTTTTTACAAAAAACTCGAATTTTATATATTTGAAAATGTTTAATAATAATAATAATAACTAAATATTACGGCTTAAATTGTGAAAGAATAATTAAATTTGCAATTATATATAAAACGTAATACATAATGAATTTAGGGACTGCACAAGGGCAAAAGGGTCATTTGACAGCTTTTTACATCATCCACCCTTCCTTATACCCTGATAAGCACCCAATATTGTAAATATTTGGTGCGCTTAGTCCCGTTTTATGTTGTTTTAATTTGCTTTTATTTAGCTTTTATTAATGATTTTGCACGTAAGGTTCCTTTGAGGATGTTTCAGGTTTTACGCCCTAACAAGGGTGATTTTGATGCCATGGACATGCCTCGGGGGAGTCCAAGCTTCCAAGGCCAAGTGGCGAAGTGCCACCGTTCTCCAATGATCAAGATACGAAGTATCGGGTGAAGTTCGGAAGCGTCGGGTGCCAAGTTTTGAAGCTGAAGGCAAATTCTGGAGTTAGCAAGGCCGTATCCATACAACCGTTTTGGTTGTATGGATACAGTGGCCTTATCTTTTGGACAGGTTACAGCGTATCCATACAAGGTTTTGGTTGTATCCATACAGCTCATTTACGGAGAATTCCCAGCACAAGCTTAACAGCTCGGTATCCATACAACCGTTTTGGTTGTATGGATACAGTTTGCTTACTGACAGCTTTTCAACCTTCCATATTTGGAAACTTGCTACTTGTAGTAACCTTTTGAGATATTTTGAGAGAAGAAGTTGGTTTTTGTATAAATATCCCTCTCCTCTCTCCTAGGTAAAGAGTAGTTAGTTAGTTTAGGTTAGTCTTTCTTCCATTGTTGTTGCTCAAGTTTTCAAGCTTAATTTCTTAAGAACTCAAGTAAGTATTTGGTTTCGTTTAATTTGTCGTGTATTAATGTTATAGCTACGGTCTAGATTCTCCTTAATATCAAGTTTATTTTCGTTTCTATCGGTTAAATATGTTTACCTTTTCTAGCATGCTTTCTAGTCTTTTTAATATGTGTGAGTAGTCGTTTAGGCTTGGCCATGAGGTGAATAACGCTTCATGACTTAAGTTAATCTTGCCTTTCTCAACTCTTGGCTTGAGGTTCGGTTTGTAAATGTGCGTGGTTCGCCTTTTATGTAACAAAATTTGTCGATGTTAACCTCCGGTGATCATATGCTTGCTCATATGGTTCCGTGAGCTATGTCTCGCCTCGTGTTTGCCAAGAGAACCAAAGAACTTGCTCGCTTTCCAAACTACACTTCTTGTTGATGACTTTGATATTTAGTTTGAATACAAGTCTCGGCGTTGTTAATCTCCGGTGATCATGTGCTTGCTCACATGGTTCCGAGAGCGATGTCACGCCTTGTGTTTAGCTTGTTATTCAAACTCTATATCAAGTCTAACCATTTTCACCGCTAAATCTTCCGGTTGATAACCTATGCCGTGTGATTCAATCGTGTTTTCGTTGAGAAAAGTTGATTGGCCTAAGTTACGGGCGTTATGAACTTCTATGCCTTGCCACTTTTAATTCTTAGTTAAAACCTCATTTCTAGTCTTTTCCATAAGAGTATTTCTCCACCGTTCAAAGCAAAACCGATAGTTGGCCGTCTTAATGCCGGGAACACTTGCATCTACAAATCCTAGTTAGCTATAGAGATTCTCTCTGTGGGAACGATCCCGGACTTTCCGGTATATATGCTGACAACGACCTAGCCCTACGCTCGGGGTAATTCAACCTCATTTCGGAGGCGAGGTTGTGGACGAAGCATATTTTGGCGCCGTTGCCGGGGATTTTCTTATTATAGCTTATTGGGAGGTTCGACAAACCATTGTAAGTATCCCGCTTTATTTTGTTTTGTGCAACTTATACATAGTCTAGCGGATACCTCTAACCGATCTTCATATCAAATTTGAGGTGTAACGAAGTTAGAGTACGTATCAATTGCCTTTTCTTTTATTGTTTGTATAACGTGGCGGTGGCATAACCCCACGGAACTGTTTTGAGAAAGAGGTGGCGGCCTAGCCCCTCCAGCCTGTTTACTTTATGTCTTATCTATCTAGTAGAATGGAGGCGGCAAATGAGGAAATAGCCCCCATGCCTATGTGGGAATACTCTTATCCCGATCATGCTTTGCGGGAGTACCTTTGTCCCACTCACATTTTCACACCCCCTTGCATAGCCACTCATGATGCCAATGTTTTTCAAAGTCGTATGACCTTTTCCAATTTGCTTGATCTTATAAACCAAATTCAAACTTTTGCTGAAAGAGTGAATGAGTCGTTTTATGCATGTTGGGGAAGATACAAGGACTTGCTCATTGCGGTCCCGAATCATGGCTATGATAATTTCCAAATTGCTAACTATTTTTATAACGGACTTTCTCAAAAGAGTCAACGATTCTTAGACATGGTGTGTGATGGCAAACTTTTTGAAAAAGAACCCACTGAAGCCTTAGATTTCTTTGATCTATTGGCTCAAACTTTGCAATCTAGGGTTTTTGTTAGACATTGTCAAGAGTCCAACTCAAATGCCATGGACGAGGATATTGAGCCGCCTATCTTTGTTGAAGATGATAGTTTTGCTTATGAAAGCCCCGTAGAGTCTGAATGGGGTGATGAGTTAAATATCCACTGTTCTCCTCTTGAGAAATCTATCTTTATTGAAGAATCCGATTCGTATTTTGAAAACTCCTTGGAGTTTGGAGGGAATGATGAGCTTCACAGTCAATGTGCCCCCCTTGAGTCCTCCCCTCCCCTTGAATTTTTGCCTCTGTGTGAGGCTCCGCAGGAGAAACATCTCATAGCTGAAGAGATGGAAGTGGATGAGACCAACATTGGGTCTCCTACGTGTGAGGAACCGGCTCTTGTGATAGGAATGATCGACCAAGTATCCTCTCCTTGTGGTATCTACCCATTGGAGAAAGTACTCACTGTTAAGGAGATGGACGCAGAGATAGACTATTTGTACTCCTTGTTAGAAGAGCAAGACAAAGCGTACGATACCAAGAGTGGGTCTCCTACCCTTGAGGATACCAATTTTGATGCGAGGGAAAAAGAGCACATAGAGCCGTTGGTCATTAAGGAAGGCTATATGCCTTTTGAGGAGTCATTGCCTATAGTTGCACTGAATAATCAATTAATCTTGGCTCTAGACGGTGACACCCCTCCTACTAAGTCGCCACTTTTGCAAGAGTTCTTAAATGTGGAACGGATTGATTTTCTTGGAGTTGATGATTTTGATTCTCTTTATCGTGCTTACATTGTAAATTTTGTCAACAGTTTGAAAATTGATTTAGTTTGGGCCATGTGCTTAGAGGAGCGTACATTTTTTGAACGAATTCGGCAAATGCTTTACTCTAAATATCTTTTCTTGTGGAATAGCCGAGTTCAATTTTTGGCAAAGCGCGCTGTGTGGAGTGCTATGTTCATGATATTAATCTTTGTTGGTATGTTAAATGTTCAGAGCCCGCGTTTGGCTGAACGAACACACACACTCTCTCTCTCTCTTCTCTTTCTCTCTCTTTTCTCTTTTCTCTTTTGATGGTCTGGTATAGCCACCCGTTCCTTACTTGGGAAATGGGAAGAAAAGTATGACTCGTTCAATCGCGTGAAGAGTTGGTTGGAAGGTACGTTTACTCCCTCTCTTGTATTTCATTTCTATTGTCTGCATGCTATGAGGACATAGCATCGTTTAAGTTGGGGGGGAGGGATATATATGCTATATATGTGTTCATGAGACTTGTCTCATTTTTCTGCTTTTGGTTAAATTTTCAAAATTTATTGTGCAATCTTCCCTTGTTGGTAGTGATTTCGTTTGTTAGATACTTTTATTATGCTCAATTGTGTCAATATGGCAAGAGTCATGTATCCCGTCGACTTCGGTTGTGTGTTTTAATCCATGTCCCATGCATATACATGAACATTGATGAACAAGTTGAGCCTAAAAGTCAAGTCAAGTGTTGTGCATCGCTAGAGTTGAGATTCGTTTCTTAAGCATCCCATGCTTTTTGTTCTCATTTCCCGCACTTGCGTAAATAACATCTTTTGTTCATGCTTGAGTAGTGTATATATCTTTCTTGCATCTTTTTGGAGTTGTTGGCGTACTTAGGAAATGATTCAAGGCATTTTTGCTTGATTAAACCACATAAGAGTCTCCTCGTCCTTATTTTGAACCATAGTCCGAGTCTCTTCCGTTGTTCAAACCTAGGTAACCGGATGTTTGGAGGGTTGTGTGTCTATAGGTTTCAATGATTCAAGGAGATTTGGGGGTGGTGTGAATGTGATAGACGTGGTTGGAATGCAAAAAGGAGAAGAATGGTATGTGATTCCCTATCTCTCCTCTTCCACTACAAAAGCTAAAGCCCCAAATTTTCATCTTCCTCTCCAAAGCCCTCAAATTTGGCTCAAGTCTCTCTCGCTACAAATCTCAATTCAAATGACCCTCTTCCTCAAAGAAAATCAAAGAAATGCTATAAAGAGCAAAAGCATATTTGAAAGAGGGTTGAATACAATGATGAGAGGATTGGTTACACATTCGGGCTAGCATACATTCCGGGTGAGAGAAGGGAGAGCTCGATGCTCAATATCAAGAGGAGCCGGATGAGGACGCCGTCTACGTGCGGTGGAGTCGGTGGTAGTAGTTTTTCTTTATTCTTCGCAACTTTGTTTGATGTTTGGCCGATATGTGGCCATGCCTTGGGTAGTTTAGGGTCGGTAGTGGCCAAGGGGTAGATGAACCATGCAAGTATATGGCCACTACATTTTTGTAGTCTCTTTCCCTTTGTATTCAAGGTCGTTATAAGCTAATAAAGTCCTCCGTTGATCTTTAGTACGCTAATTAACTCCGTTTGATGCATGTTTGATATTTACTGCTTTTTGAGTATGATTTATTCCTTTGTCGTGCATACTTTGTCAATAAATAGCTTTCCTTTCCTTCTTAGCGCCCTTTTTATAGCATGCGTAGCTTTTTGTCTCTAGCTATTGCAATTCCTCGCTAGCGCTTGTCATGGGATGTATCTTGTATCTCATTGTGTGAAAAGTCGAATAAGAGCGTATCCTTGTGAGTTTTGGAGTCGAAACTCGTTGTGGTGCATAAGTGCTTGACTATTCTAATATGGCATAATTTCTTCATCCTAGTTCATGGCATGCTTGTGCGTGGATTGCATTTGATTGGATTTGAAGGGGTGTTTTTGGACTCTTGCCTAGTTGTAGTAGTTGAGCATAGTTTTCGTATCTATGTTTTTGGAAGATTGTTTAGCTTAGTTAAATATGTTTTGCTTTAGTTTGCTAGGGACTAGCAACGTTTAAGTTGGGGGTGTGATAAGCACCCAATATTGTAAATATTTGGTGCGCTTAGTCCCGTTTTATGTTGTTTTAATTTGCTTTTATTTAGCTTTTATTAATGATTTTGCACGTAAGGTTCCTTTGAGGATGTTTCAGGTTTTACGCCCTAACAAGGGTGATTTTGATGCCATGGACATGCCTCGGGGGAGTCCAAGCTTCCAAGGCCAAGTGGCGAAGTGCCACCGTTCTCCAATGATCAAGATACGAAGTATCGGGTGAAGTTCGGAAGCGTCGGGTGCCAAGTTTTGAAGCTAAAGGCAAATTCTGGAGTTAGCAAGGCCGTATCCATACAACCGTTTTGGTTGTATGGATACAGTGGCCTTATCTTTTGGACAGGTTACAGCGTATCCATACAAGGTTTTGGTTGTATCCATACAGCTCATTTACGGAGAATTCCCAGCACAAGCTTAACAGCTCGGTATCCATACAACCGTTTTGGTTGTATGGATACAGTTTGCTTACTGACAGCTTTTCAACCTTCCATATTTGGAAACTTGCTACTTGTAGTAACCTTTTGAGATATTTTGAGAGAAGAAGTTGGTTTTTGTATAAATATCCCTCTCCTCTCTCCTAGGTAAAGAGTAGTTAGTTAGTTTAGGTTAGTCTTTCTTCCATTGTTGTTGCTCAAGTTTTCAAGCTTAATTTCTTAAGAACTCAAGTAAGTATTTGGTTTCGTTTAATTTGTCGTGTATTAATGTTATAGCTACGGTCTAGATTCTCCTTAATATCAAGTTTATTTTCGTTTCTATCGGTTAAATATGTTTACCTTTTCTAGCATGCTTTCTAGTCTTTTTAATATGTGTGAGTAGTCGTTTAGGCTTGGCCATGAGGTGAATAACGCTTCATGACTTAAGTTAATCTTGCCTTTCTCAACTCTTGGCTTGAGGTTCGGTTTGTAAATGTGCGTGGTTCGCCTTTTATGTAACAAAATTTGTCGATGTTAACCTCCGGTGATCATATGCTTGCTCATATGGTTCCGTGAGCTATGTCTCGCCTCGTGTTTGCCAAGAGAACCAAAGAACTTGCTCGCTTTCCAAACTACACTTCTTGTTGATGACTTTGATATTTAGTTTGAATACAAGTCTCGGCGTTGTTAATCTCCGGTGATCATGTGCTTGCTCACATGGTTCCGAGAGCGATGTCACGCCTTGTGTTTAGCTTGTTATTCAAACTCTATATCAAGTCTAACCATTTTCACCGCTAAATCTTCCGGTTGATAACCTATGCCGTGTGATTCAATCGTGTTTTCGTTGAGAAAAGTTGATTGGCCTAAGTTACGGGCGTTATGAACTTCTATGCCTTGCCACTTTTAATTCTTAGTTAAAACCTCATTTCTAGTCTTTTCCATAAGAGTATTTCTCCACCGTTCAAAGCAAAACCGATAGTTGGCCGTCTTAACGCCGGGAACACTTGCATCTACAAATCCTAGTTAGCTATAGAGATTCTCTCTGTGGGAACGATCCCGGACTTTCCGGTATATATGCTGACAACGACCTAGCCCTACGCTCGGGGTAATTCAACCTCATTTCGGAGGCGAGGTTGTGGACGAAGCATACCCCCTATTAATCCTTCATCCAAACGAAGTACTATTTAATCCCCCTTCTCTAATACCTCATCCAAACAACCTACTATTTAATCCCCCTTCCATAAACATCACATCAATGTGGGCCCTCCCTTATTAACTAATATCCCCTACTATCTTATCCCCCCTTATTAACTAATACCCCCAAATCTTTACCCGCATCCAAACGGAGCCTAAGTGTGGTGGAATCTCCTCACTATGCGGTGTTGAGAAGAATTCCATGTCAAACCAAACTTTGGGGAAACTAGCACAGTCACACCAGTCACGGTCCCCCACTTACTATCAGGATACTCACCCGGTGGGGAATCGAACCTCTGACCAAGGGGAGTACTCTCAAAGTCGGTCATTGGCCCTTACCACTGGAGCAACTCCTGGGTGTGTAATGAGTGAGAAGTTATTCACTCTTTTTGTCTGATAAGCCAATAAAATCCAACTCGTCAACTCTTGGTTTCATTTGATTCTAGGATGATATTGAAATTAGTCAAATGCTTAGGTTAGGCTTGTTTTGGCTTAATAAGTCAAAATGACTTCTTCTTTTTTTTGTCTTTATTTAAATTTTTTTCTTATTTGTTAATTTTGCGTCAAATTTTTGTGACTTATTGATTTGTCTCGTCAAGAAGAATCGAAAAAGTAAAAAAATTATGATCGAAAGGCTGTCTCGTCAACTCATAATTTTTTAGAAAGACAAAAAAAAGTCAAAAAGACTATCTTTTTTACTTATTTTGTCGTTATTCAAAAAATTACAAGTTTCGATCATAATTTTTTTACTTTTTCAATTCATCTTGACGGGATGAATCAATAAGTCACAAAAATTTAACGCAAAATAAAAAATAAAGAAAGAAAGAAAGAAAATAAATTACCTAACTTCTTTATCCAAAACCACCCTAAAAACAAATGTTAAGCATTAGAAAATTTACAATTATAGAGTTCTTAACAACTAGTCTAGCAGACAACGGCGTAACAAATGACCTCATAGTCTACGAAAACAACCAACAAACAGGAGAAGTTTTTCAGTGCTGGATGGGCACAGGCCACGTGATGCCGAGCACCATCTCGGCCGTCCAAACGTGTTTTGGACCGTCTAAAACACGTTTGGACGGCCGAGATGAGTGCTCGGGACCACGTGGCCGTGCCCGCTCGGCACTGAAAAATTTCTCAACAAACTGAGACTCGTAGTTAAGAAAAATAAAAAACTGTTTCTTGCAATTGGCAAGTTTGACCCATCGATCTCTCTCTCAAAGGAAAGCAAGCCTGTCTATGGCCAGATTAAGTCCGAATTGTTAGGATCCGAATCAATCCACTTCCAATATGAGAAATCCAACTTTTGCACAACCGTTTAAGACTATCCCCAGATTCAAAATCAGATATCCGATCCGATAATCCAATCACATATCCGAGTCATTTAACCCATTCAAAATCCCAATTGGGCGATAGTGTTGTGCAGTGGTGTGAGCAGTACCTTGTTGCTCACCTCCGAACCGTCGAATCGTGCATCCGACAGCCATACAAGCTCAAGAATCCATCACTCTTGAAACATTGAAATTACATCTAAACAAATTACACCCCAACACAACAAAAGTACAATTATCGGATCGGATTCGTGAGGGGATCGGATCAAATAGTCATAATATGATACATTCTTGTTTTGAATATTTTATTCGAATCAAACAGATTATCGGATCGAATTCAATAATGGAATTTGGACTGTGCCAGATTTGATTCCTGGTACATTTGCTTGCTAGTTTTTTTTTTTTTTTTTCCGCAACGATAACAGGTAATATTATAGATC
Source organism: Rhododendron griersonianum (assembly GCA_018127125.1). Lineage (NCBI taxonomy): Eukaryota > Viridiplantae > Streptophyta > Magnoliopsida > Ericales > Ericaceae > Rhododendron > Rhododendron griersonianum. Next base: position 11,917,698 of record CM030792.1, on the reverse strand, counting down.
AAGAGAACAGAACATCAGGAGAAAACTCAATCCCTAAACAAGGATCAAGAAATTAAAAGGAGGGGACTCCGTCCAAAGACTTACACCCAACTCCAACTAAACCCTCAACTCCAAACAGGCGGAGCACAACAGAAAGTAAAAGAACCACCCACGCAGGGATGAGAGAAGCCTCACAAACGGGGAGAAATCTGGAGACACTAATACCCCGTTCAGTTGCCAGGAAAGTACAGGAAATGATGGGAAGATTAACTTTCCCATAACTTTCCTAGTGTTCAATTGGCAGGAAAATTCTAGGACTTACCAATTTAAGTATGCAGGAATTACTTTCCTGCAAAAGTGATCCTGCAAAAAACACAGGATTTTGCGTCGCGGGAAAAGGAAAATGAGTGAACACTCACAAAATTTTCCCGAAAGTTTCTTTTTCCTGACAAATGAACAACTAAACCTTAATTTTTCTTGCAAAATTCTTTTGTCAAATGAACACTCACAGGAAAATAATTTTCTTTTTCTTTTACTTCACCTCACTTCACTTTTTCTGGGAACCAATTTCCCACACAATTTTCTCGACAACTGAACGGAGCCTAAGAAAAGAATCAAAAGACCAAAAAGAAAAATCAACCCAAACCCAACCCTAACAGAAAACAAGATACCACTCCACAGAAACGCCGAGCAACATCGGCGTTGTCTGCAGACGTTCTGCCCTCAGCGCCGAAATATGAGCCGAAATATGAGAAATGCCAGAGGAGCCGAACCGACTCTGGATCAACATGTCTTACACCCTGTTAACGCTAGATCGAGCTCCAAACGGAACCAGAGAACCCAAAAACGTCTGCCTCTGCCCCTACCAAAGACCACCGCAGCCTCACCACCATAGCCACCATCGAACCCATCCACCACCACACGCGTAGTAGGAACTTCGGATCTGGGAAAAAAGTGAAAAGAACGAGCTTTAAATAACCAGAACAAATGAGGTAAGAAGAATTTGTGCACAAAAACACGCAAAAAAGCTCCAAATCAAAAAATTAGGAGAGAAAAATCCAACGGGGGAGAAATCCACCACCATTTGCTTGCTAGTTATAGTAGTTAAAACAATCATGGGCTTTGTTTAGACTTTGAGTTCATGGGCCAAATTATATAAGAGAAAAGGAAATGATTGATAGAAAAAGCCATATATAAATAATAAGGAAAATAACGCAAATCCAATCGAAAAAGAGATAGGAGTATTTCATTGTTATTGTTAGGTTGGATGGAAAATAAAAGGGTTGTTCACACTAATGAATAAGTTGTGTACACTAATGAGTAAGTTACTACAATTACCATTTTGCCCTTCATAGTATATATACACTAGCAACTACAATTACATACGGACTTGGAGTACACCATATTTCCTCCCAACTTGCCTTTGTAAAATACTTCATCCGTCTCATTTTGTTTGTCTATTATTTCTTTTGTCTCTTTTATGTCTATTGCCTATATCTTTTTAACGTGGATCTTGAAAAATATGCAATATAGATCTTATTTGATAGATTTCAATTTGTTTTATAATACAAAATTGTCGAAATCATGAAAAATATTATAGATTAAAAGATATAGACAAAAGAAACAAAAGGAATAATGGAGAAAAAAATGGGACGGAGGGAGTACAACGTAGACGAAAATAAATTCATATGCGGACAACGTCATATGCCCACCTGGCTATTTATGGGTTGGACGAGAAGATAGGGTTTTGGGAAATAAAGTGGGGAGGGCAAATGGGTAAATTTACCTAACACACCCCCTTTTTCCCAATCTTTCCATTCGGAAAAAACAGTCTCTAGTCCGGAGGACGCTTAAACTTCTCAATTAGCGTGAACAACATACAAATTTGTCACAACTTATTAACGCAAAAAAATATTGAAAACACCACCTAAAGCTCTTCTTTTTCTTTGTGGAGGATTGTAGTACTTTAGTAAGATTTGAGGAAGAAAACAAAAACAAAAAAGACAAGATGGGATTGGAGTAAAAAACCATACATCACAACTTGTAGGTGGTGATCCAAATTGTCTTCTTAGCATGTGGCCATATGCGCATCTCATAAAGATATGGTAGCAACCATCATTGACTAGTGAAGTGTCCCCACCCCCCCAGCCATTTTGGACTTTGCATAGTTTAAGACCACACACAATTTCAGAGTCAAAAGATTACATCCTTCAAAGAAAATAAGTGTCATTGAAGCACAAAAGTAGGAGGAGTATTCAACCACATATGTGTCTAATCATATATCTTCTGCCAACCAAAGCATGAGATTGGGAATTTGGGAAATCCTGTCGTGCAAGATGAGGGGATCCTGTAGGGTTACAGGATTGTAGGGCGGTTGATCCGGCCGTCCGTTTTGGCTATGGATGGCTCGGATCAACGGACGGCTCGAATCAATAGGAATTTGGATTAAATCCGAACCATCGACGTTAAAATGGACGGCCAATCAGCCGCCTACAGCCATGTAGGGCAGCTCGCCCTACGGGATCCCCTTGTCTTGGGATTGGACATTCCATTGTTAAAAACCTCAATGAGCGGATCGGGTTCTTACACCGGAGCTGTTTTTTCTGCGACTTGCATCGCATTTTGTTTTTCGTTTATTTTCTTTCCAGGACCAGAGAGTTTCTTTGTAGTTTGTTCTGTGTGGTTTACAACAATGTTTCATTTTCCAAAAAAACAAGAGAATGTCATTCGAATAGAATTTTGATCCATAAAACTGATAAATATTTATGTGCATTTCTTAACCATTTATGTTGATGGATTTCAAATGAGTGAATCTTTTTTTTAAAGCCAAATGATTGAATCTAAAGAAGCCGTAGCATCCTTTGTGCGTAAATTCTCGTTATATAGCGTTATCCAGAATTCCTAATTAGCAGTCGATAGAATGGCCGGGAACATGGCTACAAAGTAACGAACTTTCCCTCTAAACTCGCGGGTTCGGCTTATTATTGGCCTCTAGACATTTTACGAGCCATTAATTTCAGGAGCCCGGGTTTAATATATTTTTTTTTGTAAGAACATTATGTGATCGATCAAGGTGTACCTAAGTTGAAACTTGGTCCGAACACCCAATTATTGAACAAATTAGCATTACCAAAAGAAATTATAATTCCTAATACTATATATTTGTAATACGATGATAATGGCTATGGCCCCGTTCCGCTTTTTCAAATAAATACTTAAAAAATAAGGACCTATTTTCAAGCTTAAAAATAATGGGCTTACAAAATAATTTTTTTAATTGTTTTGGCAAGGTTTGATAGAGTCTATCAAACAAGATCCATATTGTATATTTTTTTTATTTCAGTAAATCTATTATTTTTAAGCTTGAAAATTATAAATAAGTACTTATTTTTTAAAGAGGGAATCTGGAATACACCCGTCCTCTAACTACATAGTAGATAACATCTTCTTCTTTTTTTACTTGGCCAAAGGAATTTTATTACTCCCTCCGTTCCAAAATGAGTGGTCTTTTTGGGATTCCGTGTCATTTTAAAATGCTTATATCTTTCGATTGAAGTTTTATGTGATTTTGAAAACTTTGTTTAATACAATTAATTACTCCGTAAAATCTATCAAACAAGATCCATATTACATATTTTTTAACACTCATATTGAAAGATATAAGTAATTGAAAATGACACGCTTTCCCAAAAAGATCACTCATTTTGGAACGGGGAGTAACTCTGAAGCAAAAGATAAGTAGATTGTGGGCGGAAAAAGTGGACAACCCAATCTCAACTTTCTATTTCTAGACAAAACAAGTCTAATAAATGCTTTTTGAAAAGCATTTTAAATCATTCAAAAATGACACGTAACGAAGTTTGATACATGAAAATTCTGTTGATAAACTGTTAGAGTTTGTGAAGGGAAAATTATATTGGCACTCCAAAAATTGATGCAGGCACTCCAAAAGCAGTGTAATTTCAAAGCCACTTTCCTTTGTCTTTAGGAGTGCCTCCATCAATTTTTAGAATGTCAATATCAATTCCCTTGTGAAGCGACTGTTTGGACTTGGGAGCAAGAGTCCCCAAAGCTACGTTTTCCGGTGGTAAAGGGTGCGGCTTCTCTCCAGTCCAATGGTTTCGACTGAACAAGGCAGTCCAAATCGTGATCGTCTATTGGGAGATTCAATGGTTCGGATTTTTTCATAAAGAATATACTATTACCAGTATGCAAAAGTGTAAAAATTCATCCAAGTCGTTGATCCTATTAACTCCAGTCCAAAATATGAACGGGAGAGGATCCACTTGCGGTGGTAAACTTCAAAGGCACGTGGATTGGACTAACCTGTGCTTTGACCTTTGGGTGCCGATTTTGAATGTCTTAGTGGAACCCACCTCTCAGTCGCTATCTCTTCCCTTAGAAGGGGACTAGGAAATTTCCTAGGAAAATGAGTACACAACACGTCCTAGTCACCGGACTATGCAATCCAAGGTGTGCAGTGTATTTTTGGACGGTCAAAATTTTTTTAAAAAAAACTTTTATTGTATCATTGATTGTCGAGATAGACGGTCCGGATGGTGCAAAGTACGCCCTCCGATTCCAAGGCATGGCATGTTACCAGACTATGCGGGACAAGGCACGACATGTGCTCTTCACTGGATTAGGCCATGACACGTGTCCTTGTGATCACTGGGCATTACAAGGAACATATAATCAAAAGGCTACAACATTGGTGGACATCCTATTCTCGCTCTCAATCCTTGCATTACCCTCACGTTGATCTCTTGAATTTATATGTTCCTAACCTTGCTTAAGAAAAAAAATACTGTAATGGTTAGTTAATTAGGAATCCTAGATTTTAGTATTTTTCTCAAGAAAGCAACGTTTTTTTAAAAAAAAATCGTTGTCATGGACTTTTCTCCTCAAATTTCTTAGGACTTGTTACTACTTACTACTTGTTTATGTAAAAGTTGTATACAAATTAAAGAGACTTCCTAATATTCTCTCTCCATAAACAAACATTAAAAGTTGAAAATAAATATGGGCAAATTAATTAACTCCCTTAATTAACGGCCCTGGGGCGCCCATAGCAGATAGTTGAGGTTCGAGTTGATAGAACAGTATGTTAGTAATTTATTATAACCACTAACATGCTAACGGCCGTATTATATATTGTGGCAAAAAGTAATAATAGGTTTAAGCTGCAAGCCTACAACAATGGCAAACTATACAAAGCAAGTAATAAAATTTCACAATTCTATTACAAAACGATGCAACGGTTCGTTGATTAATCCACCTTTTATAAACCTTTCAACCTTGAGCTCGTCACATCCGTTAGATTATGATTGTTAATTTGTGTTGATATTATGATCAATTTCCATCTAACGTGATGGATTTTTATACACATGTTAGCTAACCGGATGCTTATATAACCGGATGCTTGCGGTGGGCGCACGATCTATTTGAATTTTCATTCAAAATGTTAGTATGATTTTAAGGACATGCCGTATACACCTTCATAAGAATCAGTAATATAAGTTCCATTGGTCATATACTTCAACATTTTTGTGCAAACAATTTGGGTCAAAAAACAGATAGTATTACTATCTATATGCATAGGATAATTAGAAATTGTGATGATCAAAAAAATATATATGTTGACTAAAACACACAGGTGTTAATAGCTCATGCGGCTGAAGTAATCTCCTTGACTATGTTACCAACTTTTTGAGTAAATAAATTGACTGGAAAACGCGGCTGAAATCAGGAGATATATATGGATTAATTGTCAAAAGGTAATATGTAGGATGTAGCACACATTTTGAATAACTCAGGTGTTCGGGTCGATCAGCTTATATACGCATACCTCGATTAATTTTGGAGACCCAATCCCATCCTCTATGCACTTGCGGGGAGTCCATTTAAAATCGAAGCAAAGCTCCGTATGGCCTGATCATAAAAGGAGTTGATAACACATGTTAAGGAGTAAACCCTTAGGAGGAGGGCAAGAGGGTAATTCCGCATACCAACTCACCTAAGCAATTGCTGACTAGGGAGAGGCATAATGGACCCTAAGTCTCATACCTTAATTACCAAGCCAATACTTTGACCAATGGGCTAACCTTTATATTGTGCTATCAACTCTTTTTGAGTTGGTCCATATAAAGCTTTGCTCTAACTTTAAATGAGACTCCTGCTAGTAGACGGTGGGATTTGGACACCCCTACCAATAGATGATGGAATTAGTCTCCAAAATGAATCAAAGTGCGAATAAGTTGGCCCGAATAGCCGAAAGTGGCAGGTTCAAGGCACTGAAAATATTAGGGCTGCTCAAAAAAATCGGTGAACCGTGAAACCGGACCGGACTGGACCGATCCGTACCTTTTGGATTTTGTCCGTAGATTAATGGTCCGGACACGGATTGAAAAATTAAAAAACCGTGACTCGCGGTTCGGTCCATGGATTTTCATTACGAAACCGTGGATTAACCGAACTGAACCGTGAGAATTTATTATAAATAAATATATATATATATATTAATATATATGTCTATACATAAACAATTTTCACCTATAAAAAAATTTTTATACCAATTTTAGTATTTTACTTAATATTGGGATATATTTTAAGTCTGCAAAAACTTTAGAGGGGTAAATCGTAGTTTGTCAATAAGACATTAACCCTATTTCACTGAGCACTGAGTATAAATAGAAACTTTGGGCGTCATTCCATATGTAGCTACGTATATTCTAGAGAGAGCAACAGAAAGAGTAAAGACGCCGCATTTCGGTATTTCCTAGATCAGTAGATCTGATTCTTCAAAGTTCAAAATAGTAAAGACGCCGCACACCTCTCTCTCTCGCACACCGCTTGGAGGTCTCGCTCGCACACCGCTTACTTATGTACCAAAATCCGTGGACAAAACCGTAACCGAACTGTGAGTCACGGATTGGATTGGATTGGATTGGAACCGAACCGTGGGACTTTTGGTCCGGACACGGATTTCATTTTCAAAAAATCGTGACTAGCGATTCGGTCCTCGAATTCTTAAAAAACCGAACCGAACCGGACTGCGAGCACCCCTAGAAAATATCACAACTCATTGACATCTCATGAAAAAAGGTAAAATGATGATCCCATGCCGGAACCCGGCCGATATATTTTAATATTGGGCTATCCTTATCTTCAGAGTTCAGACGTCGGCCATAATTTTAGGGCCTTTAATATTCGCAATTTCTTGACTTCCACGCATCCAACTTGCCAACACATTGTTGATTAGAGAGAGATGGGTCCGGTTTTCTTCCCATAAAATTGACACAAATTCTGGCAGAAAAACCATTTTAGAAAAGCATTTAACGGCATCCGTACAAGTTGATTTTTTACGTGAACTCTTAAAAAAAAACATTTTAAACAAATTGAACAACTCTGGTCATTTGCGTGAGACTGCAAATGAGTCACACGCAAAACATGGGTCAATTTTTTTTTTTTGAGATAACCGAAGAACAACTCTGCAGCCGAGCCACTTGGATCAAAATTTGTGTTAACTTTTGTATGAGAAGAATCATATACAACTATAAATAAAAAATAAAATAAAAAAAGAAGAACTGCCAACAGATTGGCACCTCCCCTGTCTCCACGTGCGTGTCAACAACCTTTGCTGTTTTTTACTATATTTTTTTAATCGTCACTGCACTACTACATATAGACCATCGTGGACACAATAAAAAATTTTAAAATTTTGATATAATCAGACTGTCAAATTTATAAATTAATATTAAAATTTTCATATACCTATCCACATCTGATCAAGCTGATTTTTTATATGAATGTACTACTAGTCAACCTCTTGAGATCAGGCCGCAAGAAGTAAATTTCTTGTCTCGATATGGATGCATGGCCTATCTTTAACCAAACTAGCTAGAGAAGAAAATAATTGAGATATATATATATATATATATATAAAAGTTGTCCCCAACTAGCCCCGGCCCGGGCCAGAACATCCCTGACCGTCGAACCCAAAAAAGAATCCGTATATTCGTTATAGGGAAGCGTCAGACAAGTGATATGGGTCAACATTTGAGATTTTTTTTTTTTTTTTTGGAGAATTCAACTCGACTGGACTGTGGACACACAAAGATTTGTAGTACTGCATATGTGTGGGCGCCAATAACTCACGAGTCAACTTAATTTTCCTTGCACGATCGCGATGTGTGTGTGTGTATATATATATATATATACATTTTAAATTTTCTGCTTTGACTGTAATCTTTTGAATTTGACGCACCAAATTAAAAGAACTAAGCGATATTTTTAATTTGATACGGAAAAAAAATTTCATCTGATTTTTTCATAAAGGATATGATGCTCTTACCAGTATGTAAAAGTGTAAAAATGCATCCAAATCGTTAATTAGGACCGTCACTTTCCGTCTAAAACATAGACATGAGAGGATCCAGTTCCAATGGTAAACTACTAAACTTCAAAGGCACGTGGATTGGACTAACCTGTGCTTTGGCCTTAGGGTGCCGACGCGATTGAGTATCTTACTAGTGGAAAAAGGGGACTAGGAAATTTCATAACAAAATGAGTATATGACACGTCCTTGTTATCGGATTAGGCAAGACAAGGCATGACATGTCACCGGACTATACAGGACAAGGCACAGCATGTGCTCTTTACCGGGTTAGGCCATGACACAGCATGCATGTTCTCTTGCCCCCAAGCATTACAAGGAATGCATAATCAAAAGGCTACAATATTCCATTCTCGCTCTCAATCCTCTTGCATTAGCCTCGCGTTGATCTCTTGAATTTAGTAGGTTTGGATGTTATGTAAAGACGCTTTTACACTCACACATACGCTCTCGTACATGTAGAAACGAACACATTAGTATATACATACATTGAATTCATACGTTAGTAAATATGCTTTCTGCTCAAATTTTATGAATATTATGGAAAATTGGCACTGAATTTCATAAGGTTTGATGGACGATGGTGGTGCTTGTGATAACGACCATATTAATTAATTACTAGATTCCGCCAAATGTTTGTGGCCCTGTTAGATTTGTGATGCCAGCTGGTTTTATTATTAGAAAGATTATTAGGCTCATGATCGCTCCCAAAATTTTTTTTTTCTTTTGAAAGGCTACAAAATTTATTAATTTCTGAAAACAAATTACAAAGATTAAAAAGATCCTAAGCAGCATCAAGCCGAAAAAAGAAAAAAACCCACATGGGAAAACAACAAGCTCCATCAATCAAATGCCAAGAAGGACCCAAAGGGAGAGAATAACAAACCAAAGTTGACAAGAAGCCAACAATGGCAGAGCCCAAATAGACACCTGACGCCTAAGACCCAAAACAACACCCTAAAGAGAGACACATCCAAGGGCGGAACCAGGTATTGATTCTGCCCTGGGCTAACCCAAAAAAAAATTCGGTGGGCAAAATAGTGTTTATAATATGCATACGGGCAATTTCTAAGAAACAAGGCTTATAATCCATTCCATAAACGTACCGCACATATTGCTAGCACCATTATATCATTGACCTTTCATATTGTGAATGTCTAGATTGTAACGAGTGAGAATATCGGATATCTATTTCTTAAGAGTTAATGCAGTGGTGTGTTTAACATGTAGAATATGAACAAACACTCCTACAAAAACCCTCAGACATCAACAAATCTCAAAAAACGTTCCAGATTTTATTTTTGCTATTCCATTATATTTTAATCCTAAAAAAGTAAGATTGTAAGAACCAACATTTTAAACCAATTTAAGTGCACCGGTCAGTGCTCTAGTCAGTGCTATGCACACAAGCCAGTACAAATCTAAGCACGCCCATCAATGCTCTGCATAATAAGGAAATACTTAAGGATCTGAAGCCTCGGAATTTGAGGTATTGCCAGTTGAAATCATTTGTATGGTGGGTTGGGCTAAAATTATTTAGATTGAAATTATATATATATATACATATTTTTTGGGGGGTTTTGTGGTAGACATGGGCTACAGCCTAAGGTATCCTATGGCTAGTTCCACCATTGGACACATCCAAAGATCCCAAAAAGAAACACCCCACCCAAAACCTAACAAAACAAACAACACCCAAAGAGACACTTAAGAGTCAATCAACGTGTTGAGAAGCATAACTCTTTGCCCTTTCCTCATCTTCAGCTTGCATAATCGCGATTATTCGAATAATGTCCTTCTCGTCACTCATGTAACAAATGCCCATGATCTTATTTAGTGCCCAAATAGCTTGATCCTCATCAAAGTGAGTTCTGCTCCAAATTATAATTATATATAATCTGATATTTGACTAGTCAGATACATGCACCTCAACTAATTATAGGACACTAAAATTAACGATGGTGCAAAATTTCTATATTTATTTTTAATCCTAGTACTAGTATTATTCTATTTGGAGACTCCTCGCAATTCGCTAGCTCACTTTTAACGCCATCCATAACAAAAAGAAAAGAAGAGATTCATGATTGCCTTCTGTTAATTTCTTTACACTTCCCATAGGCCATACAGAGGTGCTAAAGGTAGAGATTCTAAATCTATACCAGCTTGTACAAATCTTATTTGGGCCCGTTTCGCGTCCCAAAAAATTATCGGAGTCGCTCATATTTTGTTTATGGTCCATACAAAAAGTAAGTTCAATCCTTTATCGTTTAGAGGGTCTACGAAAGGTCCCATTTTGTCCCAGATTCAAGGCTTGAATTAATTCTAAGACAAAATGGGTCGTTTCGTAGACACCCTAAACAATACGCGAATGAGTTTATTTTTTGTAGGAATCGTAAACAAATTATTTTAAACAAAATGAGTGGCTCTGATCTTTTTTTTTTTAATACCCGAAACGGGCCCAGATGAATTTTGTACACGCTGGTACAAATTTTAAATATGTACCATTAACCTTTCTGTAGGCCATCTATATCTCCCTCTTCCCTCTCAATGCCAAAGGAAAAACAAAAAGTCTAGAAACACAACTTTTGGACATAACTGTGCTTGAAGTCGTCCGATGCATGTGATCGAGTTCTCGTGCAATAACCAGCTCTGAATGTAATTTTTTCGCCGGGAGTGTTTTAAAATTGTGTTTCTAACCTTGCTTAAGAAAAAATAATGGTTAGTTAGGAATCGTGGATTTTTTTTAAAAAGTTGGTAACATAATCAAGGAGATTACTCCAGCAGCTAGCTAGCCAGTAGCCAGCATGAGCTATTCACGACACGTGTGTGTCTAGTCACAATTTCTAATCCTACGCATATAATACTGTCTACGAATTCTTTATTACAATAATTATATAACCGCACATACTCACACACACACTTTATACACACGCTCATATCTTTTGGTGGATCTCATACACACTGGAGGTATAGTGTGTGTGGGCCCTAGTGTAAATGTAAGTGGGTTTGTGTAAATATTTGTGTAAGTGTTTGTGGAATGATTGTTCTTATTAAGGTGCGTACGTACGACATCCCTTAAAATCAGAAAATTAGTTAAAATGTGTGTAAATTGGCCCGAATACCCGATTGTAGGAAAACAGTGACGGGTCAGGGCACTGAAAAAATCTTCAACTCATTGACCTCTCATGAAAAAGGATAAAATGATGATCCCAGATCTAAATTCTAAAACAAAGTTGGATATTTCGTAAACGTTTTTATCGATATTGAGTTGAGTTTTTTTTTTTTTACTAGGACTGTAAACAAACTATTTTGAACAAAATGAATAACTCGGATCTTTTTGTAGGACCCGAGACGGGTTCAAAAAATCCGCATGTACGCGCTTTATGTATATGATTGTATGTACCTGTAGCAGCGCTGTTTTTATATTGGCTATCTTTATCTACAGACGTCGGCCATAATTTTAGGGCCTTTAATATTCGCATATTATTGACTTCCGCACATCCAACCTGCCCACACATTGTTGATCATTTGGGGTGGTCGGCAACCCATTTTTTGCCTTTTGATTTTCCACTTTTCACATTATGGATCCGGTTTTCCTCGCATAAAAATTGATAAATTTTGACACAAAAAAATCATTTTCGAGTTTCACGCAAACGATCGGAATTGTTCAATTTGTTTAAAACATGTTTTTAAGAATTTTTATAGAAAATCAAATCATTTGCATATCGATAAGGACTTGATCGATTCGTTCAAGTTTTTGTCCTGTCATATATAGGGATATATATCCAACAAGCGTTTAACGATATAGTTGATTTTTTAAGAAAACTCTTAAAATACATTTTAAAACTGCCAACAGATTGGCACCTCCCCCTGTCTCCACGTGCCTGTCGAGAAATTATTCGTTGCCCTTGGGGCAACACGTCATTTTGCCAGGTGGTGCATTTCACCAATAAATATCCACGGACACATTCTTCTCTCCTTCTCTCTCCACTAGACACAACCTTGTCTATCTTTTGGGTTACAAACTTACAACCACCTTCTCTCTCTAAAAATAGGCGTGTAGATCGGCTGCACACACAAAATCCAGTGAACAGTGAAACCGATTCAGACCGATCTGATCCGTACCTTTTGAATTTTGTCCGTGAATTAATAGTCCGGACATGAATTTGAAAATTAAAAAACCTTGAGATACGAACTAGGATTGAATTTTCATTTGAAAATCATGGATTATCCGAACCGGACCGCGAGATATTTAAGAAATAAAAAATAATAATATATATGTAACATATACTAGTAGTAAATACTTACTATAATTTTACACCCATTTCTATATTATACATACTATCATAGTATCACACAATAGCTTGTTACTTGTATAATATGCATGCGTATATACATATATGTATTTATTTTCGTTAAATTTGGGTGTCTTCCCTCCGACTCCCAAACTGCCAAGCTCGCAACTTTTATTGAATCTCTGTTACTGGATAGTGGATGTGCATGTATTTACTGTAGTTTATGCTCTAGTATGTGATGTAATGTGTTTGAGAACTTGAAATTTTTTGCTCTTTTTTATGTCTTGTCCTTATTAAAAAAATTCGTGTTTATTCGTTTTGGGACAAATTTGTGTGAATTATTAATTCGTTTCGATAAGAGGAATCGGACAATTTTTTTTAAAATTTTACACTAGTATTTTTTTTGTAATTTCCAAGAGGCTTTATCTTGGATATTTTCAAAATATTTAGGTAAAAGTCATAATTTTTATTTTATGTCTGCTTTTTGAGCTTTATCTTGAATATTTTCAAAAATATTTGGATAAAATTCAGAACTTCTACTCTTTCGATTCCTATCGTCTAGATAAATCAATAATTTACAAAATTTTAGTGTGAACAACATGTTAAAATATCAAAATTTGTTAATTTATGTAAACGACGTAGTAAAAATGCCTTACTCTTTTCTTTTTTTTTCCTCAGATTGTTACCGGAACACCCCTTAATCTTGTGGGTCTTTGGTCCTTTTGCTTTTGGTACACAGAACTTGAGTTTGAATTTTTTGATCGATCTACACGCCTATGATTTTAGAGAGAAGGTTGTGTCTAGTGGAGAGAGAAGAATTAATGTGTGTAAGTGGATTTAATGTCTCAAATGGGGCTAGACTTTCTGACTGACAATTTTATATATATCCACAAGGCAAATTTTTATTGGTAAGAGGCACCCCTGGCAAAGTAGACGTGTTGCCCTTGGGGCAACGAATAATTTCTCGACGTGGACACTTCAACTTTATCATTTGACATAATCAGACTATAAAAATTATTCAATTACTGTGGGCTCCCGCGCCCGGAGCGCGATTTGACAGAGTCGCCACCCGGATTTTTGAGATGGATGATCCGAGGAACCGAGGGTTTGTTTTGAAAAGAAAGGCCTTTTGATCTAGCGAAACCATTGAGATTTTGGATCCGGGAGCCAGGTTACGAGCGGGGAAGGTTTTGTTGAAAAACACTCCGCTCGCTCGGTGAAAACCGGTCTCTACTAAGCATTTTAAATTGGGGGAGGGGGGGTAATACCATTCGGAAAACCTTAAAAACACATAAAGGGAAAAGGGAACAAGATAAATCATGACACGTTGCCGTGCTAGTGGTGCTTGCTGTACAGAGATGATAAAGATGGCATGGCGATAATATAAACAAGAAAGATATACAAACGGACTGTCTGAATCACCATCTCCCGTCAGGCGGCATATCGCTTTACAACGCACGGCTTACTGATACGCCGTGCGTGATTCTGATCTTGATACCAAACTTTTATTGTTTTATAAAGCTTCGCACGGTGTACCCATTACATCGCACGGTGTTATTTTAAAATTTCAGACAGCTCACAGTCGTCAGATCATCTCAGATCTGCACCATTCTTTCAAGCCATGAAAAGAAAACTATTTTTGATACGTTTGCTTGTTTTGAAAAGATCTATGGAGTTTAAAACATGGCTTGTAGATATGGTTTCACTTTGGGACTGCTTTTGGTATACAGAAAAGATCCAACAACAGAAGATCGTGATCCAGACAGTTTGAACAAGAAAACAATATCATTTTGAAATACCGTGCGTGTGAGTCTACTATGCCGTGCGACGCTTCAAAGCGCCGTGCGGCGTAGCACGCTTCTGCACAGAACACTGGTTTTGTTTTGTAAAAGAGGTTTAGGGTCAGATCCTGACCAAAAGGGTTAAGCCTGAAGACAAAAAGGTCCCCTCAGGGCCAGGACAGAGCCTAGCCCAAGGAAACTTGGTTTTTACCTTTGATCTTGAGCTTGAATGAGTATTGATGAAGGCGGATGGACGTCGGAAGGTTGAAAAAGAGAGTAGAAGTATGGATGTGTGTAGTAGATGGGTATATTGGGTGGTTGAGGTCTCAAAGTTAGTAAGGAACTAACTTTAATGGTGAAGAGAAAAATGGAGTAAAAGGCCTAGAAAATGTCTTTTGAGAACAACATTCTCAAGGCTTGGAAATAGGAAAGTGGGTGTGAAAGCAAGAAGAGAGAGAAATGGTATAATAGTGATCAAGGGCCCTTTTCCCTTGAGTGGAGGGGTGTATTTATAGGCAAGAGCCTTGGATTTTGAATTTTAAATGTTGGAGGTATTTTCTGGGCAGGCCAGAATTGTGCTTTCGGCTGAGCCATTTTGCAGCTGTGGCTCAAATGGGCGTGGCCGACAGCTTTCTGAGCCAGTCAGAACTTTACCTAAAATGCCGTGCGGCTAACCTCATGACCGCGTGCGGCGTATTAACTTTCGATACGCCGTGCGGTGTGGAAGTGTCACGCGCGGCATTACAGGTTCACTCCAGGGCTTTTGGGTTTTCTGGGCTTTTGGGTTTGTTTTGGGCTGATGATACGTTTGGGGTTAAGGGAGTCCCTCATTCAAGCTCGCAAAGGTTCCGTTTCCTTTATTTCATTATCGGGGTGAACAAAGACCCTTCGAGGTCCGGATTGGGATGTCTACAATTACACTAAATTTTTCATATACGTATCAGCTGATGAAGCTGATTTTTTTTTTAATATACTACTTGGCAACATCTTGGGATTAGGCCGCAAAACGTAAATTTCTTGTGAATCTCTCTCAGTCCCTACACGGATGGCCTGTCTTTGACCGGACCGGATCGGAGAGGAGAATAATCGAGGTATGCACTTAGGGGGTGTTTCCTGTAGTGAAAAATTTGTAGATTTTTATTTGTGGTTGAAAAGTTGTTAGGTGTTTCCGGTATTAAATAAGTTGTTGAAAAATTTCACATTGTTTCCGACAGTGAAAATGTATTTGCAGGATATGTGAGTGAAAAAATTGTTGAGTTGGTAAAAACTTTTTTATTTGTTAGTGGAAATCATTTGGTAAAATGCGTTAAATTTTTAGTGTTTTTTGTTAGTGAAATAGACATGGTAAAATGCGTTAAATTTTTAGTGTTTTTTGTTTGTGAAAACGGAGCGTAAGTCGACCCAAACTGACCCGAACACCCCTGGCCGTCGAACCCAAAAAAAAGAATCCGTATATTCATTATAGGGAGGCGTCAGATAAGTGATCTGGGTCAACATTTGAGAATTCAACTCGACTGGCCACCCAAGTCAAGATTTGGAGTACTGCGTATGTATATATAATTAAATTTTCTGCGTTGACTGTAATCTTTTGAATTTGACGAACCAAATTAAAAGAACTAAGCCATATCTTTAAATGGATATGGAAAATTTTATTGTAAAATTGTACATGAACATATTTTTATACCTAAAAAATTTTGCGGGAATTTTTATTTACCATAATACAGACTTAAATTTTCTTAGAGTTTAATGTAAATAATTTGTTAAAAACAGAGCTGGCCTTGACTTCTCGGAGCCTGAAGAAAAAATTAAAGACGACAACTTTTTGTTGGGCGGTGCAGTGGGAGTCTGAGGTTTCACGGCAGGGGCTTGGTGGCAGCAAACAGTTTGTCTAACAGTGGTCGTGTATCTTTGCCACTCTGGGGCAGCAACAGGGGCTAGTTCCCCGGGCTCTCGTGGCGACTTTGGTGCATTTCCGTCTGTTGGTGGCTGTTAGGGTTTGGCAGGTTTTTAGGCAGCAGTTTGGAGGGTTGTTAGGGTTTTTGTTGGCTTCTCGTCAACGATTGGGTCTCGGGTAGTCTTGGAATGTAATTAATTTTATTTTTCAATTGCACTTATCCTTTTAATCTTTGTGTTTCTGCGGAGATTAGTAAAATTTCTTTTGCCGATAAAAAAAAAGTTCAAAAAATATGAGACCTAAAGCGGTCGCAACTTGAACTTTGGTTCAAAGCCGGCTCTCATTAAAAATCAGAGAAATGGTTCAAAGTGCAAAAGATTCATGTTTCGATTTCTAGTTAATGCTAATTCTATTCCAACTTTCAAACCGAAGCGCTCTCTCTCTCTCTAACCTTAAACAGTTTCTGACCTAAAACCAGTTCTGCCGCCGCCGGGGGGGGGGGGAGGTGCCCATTCCCTCCTCCCCCCGGGCCTCTTCTTCTAGTTTATCCTTTCCCTTTCCTTCTCAGATCGAGCCTTCCCTCCCTCTCCTCTACGGTTTCAGCCTCTGCCTTTCTCCCTTCTCCTTTTGTCGGACAGCCGCCGGTTTTTTTTCCTCTTGGGGTAACCGGTTTGGCTTAACGGCGAGGTTGTCCGGTGAGGGAGGTGGTGGTGAGGCCTGTGAGGTCACCCACCGTGTTTCTACTCATGGGTAGTCTCGGCTTGGGCTTAACGGCTAGCGGCGGCTTCATGGCAGTTGGGTGGTTCTGGATCGCGGCGTGTGGGCGTTAGAGGGTGTCGCCAGCTAGCGGTGTACGGCGGCAATTGGTACCTCCGTTGTCGCCTCCTCAGGTCGTTTGTGGGAGCCGATTTGGCGGTGTCTCGGCGGTCAATATTGGGGCTTCGGCTGCGCGTGGGGCTCTTGTCGGCGTGGGCTGTGGGCTGGGGTCGGCTTTGTCTTTCCGATCCTGTTTGGGTTTCATGGTAGGGTGTGGTGGTTCCTGGGAGGTTGGCCGGCGGTGCGTGGGGTGTGGCGGCTCTGATCTGTTTTGGTTTGGGTAAGGTTCTGATCCTCCTCTCCCGTTCCCTCTCGTTTGAGGTGTGCTACTCGGTGACTATGTTTCCGGTGGCCGCGGTTAGTGCAGGTGGAGGAGGAGGCGCTCTTGGTGTTGGTGTATGGCAGCTAGGTGGCGGAGATTTTGGAGTCCGGTGGTGGTGGTGCGCTGGTGGAGGCGGGGTTGGTGGTTGGCCGTTCCTTTGATTATGTTTGTAGGGTTAAGGTTTTTTTGGGCCTTGCCACTGGTTTGGGCTTGACCCCTGGCTGTTTTGAGCTTTAGTGTTTATATTTGGGCTTGTTGAGGCCTATAGGATGTTTTGGGCTTTGCCCTCTGGGTGTTTTGGGTTTTATCCCAACAGGTGTTTTTCCAACTTTTTGTTGGATTCCCCTTTCCCTTTCCCCAACTTGATGTACCCTTTGTCAAGTTTTCAATAAAATTTTGTTGCCTATCAAAAAAAAAATGCTAATTCTATTCCAGTTCACCAAAAAAAAAAAAAATTTGTTTCGATTTTGAGTCTGAGTTGAATTCCCTAATCACATGTACATTTGTAGGGATCCTTTTGTAAGGGAAAAAGCTCAAGCTCTCAAATAATTAGGCTCCAAAATCAATGACTCGCTATCTAAAACAAAAAAATGCGAAAAAAGAAAAGAAAAGAAAGGGGAGTGATTTTGCCACTCCTTTTTTTGTTAATGTCACTCCACTTTGTGTCTTTATTAGATGATTTATTTTGTGACAGAAGGAGAGTGAGATTAACAAAAAGAGAAGCGGCAAAATCAATTCCCAAAAATATTAGGCTCCGTTCCAGAACGGGAATAAGCTACTTATTTTTTAAGAAGGCAATTTCAAGCTAAAAAATAATGTGTTTATGCAAATAATTTTCCTACCACTATGGATCTTGTTTGATAGATCTCATCAAGATCTTTAATACGGTGTAAAAAAAATAAAAAAATATTTTCCATTTACATTATTTTTTAGTTTGAAAATGTGAAATAAACTGCTTATTTTTTAAGAAGGTTTCTGAAACGGATAGGCTTCTCAAATGGGCCCTAAAGTGAAAAAGAAAGAAACAAGAGTACAAACTTCGTCAATTACGAACATCTCGACCTCAACCTACTCAAGAAGAATCAAACCCAAGGCAAAAGGCCAAACACATCATATTCGAGGGCTTTGTTCGTTTGGGGTTTTGAGAAAGAATTTTGAGATTAATAAGTGAAAAAAGATAAATAAATAAAAATTGTTGAAAACAGTGGCCAGAGATGCAACTGAATCACATGGTAGATGCTACTGATCAATCACATGGCTATGAAGTCTATGGACAATTCCTTTTCTTCAGAAACTACAAACAGAAGAAAACAAACCCAAAAAGAAACAATAATTGAGAGTGCAATTTGCAAGGGGTTAAGGTGTCTCATCATATGACCACTAAAACTCCAAAAAAGACCAAACAGAGGTGAGAAAGACTTTAATAGGTGGAGTGGGCCTGGGCTGTAAATGAACCGAATCAGCCGAATAATAGAATGTTTAGATTTGTTCACTGAAGTTTTTTAGCGAATTCGAATTTGAATCGAACTCAATGAAAATTATGACGAGCCAAACTCGAACCGAGCTTGCCTAGGTTTGGGTCGAACTCGAGCTTGTTCGCAAGTCTTAACAATTCAATAATATCATATATTTATGCACTCATACAGATCTAAAGCTGCAAATAATTTTTTTACTATATATGTACATAAATACATATAAAATGATAAAAACATATACATGAGTAAGTTTTTAGTAATCTCTATTACTCCCTTCGTCCCTTTTTAAGTGTCCTGCTTCGTAACTCTAACTTATTAAAAAGACATTATCATTATACTTTTCACATCAACTTTTTTCTCCACTTTCCCTACTTACCCATCATCATTACATTTTTACTCACTAACTTTCAAAATGGAATCTACTTTTAGGGACAAAATAGACAATGCATCAACTTTTACCCACTAATTTTATAAAATGGACACTTATTAAGGGACAGCCCAAAATGGAATACTGGACTCTAAATAAGGGACTGATGGAGTATAAAACAGAAGGGTGTGGGGACAAGTTGTTGGAACGGCTTAGATTCATTTGATCCAAAGGCTGTAGTGCATCCTCCCACTTTCCGGTTAAGTTCTCATGGTTTTCACCTAAATTACATAACTGTCATCCCCTTCTAATCGGAATGCGTAATGCCGTAGGTACGGCTTAACACTAGTTCTAAACGTTTAGGCTTATACAAGTTTTAAAACCCTAGGTACCCTATGAAAATGCCTAAAAATCCTAGGGTACCCTATTCTTGTGCATTAAAACCTTACGGTACTCTGTGAAAGTTCCTAAAACCCTAGGGTACTCTATATATGAAAGTACCTAAAACCTTAGGGTACCCTATAAAAGTGCTTAAATCACTAAAATCCTATAATAGGAAAGTGAACTTTAAAACCCTATGAAAGTGCTTAAACATGTTTTGGCCTTATGGCTAAAAAACTCAAAAAGTTGAAAGACTTCCACTGAAAATTATTTTGTTAGCGTCTTTCCTCTAAATGAAAACTATTTTACCGTCATTATAGCTAATTTTCCCAAAATACATCCAATTTCTCTTACACACACAAATAAAATCAATTGGAATCTCTCACCGAATACAAACTCTCTCTTGTCAAGTCTCACAAAACCCCTAGGATTTAAACCAAAAGACATAGGTGGAACAGAGTTCCACAGACGCGACCGAAAGTCACACTGAAACAAATGATTCTCATGAAAACCTATTGTTTCAACATGAGAAATTGTCGAAACAGATAATCTTCTAAATTGCCGAAGACATACAAAACTCATCATAGAAGGGACAACTAGATATTGACGAAGATAGCAGAAAGAACCATTTAGGTTCTACATCTCAAAGGGATTAACTCAAGAAGTTCAAACCTTAATGCGTGAAAGCCACATAATCCTTCTTAAAGTCAATACTTGCCCAAATGAATTTTCTTGCACCCCAGGTCCTAAACCAACAAGGAAACAATTTTTCAGGAAATCCAAAACGAAGTCAAGATAGTTTAAACTTAACTCGTATTTCTTATTAGTCATTGTTTTAGTTTAAACTTTTATTGGAGAGTGAATTTCACATTTTTCTTTGTGATATTCGTACTTCCTTTTTTGTTTGTTAGTGTTGAAAGTGTATGTATTTTTTTTCCTTAAAAGACACAAAAAAAAAAAAAACCCTCTCTTTTTGAACTTTCATTTCTCATTGAGATAGTTTTTTTCCGGATCAAAACCTCACAATAGGTATGTTAGTGCAAATTATAAAGGTGAACGGAGACCCAACAATTTCCCGACCTGTTTACCTTTCCGATTTTTCCACTCCGTCCTCATTCTAAGGGGTTAAAAAATATAACAAGGGCATAGTACCATAAAACCCGGTCTCGACCCATCCCATTGCTAGCCCTACTTGTGATTGAATTGCTTGACTTGTTAAAGGACATTTCCCAATTGTCAATTGAAGGCCCCCACAAAAAAAGCTAATTGGGGATAGTGTTGTGCAGTGGTGTGCGCAGTACCATGCTGCGTACCTCCGAGCCTATGAGATTCAAGCCGTCGGATGCACGATCAAATGACTCGGAGATGCGCAGCACGATGCTGTGCACCTCACTGCACAGCACTAACCCAAAGTCCCAAAAAAAAGGATGTCAACTGTCTAAGAGGCCGTTCCGGTTTCTAAAAAAAGTAACTTTTGGAAAAAGAAGGTAATTTCAAGCTCAAAAATCATGTGTTTACGTAAATAATTTTCCTACCACTATGGATCTTGTTTGATAGATTTCAACGAGATCTTTTATACGGTGCAAAAAAAATTAAAAAATTATTTATCATTTTCATTATATTTGAGTTTGAAAATTGAAGAAAAAGAACTTTTAGAAAAAGAAGGGAAAGTGGAACGGGGCCTTAGTCTAGGATCAAAAAAAATTGTCTTTTAGTCTCAGTTAAAAAGGAAAAAGTTCTTTTGTCCTACTCTTGGAAAACTTGGCTCATATGAGTGTATCTTTTCAATTTTATCGGATGTCCTTGAAGGAATGGCTCTTATACTTCTTTATATTATCTACTTTGTTTTATATTGGACATGAAATACATAAATTCTGTGTGAAAATTAATTAAAGAAAAAAGGAGCTAAAAAATTTGGATTTTTTGTGATGAAGAAAAAATAAGCCAAAACATCTGTCTTTTTTACTTTTTTTTTTGTCTTTATTCAAAAAATTATAAGTTTGGGTCATAATTTTTTACTCTTTCAATTCTTTTCGAGGAGACGAATCAATAATTCACAAAAATTTCATCCAAAACTAACAAATGCAAAAAAATTTGAATAAAGAAAAAAATAAATAAATAATCCGTAAAGTACTAGTACTTTGCAATTGAGAGACTTGTACGTCTTACTCATGTTCATTTCTTACCAACCGGTCTGAAATTCCCAACCTCCGGCCAACCAAAAAGAATACGTAGTATTTTTTTTTAACGATCAGACAAATTTCCAATGACTCCAAGGTTTGGAACGTTTGGCCCTCATAAGATTCAATTTTTTGACTTCTTGGGGAAAAGCCGTTTGGTTCCTGTCTCATCTCACTCGGCCAGAAAAAAGATTCTTCGAATTTTTTATTTTTTTTTTGTTGATGATTGAATTATTTGAGCTGTTCAATTCAAAATACAGTACATAAGCAAAGTTTTGAAGTTTGTTAGTTAATGGACTGCTAGATTAGGACAATTAACAAAACCATCAGTTCGTTGATTTGTAGAGTTCGTTGAAACCTCAATCGTATAAAAATCACGTTAATCAAATACTCACATACGTATGACTAGAGCGTATTTATCTTGTAATAAATGAGTGAAAAATGTGTTTCAAAATCATGTTATCAATATCCGTAAATCCATATACGAGAAAAAGATTAAAAAAAAAAAAAAACCTCAATACTCTTGAATTTTCACATTCAAACTTCCCAAAATGCACATACGTAAGACGGTAAGACAGTTCCCCATGTCATGTTTATCATGGACTTGGGGGGCTGTTGTCCCTCAGGGATAGCAATATTTAGCTGTACTCAATTTCACCGTTCAAAAATGTTTTGGATAGTTCGAATTTTAAGATAACTCTTTCATGGAAGATTTTTTTAAAAAATTGAACCATTGATTACCGAGACGGACGGTGAAATTGAGCGCTGCTGAATGTTGTTGTCCCTCGGCCCCCAAATCATTAGTGTTTGTTTATTTGGGGGATAATTCGAGAAAAACTAGGAACAAATTAACGCTTACCATCGGGTTGATTGGAAAACAGACCTTTTTTTTTTTGGAAATTAGTCACACAAACCCAATAACATCCTAGGTAGGGAGTTGGGGGAGCTGCTGTCCCTTGGACAGCAGCCTGCTGTCTCGGCCAAGGGGGCGGTCTCGCTTTAATGATCGGAAACGTTCACTTCGTAAAGCTCGTCGAGTTGAACAAGTATGTAAAAAATCAGCTCGATCGGATATCATTAAGTGCCTAATCGAAACCTTTTTGTTTTGAAAAGAATGGATCCGAAACACTGGATCAAATCTACTAGAACCTATTATTGGCAAGTTATATGTGTTCCGATCAGACACCTAATGATATTCGATCAAACTGATTTTTTGCATACATGTTCAACTCGACGAGCTCTACGAAGTGAACATTTTCAATCATCGGAGCAAGACTGGAGCAGGAGCCCCTCGACCGGAACAGCACGCTGCTGTCCCTCAAGGGACAACAGCTCCCCCCAGTCCCCTATGTAGATACCGCCAAGGGTTTGTCTAGTGATAAGGTCTGTGATTTAGGAATTTTCTCTTTAATAAGATCTCGGGTTCGAAACGTGTTAGATGCTATCAATTCTTTTAGGGTCGGTCTATATAGGAACGGAACCAGAGTTTTACTTTAGCAGTGGCGAAATATATAATAAAAAAATAAAAGATGCATTACAATATTAATAGTCATCGGCTCCATAAAAAATTAAAATAACATAATCAAAACTACAGTAAATGATGTTTTTCATTTGCACATGGAGTATGAAAAAAGACTAATTTTAATTTTGGGCATGAATAATGCTACTAGTGGCGGCTCTAGAATTTCTCGGGAGGGTGTTCAAAAAAAAAACTTTACAATATACTACCTAGTATTTTAAATGGCGCTTGCTGCTAGTTGGGCGGTGACCCACTGCCAGGCACCAAACCCGCAGAGTCGCCACCGAGCAATTCGGCATTATTTTACAAAATTCAAGAGATTATATTTAATACAATATGGATTGAAATAAAAAAATAAAATAAAAGAGACTAACACTGTTTTTATATTAAAAACCATGGTTACAAAATTAAGTGATCCAATTTTCAATCCGTTTCAATTGGTGCGAAGATCTTATCTTTATGATCATTTTATCATAAAGGGTCGTAATTAATATTTGTCTATAAGACTCTCAAAATTAAGTATCTGCTCTTCATTTGGTTTGATTGCTCTCTTAGGGATATCATATGATAGCCCTAGAGTCACAAATTAATTATGACCCTTAGGATAAAATAATTAGGAAAATAATATCTTCGCACTGGTCCAAACAGATTAAAAATTAAAGAACTTAATTTTGTAGACTGCTTATATATTAAAAAATATGATGGAAAAATATATAAATGGTCTCAAATAAAGAGAATAAAGAACCATAATTTTATCACTGATCAGTGGTCATTATGTATGAATTGGGTGTTCATTGATGTATGAATTGAGTGTTCAAACTACTTCAAAGTATGGATTATCCTAAAATTTCTACATGTATTATAGCAATTTTTTTTTTTTTGGGTGGTCATGTGACCATGGTGGCCTCCGTGTGGAGCCGCCACTGAATGCCACTCCAATAACAACAACAACAAAATTCATGTAGTCCCCAATCATTGGGGGTATGAGTGAGGGAGGATTTGAGACAAACTTAACTTTTGGCAATATGTACAAAGTGACTGATCTCAGAATACCACTTAAACAGTAGCCCCCCTATATGTGTTTTGCTGCGGAACTATGCCCCCAAATCAAAGCCAAATAGCATCAGAGAAGACATGCTTAAAGACCCAATTCAATTTATGTGTACATTACTATGCTTCCTTCATTGATAGTTCAGAGTATCGGTATGCACAAAGATAATGTTACTCCCTAAATTTATAATGTCACTCTCCAGATCTGTATATGGATTTTCCAAATTGATAACCGCACTCCCTTTTGGGAGTGACATTATAAATTTGGGGAGTGACATTATAATTAAATTCCCTTAATTTTTTAGGGTTAGAATTAATATGGAATTTTTTTTTCTTAATTACACATCATCATTTATATTATTTCACTTTGACCTATTGAATTTAGTTTTAGAATACTTTTTTGGGTCTCATTTCTTAAAAAAATAGAAAATTTATGACTAGTATATAATAAAAAATAAGGAAAAAAATCTAGCAGTGGCAAGACTATATAAGTTGGGAATAAATTTCTTTTTTCATATATAATAATTATTTTTTCTAAAATTCTTGTCATGGCGGCCGCCGCCACTAAACTCCCCTGATCCCATCCTTGGGTCTATATATAGATTTGTTGTGCTCTAATTAGGAGTCTCACAAGTGGGCGATGAGATGAGATTAGTACTTCAAAATCAATCGAGGCTCGCGTAAGCTCGTTTGGACATTTAGTTACGGAAAAAAACAAAATACATCGTGTGTACTACATGGTTGGTGTGGATTGTGGTCAGTAGCACATGTATGTTTACCAGCTGTCACCAAAAGCAAATAATTTATCACTATGATTAGAAAGACTCCATAATTTTAACGACATAGACCGATAGTATTTAATAATATAGGCAAATATCTTCATTGCTCCCGGTACCGTCACAAGGTGACTCAGGCCCCTCCATCACCGCACAAGGTTTGAAACGTTTAGAATTCGCGGAATTTAAACATATGACCTCTTAAAAAATAAATATTTACTTACCCTTTCGTGTTCGTTCGGCCAAACCCCGCCCCACTCTAGGCTAAATTCAAGTTTAGGATGGTCCTCTTTCTGAAAATTGATACCAGTAAACACTATTAGAGTCCAATATTTGACCTTTCTACGGGAGTAATTTTTCGGTAACGAGTGGATATATCCCACGTGGTATTCGTTCGGCACATCCGGGCCGTCCAATGTACTTTGGAACGGCTTGGATTGAAACCTTCTCTCTCCTCTTATACCAACACTTTCTCTCTCCTTCTTCTCTCTCCAAATCCAAACCGTCCAAAAATATAATAGACGGCTCGAATGCACTGAACGAACATCACGTGGTATCCACCCCGCACTGATTTTTTTTTTCCTCTCCAAGGACATAGCTAGTCTGTAATCATCATCACCACCATCTTTCTTTCTTTTTTTTCCTGATCCGCATCATCACCACCATCAGATGATGAGGTAAGTCCAAGCCTTTTTCAGTCTATATATATCTTGTCACAGCCCTCCACAACACATTTGTTATATCCATAGGACCATAAAAACCTTCGAATCATCTACCTCCATGCTCTTGTCCCTTTGAACCTCCAGTACCCATAACATACCCCTCTCTCTCTCTCTCTCTCTCTCTCTCTCTCTCTCTCCTCTGAACGATGGCGGACGGGAAGCCTCAAGCCAATATTGGGATTCCCGTTTCCGGCCAGAAGAATAGTATTACACCGATTCCGGATTTCGATCCCCCGAAAAAACCGAAACGGAACAAGTATGCCTTTGCTTGTGCCATTTTGGCCTCCATGACTTCCATCTTACTTGGTTATGGTATGTTTTACTATCTCTTCCAAACCACACCTCTCTCATCTGTGTTTCTGTTCTATCTCAGAATCATTTTTCTCTCTCTGTTCTATTATATGAGTTTCTGTTTCGAGAACCAGCTTTTCGAAAATAAAGGAGTTCTCCGAATAGAACTCATTTTGCAATAAAACTGAAACTGTTTCTATATTACTAGAAAATCACTTCCCTAATAGCCCCTTTGGAAAGGGTTACAGTTTTCTGGTGAAATCCCTCGTTTCGATTGAACATTTTGGCGAGAAAAATACCAAAAAAAAAAAAAAAAAATTGATTGGCCATTCTCTTCTCACCCAATCTTCCAAAAAATGGTAAAATTTGGTGAGAAATAACTTCTTTTCTTATCTCTCCATTTCTCACCATCCAAATGAGCTGCAAGAAATAAGAATAATTTACACAAACAAGAAAAATATTGAAGTTTTTGAAACAAGTTTGAAAGGAATTTTGGAAAGTTATTTATTTTGGAGGAATGCTATGCAAACAACTCTTAACCACAAACAAATTTGAAAGGAATTTTTGTGTTTTCAAAACGATTTCTTGTGAAGTGTTTTGCATACGAATTCTTAAAACGGCAACCGAAACAGGAAAACTTCCAGAAAATGGCCTGAGCTCATGACCTCCGGTCCCCCGGGATCCAGTCCGGTTTAGTTTCGAGCTTTTACGGTTCATTACCGGCCTAAAAAATGATTCGAAAAGGTTCATTTTAAAGAACTCAGTCATGCCAAATGTCAAAAGATAAAGTTTAATCGGACAACATTCGCTTTCACGAACATGATTTGTTCACACGGTAAAACGATGTCCGATCCAAATTATTATCGGCGTGATTAAGTTTTAGTCAGATTCAATAAGTTGAACAGCTCCGATCATCTTTCAGCCCCAGGGCCGACCCGAATTGAAAAGAAGCTCAATGGATTCTTTGTTCTCTTTGTCTAAATTCAATAACCAAACCGATCTAACGAATACTAATATTTCAACGGTGCAGATATAGGGGTGATGAGTGGGGCTGGCCTCTTCATCCAAAGGGACCTGAAAATCAGCGACACCAAGCTGGAAGTCCTGATGGGGATCCTGAACGTCTACTCCCTGATCGGCTCCTTCGCCGCCGGCCGCACCTCCGACTGGATCGGCCGCCGCTACACCATCGTGCTCGCCTCCGTGATCTTCTTCGCCGGAGCCATCCTTATGGGCTTCGCCCCCAACTACGCCTTCCTCATGGTCGGCCGGTTCGTCGCCGGCGTCGGAGTCGGTTACGCCCTCATGATCGCCCCCGTCTACACGGCCGAAGTCTCCCCCGCTTCGTCTCGAGGATTTCTTACCTCGTTTCCTGAAGTCTTCATTAACGCTGGTATTGTTCCAAAAATTTGTTTTTTTGTTTTTCACGAGTTGTATTTTATTAACTAAAATAAGTATTTATTTTTTAAATTAAGGATTTAGCTGAAAAAAAGAGGAGGAATATATTTTTAAGCTAAAATATTTTGCATCAAAGAGGTGAAATTATTTTCCTCTTCCTTTTTTTTTGCCGCAAGTTGTTTTTTGTTTTTGTTTTCGGTGTCCTATGGTCCCGCGTTTCCTTAAGAAATCAAAGTTACCGTAACTAAACTCATTTTAGCTATTTTTGTGCATGGTGTAAGTATATGGCAAATTTTTGAGTATCGGGTGGGTACCACGTGTGTGGTGTCTGTTCGGCACATTCGAGCTATCCAAAAATGTATTGGACGGCTCGGATTAAAATCCTCTCTCTCCTCTCACCTCACCACTCTCTCTCCTCTTTCTTTCTTCAAATCCGAGTCATCCAAAATTGAAATGAATGGCTCGGATGTGCCGAGCGGGCACCACATGGAACCCACCCAGTACTGAAATTTTTTCTCCTTAAACAAATTAAGATATTGTAAGACATTGGTTAGAAGGAATAAAAACGTGGCCATTGAGATGGAATTTGAAAACAATTACTCCCTTCATCTCTTTTTTAGAGTCCAATATTCCATTTTGATATGTCCCTTAATAAGTGTCCATTTCGTAAAATTAGTGGGTAAAAGTTACTAGTAAATTTTTCATTTTGCTATTAAAAGTAAATTCCATTTTGAAAAGTGCGAGAGTTGGAGCATTGAATAATGAGACCACATTGTACACGTGCGAGAGTTGGCCCTGTTTGGCAGCCTTTGCCTAATTCTGAGTACCCCGAAAATGCCCCTGAAGTAGATAGTATATCATTGGATCTTTTTTTTTTGCCCCTTTTGTTACTTTTTTTAATTTTAATTTTTTTAAATGAGAATGATACAAAAAGTTTTGAAAAAATTTCCTCGCACTAGTTTATAGATTTCAATTAATCTCTTAAAATTGAATAAAAGCTTTGTAAAATTAGCCACAAAATCAAGTTGTTTAATCATTTGTAAAATAACAGGATTTATAAAAAAAAAGAAAAAATATATGAAATGAAGAGATTAATATAGTATTAGTACTCAAAGTACACTTTTTGTTTCTTTTTTCTCCCTATTCTTTCAATTTTGTCAATTTGAACCCTCAACAAGTGTTCTTGAATCTGAACCTAGAATTAAAATAAGAACAAAACGGAAAAAATCCAATTTTTCCTACCAAGTGTTAATGGTAGTGCAACTTGATTATGATTGTAAAAAAAGAATAATCAAAAGCTGTACAAATGATTTTTCAAAAAATCTGCATTTTATATTTTTTCAAATTGTATTTGGCCCTTCAAGACAAGGAAAAAAACGATCATAAATGTGAGTTTACGCTATATTTTTTGTCTTCAGATAGACGACATAATACCACTTGTTTGCACTTAATTAAATACACTATTTAGACAACAAAGTTAAGGAGATTGATCGTCTTGAATAATGGGTATTTTTGGACTAAAATACCGTCACCTTAGTACTGATAAAAACTTGTACGGAGTATTTCTCACCCATATAGAGAAAATCTTTGCAGTTTCCGTCCGCTAAATTCCTACTAATCTTATTTCCATTGTTTTAGGTATATTACTGGGCTATGTATCAAACTACGCCTTCTCCAAGCTCCCGCTCCACCTAGGCTGGCGCCTCATGCTCGGAGTCGGAGGAATCCCGTCGGTCTTCCTGGCCCTCGGAGTCCTAGCGATGCCCGAGTCGCCCCGATGGCTCGTCCTCCAGGGTCGACTTGGGGACGCGAAGCGAGTCCTGGATAGAACGTCCGATTCCAAAGAGGAGGCTGTGCTCCGGCTGGCCGACATCAAAGAGGCCGCCGGGATCCCCGAGGAGTGCAACGACGACGTCGTCCAGGTGCCGAAGCGCAGCCACGGAGAAGATGTTTGGAAGGAGTTGCTTCTCCACCCCACGCCCACCGTTAAGCATATTCTCATCGCCGGCATCGGGATTCACTTTTTTCAACAAACTTCTGGCATCGACGCTGTCGTTTTGTACAGCCCCAAAATTTTCAAGAAAGCAGGTATAGCAGAAAATAAAAATAATAAATTACATCAACTTGGTATATTACTACATTTGTTGTAGTCTTTAAAATGAGTTGAGTTGATTATATTTTATTGCTAGTTATGTTTGAGAGGCTTGGGGCCCAAAATTTTGGCTCAAAATGAGAGGCCCCCGTTAGGAGTAATTATATATATTATTTGTTCAAAACAAAAAATGTATAAGACGCATTGGTTCGAATCCCGCCCATAACACTTCTTTTAAATTTTTATTTGTCCAGAAAAAAAACCAAGGCTTGTGCAAAATCTGTTGCTACCAAGTTTTGAACTTGTGCCAAAGAAAATACAAGGAGAAACTCAAGCCACTTCACCAAAGCATATTTTGCATGAAATGTGGTGTAGATTTTTTAGATATAAGTTATCTGTTATTATTGTTTAAGACCCCACTTAATAATTTGGCCTAGGGCCCCCAAATACCTTAGACCGGCCTTGGTTATGTTTTTTTCTACTTTTTTTATTCTCTCTTTGAAACAACCGTATAATGGAGAAAAAAAGTTGAGAAAAGATTAACACAAATAAATTCACATTAGATTGCTCAAAGACAGTCTAATATAATGTATAGTTTTTTTATTATTATTATTTTAAACTTTTCAGATTTCTCTCGTAAAGAATCAAATAATTGCGAAATTATTTCCCGTGTTTACTATTTGTTGGTGGCATCACTTGTCAGGTATAACGGACGATGACATGTTGCTACTCTGCACGGTGGCGGTAGGAGTCGTCAAGACCGTGTTCATTCTCGTGGCCACATTTTTACTGGATCGGGTCGGGCGAAGGCCGTTACTCTTAACCAGTGTCGCCGGAATGATCTTGTCCCTCGCCAGTCTAGGGATGTTTCTAACAATCATAGACCAATCCACCAAGAAACTATACTGGGCCCTAGCTCTGGCCATCATCTCGGTGCTGGCTTACGTCGCGACCTTCTCCATCGGTATGGGGCCCATCACGTGGGTCTACAGCTCCGAGATCTTCCCCTTGAGGCTGCGGGCCCAGGGGACGAGCATGGGAGTGGCTGTGAACCGTGTGATGAGCGGTATCATATCGATGACCTTCTTGTCCTTCTCGAAGGCGATTACCATCGGAGGGGCCTTCTTTTTCTTTATGGCAGTGGCTGTGGTTGGATGGGTGTTCTTTTACACGCTGCTGCCCGAAACGCAGGGGAAGACCCTCGAGGAAATGCAGGTCTTGTTTGGCACCTTCTTCGGGTGGAGGACGACGATGAGGGAGTTGGAGAAGAACAAGAGAGTTACTGGTACCGACGGTGAAGGCGATCAAGGTAACGTTAACGGTAACGGCCAGGTTCAGATGGGGACTCCTAAGAACTAAATGTTACTGATCCATTTATGTCCTTCAGTTGGATTGAAAGAAAATGTATCTAGAGAGAGAAAAAAAAAGAAAGGAGATGCCAGTGATGTTAGAGAGAGAAAGGAGAAAAAGAAAGATCAGACAAGTCATGTGTAATTTGGAGCTAGAAAAGGAAAAATAATATAGTGAAAAAAGTGAATGAATGGAAAAATATTTCTTATAGCTTTCTCCAAGTTTGATTTTGCTAGAGATTGTGTTGAGACTTGCGATTGGATTTTTTGGTCAGAAAGTCTACCCCACTCGTTTTCACTGCTTCCTCCATTGCTTTGAGTATCCAAAAGTGTTTTGAACGATCCGAATTGTAAAAAAATCTTCTAGAAAAGAGTCTTTTTAAAATCCGGACCATTGATTGTTGAGACGGACGATGTGATTGAGCGGGATCGGGAGATCCTGCCAAGCAAGGGTGCTTGGCTGGGGTACCGAGCGCATCTCGGCCGTCCAAAAGTGTTTTGGACGGCCCGGATGCAAAAGTACCGAATGGATTTAAAAAAAAAGGAAAAGGAAAAGGAAAAAGATGTTTCGATCCGAGCTGTTGATTCCGGGATGGACGGCCAGATCGGCCGCTCGGCAGGCACCCCGGGTCCGATTGAGCGTTGTGGTGGGAGGAGCGGTGAAACAGTGTGGTCCCCTCTTTTTTGGTTTTAAGATTTCGGGGGCTGAACTTTAAAAGAATACAAACAAATCAATTCCATGGTCATTATTCAATGTGTGGTCTTAATTTCTTATGTTATGTATGCATGTGAGGTGTCCAGTGTCCT
The DNA here is from genome assembly GCA_018127125.1 of Rhododendron griersonianum. Taxonomy (NCBI): domain Eukaryota; kingdom Viridiplantae; phylum Streptophyta; class Magnoliopsida; order Ericales; family Ericaceae; genus Rhododendron; species Rhododendron griersonianum. The sequence goes on along the minus strand of CM030792.1, from coordinate 11,885,809 downwards.
ACTCCTTGTAGCACTTGATAATGTTCACCAACCACCTTGAAGAAAATATTGAGGGAGGGAGAGAGAGGGACGGGAGGTCGGAAAATTAGTACTTGCTGTTGGAGTACCGTCACGTGAAAACAATTGTAAAGACATATGTAGGATACTATGCTGCCTTTGAGAGTGTTGAATGGAAAACGACATAGTTCCTATTAAATGATTGTGAGAAACACATTTCAGCTGTTGGATTCCAAAACTAATGAAGTGGCGCACTGAGAATAAAAGGTTTGACAGGATGTGGAGAGGGAAAATGTTGACGTTCACCTCTCATATATTCAAATAACATGAACCTTTTTTGCATAAATTTCAGAATTTTTGTACGCATATATATACACTATTCTATATTTTATGAAAATAGCAACAACAAAAAAGCTTTTATTGGTCTGAGACTGGTACAAAAGATTATATATTAGGGTACGTAGATGGGAAAATAGGCAGTGTAGAAGGACTCTCTTTAAGGTGTTGTCCACTGTAAAGTCTGCTTATAGTGTTTGGGTATATATCTAGGTTCGAACAGGTCTCAGTTGTCCATCTATTTATTGTCGAGATTAAATCCGAGTCGTTCATTGCCGAAATTGGACGGCCCGGATGGGTCAAACACGGGGACAGCAGGCTCCCCAATTTGGGGGTCCTACTTTAAGAATCCTTGTCTTATATGGAAGAACCTTTGCCATTCAAAAATGGAAATTAAACAGAGTTGCAACTAGGTCCGAGCTCTGGAATGTTGGCTTCTAATGCTATCTTATATATATGGTCTCTATGGTTGGCAAGAAAAATGATACAGTGCATATAATAACAAGATTGCCTGTCTGTGAAGCTGCATGTGGAGTTGGCGAAGACTAGAATAGCCATTTGGATCAAGAGCAAATTCAACCCAAGTGATTACTGGATTGAGGATTTCAAGAGATGCTTGGAGGGTATTAGGAAATTGAAGGTTTAAGCTTGCAGTACATGGGCTGATTCCTATTTTCTCATTATGTTTCTTCTTTCTTTTTCTTAATGTTTAAGGGTAAAATGTGGCAGTTTTCTGGGCTCGTTGCCTATGCTAATGTTTTGCTCCTCTTATCGATGTACCCTTAGTGATTCTTAATATATTTCTTTTGCAGATAAAAAAAGAAAGGCATCCGTACTACTAGGAAGCATTGCCTTAAACACCATGCACATGGCCATCCATAGCTAGTGGAATCTCAGGACACCTACAGAGAGGCCGAAACTTAGATTCCACCGAGTGCTATGAGCGATAACGAGTAGGTTTAACCCCATCAAACCGACACAGAGACTTGATCTGAAGCATTGAGCGACAGAATAAAAGGTACTTATACATTGAAACGACCACTTGCAACGAAGATCTTCATTTTTACACGGTTTTCACAATGAAATACATGGCTCATTCTAATATCATTATAATATCTTTATTGGGTAGAAATAAGCTTAAGGAGAAGGTGCATCAACCCTTCCCCAAACCCCGCAATGGCGAGAGTTTCATGAACTGGATTTGCCTTTTTAGAAGGTACATAACCCTCAAGAGGAAACATAAAGAGGGAGTGAGTTATTTTTTACTTTGATTACTGGAATGTCTGCATTAGCTTTAGAGATCCTCTGCACCAATTTTTTGGTGTACTGATGTACCAAATATTTGTCAGCCGTAGGATTGTGTTAGAAACGAACCCTTCTAAGATTCGACCCCATACCTCAAGATCGACTTCTGGTCTGGGTTAAACGTTTCAGGATATGCTCTAACTACGTGGGATATTGACAGCTAAGGGAACGATGCAAAATGTGAAATTCAATTCTTTGACCACAAGCAGCATCAACTATAGCGATAAAAAATGCTGAGTGGATATCCAGTTTACAGCTCGTGTTCATCCACAGCTTGAGTTCATCCACTAAGTGCCAGTATCAATGAGGATTAGACATGCGATCTCACAACAAATGTGAAGTGACTTGCTCAGTGTTCTAAAACAAGGAATTAATCGGCGATTAATCACTGGCAGGGCCTATCCGATTAGGTCAGACTAATAATTAATCGCCGAATGCACCAACTAATAACCGATTAATTGCTCGAAGGTGACCGACCACCCGACTAGCGCCTAAAGAATTTTAGAACATTGGACTTGCTTCTCCAGCGTTTGGATGCAACAATTACAGGTGGGTTTATTTGTATTCATCAAACAACTATCCCATAGAATAGGAGATTTCCAGTACATAGGGTTATCGGGAATTGGTAATCTTATTTTTACATAATATTTGAACTAAAGTAGAAAATCTCTTATTTTTTGTTTACTCTATTACCCCATTCACATTATTATGATCTCCCGGCCCACTAGTTCAATCCAGTTAAGTTTGGAATACTTATAAAATGTTAAATCTTAAATCTTCAACCGTAGATATTTTTTTAAGACCCTAAGAGCCTCAATAGAATTTTGCGGTCCTTTTACTCGAGGTTGGTCATTGTAGAATGTCTAAATAGTTTAGAATATATATTTTTTTTGAAAATGTCAATTTCATTTCATAACAAGCCCAAAGGCAAAACAGATTCCATTAAAGATACAAGAATGAACCAAAACTATCAAGACTTCGAATAGTTTAGAATGAGATCAAGTTATTCAGGTAAGTGTCTTTATGGTATAAAAATCGCTTGTATAATATTCCCTCCGTCCCAATTTGTTTGTCCAATTATCGAAATTCGTGTCTTTGAAATTGGGTAGATTATAAATGAAATAGAAGAAAAATATACAGAAAAGGGATGGATGCCATCACATATATCTGGATACAATAAATCTTGATCAATGAAGATTTCATATGAATAACCAAATAAAAATGCATTCAAGTGATCAAGAGACTCAAATAAAGGATACAAAGATCAAGAACGTAGAATAAAGAAAATATTGCCCACAAAACCTTTGTAATATTGCTAACATTAAGAAAATATTGCCCGGCTTTCGTGTTGAGTCGTCCCGGCCCTAGCCCAATTTGGCTTCACCCATAACAATGTCCCACTTGAAAACTGATTACTGCTCCTTGCTCCAAACTCCATCCAAATCCTCCAATGAACGTAGTGATCTTCACCCCTCGTGATGTGGCTCCGGCCCTCCAACAACTCAGGCATGAAGGCCAACTAAATTTGAACACAACTTCAGTTCTCGATAGTGACCGGCTTTGTCAATAAATCTGCTGGATTTTTGCTCCCCAAAATCTTCTCTAGCAACAACTCCCCTTCCTCTAAAAGTGAGCGAATGAAATGGTAGCGCAAATCAATATGCTTTGTTTTGGCATGAAAGACCGGATTCTTGGCAAGGTGTGTAGCACTCTGGCTATCACTGAGAAGAACACTATTCTTCTACTTCAAACCAAAATCATCCAGAAATCCCTTTAACCAAATTATCTCCTTAGCAACCTCTGTCATGTCCTGTCATATATAGGGACATATATCGAATAAAGCGTTTAACGATAGAGATTCGTACAAGTTGATTTTTTAAGGAAACTCCTAAAATACATTTTAAAATTTCCAACAGATTGGCACCTCCCTTTGTCTCCACGTGCCTGTCAACAACGTTTACTGCTTTTATATTTTCTAATCCTCACTGGACAACTTCAAATTTAAAATATAGACCGTCGTGGACACTTCAACTTTATCATTGACATAATCAGACAATAAAAATTATAAATCAATTACTCAATTTTTCATATACTCATCAGCTGATAAAGCTGATTTTTTGTGTGAACGTATTACTTGGCAACCTTTTGGGATCAGGTCGCAATAGATAAATCTCTTGTGAATCTCTCAGTTCTGGCGCGGATGGCCTGTCTTTGACCGGATCAGAGAGGAGAATAATCGAGGTATGCACTCAGGAGGTGTTTCCGGCAGTGAAATTTTTTTAGATTTTTATTTATAGTTGAAAAGTTGTTAGGTATTTTCGGTAGTGAATAAGTTATTGGGAAATTTCAAGTTATTTCCGGTAGTGAAAAAGTTTTTGCTAGGTATGTGAGTGAAAAAATTGTTCAATTGGTAAAAACATTTTTGTTCGTTAGTGGAAACCAATTGGTAAAATGCGTTAAGTTTTTAATGTTTTTTGTTAGTGAAAACGAGATGGTATAATGTGTTAAATTTTTAGCGTTTTTTGTTAGTAGAAACGGAACCTAAGTCGACCCAAACTGATTCGAACATACCTGACCGTCGAACCCCAAAAAAGAATCCGTATATTCATTTTAGGGAGGCGTCAAACAAGTGATATGGAAAAATTTATTGTAAAATTGTATATGAACATATTTTTACACCTAAATTTTTTTGCAGGATTCTTTTTTTAACTGTAATATAGACTTCAATTATCTTAGAGTTTAACGTAACTGATTTGTTGAAAACAGAGCCGGCCTTGACTTTTTGATGCCTGAAGAGAATATTAAAGACGAGATGGACTTTTTGTTGGATAATTATAAGGGGCACCAATGTAGGAGAAGTCCCTGAAGTTAGAAAAATATGAGACCTAAAGCGGTCGCCACTCGAGCTTTGGTTCAAGGTCGGCTCTCATTAAAAATCATGAGAAATGGTGCAAAGTGCAAAAGATTCATGTTTTGATTTTGAGTCTTGAGTTGAATTCTCTAATACGGAGTAACATTTGTAGGGATCCCGTCTTTTGTAAGAGAAAAGCTCAACCAGACAAAATCAAAAACTCACTGGCCAAAACAAAAAATGCAAAAAAAAATTAGGCCTCTCAAATGGGCCCTAAAGTCAAAAAGAAAGAAACAAGAGTACAACTCCATCAATTGCGAACATCTCAACCGGATTTCGGGTTGGTGACGTGCAGTGAGGTGTATAATACCGTGCTGTGCATCTTTGAACCGTCAGATCGTGCATTCAATGACTCAGATCTCATCTTGGCAACCAAGGATAGAGAGTCCTTTATTACCGAGATGAGATCTGACAGCTCGTAGGTGCGCAGCACGGTGCTGCGCACACCACTGCACAACACCATCCCCCAATTCATCTCAACCTCAACCTACTCAAGAAGAATCTAATAAGTCAAAGGCAAAAAGCCAAAAACATCAAACTCGAGGGCTTTATTTAATTGAGAGTTTTGATGGAGGATTTTAAGAGTAATGAGTGCAAAGAGATGAACAAATTTTTTTTTTTATTGAAACTGTGGCTAGAGATGCTACTGAATCACATGGTAGATGCTACTGAATCACATGGCTATGAAGTCTATGGACATTTCCTTTTCTTCAGAAACTACAAACAGAAGAAAACAAACCCAAAAAGAAACAATAATTGAGAGTGCAATTTGTAAGGGGTTAAGGTGTCTCATCATATGACCACTAAAACTCCAAAAAAGTCCAAACAGAGAAGAGGGAAAAGACTTTAAAAGGTGAGGTGGACTAGGACTGTAAATGAATCGAATCGAGCCGAATATTAGAATGTTCAGATTCATTCATTTAATTTTTTAACAAATTCGAGCTCGAGCCGAACTCAATGAAAATTATGACAAGCTGAACTCGAACCGAGTTTGCCTAGGTTTGGGTCAAACTTGTTCGCGAGTCTTAACGACCCAATAATATCATATATTTATACTCTCATACAAGTCTAAAGCTGCAAATAAAATTTTTAGTACGTACATAAATACATATGAAATGACATAAGTAAGTTTTTAGTAATTGTAAACGTTTAGACTTGTACAAGTTTTAAAACTTAAGGTACCCTATGAAAATGCTTAAAAATCTTAGAGTACTCTATGAAAGTGCCTGAAACCCTACTTACCCTATGAAAGTTCCTAAAACCCTAGGGTACCTTATATATGAAAGTACCTAAAACCTTAGGGTACCCTATGAACGTGCCTAAATCATTAAAATCCTATAATAGAAAAGTGCACTATCAAATCATATGAAAGTGTCTAAACATGTTTTGGCCTTATAACTAAAAAACTCAAAAAGTTGAAGGACCTCAACTGAAATTGCCGGCGTCCTTCCTCTAAATAAAAACTATTTTACTGTCCTAATAGCTAATTTTCCCAAAATACATCCAATTTCTCTCATACACAACAAAATAAAAATAAAATCAATTGGAATCTCTCACCGAATACAAACTCTCTCTCGTCAAGTCTCACAAAACACCTAGGATTCAAACCAAAGACACAGGCGAAATAGAGTTCCACAGACATGACTGAAAGTCACACTGAAACAGATAATTCTCATGAAAACTTACTGTTTCAACATGAGAAATTGTCAAAACAGATCATCTTCTAAATTGCCGAAGACTTATTACAAAACTCATCATAGAAGGGACAACTAGATGTTGACGAAGATCGCAGAAAGAACCATTTAGGTTCTACATCTCAGAGGGATTAATTCAAGAAGTTCAAACCTTAATGCGTGAAAGCCACATAATCCTTCTTAAAGTCAATACTTGCCCAAATGAATTTTCTTGCACCCCCAGGTCCTAAACCAACAAGGAAACAATTTTTCAGGAAATCCAAAACGAAGTCAAGATAGTTTAAACTTTACTCGTATTTCTTATTAGTCATTGTTTTAGTTTAAACTTTTATTGGATAGTGAATTTCACATTTTTATTTATGATATATATTCATACTTTCTTTTTGGTTTGTTAGTGTTGAAAGTGTATGTATTTTTTTTTTAAAAAGACAAAAAAAAAAAAAACCCCTCTCTTCTGAACTTTCATTTCTCATCAAGATAGTTTTTCCGGATCAAAACCTCACAATAGGTATATTAGTGCAAATTATAAAGGTGAACGGAGACCCGACAATTTCCTGACATGTTTACTTTTCCGATTTTTCCGCTCTGTCCTCATTCTGAGGGGTAAAAAATAGGGGTTCTTACAAGCCGGCCCCCTTTTGTCTCCACATACCCGTCCAACCTCACTCAGAGTCACACCCGTTCCGTCCAAGCCCCATTTCAAGTGGCGTACCCAAAATGCCCCTCTTTATTACTGGCGTGCAAAATCCAGAGAACTAGTGTGTGTATAAAGTGGTTTAGTTTTTTTGGCTTCTTATACATGTAGATGTATTTTGTATACATATACTGCTGTCTCATCTTTTTCTTCGGATCTGGAAAAAGCTCAGCTATGGTTTCAGAAGCCAACAGAAACAAGGTGTGTGAATTCTTTTCGAGATCTCTCTTTTTTTTGGTCGAACGGAATCGATTTTTGAGATATCTCTGTATGTATATATGTTGACATAGTGTGGGTGTGAATTCTAAAAAAAAAAAAGTGTAGTTCATGATCAGAAAATCAAATAGTGTATATATGTTGACGTAGTGTGGGTGTGAATTCTGAAAAAAAAAAAAAGGGTGTAGTTCAAGATCTGAAAATCAACGGGGTGTGAATTTTGTACGAGGGCCGAAATTTTTGTTGTTCTGTTGTGCAGATAGAGTGTGAATTCTAAATTTAGGGGTATGAATTTGTAAATCGGGCTATTTTCGGTTTGAATTCTGGGGGTTATGCAGAATGGGCTTGACAAGCGATGGGTGAAGTATAATCAGCAACACTGCTCCCAACGAATCACCGCCACACTTCTAGTTTTTATACTTAATTTATCTTGCTTCTAGTTTTTTTTTTTGTAGTTATATGCCTACTTTTTTTTAACTATTCAAGTTGATTATAAGGTGTGAATTGTGTAATTTCGGGGTGAATTCTACAAAAGGAGGTATTGAGGTCAAATTCACACACTTAAGAATTCACACTCAGAATTGTGCATTTACGGCCCACTTGAATGGAGGATTTGTTTTGGGTAGATATAGAATAAGGGGGGATTTGAAGGATTAACTTTATGTAATGATATAAAATTACATAACCAGTTGAAAAAACAACACTTAACTGGTAAACAAGAATTGGGTCAATTTTGCGATCAGTTTGGTTATGATATGCCTAAATATCTAAAACCGACTACTAAGAAGAGTGGTAATAAAACTACTACTAAAAAATATTCTAAGAAAAAATCTTATAACAATAAGAAGAATAAAGGTGAGCAATCTGGCTCAAAAGAAAGAAAAATTCCCACAAAGGCAAGGCCTTCTCAAATGAAACAAGAATATTTGAAAATGTGTCAGAATGAAATTGACAGTTTACTCAGTAAACAACTAATCAGAAAAAGCTATTCTCCATGGAGTTGCACAACTTTTTATGTCAATAAAAATGCAGAGAAGGAACGAGGTGTTCCTAGACTTGTTATTAATTATAAACCCCTCAATGAGGTTCTGATGTGGATAAGATATCCCATTCCTAATAAGAAGGATTTATTAGATAGACTTAATAAGGCAGCTATCTTTTCCAAATTTGATTTAAAATCAGGATATTGGCAGATTCAAATTGAGGAATCTGACAGATATAAAACTGCATTTACTGTGCCTTTTGGTCACTTTGAATGGAATGTAATGCCTTTTGGCTTGAAGAATGCACCTTCAGAATTCCAGAATATTATGAATGATATTTTCTATCCATATGCTGAATTTGCTATTTGCTACATAGATGATGTTCTAATATTTTCTCAGAACATAGACCAGCATATGAAACATCTTAGAATTTTTAAAGATGTTATTAAAAGAAATGGACTTGTTGTTTCTGCTCCTAAGATGAAATTGTTTCAAACCAAAGTCAGATTCTTAGGACACAATATCCACCAGGGAAAAATTATTCCCATTGATAGAAGCATAGAATTTGCTTCCAAATTCCCAGATGAATTAAGAGAGAAAACTCAATTACAGAGGTTTCTTGGTAGTCTCAATTACATTGGAGATTATTACAAAGAATTAGCTCAGGATTCTGCACCTCTTTATGATAGATTAAAGAAGAATTCTCCTCCTTGGGCAGAAATTCATACCAAAGCTGTCCAAAAGATTAAATTAAAAGCAAAGCAACTTCCTTGTCTAGCTATTGCCAATCCAGAATGGAGAAAAACAGTTGAAACAGATGCCTCTAATATTGGTTATGGTGGCATTCTAAAACAATACAATCCTAATACTTCTAAGGAAGAATTAGTCAGGTTTACTTCTGGACTTTTCAAAAATGCTCAAGCTAATTATAGCACAATAAAGAAAGAAATTCTTTCTATTATTAAATGTATAAATAAATTCCAGGATGATTTATTAAATCAACATTTCTTGGTAAAAGTTGACTGCAGTGCAGCAAAGCAGGTTTTGAAACAAGATATTAAAAACCTGGCTTCAAAACAAATTTTTGCTAGATGGCAGTCTGAATTATCTGCTTTTGATTTTGATATTGAATATATAAAAGGAGAAAATAATTCTCTCCCTGATTTTCTTACTCGTGAATTTTTACAGGGCTAATGTTGCCCAACCAAAAGGCTGAGGAAATACATGCATCCTCTTCTAATGCAGATGAAACTTTCATCAAACAAGCCTGTCCTTCTATAGCCCAATCTAGGCTAAAATTTATCATTGAGAAGGATAAAAAATTCAGGAAAGCCATGGACAGACACGTCATGGCTAATAGGGAACAATATTTCAGGAGATATCTTCCCACTAGATTCTACTTGAAAAGATGGGCCAATGCTATTGTGGCCATCGATCAATTTTATGATGAATATGGTTATTCCGATGATGAAGATGAGAATATTGTTGTAAATAGTTTTCGTCGGAACAGAATGCAACAAATTCAGAATAAACTGAATATCTTATCCCGTGCATAATTTTGCAGATGAATAGACCACCGGATCGGGGTCGTGGCCGTGGCAACAACACTCGTGGTAGGGGTAAACCGTCAAAGGTTACCCAAGCAGATATTGAGGCTTACTTGCAAGCCAAAAAACTACAATTTCCATCACTTCAGGAAGCATCTTCTGCATCTTCCTCATCACTTTCAATGGCGGAAGTGATCCAGACTAATGACGCCTTCAAATATTGCTCCACAAATATTACTCCACAAATATTGCTCCATCATAAGTCATAACTTATATTTACACTAACAATATAATTACGCCATTAATTGGCTCTGATACCAAATAAGTACTGATAAGTACAAGGATCGTAAAAGAAACACACTTTTTATTCAGATGGCCGAAGCCAATGTTACAGCATGAGAGGGAAGAGAATACAGCGGAAGAGAGAGGGTAGAGCTAGGATTTTAGAGAGAGAGAGGGTAATCCTGAAAAACCTGCTTCAACCCTTACAGACTCAAACTATTTATAGACCCAAAGAAAAGAAAATGAAATTCAAATTTCAAACAAATTACACTCAAATTCAAATAAAGATTCCAGCCGGGTGCACAAGGGGCCCCATCGTCGCTTTGGTCTTCACCGACAGCAGAGTGTGATCATGACGATTCCATTATCGTTGCTTTAGTCTCCAGTGACTACTCCATTATTGCCACTTTAGTCTTTTCTCACCGAAAGAGAGTTTGACAATCTGCCAAACTACTGGTGCTTTTCTTTCCCTTTCTTAGTCTGTGACAGTCGTTCAGCCATCAACTCAGCCATGCTGTCCCAATAGTCACCTAAAGAAGGTGTGTCGGTATTCATTTCATCTTCATAGGGATCCTGAGATTCCCCAGCAAGACAAGTGAAAGGATTATTGTCTTCTTCCTTGGATTTGGCTGATGTCATAGAATCATCATCCTTAGCTGTATTGGTCTGAATAGTCTATAGGAATTGTTCCTTCATGAAATCCATAGTTTTCATAACAATTTCATCATCAGTTGCTTCAGGGAATTTGGCCCTGACTTGAGCTGATATGTCAAGGAATGGATTCTTGATTGACAACTGCTCTTTCTGCTTAATTTGTTGCCTCAATTCTTGGATTCGAGCATTAACCTTATCAATAATTTCTTGTGTATCAGTTTGCTTCCACCATCGATACTGAAAAGTTCTCTGGAGAATCGGAAGTCCCAATTGATCTTTACCAATTTGGAGATCCCATTTCCAAAGCCACGGGATACCAAAAATAGTCATTGTATCAAGAAAAAGTTTTCTTTCAGGAATATCTCCCCTCAATTGGGAGTAATATTTGTGGAAGGACTCTATTTCCTTCTGAATTTTAGTTGACAAAAAATCTTGTAATGGTCCAAATTTTGACCACCATTCGAAAAACCAATTTGGAAAATCATTTTGTCCAACCAGCTTTGGACATAATTTTAGAAACCAAGAATGTCTTTTGTGCTGGTTTTGATAGTAAAAAGCTTTAGTAAAAGCTTCAATGTAGTCCCAGTAATTGTACTGGATCGGAACTCCATTTTCCGATTTAATAGTCAGAGACTTTGATTTGCTGGGATGAATTCCCCATTTTTGTATTGGAATGACCATTCTTATTATGGCCCTGCTGTAGCTAATTGGACCCTTCTGTCCAATCTTGCTATCATAAGTATGGCGAAATTCCACCGCTTTTCTAGTACCCAAATACCTTATAGGGTGAGTGTTCCTCCTACTAGTAGACACTCAATTTCTGAAATTCCTAGTCCGGATGAGATTAATCTAGCAGGAATAAGAATATCCCAAAATCAAATTCCTCATGGAGTTTATAATATTCCAGAACCAGTAGAATCACCTACTGCCAGCGACATGAATTTTTCCATCAATGACAATAATAGATCCTGAAATCAGGCAAGGAATAAACAAAGAATTTTATCAACCTAAATACAAGGAATTTAGTATTTCTCAAAATATAGTGAGAAACAATTACAAGAGTTTAAAAGGGAATTCTATGATTGGATTGAGTGTTCTAAGAAAATCATCCCTTTTGCCCAATGGTTCTATGGTAAATATTTTCCTGAAATTGATAGATCTATCCATGTTATTCAAGACTATCATAGGAATTGGAGAAGTATGTCAGGAACTGTTCTTAAGGCAGTTCATCCTCCCACTATTCCTTTATCTTTGGAAGGAAGTTCAGAATCTGAACCTACTCTGGAAACTGTGGCTTTTGTTAAGCCTGCTAATGCAGATTTAAATGGTAAACTGCATAAACAGAATAATCACACCAATCTCCACCTTAGTACTATAGGAGAACAGCTGGTTAGAATAGAGGACCAGGTCACCCAATTAAGGGATGACATTAAGAATTCTCATACTAAAGAGAAAATTGAGGAGGTTATCTCTCCCTCTAATATTCGTCCACCTATTCCTATAACTAATTTTAACTTGACCAATCCTAATAAAAATTCCGAATTGGTTAAGGAACTGCAAAAAAGGTTAAGAGGCCTTTCTATTAATGTTATTTCTGAGGAAATGGAGGAAATGAGTAATCAAGAAATCTCAGAACTAGAGAATGTTTTCCTTCAGAATGAAACTATTAATAAAATCCAATATCCTCCACAAAGACTCCCTTATGCTGGGGCAGATAGATATTACTATCCTAGGCCTAGCCCTCAAGATATGTTATTTGAGGAAGCGGGATTTCAAAAACAAATGTCTTATAGTGGAAGGACCATTTATGAATGGAACATAGATGGCATGACTGAATACCAAATTTTTGGAGTCGTACACCAAATGATGATGTACAGCACAATTTGTGCTCAGAATGATAATGGTGATAGAGATATTGCCAGATGGATCACCGCCGGTTTTACAGGAATGATAAAAGGGTGGTGGGATAATATCCTGAATGCAATCCAAAGAGCAGAAATTTTAGATGCAGTAAAAATTGAAAATGATATTCAGAGACCTGATGCTGTTTATACTTTAATAAACACATTAATCCTCCACTTTGTTGGTCACTGGGATAACCAACGGGAAAGAAGTAGAGAATTACTTCAGAATCTAAAATGTCCAACGTTAACTCATTTTCGTTGGTACAAGGATGTTTTCCTTGCTAAAGTTATGCAAAGAAACGATGCTAATAGTGAGCATTGGAAGTCAAAATTCATTGACGGACTACCCCATTTCTTTGCTGAGAAAATAAGGAAAAAATTAAAAGACCAAAATAATGGTATAACAATTATTTATGATAATTATACCTATGGCCAATTGGTATCCATAGTAATCCAAGAAGGATTAACTTTATGTAATGATATAAAATTACATAACCAGTTGAAAAAATAACACTTAACTGGTAAACAAGAATTGGGTCAATTTTGCGATCAGTTTGGTTATGATATGCCTAAATATCTAAAACCGACTACTAAGAAGAGTGGTAATAAAACTACTACTAAAAAATATTCTAAGAAAAAATCTTATAACAATAAGAAGAATAAAGGTGAGCAATCTGGCTCAAAAGAATCTACTTCTAAAAAGCCTAATAAGGCAAAGAAGAAGTCCACAGCAAAATGTTTTAAGTGTGGAAAAATAGGTCATTATGCTAATAAGTGCAAAACTAAAAAAAAGCTAGAAGAGCTTCAATTAGATGAAGGGTTAAAACAACAACTCTTCAAATTACTTCTTGATTCAAGTGAATCAGATTCTTCAGATGAAGAATCAAGAAATCAGGTTAATGAGGTTTCTGACCAAGAGGAAGACACTTCTTCCGAATCAGAAGAAGAGATTCCCAATAATTGCAATTGTAGTAATCTGGAATGTTCAACTTCTAATGATTACTGGAAGGCAATAGTTGAGATGAATGGTCTCAGTATCAATGTTTTAACTGAAAAACAACAAAGTATTTTGGACATCATTGATCAAATTGATGATCCTCAATTAAAAATAAAAATCATTGAAACTTGTATCTCTTCTAATAAAGAAGAAGAAGAGGGGGTTAAACCTCAGATTCAGAAAGAGACCTATAGTCTGAAAAATGTTCTAGACAGATTAGAACAAAATGATAGTTACAAACCAGTAACAATCCCTGATCTTAAGGGTGAAATAAATATTTTGAAAACAGAAATAAAATTGTTGAAATCCTTTCAGAATAAGGCTACCCAGGAAATCTATGAAATGAATCAAAAAATTGATTCTTTGGAAAAGAAAGGTAGCACAGATAAGGAGGATATTCCTGAGGATTATTTGAATTTAATCAACAAAGTGGTTTACCAAAAATGGCATGTTAGGGTTCAAAAATGCTCAAGCTAATTATAGCACAATAAAGAAAGAAATTCTTTCTATTATTAAATGTATAAATAAATTCCAGGATGATTTATTAAATCAACATTTCTTGGTAAAAGTTGACTGCAGTGCAGCAAAGCAGGTTTTGAAACAAGATATTAAAAACCTGGCTTCAAAACAAATTTTTGCTAGATGGCAGTCTGAATTATCTGCTTTTGATTTTGATATTGAATATATAAAAGGAGAAAATAATTCTCTCCCTGATTTTCTTACTCGTGAATTTTTACAGGGCTAATGTTGCCAATCAGCCGTCAAAAGGCTGAGGAAATACATGCATCCTCTGCTGTAGTTATATGCCTACTTTTTTTTAACTATTCAAGTTGATTATAAGGTGTGAATTGTGTAATTTCGGGGTGAATTCTACAAAAGGAGGTATTGAGGTCAAATTCACACACTTAAGAATTCACACTCAGAATTGTGCATTTACGGCCCGTTTGAATGGAGGATTTGTTTTGGGTAGATATAGAATAAGGGGGGATTTGAAGGTGAATATGTAATGAGGGGTGATATGTTAAGAATGGTGGCCCCACCTCTTAAGAATGGTGGATTTGTAATGAGGTGTTTGGATGATTTTTTGAGAAGGGGGATTTAGAAGATGGATATGATGAAATTACATGCCAAATGACTGAATTGCCCCCACTTTGATTTTTTAATGCTCAAAATTGGATTATTTCGTATTAGTTACAATAAATTGATATTTATCATCAATTTTAGGAAAATTCTTTCATTTTAGTAGAATGCAAATGTTGTAAACATGTTTTATATTAAAAAATATATTATTTTCCGAAAAAGTTAAAAAAAACCCCACCCACCAGGCCACCACTACCTCTTTCCATTCCCATTTCCTCTTTCAAAAAACCCTAGTTAACCCACGCCCACCATTCACCCACGCCGCCTGTGCAGCCCTCGATCGTCTTCTCCATCTGCCGCCGCCTCCTTCCAGCAGTTAAAGCCTCTTGCTCCGATCAGTCCGGTATCTCTCTCTCCGCTCCCTGTCCTCGTCCGTATCTCTCTATCTCTCACTGTGTGCAAATATGTATGCCATGTGGGTGTATCTATACATTATACGCATACATGCATATGTGGTTGGTGAGAGAGAGGCTTTAACCGTTGGTGATGGAAGAGAAAAGGGGAGGGCAAAACAGTCAAATGGGAACCCGGATATAGCAACGATAGGGGGAACCCAGTTCTTAACAAATCCCCCTTCCCCTTGATTTGTAATCCCAACAGTAACAAAACCCCCTTCCAAATCAGGCGTCCCTTTTCTCTTCCAAACACCGGATATGGCAAGAAGGAGGATTGATAATCAGGGGAACTCACAAATCCGGGAGCTTCTCCCCCATCCAAACAGGCTGTTAGAGGTGTGAATTGTGCAGATGGGTGTGAATTCTGAATTCTAGTGGTGTGAATTCTGAAAAATGGAGTGAATTCTTGGGGGTGTGAATTCTGAAAAGATGTGTGAATTCTGCAAAGAGGTGTGAATTCTAAGGAGTATGAATTCTACAAAAGGGCAAAATTGTAAAAACACTTTTGAAAAGGGATTGCACGGGATAGACCCTACAAAAAGGAGTCAGCATAGAATCGCATAAAAAAAAATAGGATCGGCCGGTAATTTCCCGCAAAAAAATAGAACAAGGGCATAGTACCATAAACGTGGTCTCGACCCATCCCATTGCTTAGCCCTACTTGTGATTGAATTGCTTGACTTGTTAAAGGACATTTCCCAATTGTCAATTGAAGGTCCCCACAAAAAAAAGGATGTCAATTGTCTTAGGCCTCCGTTCCCGAAAAGAAAATAAGTAGGAGTACTTATTTTTTAAGAAGATAATTTTAAATTTAAAAATTATATGCTTACATAAATAATTTTTCTATCAATATGAATCTTATTTGATAGATCTCATTGAGATTTTTAATACGGTGTAAAAAAATTAAAAAAATATTTTTCATTTACATTATTTTTGAGTTTGAAAATGTGAAATAAATATTTATTTTTTAAGAAGAAGTTTTGAAATGGGACTGTTAAAAAAGCAAAAGTTCTTTTGTCCTACTCTTGGAAAACTTGGCTCATATCACTGTATCGTTTCAATTTTATCGGATGTCCTCGAAGGAATGGCTCCTATACTTCTTGCTATTATCTACCTCATTTTATAATGGACATGAAATACATAAATTCTATGTGAAATTAACTAAAGAAAAAAAAAAGCTAAAAAGTTTGGATTTTTTGGGATGAAGAAAAAATAAGCCAACAATTTATTTTTTTATCTTTATTCAAAAAATTGTAAGTTTGGATTATAATTTTTTATTCTTCCAATTCTTCTTGAAGAAACGAATCAATAATTCACAAAAATTTCAACCAGAAATAACAAATGCAAAAAAAATTGAATAAAGACAAAAAAAAAAAGAAGCCGTGAATTGAGAGATCTGTCTTGTGTTCATTTCTAACCCACTGGTCTGAAATTCCCAACCACCAGCCAACCAAAGGACATTTTATTCATTGCTCCCAGTACCGTCACGAAGGTCTCCATCACCGCACAGGGTTTGAAAGTTTAGCTCGGTCGTGGATTTAAAAAAAAAAATTCAAACCCAAATCCACTTATTACCTATATTTTCAAACCCAAGCCTTTTCAGTCTTTATATATTTTGTCACAGCCCTCCACAACACATTTGTTATATCCATAGGATCATAAAACACCTTCTTCATCTACATCCATATCATTGAACCTCCAGTACCCATAACATACACCTCTCTCTCTTTCTCTCTCTCTCTCTCAAAACGATGGCGGACGGGAAGTGTGGTGGCAAGCTTTCTATGGTTGGATCTCGTGGCCTGGATGGTTGAGGCTTGGACGAAGATGGGCTAGACCTGCGCACGTAGCAACCGCGTTAGTGCCCAAACCCGGAGCGTGGTGTCCGGGGCAGGCACTCCGACGCTCTAGTCAGTAAACAGGAGAGGAGATATCAAAGTATAGTTTAGGGTTTGAGAAAGTGTTCTGAACGTACCTTATTCTGGAGGTGAATACCTCCTTTTATAGCCAAAGGGAATGCAGAATCCAATTCTCATTAGGATACTTATTTGTATGATGAGCCCGCCTATCTCGGATCCAGATAGACATCTCAATCCTGAACCTATCCAACCTCCTATATTCTGCTCCTGAATATAAGGGAGGGGATAAGACGCGAGGTTCCCTCCTCCTGTCCAACTCTTCCTAACTTCCTCTTCAAGTTAGGGGACAGGAGGCTCGGCGCGTACAGGTTCTGCCGGACCGATGGTACGGCGATGATCACTTCAACAGAGGCAAACACAACCCGTTCGGCGGGGAACCGCCGAACTAGATCGGATCGATTAATACATACGCCGAACCAGACCGTTCCCTTCCATGGATCGACATTTCGGTTATCTTTAACCAGGCCCGGCCGGACTCGGATCGGCTACCGACCCAGACCGCCGACCCATGGATAGTAGATTCACTGGTCCGGCTAATTGGTGCAACGTGGCCACCGTCCTGGTCCCTCCGCCGGACCACGCCCTCCACAATAGCCCCTCAACCTCTTCCTTCTTTGTAAAAGGTGGGAGGGGTTGACGACATAAGGAAAACTTGCTACCGAGGGCGTCCTGAGGCAAACGTGCCGAGCGTATACCGCCGGCCCAGTGAAGGTTAGTGAAGAGCCTTCTCGAAACGTTAGGGTAATGATGCATCTGCAGCAAACGGGGGCTGATGGGACCGTTGGGAGCCAGAGATCGAACGGTCCATCAGGAAACACAAACGGCGTGGGGTGCCACGTGGTGGAAGGGGAAACGACGATGGTACGAAACGATGCAGGCTTTCCACGTGGCATGACGAGAGTGGGCGGAGCGGCGACGCTTCGGTTCTCGCGTTCGACGCTTAGGGTTCCCACCCGTTCATTCCATCCGCTATATAAGCGGAGAGGCGGGACAGAATATCACTTTCTGCTCTTGCCTCTTTTGCTCTGCAACTCCAAGCTGCTGCTACCATTTCAAGCGCCTCCGTTGCTCCGCCACTCGCCGCCATCCAGTCCCAGCTTTTCTCAGGTAACTCCGCTACCCCTTCTGATTCTTTCTAAGTTTTCCAAGACGCAAAACCCCACTCACACCCCCACATTTGCACAAAAAATCATTTCAAGTGAATAGTGTCAATCTCCCATGGCCGCCTGCGGCCGTGGGACGCCGTCTGGACCGCCAACAACGGCGGTCCTCCACCGAGCCAATTTTAACACTTGATAAGAAACCACGGCTTCCGCCGAGGTGAATCCTAAGGGGTCCCCCTCGGCAAGGATCTAGATGCACATGAGTAGCCATGCTGAAGTAGGAATTTTCATCACCCCTTCAATTTCTTACTCTGTTTTAGGTCTTCAGCATGGTGGATCCCAACTCACTCTTGCCGAGCATCGATCCTGAAGCTTACCCAGACCTCCAAGCGACCATCCAGGTGCTCGGCAGAGGGTATAGGAGCTTCAATGAAAGTTCCAGCAACTTTGCCCAACAGGCCGGTGGTCCAATCATCCCTGGAATCCACATCCCCCTCCAAATTGACGACAGGTCCTCCAGGGACATCCTCTATGGGAGGAGTGACTCCCTCGGCGAATCCGCCGAGGAAGACACACATGGCTCGGTCCCGCAAGAGATCAACAGGGAACGAGCAGCCACAGGGGCCCAGGCCAGCACATCGACGTCAGCCGGTGCGCCGCCGGGCACCTCTGATACAGCAGGAGGTGCCGAACAACCCCCGCCGAGGGACGTTGATCTCATTCCTCCACTACCAACGGGTCTTGGACCCATGCCGTACAGTCACTTCTACGGCGATGGGCCGGGTGGCTTTACACACGCTTTCCGGACCAAGTACGCGATCCCAGATGACGTTCTTGTCGAAAGGGTAACCTCCGAGAGGATTTCCTTCGGTGAAGACTTCATCGTCCTACCCCTGTACGCCATCATCGAGGGAGGGGTGAGGTTCCCCATGAACCCCTTCCTCCGCTGGTTTCTGTCGGATTACAACCTTGCACCGATCCAGGTTGCAGTCAACACCTGGCGCATCCTGAGCTCGGCGATAAGGTTGGCAGAGGTCAACAACCTGCCGTTCACCCTTGGGGACCTGATGCTGATGTACGTGGTATGAAGGATCCCCAAGTACGATAAGTACTACCTCACCACCCGCCAACACTTTGACCACCTGGTGGACCGCCTCTACGATACTGAAAAGTGGTGGATGGTCCTGGTCAAGGTGTCCGGCAACTTCGAGTGGGGTCTCATTAACCCCCAACTCGACTACCCCTTTCCAACTAGGAGGGGTACGGAGATCGATAGGCCTTACAAAATCCCTCGAGTGCGAGGGTTCCCCGGCCACGGGGACAAGCCCGGTATATACTTATCTCTGTGCATTGTCTTCTATGTTGACTTATCCTTCAAACTAATCTTCTTCTTATACTTGCAGACTGCTCCGCACCGAACAAGGGACTTCTCATCTCTGGCAAGTGGACGAACCTGATCGTCCTGCTTCGGTGCCCTAACCGAGACGCGCCGACCCTCCTCGGTTACAAGCCTTTCTACCACGGGTACGTCGGCAGAAAAAACAAAGAGAATATGGTGAGGAAGAAGGTCGACCTTGCTACCTTCGCAAGGAAAGCACTGAAGTTACAGCACCTGGCCCAGGACCTCTCTTCCTCCGGGCTGCCAAATAGGGAGGAGAAGGTGCAAGCTCCCACCGGCAAGCCGGAGCCCCAGGAGAAGCCCACCGAAGCCGCTGCTGTGATACCGCGCCCATCTCGCCGAAGAGATAAGAGCATAACCGCCGAGGGGGAGGGTCCCCATATTACTAAGAAGGCCAGAATCTCCAAAGAGGATGCACAGATCCTCAACACCGGCCATCTCGAAGGTGCATTCTCGGAGCCCTTTGTTCCGAGCCTGGCCTGCCCTGATGGGCATGTGATCTCCACCGACGATAGCCTGGGGGAGATCCCCCATCTGGCAATGACACTTCTAAAAGGCCTGGCCCTTCCAAAGGACATGGAGAAGCTGCAGTCAGGTAAGGCCGACAACATGGCCGAACTGTGTCTTTTCCTTGCCAAGGTATGGATTCCCAACCTATCCTTTTGAAAGTTGAATGTTCCTTCAATCTTACTGCCCTTTTCTGACGCTAACTCTTTCTTCTCTTTTCGCAGGCCGGGCAGTGCGCCAGCAAAGCCTTCAATGACATGGAGGTCCTCCTTGCTGCTAGGAAGACCCAAAAGGGGGACCTCCAGGCTGTGAGGAAGGAGGTGAAGGAGGCCAACGACCAGATCGAGGCGTTGGAGGCTCAGGTCGCCGAAGCCAAGACTGGCTTGGAGGAGAGGGACCGCCTGCTGCTGAAGCTCAAGGAGATTGAAGCCGAGCGGAACCAACTCAAGGAGGAGGTGAAGCGGGCGGAGGATGAGCTGCCGGCCAAGCTGGAGGAGGCCGCCGATGCTGGTTTCAATGAGGCCGGCGACTACTACGGGGATCAGGTGAAAGCCCTTGTCACAAAGGCATTCAAGGACGGCGAGCGGAAGGGTTTTGAAGACGCTCATGCCTCCTCTTTCCTCGGTGGATTCCAAGTCGGCCTAGACTACGCCGAGGTCTCCAAGGATGACCACCGAAGGGAGAATCCAGTGGTGCCACCTTTAGATCTGCCGAGGCACCTGCTTTCAGCTGAAGAGGCCAACCCAGCCGCCGATGTGTCACCAAGCCCCGTCGAGCAGCCCAATCCAACTGCTGACAAGCCATTGGGTCCTGCCGAGCTGGCCAATCCTGCTGAGAACCCAGATTCCGCCTCGGCCAAGCCCGTCAATCCCACCGAGCAGCTTACTGTGGAGCCGGCGAAGCCTACTGATGCACCCATCGTAGAGTAGAATTTATTTCTTTGTATGTCGTAGATACTAGGGTCGGCAAAAAGTATCTTTGTTCAGCCGAGCCCCACTTTTTGTAATGAACCAAGTTTATGAAAGTGTTAAGTTTTTCTGTTATGTTTCATACTTTTTGCACTTCATGCATGTTAAGACTCATGTATCGCACTTCATGCACATGGTTTAACAATAATCTCTCTAAAGACTCATGTATCGCACTTCATGCACATGGTTTAACAATAATCTCTCTAATAATTATCCGTCCCAGCTTGCCGTACCCAGCCCCTGATTCGGAGGAAACCTACCGCCGAGGTAGGTTCCGCCGGATCAAGAGGAACGGCCGAAGCTGGGAATGCCCCCTTCAGGATATGGCATGCAAAGTCTTTGTCGAACAGAATCTGAAAAGGCGTGCTTCGGCAAACCGAGCATAAGAATACCACCGAGGCTAACAGAACACATTAAAACAGAAACAAACTAGTCTTTATTGAAACAAATCTTTGTAAAAAACTGAAGGCTTAACACATAGCCGAGGCGAAAAGCCAAAAGAAAATTAAGCGTAAAATTTCCGAAGAAGCTGTGCGTTCCAGTGATTCGGTATCGCCGTACCATCCATCTCGGCGAGTTCATATGAGCCATAACCAACCTTCTTAACCACCCGGAAAGGACCTTCCCACTTCGGCATGAATTTCTTCAAATGCTTCTTCTGGACTATTTGTCGAAGGACAAGATCATCCACATTGAAGGGGCGATTCCGCACATTCTTGTTATAACTCCGAGCCACCTGCTGCTGATAAGCTGCGTATTTTATGTGAGCATTGTCTCGAAGCTCATCTGCGCGATCTGCTTCGGCGGCTAGCATTGCATCGTTTGTTAGAACATCAAACGTTGCAGTTCGAGACGTGGGTCGAGTAACTGCCACAGGAAGCACGGCCTCGACGCCAAACGCCATGGAGTAAGGGGTACGACCAGTGCCGCGCCGTGGAGTGGTTCGGTAGCCCCATAGAACATCAGGCAACTCTTCCGCCCATTTGCCGCGCTTGTTTTTGAGTCGGCGTTTCAGTCCGGCAGAAATAGCCTTGTTGGCAGCTTCGGCCTGTCCGTTTCCCTGAGGATAGGAGACAGAAGCTGTCTTCATCTGTATGCCGCGTCTCTTGTATAAAGCCTTAATTGTGTCGGCGACAAACTGGGTACCGTTGTCTGACACAATGGCGTACGGCATGCCGAACCTTGTAAAAATATGCTTCCAAAGGAAACTCTCCACATCGGCGACCGTGATCGTTATGAGTGCTTTGGCCTCAACCCACTTGGTATAATATTCCGTGGCAGTAATGATGTGGGTAAAGCCGCCAGTAGCCTTCGGCAGCTGGCCAATAATGTCCACCCCCCATTGAGCAAATGGCCAAGGACTAGAAACTGGTTGCAAAGGTAGGGTCGGTTGTTGGAGGAGAGGAGAATGCTTTTGACAAGACTTGCATTGTTTGGCAAACTCTGTAGCCGTGTGTACCATTCTTTTCCACCAATAACCCTGTGAAAGGGCACGGTCAGCTAAGGACCGGCCGCCGGTGTGACAACCGGCACTTCCACCATGCAACTCTTCGAGAATGCCGGGCACCTCCTGCTCGTGCACCACGCGGAGGTCTGGACCAGTGTATGATCGGCGATACAGTGTGCCGGAGGGATCGAGGAAGTAGGAAGCAGATTGACAACGGATCTTATGGGCTTCCTTGCGGTCGGTCGGAAGCACGGTGTGTTTCAAATAAAAGACTAGGGGGTCCATCCAGCTCGGTGCCTGATGGATGTCCATCACCTCCATCACCTCCTGTGGCTCCGGCTCGAAGCTCGGTGATGGGACTTCGCCGAGGACTATCGTTCTTTCCCCTTTCTGATCGGCACATACAGCTCCCAGTCCGGCAAGGGCATAAGCATGAGAATTGAGATCACGCCCAACATGGTCAAAAAATACATTTTTGAACGAACCAGCAAGAGCAACAACTTGGCTCACGTACTTGTTCATGCGTGCATCCTTGGCCTCGTAATCATCATTGAGCTGATTAACAACGAGCTGGGAATCGCTGTAAACCTGAACTTCGTCAGCACCCATATGCCGAGCTAATTTGAGCCCGGCAATGAGGGCCTCATACTCCGCCTCGTTATTGGTTGCTGGAAACCCAATGCTTAATGAATGCTCGTGCAAGGTCCCGCTTGGTGACACCAGAACAATCCCGGCTCCCGCCCCTCGGTTATTAGAAGCTCCGTCTACATGGAGTCTCCAAGCGTGCCCGGTGAACAAGCTCGCTCGGCGTGAAGGGATGGGCCGATTCGTGATATATTCTTCGTGAGCTGGATGGCTCGACCGAGGTCCAGGGGTAGGCCCGGTGGACTCTCTGGCCAGGTCCTCTTCACTGCCTCTGCCGTTTTCCACCCCAGGGGAGAACTCGGCGACAAAATCAGCCAACACCTGACCTTTGATTGCCATTCTAGCCTGATAACGGATATCAAAGTTTGCCAACTCCAGGGACCATTTGCACAATCTGTTAGAGAGATCTGCCTTGCGTAATACTGCCCTTAAGAGGTACTCGGTAACGACCACAATGGTGAAGCTCTGGAAGTATGGGAGGAGCTTCCTCTTCGCCATTACTAATGCCAGAGCCAGCTTTTCGATTGGGAGATAGCGGGTCTCGGCGGGGAGAAGCGCCTTGCTGATGTAGTAGACTGGCTTCTGGTCCGTGCCCGTCACACTCTTTGAGGTTTCCTGCCGAACTAGGACAGCACTAACAGCATGCTCGGAAACGGCAAGGTAGAGGTGAAGCTCGTCCCCTTCCTTGGGTACAACCAGCAAAGGAGCTTGAGATAGACATTTTTTTAGTTCGGTGAGCGCGTCATCGCAGTCCGGCGTCCATACGAAGCTCCTTCGGCTCGCGCCCTTTATTGATTGAAAGAAAAGGTCGGCAGATATCCGAAGATTTTCTGATGAAGCGATTAAGGGCGGCAGCCATACCGGCGAGGCGCTGAACCTCCCTCACCGTGGCCGGAGCCCTGATCTCTTGTATGGCCTTGATCTGACTTGGGTCGGCCTCAATTCCTTGGCGAGTAACCAAATGTCCAAGGAATTTGCCGGAGCCAACGCCGAATGCACATTTCTCAGCATTCAGCTTCAAGCCGAACCTCCTTAGAACACCAAAAATTTCGCCGAGGTGGAGAAGATGATCGGCTGCTTCCTTACTTTTGGCGACCAAATCGTCAATGTACGCCTCCATTATCCTGCCAAAGATCCCTTTGAACAACAAAGCTATCATACGCTGGAATGTAGCCCCGGCGTTCTTTAAGCCGAACGGCATCACCATGTAACAGTAAGTGCCACTGGGAGTGATGAACGCCGTCTTCTCCTGATCCTCTTCATCCATCGCAATTTGATGGTATCCCCTGTATGCGTCCATAAAACTCAGCCGAGCGTACCCAGCGGTAGCATCCACCAATTGATTGATCCATGGGCAAGGGAAACAATCCTTTGGACATGCGTCGTTCAGATCGGTGAAATCGACACAGACGCGCCATTTGCCGTTCTTCTTCCGGACCACCACTGGATTTGCTAGCCATGTCGGATACTGGACCTCCCGAATGGCTCCGGCATCAAGGAGGCGTTCTACCTCTTCATTAACCGCGTCGGTATGTAGGGCCGAGGATCGCCGAGGCCTCTGCACAACGGGCCTCCTAGCCGGATCAACGTTCAAAGAATGTTTTATCACGTCGGGACTAACACCCGGCATTTCATATGGGGTCCAAGCAAAGACTTCCATGTTCTCTTTGAGGAACTCGACCATCTGTGTTTTCTCGACCTCATCAAGGGCCGAGCCAATGAGGAAGAAACGGGTCCCATCTTCATTGATCGCAATCCGAACCAAATCTTCCACGGCCCTGTCGCTTGCCGGTCTTCCAACTTCTCCAGGCCCTTGCAGCGCCTCTCTCGTTTCCTCTCCGGGGGTGGTCTCATCTAACAATTCAGGTACCTCTATACTCTGTACCTCCCTTGCTCTGCCCTTCCCGCGGACAGAGTTGACGAAACACTTTTTGGAGGCCACCTGGTCCCCCTTGATGGTCTCCTGTCTCCCAGACTCTCCAATAAATCGAACACATTGATGAAGCGTGGATGCCACAGCCCTCATGCCGTGCAACCAGTTTCTTCCCAGGATTGCGTTGTATGGGCTCGGTGAACTGACCACTATGAATTCCATATCCAATTTCACCGAACCGGCATATACCAGGAGTATGACTTTGCCGAGCGGGTAGATCGGAATCCCAGTAAAGCCGACTAAAGGGGCTTCCACCGGGATCAATTGTTCTTTTGAGAGACCTAGAGCTTTGAACGCTGAGTAGAATAGGATCTCTACCGAACTACCCTGGTCGACCAATACCCTCCGGACTAGTTTCCGCTGGAAGGGTAAAGAGAGAACCAAAGCATCATTGTGGGGTAAAGATAGCCCCTCCAAATCTTGCTCGGTGAACCTGATCTCCCACGTGTTACGAGCGTCCATCTTCCGCTTCGAGGAATTATGAACCACCATCACTCCTGGCGGGGAAGGGTGGTACAGTTTCTCGTGGAGCTCGTTGGCCTGGGTTTTTCTCATTGGCCCATGTATGCAATGCACCACGCCGTCGAGAACTTGGGCTCTCGGCTGGATCCCTGCATCCGGTGACTTGGTTCGGTCGATCCACCGATCCATCCTTCCCTGTTGGACTAGCTCTTCGAGGTAGACTTTGTATGGCTGGCATGCCGTCGTATAGTGCCCTTGTTCGTTGTGGAATGAGCAGTACACCCTCTGGTTCGGTTCCCGGCCATCAGCAGTTCCCAACTTCTCCGCCGCTCCTGTTGGCCATTGGAAACCAGGAAGCCGTCCACACTCCCGGAGCATACGGAAGATTGGCTCCTTGAAGTAGGTCGTGATGGCAAGGTGGTCCCGCCCATCGCTCGGAGGGCGGTCCCATGCCTTTCCGCTTCCTTTGTTTCCGCCGAACCCTGGGCCCTCCTTCTTGGACACTATGTTAACCTGCTTCTTCACTTCCTTGGCCTCCGTTTTACCCAGCTCGGCTACATCGGATCCACTGATGTACTCCTCAAGCTCTATATACCGAGCAACGGTATGCATGAGCTCTGTCATATTGTTCGGCGGCCGAAGCATCAATTCCTTGGATAGGTCAGAATTCCTATCCAGTCCACGTTTGAACGACGTAGCCGCAGTCTTTTGGTCACAACTCTCAACCATGTTGTATACGTTATAGAAGCGCTCAGAATAATCCTTCAAGGACTCGCCGGTTTTCCGCCGAAGGTCCGTTAAGGCTTCTATTGTTTTTGGCCTTCGGTTACTTGCCACAAACCGTGCCGTAAACGAACGCTCTAGTTCGCCGAAACTGTTTATTGAACCTGGTTTTAGCTGTGTATACCACAGAATGGCAGTATCCGGGAGGCTCAGGGAGAACGTTCGGCACATCATTGCCTCGCTCAATCCGCAGAGCGCAGCCATGGACTTGAATTGCTGCACATGGGTCGGTGCATCTGACTTTGCGTTGTACATGGTGAATTTGGGGACCTTGAAGTGGGGAGGGAAAGCCTCATCCGCTCTAGCCTTGGAAAAGGGGGAGACACCTTTCGCCGAGGTGGCTGTAACCCCTTCCTTCGGCGGGACTACTGCTGAAGGCGCGGAGCTTTTCTCTTGAGCATCATCCCTTATCCTTTTATTGATTGGTGGGGTTCGAGCCCTTCGGCCGCCGACACTTGGCTCTGGGGTTCGGCGCTTCGACCCCGAGGCCCTCCTGTTTCCCACTACCGGGGGTTCTTCCTGATGCCGGACGGGCCGGTAAGTAGTTCTCTCGCCGGTGTGAGTATTTACCACTATTAAAGCCCCACCGCCGGCGCTGATCTCGCACCACTCCTCCGGTAGCTGCCCCTGGCCGTTCTCTTCCTAAAGTCTGGATTGTCCGGCAGACCGACCCGGCAATCGCCGGTGGTGTCCTTGGTCAGACTGCCGGTGGTGGGAGCGACTGGTAGAATGGGCCGGCGACCTCTGGTGGAGCCGGGTGCTTATTCCCCTTTCCTCCTCTTCGTATCGCCACCCCTCAGATCTGTCCGTTCGCTGGTTATCCTGGTGACCTTGCGACCCGAAAGGGTGATCTAGAGGATCTCCCGCGTTACCTCTTGTGTTGCCGAGTCGAGGAAGTCCTTGAGTCTGGTCCGGCCTTTCTCTTGACTTCGAACGAGCGCTTGATGCCGTGGCGCTTGTTGCTGGAAATAATGCTCGGCGAACGTTATCGTTTTCGGACGCATCGGTTCGGTGTCCGGGTTCCAGATGGACAATGCCACTAGCATCAATGCGACACAGTGGGCCGAGCCTTGCAAAGGCAGAGGCCCTAACAGTGTCAGCCGTTTGGAGAGCATTCCTCCTTCGTCGCCGTTCCCGCGACCTGGAAACGGGTGGGGGGCTCTGAAGTGCCTGGATCTCTTGTACTTGTGTTCTTAGTCGCATTAACTCCTCCGCCATGCTCACCGGGAGCACTGGTGGAGGAGGAGGAGGAACCGTGAGGCTCGTTGCAGAGCGGTGCACACCGTCTATGTGGAACGCCGCTGCTCCTGAACCCTGGTTGTTAGGGTCAGGGACGCTTGAATCCACCACCCTGGGGTCGCCGGGACCCCCAGCGAGAATGCCATCCCGCCCTATCACCGTCCGCTGAGAGGAGTGGTGACCCAGGTTTGGATTGACGTTATTAAGACCGAGAGGTCGTCCGTCCGGGGTTGTCATCTTGAACTGGAAAAAGAGAACGAGGGGAAAGCTTCACCACAAGATGTCCTTGTTCCCCAGCAGAGTCGCCAATTGTGGTGGCAAGCTTTCTATGGTTGGATCTCGTGGCCTGGATGGTTGAGGCTTGGACGAAGATGGGCTAGACCTGCGCACGTAGCAACCGCGTTAGTGCCCAAACCCGGAGCGTGGTGTCCGGGGCAGGCACTCCGACGCTCTAGTCAGTAAACAGGAGAGGAGATATCAAAGTATAGTTTAGGGTTTGAGAAAGTGTTCTGAACGTACCTTATTCTGGAGGTTAATACCTCCTTTTATAGCCAAAGGGAATGCATAATCCAATTCCCATTAGGATACTTATTTGTATGATGAGCCCGCCTATCTCGGATCCAGATAGACATCTCAATCCTGAACCTATCCAACCTTCTATATTCTGCTCCTGAATATAAGGGAGGGGATAAGACGCGAGGTTCCCTCCTCCTGTCCAACTCTTCCTAACTTCCTCTTCAAGTTAGGGGACAGGAGGCTCGGCGCGTACAGGTTCTGCCGGACCGATGGTACGGCGATGATCACTTCAACAGAGGCAAACACAACCCGTTCGACGGGGAACCGCCGAACTAGATCGGATCGATTAATACATACGCCGAACCAGACCGTTCCCTTCCATGGATCGACATTTCAGTTATCTTTAACCAGGCCCGGCCGGACTCGGATCGGCTACCGACCCAGACCGCCGACCCATGGGTAGTAGATTCATTGGTCCGGCTAATTGGTGCAACGTGGCCACCGTCCTGGTCCCTCCGCCGGACCACGCCCTCCACAATAGCCCCTCAACCTCTTCCTTCATTGTAAAAGGTGGGAGGGGTTGACCACATAAGGAAAACTTGCTACCGAGGGCGTCCTGAGGCAAACGTGCCGAGGGTATACCGCCGGCCCAGTGAAGGTTAGTGAAGAGCCTTCTCGAAACGTTAGTGTAATGATGCATCTGCAGCAAACGGGGGCTGATGGGACCGTTGGGAGCCAGAGATCGAACGGTCAATCAGGAAACACAAACGGCGTGGGGTGCCACGTGGTGGAAGGGGAAACGACGATGGTACGAAACGATGCAGGCTTTCCACGTGGCATGACGAGAGTGGGCGGAGCGGCGACGCTTCGGTTCTCGCGTTCGACGCTTAGGGTTCCCACCCGTTCATTCCATCCGCTATATAAGCGGAGAGGCGGGACAGAATATCACTTTCTGCTCTTGCCTCTTTTGCTCTGCAACTCCAAGCTGCTGCTGCCATTTCAAGCGCCTTCGTTGCTCCGCCACTCGCCGCCATCCAGTCCCAGCTTTTCTCAGGTAACTCCGCTACCCCTTCTGATTCTTTCTAAGTTTTCAAAGACGCAACACCCCACTCACACCCCCACATTTGCACAAAAAATCATTTCAAGTGAATAGTGTCAATCTCCCATGGCCGCCTGCGGCCGTGGGACGCCGTCTGGACCGCCAACAACGGCGGTCCTCCACCGAGCCAATTTTAACACTTGATAAGAAACCACGGCTTCCGCCGAGGTGAATCCTAAGGGGTCCCCCTCGGCAAGGATCTAGATGCACATGAGTAGCCATGCTGAAGTAGGAATTCTCATCACCCCTTCAATTTCTTACTCTGTTTTAGGTCTTCAGCATGGTGGATCCCAACTCTCTCTTGCCGAGCATAGATCCTGAAGCTTACCCAGACCTCCAAGCGACCATCCAGGCGCTCGGCAGAGGGTATAGGAGCTTCAATGAAAGCTCCAGCAACTTCGCCCAGCAGGCCAGTGGCCCAATCATCCCCGGCATCCACATCCCCCTCCAAATTGACGACAGGTCCTCCAGGGACATCCTCTATGGGAGGAATGACTCCCCCGGCGAATCCGCCGAGGAAGACACACATGGCTCGGTCCCGCAAGAGATCAACAGGGAACGAGCAGCCACAGGGGCCCAGGCCAGCACATCGACGTCAGCCGGTGCGCCGCCGGGCACCTCTGATACAGCAGGAGGTGCCGAACAACCCCCGCCGAGGGACGTTGATCTCATTCCTCCACTACCAACGGGTCTTGGACCCATGCCGTACAGTCACTTCTACGGCGATGGGCCGGGTGGCTTTACACACGCTTTCCGGACCAAGTACACGATCCCAGATGACGTTCTTGTCGAAAGGGTAACCTCCGAGAGGATTTCCTTCGGTGAAGACTTCATCGTCCTACCCCTGTACGCCATCATCGAGGGAGGGGTGAGGTTCCCCATGAACCCCTTCCTCCGCTGGTTTCTGTCGGATTACAACCTTGCACCGATCCAGGTTGCAGTCAACACCTGGCGCATCCTGAGCTCGGCGATAAGGTTGGCAGAGGTCAACAACCTGCCGTTCACCCTTGGGGACCTGATGCTGATGTACGCGGTATGAAGGATCCCCAAGTACGATAAGTACTACCTCACCACCCGCCAACACTTTGACCACCTGGTGGACCGCCTCTACGATACTGAAAAGTGGTGGATGGTCCTGGTCAAGGTGTCCGGCAACTTCGAGTGGGGTATCATTAACCCCCAACTCGACTACCCCTTTCCAACCAGGAGGGGTACGGAGATCGATAGGCCTTACAAAATCCCTCGAGTGCGAGGGTTCCCCGGCCACGGGGACAAGCCCGGTATATACTTATCTCTGTGCATTGTCTTCTATGTTGACTTATCCTTCATACTAATCTTCTTCTTATACTTGCAGACTGCTCCGCACCGAACAAGGGACTTCTCATCTCTGGCAAGTGGACGAACCTGATCGCCCTGCTTCGGTGCCCTAACCGAGACGCGCCGACCCTCCTCGGTTACAAGCCTTTCTACCACGGGTACGTCGGCAGAAAAAACAAAGAGAATATGGTGAGGAAGAAGGTCGACCTTGCTACCTTCGCAGGGGAAGCACTGAAGTTACAGCACCTGGCCCAGGACCTCTCTTCCTCCGGGCTGCCAAATAGGGAGGAGAAGGTGCAAGCTCCCACCGGCAAACCGGAGCCCCAGGAGAAGCCCACCGAAGCCGCTGCTGTGATACCGCGCCCATCTCGCCGAAGAGATAAGAGCATAACCGCCGAGGGGGAGGGTCCCCATATTACTAAGAAGGCCAGAATCTCCAAAGAGGATGCACAGATCCTCAACACCGGCCATCTCGAAGGTGCATTCTCGGAGCCCTTTGTTCCGAGCCTGGCCTGCCCTGATGGGCATGTGATCTCCACCGACGATAGCCTGGGGGAGATCCCCCATCTGGCAATGACACTTCTAAAGGGCCTGGCCCTTCCAAAGGACATGGAGAAGCTGCAGTCAGGCAAGGCCGACAACATGGCCGAACTGTGTCTTTTCCTTGCCAAGGTATGGATTCCCAACCTATCCTTTTGAAAGTTGAATGTTCCTTCAATCTTACTGCCCTTTTCTGACGCTAACTCTTTCTTCTCTTTTCGCAGGCCGGGCAGTGCGCCAGCAAAGCCTTCAATGACATGGAGGTCCTCCTTGCTGCTAGGAAGACCCAAAGGGGGGACCTCCAGGCCGTGAGGAAGGAGGTGAAGGAGGCCAACGACCAGATCGAGGCGTTGGAGGCTCAGGTCGCCGAAGCCAAGACTGGCTTAGAGGAGAGGGACCGCCTGCTGCTGAAGCTCAAGGAGATTGAAGCCGAGCGGAACCAACTCAAGGAGGAGGTGAAGCGGGCGGAGGATGAGCTGCCGGCCAAGCTGGAGGAGGCCGCCGATGCTGGTTTCAATGAGGGCGGCGACTACTACGGGGATCAGGTGAAAGCCCTTGTCACAAAGGCATTCAAGGACGGCGAGCGGAAGGGTTTTGAAGACGCTCATGCCTCCTCTTTCCTCGGTGGATTCCAGGTCGGCCTAGACTACGCCGAGGTCTCCAAGGATGACCACCGTAGGGAGAATCCAGTGGTGCCACCTTTAGATCTGCCGAGGCACCTGCTTTCAGCTGAAGAGGCCAACCCAGCCGCCGATGTGTCACCAAGCCCCGTCGAGCAGCCCAATCCAACTGCTGACAAGCCATTGGGTCCTGCCGAGCCGGCCAATCCTGCTAAGAACCCAGATTCCGCCTCGGCCAAGCCCGTCAATCCCACCGAGCAGCTTACTGTGGAGCCGGCGAAGCCTACTGATGCACCCATCGTAGAGTAGAATTTATTTCTTTGTATGTCGTAGATACTAGGGTCGGCAAAAAGTATCTTTGTTCAGCCGAGCCCCACTTTTTGTAATGAACCAAGTTTATGAAAGTGTTAAGTTTTTCTGTTATGTTTCATACTTTTTGCACTTCATTCATGTTAAGACTCATGTATCGCACTTCATGCACATGGTTTAACAATAATCTCTCTAAAGACTCATGTATCGCACTTCATGCACATGGTTTAACAATAATCTCTCTATTAATTATCTGTCCCAGCTTGCCGTACCCAGCCCCTGATTCGGAGGAAACCTACCGCCGAGGTAGGTTCCGCCGGATCAAGAGGAACGGCCGAAGCTGGGAATGCCCCCTTCAGGATATGGCATGCAAAGTCTTTGTCGAACAGAATCTGAAAAGGCGTGCTTCGGCAAACCGAGCATAAGAATACCACCGAGGCTAACAGAACACATTAAAACAGAAACAAACTAGTCTTTATTGAAACAAATCTTTGTAAAAAAAACTGAAGGCTTAACACATAGCCGAGGCGAAAAGCCAAAAGAAAATTAAACGTAAAATTTCCGAAGAAGCTGTGCGTTCCAGTGATTCGGTATCGCCGTACCATCCATCTCGGCGAGTTCATATGAGCCATAACCAACCTTCTTAACCACCCGGAAAGGACCTTCCCACTTCGGCATGAATTTCTTCAAATGCTTCTTCTGGACTATTTGTCGAAGGACAAGATCATCCACATTGAAGGGGCGATTCCGCACATTCTTGTTATAACTCCGAGTCACCTGCTGCTGATAAGCTGCGTATTTTATGTGAGCATTGTCTCGAAGCTCATCAGCGCAATCTGCTTCGGCGGCTAGCATTGCATCGTTTGTTGGAACATCAAACGTTGCAGTTCGAGACGTGGGTCGAGTAACTGCCACAGGAAGCACGGCCTCGACGCCAAACGCCATGGAGTAAGGGGTACCACCAGTGCCGCGCCGTGGAGTGGTTCGGTAGCCCCATAGAACATCAGGCAACTCTTCCGCCCATTTGCCGCGCTTGTTTTTGAGTCGGCGTTTCAGTCCGGCAGAAATAGCCTTGTTGGCAGCTTCGGCCTGTCCGTTTCCCTGAGGATAGGAGACGGAAGCTGTCTTCATCTGTATGCCGCGTCTCTTGTATAAAGCCTTAATTGCGTCGGCGACAAACTGGGTACCGTTGTCTGACACAATGGCGTACGGCACGCCGAACCTTGTAAAAATATGCTTCCAAAGGAAACTCTCCACATCGGCGGCCGTGATCGTTATGAGTGCTTTGGCCTCAACCCACTTGGTATAATAGTCCGTGGCAGTAATGATGTGGGTAAAGCCGCCAGTAGCCTTCGGCAGCTGGCCAATAATGTCCACCCCCCATTGAGCAAAGGGCCAAGGACTAGAAACTGGTTGCAAAGGTAGGGTCGGTTGTTGGAGGAGAGGAGAATGCTTTTGACAAGACTTGCATTGTTTGGCAAACTCTGTAGCCGTGTGTACCATTCTTTTCCACCAATAACCCTGTGAAAGGGCACGGTCAGCTAAGGACCGGCCGCCGGTGTGACAACCGGCACTTCCACCATGCAACTCTTCGAGAATGCTGGGCACCTCCTGCTCGTGCACCACGCGGAGGTCTGGACCAGTGTATGATCGGCGATACAGTGTGCCGGAGGGATCGAGGAAGTAGGAAGCAGATTGACAACGGATCTTATGGGCTTCCTTGCGGTCGGTCGGAAGCACGGTGTGTTTCAAATAGGAGACTAGGGGGTCCATCCAGCTCGGTGCCTGATGGATGTCCATCACCTCCATCACCTCCTGTGGCTCCGGCTCGAAGCTCGGTGATGGGACTTCGCCGAGGACTATCGTTCTTTCCCCTTTCTGATCGGCACATACGGCTCCCAGTCCGGCAAGGGCATCAGCATGAGAATTGAGATCACGCCCAACATGGTCAAAAAATACATTTTTGAACGAACCAGCAAGAGCAACAACTTGGCTCACGTACTTGTTCATGCGTGCATCCTTGGCCTCGTAATCATCATTGAGCTGATTAACAACGAGCTGGGAATCGCTGTAAACCTGAACTTCGTCAGCACCCATATGCCGAGCTAATTTGAGCCCGGCAATGAGGGCCTCATACTCCGCCTCGTTATTGGTTGCTGGAAACCCAATGCTTAATGAATGCTCGTGCAAGGTCCCACTTGGTGACACCAGAACAATCCCGGCTCCCGCCCCTCGGTTATTAGAAGCTCCGTCTACATGGAGTCTCCAAGCGTGCCCGGTGAACAAGCTCGCTCGGCGTGAAGGGATGGGCCGATTCGTGATATATTCTTCGTGAGCTGGATGGCTCGACCGAGGTCCAGGGGTAGGCCCGGTGGACTCTCTGGCCAGGTCCTCTTCACTGCCTCTGCCGTTTTCCACCCCAGGGGAGAACTCGGCGACAAAATCAGCCAACACCTGACCTTTGATTGCCATTCTAGCCTGATAACGGATATCAAAGTTTGCCAACTCCAGGGACCATTTGCACAATCTGTTAGAGAGATCTGCCTTGCGTAATACTGCCCTTAAGGGGTACTCGGTAACGACCACAATGGTGAAGCTCTGGAAGTATGGGAGGAGCTTCCTCTTCGCCATTACTAATGCCAGAGCCAGCTTTTCGATTGGGAGATAGCGGGTTCCGGCGGGGAGAAGCGCCTTGCTGATGTAGTAGACTGGCTTCTGGTCCGTGCCCGTCACACTCTTTGAGGTTTCCTGCCGAACCAGGACAGCACTAACAGCATGCTCGGAAACGGCAAGGTAGAGGTGAAGCTCGTCCCCTTCCTTGGGTACAACCAGCAAAGGAGCTTGAGATAGACATTTTTTTAGTTCGGTGAGCGCGTCATCGCAGTCCGGCGTCCATACGAAGCTCCTTCGGCTCGCGCCCTTTATTGATTGAAAGAAAAGGTCGGCAGATATCCGAAGATTTGCTGATGAAGCGATTAAGGGCGGCAGCCATACCGGCGAGGCGCTGAACCTCCCTCACCGTGGCCGGAGCCCTGATCTCTTGTATGGCCTTGATCTGACTTGGGTCGGCCTCAATTCCTTGGCGAGTAACCGAATGTCCAAGGAATTTGCTGGAGCCAACGCCGAATGCACATTTCTCAGCATTCAGCTTCAAACCGAACCTCCTTAGAACACCAAAAATTTCGCCGAGGTGGAGAAGATGATCGGCTGCTTCCTTACTTTTGGCGACCAAATCGTCAATGTACGCCTCCATTATCCTGCCAAGGATCCCTTTGAACAACAAAGCTATCATACGCTGGAATGTAGCCCCGGCGTTCTTTAAGCCGAACGGCATCACCAGGTAACAGTAAGTGCCACTGGGAGTGATGAACGCCGTCTTCTCCTGATCCTCTTCATCCATCACAATTTGATGGTATCCCCTGTATGCGTCCATAAAACTCAACCGAGCGTACCCAGCGGTAGCATCCACCAATTGATTGATCCATGGGCAAGGGAAACAATCCTTTGGACATGCGTCGTTCAGATCGGTGAAATCGACACAGACGCGCCATTTGCCGTTCTTCTTCGGGACCACCACTGGATTTGCTAGCCATGTCGGATACTGGACCTCCCGAATGGCTCCG
This sequence comes from Rhododendron griersonianum, assembly GCA_018127125.1. NCBI lineage: Eukaryota > Viridiplantae > Streptophyta > Magnoliopsida > Ericales > Ericaceae > Rhododendron > Rhododendron griersonianum. The sequence goes on along the minus strand of CM030792.1, from coordinate 11,850,325 downwards.
GCATCAAGGAGGCGTTCTACCTCTTCATTAACCGCGTCGGTATGTAGGGCCGAGGATCGCCGAGGCTTCTGCACAACGGGCCTCCTAGCCGGATCAACGTTCAAAGAATGTTTTATCACGTCGGGACTAACACCCGGCATTTCATATGGGGTCCAAGCAAAGACTTCCATGTTCTCTTTGAGGAACTCGACCATCTGTGTTTTCTCGACCTCATCAAGGGCCGAGCCAATGAGGAAGAAACGGGTCCCATCTTCATTGATCGCAATCCGAACCAAATCTTCCACGTCCCTGTCGCTTGCCGGTCTTCCAACTTCTCCAGGCCCTTGCAGCGACTCTCTCGTTTCCTCTCCGGGGGTGGTCTCATCTAACAATTCAGGTACCTCTATACTCTATACCTCCCTTGCTCTGCCCTTCCCGCGGACAGAGTTGACGAAACACTTTTTGGAGGCCACCTGGTCCCCCTTGATGGTCTCCTGTCTCCCAGACTCTCCAATAAATCGAACACATTGATGAAGCGTGGATGCCACAGCCCTCATGCCGTGCAACCAGTTTCTTCCCAGGATTGCGTTGTATGGGCTAGGTGAACTGACCACTATGAATTCCATATCCAATTTCACCGAACCGGCATATACCGGGAGTATGACTTTGCCGAGCGGGTAGACCGAAATCCCAGTAAAGGCGACTAAAGGGGCTTCCACCGGGATCAATTGTTCTTTTGAGAGACCTAGAGCTTTGAACGCTGAGTAGAATAGGATCTCTGCCGAACTACCCTGGTCGACCAATACCCTCCGGACTAGTTTCCGCTGGAAGGGTAAAGAGAGAACCAAAGCATCATTGTGGGGTAAAGATAGCCCCTCCAAATCTTGCTCGGTGAACCTGATCTCCCACGTGTTACGAGCGTCCATCTTCCGCTTCGAGGAATTATGAACCACCATCACTCCTGGCGGGGAAGGGTGGTACAGTTTCTCGTGGAGCTCGTTGGCCTGGGTTTTGCTCATTGGCCCATGTATGCAATGCACCACGCCGTCGAGAACTTGGGCTCTCGGCTGGATCCCTGCATCCGGTGACTTGGTTCGGTCGATCCACCGATCCATCCTTCCCTGTTGGACTAGCTCTTCGAGGTAGACTTTGTATGGCTGGCATGCCGTCGTATAGTGCCCTTGTTCGTTGTGGAATGAGCAGTACACCCTCTGGTTCGGTTCCCGACCATCGGCAGTTCCCAACTTCTCCGCCGCTCCTGTTGGCCATTGGAAACCGGGAAGCCGTCCACACTCCCGGAGCATACGGAAGATTGGCTCCTTGAAGTAGGTCGTGATGGCAAGGTGGTCCCGCCCATCGCTCGGAGGGCGGTCCCATGCCTTTCCGCTTCCTTTGTTTCCGCCGAACCCTGGGCCCTCCTTCTTGGACACTATGTTAACCTGCTTCTTCACTTCCTTGGCCGCCGTTTTACCCTGCTCGGCGACTGGTGCTACATCGGATCCACCGATGTACTCCTCAAGCTCTATATACCGAGCAACGGTATGCATGAGCTCTGTCATATTGTTCGGCGGCCGAAGCATCAATTCCTTGGATAGGTCAGAATTCCTATCCAGTCCACGTTTGAACGACGTAGCCGCAGTCTTTTGGTCACAACTCTCAACCATGTTGTATACGTTATAGAAGCGCTCAGAATAATCCTTCAAGGACTCGCCGGTTTTCCGCCGAAGGTCCGTTAAGGCTTCTATTGTTTTTGGCCTCCGGTTACTTGCCACAAACCGTGCTGTGAACGAGCGCTCTAGTTCGTCGAAGCTGCTTATCGAACTTGGTTTTAGCTGTGTATACCACAGCATGGCAGTATCCGGGAGGCTCAGGGAGAACGTTCGGCACATCATTGCCTCGCTCAATCCGCAGAGCGCAGCCATGGACTTGAATTGCTGCACATGGGTCGGTGCATCTGACTTTGCGTTGTACATGGTGAATTTGGGGACCTTGAAGTGGGGAGGGAGAGCCTCATCCGCTATAGCCTTGGAAAAGGGGGAGACACCTTTCGCCGAGGTGGCTGTAACCCCTTCCTTCGGCGGGACTACTGCTGAAGGCGCGGAGCTTTTCTCTTGAGCATCATCCCTTATCCTTTTATTGATTGGTGGGGTCCGAGCCCTTCGGCCGCCGACACTTGGCTCTGGGGTTCGGCGCTTCGACCCCGAGGCCTTCCTGTTTCCCACTACCGGGGGTTCTTCCTGATGCCGGACGGGCCGGTAAGTAGTTCTCTCGCCGGTGCGAGTATTTACCACTATTAAAGCCCCGCCGCCGGCGCTGATCTCGCACCTCTCCTCCGGTAGCAGCCCCTGGCCGTTCTCTTCCTGAAGTCTGGATTGTCCGGCAGACCGACCCGGCAATCGCCGGTGGTGTCCCTGGTCAGACTGCCGGTGGTGGGAGCGACTGGTAGAATGGGCCGGCGACCTCTGGTGGAGCCGGGTGCTTATTCCCCTTTCCTCCTCTTCGTATCGCCACCCCTCAGATCTGTCCGCTCGCTGGTTATCCTGGTGACCTTGCGACCCGAAAGGGTGATCTAGAGGATCTCCCGCGTTACCTCTTGTGTTGCCGAGCCGAGGAAGTCCTTGAGTCTGGTCCGGCCTTTCTCTTGACTTCGAACGAGCGCTTGATGCCGTGGCGCTTGTTGCTGGAAATAATGCTCGGCGAACGTTATCGTTTCCGGACGCATCGGTTCGGTGTCCGGGTTCCAGATGGACAATGCCACTAGCATCAATGCGACACAGTGGGCCGAGCCTTGCAAAGGCAGAGGCCCTAACAGTGTCAGCCGTTTGGAGAGCATTCCTCCTTCGTCGCCGTTCCCGCGACCTGGAAAGTGGGGGGCTCTGAAGTGCCTGGATCTCTTGTACTTGTGTTCTTAGTCGCATTAACTCCTCCGCCATGCTCACCGGGAGCACCGGTGGAGGAGGAGGAGGAACCGTGAGGCTCGTTGCAGAGCGGTGCACACCATCTATGTGGAACGCCGCTGCTCCTAAACCCTGGTTGTTAGGGTCAGGGACGCTTGAATCCACCACCCTGGGGTCGCCGGGACCCCCAGCGAGAATGCCATCCCGCCCTATCACCGTCCGCTGAGAGGAGTGGTGACCCAGGTTTGGATTGACGTTATTAAGACCGAGAGGTCGTCCGTCCGGGGTTGTCATCTTGAACTGGAAAAAGAGAACGGGGGGAAAGCTTCACCACAAGATGTCCTTGTTCCCCAGCAGAGTCGCCAATTGTGGTGGCAAGCTTTCTATGGTTGGATCTCGTGGCCTGGATGGTTGAGGCTTGGACGAAGATGGGCTAGACCTGCGCACGTAGCAACCGCGTTAGTGCCCAAACCCGGAGCGTGGTGTCCGGGGCAGGCACTCCGACGCTCTAGTCAGTAAACAGGAGAGGAGATATCAAAGTATAGTTTAGGGTTTGAGAAAGTGTTCTGAACGTACCTTATTCTGGAGGTGAATACCTCCTTTTATAGCCAAAGGGAATGCAGAATCCAATTCCCATTAGGATACTTATTTGTATGATGAGCCCGCCTATCTCGGATCCAGATAGACATCTCAATCCTGAACCTATCCAACCTCCTATATTCTGCTCCTGAATATAAGGGAGGGGATAAGACGCGAGGTTCCCTCCTCCTGTCCAACTCTTCCTAACTTCCTCTTCAAGTTAGGGGACAGGAGGCTCGGCGCGTACAGGTTCCGCCGGACCGATGGTACGGCGATGATCACTTCAACAGAGGCAAACACAACCCGTTCGGCGGGGAACCGCCGAACTAGATCGGATCGATTAATACATACGCCGAACCAGACCGTTCCCTTCCATGGATCGACATTTCGGTTATCTTTAACCAGGCCCGGCCGGACTCGGATCGGCTACCGACCCAGACCGCCGACCCATGGGTAGTAGATTCACTGGTCCGGCTAATTGGTGCAACGTGGCCACCGTCCTGGTCCCTCCGCCGGACCACGCCCTCCACAATAGCCCCTCAACCTCTTCCTTCTTTGTAAAAGGTGGGAGGGGTTGACCACATAAGGAAAACTTGCTACCGAGGGCTTCCTGAGGCAAACGTGCCGAGCGTATACCGCCGGCCCAGTGAAGGTTAGTGAAGAGCCTTCTCGAAACGTTAGGGTAATGATGCATCTGCAGCAAACGGGGGCTGATGGGACCGTTGGAAGCCAGAGATCGAACGGTCCATCAGGAAACACAAACGGCGTGGGGTGCCACGTGGTGGAAGGAGAAACGACGATGGTACGAAACGATGCAGGCTTTCCACGTGGCATGACGAGAGTGGGCGGAGCGGCGACGCTTCGGTTCTCGCGTTCGACGCTTAGGGTTCCCACCCGTTTATTCCATCCGCTATATAAGCGGAGAGGCGGGACAGAATATCACTTTCTGCTCTTGCCTCTTTTGCTCTGCAACTCCAAGCTGCTGCTGCCATTTCAAGCGCCTCCGTTGCTCCGCCACTCGCCGCCATCCAGTCCCAGCTTTTCTCAGGTAACTCCGCTACCCCTTCTGATTCTTTCTAAGTTTTCCAAGACGCAACACCCCACTCACACCCCCACATTTGCACAAAAAATCATTTCAAGTGAATAGTGTCAATCTCCCATGGCCGCCTGAGGCCGTGGGACGCCGTCTGGACCGCCAACAACGGCGGTCCTCCACCGAGCCAATTTTAACACTTGATAAGAAACCACGGCTTCCGCCGAGGTGAATCCTAAGGGGTCCCCCTCGGCAAGGATCTAGATGCACATGAGTAGGCATACTGAAGTAGGAATTCTCATCACCCCTTCAATTTCTTACTCTGTTTTAGGTCTTCAGCATGGTGGATCCCAACTCTCTCTTGCCGAGCATAGATCCTGAAGCTTACCCAGACCTCCAAGCGACCATCCAGGCGCTCGGCAGAGGGTATAGGAGCTTCAATGAAAGCTCCAGCAACTTCGCCCAGCAGGCCAGTGGCCCAATCATCCCCGGCATCCACATCCCCCTCCAAATTGACGACAGGTCCTCCAGGGACATCCTCTATGGGAGGAGTGACTCCCCCGGTGAATCCGCCGAGGAAGACACACATGGCTCGGTCCCGCAAGAGATCAACAGGGAACGAGCAGCCACAGGGGCCCAGGCCAGCACATCGACGTCAGCCGGTGCGCCGCCGGGCACCTCTGATACAGCAGGAGGTGCCGAACAACCCCCGCCGAGGGACGTTGATCTCATTCCTCCACTACCAACGGGTCTTGGACCCATGCCGTACAGTCACTTCTACGGCGATGGGCCGGGTGGCTTTACACACGCTTTCCGGACCAAGTACGCGATCCCAGATGACGTTCTTGTCGAAAGGGTAACCTCCGAGAGGATTTCCTTCGGTGAAGACTTCATCGTCCTACCCCTGTACGCCATCATCGAGGGAGGGGTGAGGTTCCCCATGAACCCCTTCCTCCGCTGGTTTCTGTCGGATTACAACCTTGCACCGATCCAGGTTGCAGTCAACACCTGGCGCATCCTGAGCTCGGCGATAAGGTTGGCAGAGGTCAACAACCTGCCGTTCACCCTTGGGGACCTGATGCTGATGTACGTGGTATCAAGGATCCCCAAGTACGATAAGTACTACCTCACCACCCGCCAACACTTTGACCACCTGGTGGACCGCCTCTACGATACTGAAAAGTGGTGGATGGTCCTGGTCAAGGTGTCCGGCAACTTCGAGTGGGGTCTCATTAACCCCCAACTCGACTACCCCTTTCCAACCAGGAGGGGTACGGAGATCGATAGGCCTTACAAAATCCCTCGAGTGCGAGGGTTCCCCGGCCACGGGGACAAGCCCGGTATATACTTATCTCTGTGCATTGTCTTCTATGTTGACTTATCCTTCATACTAATCTTCTTCTTATACTTGCAGACTGCTCCGCACCGAACAAGGGACTTCTCATCTCCGGCAAGTGGACGAACCTGATCGCCCTGCTTCGGTGCCCTAACCGAGACGCGCCGACCCTCCTCGGTTACAAGCCTTTCTACCACGGGTACGTCGGCAGTAAAAACAAAGAGAATATGGTGAGGAAGAAGGTCGACCTTGCTACCTTCGCAGGGGAAGCACTGAAGTTACAGCACCTGGCCCAGGACCTCTCTTCCTCCGGGCTGCCAAATAGGGAGGAGAAGGTGCAAGCTCCCACCAGCAAGCCGGAGCCCCAGGAGAAGCCCACCGAAGCCGCTGCTGTGATACCGCGCCCATCTCGCCGAAGAGATAAGAGCATAACCGCCGAGGGGGAGGGTCCCCATATTACTAAGAAGGCCAGAATCTCCAAAGAGGATGCACAGATCCTCAACACCGGCCATCTCGAAGGTGCATTCTCGGAGCCCTTTGTTCCGAGCCTGGCCTGCCCTGATGGGCATGTGATCTCCACCGGCGATAGCCTGGGGGAGATCCCCCATCTGGCAATGACACTTCTAAAGGGCCTGGCCCTTCCAAAGGACATGGAGAAGCTGCAGTCAGGCAAGGCCGACAACATGGCCGAACTGTGTCTTTTCCTTGCCAAGGTATGGATTCCCAACCTATCCTTTTGAAAGTTGAATGTTCCTTCAATCTTACTGCCCTTTTCTGACGCTAACTCTTTCTTCTCTTTTCGCAGGCCGGGCAGTGCGCCAGCAAAGCCTTCAATGACATGGAGGTCCTCCTTGCTGCTAGGAAGACCCAAAGGGGGGACCTCCAGGCCGTGAGGAAGGAGGTGAAGGAGGCCAACGACCAGATCGAGGCGTTGGAGGCTCAGGTCGCCGAAGCCAAGACTGGCTTGGAGGAGAGGGACCGCCTGCTGCTGAAGCTCAAGGAGATTGAAGCCGAGCGGAACCAACTCAAGGAGGAGGTGAAGCGGGCGGAGGATGAGCTGCCGGCCAAGCTGGAGGAGGCCGCCGATGCTGGTTTCAATGAGGCCGGCGACTACTACGGGGATCAGGTGAAAGCCCTTGTCACAAAGGCATTCAAGGACGGCGAGCGGAAGGGTTTTGAAGACGCTCATGCCTCCTCTTTCCTCGGTGGATTCCAGGTCGGCCTAGACTACGCCGAGGTCTCTAAGGATGACCACCGAAGGGAGAATCCAGTGGTGCCACCTTTAGATCTGCCGAGGCACCTGCTTTCAGCTGAAGAGGTCAACCCAGCCGCCGATGTGTCACCAAGCCCCGTCGAGCAGCCCAATCCAACTGCTGACAAGCCATTGGGTCCTGCCGAGCCGGCCAATCCTGCTGAGAACCCAGATTCCGCCTCGGCCAAGCCCGTCAATCCCACCGAGCAGCTTATTGTGGAGCCGGCGAAGCCTACTGATGCACCCATCGTAGAGTAGAATTTATTTCTTTGTATGTCGTAGATACTAGGGTCGGCAAAAAGTATCTTTGTTCAGCCGAGCCCCACTTTTTGTAATGAACCAAGTTTATGAAAGTGTTAAGTTTTTCTGTTATGTTTCATACTTTTTGCACTTCATGCATGTTAAGACTCATGTATCGCACTTCATGCACATGGTTTAACAATAATCTCTCTAAAGACTCATGTATCGCACTTCATGCACATGGTTTAACAATAATCTCTCTAATAATTATCCGTCCCAGCTTGCCGTACCCAGCCCCTGATTCGGAGGAAACCTACCGCCGAGGTAGGTTCCGCCGGATCAAGAGGAACGGCCGAAGCTGGGAATGCCCCCTTCAGGATATGGCATGCAAAGTCTTTGTCGAACAGAATCTGAAAAGGCGTGCTTCGGCAAACCGAGCATAAGAATACCACCGAGGCTAACAGAACACATTAAAACAGAAACAAACTAGTCTTTATTGAAACAAATCTTTGTAAAAAAAAACTGAAGGCTTAACACATAGCCGAGGCGAAAAGCCAAAAGAAAATTAAGCGTAAAATTTCCGAAGAAGCTGTGCGTTCCAGTGATTCGGTATCGCCGTACCATCCATCTCGGCGAGTTCATATGAGCCATAACCAACCTTCTTAACCACCCAGAAAGGACCTTCCCACTTCGACATGAATTTCTTCAAATGCTTCTTCTGGACTATTTGTCGAAGGACAAGATCATCCACATTGAAGGGGCGATTCCGCACATTCTTGTTATAACTCCGAGCCACCTGCTGCTGATAAGCTGCGTATTTTATGTGAGCATTGTCTCGAAGCTCATCTGCGCGATCTGCTTCGGCGGCTAGCATTGCATCGTTTGTTGGAACATCAAACGTTGCAGTTCGAGACGTGGGTCGAGTAACTGCCACAGGAAGCACGGCCTCGACGCCGAACGCCATGGAGTAAGGGGTACGACCAGTGCCGCGCCGTGGAGTGGTTCGGTAGCCCCATAGAACATCAGGCAACTCTTCCGCCCATTTGCCGCGCTTGTTTTTGAGTCGGCGTTTCAGTCCGGCAGAAATAGCCTTGTTGGCAGCTTCGGCCTGTCCGTTTCCCTGAGGATAGGAGACGGAAGCTGTCTTCATCTGTATGCCGCGTCTCTTGTATAAAGCCTTAATTGCGTCGGCGACAAACTGGGTACCGTTGTCTGACACAATGGCGTACGGCACGCCGAACCTTGTAAAAATATGCTTCCAAAGGAAACTCTCCACATCGGCGGCCGTGATCGTTATGAGTGCTTTGGCCTCAACCCACTTGGTATAATAGTCCGTGGCAGTAATGATGTGGGTAAAGCCGCCAGTAGCCTTCGGCAACTGGCCAATAATGTCCACCCCCCATTGAGCAAAGGGCCAAGGACTAGAAACTGGTTGCAAAGGTAGGGTCGGTTGTTGGAGGAGAGGAGAATGCTTTTGACAAGACTTGCATTGTTTGGCAAACTCTGTAGCCGTGTGTACCATTCTTTTCCACCAATAACCCTGTGAAAGGGCACGGTCAGCTAAGGACCGGCCGCCGGTGTGACAACCGGCACTTCCACCATGCAACTCTTCGAGAATGCCGGGCACCTCCTGCTCGTGCACCACGCGGAGGTCTGGACCAGTGTATGATCGGCGATACAGTGTGCCGGAGGGATCGAGGAAGTAGGAAGCAGATTGACAACGGATCTTATGGGCTTCCTTGCGGTCGGTCGGAAGCACGGTGTGTTTCAAATAGGAGACTAGGGGGTCCATCCAGCTCGGTGCCTGATGGATGTCCATCACCTCCATCACCTCATGTGGCTCCGGCTCGAAGCTCGGTGATGGGACTTTGCCGAGGACTATCGTTCTTTCCTCTTTCTGATCGGCACATACGGCTCCCAGTCCGGCAAGGGCATCAGCATGAGAATTGAGATCACGCCCAACATGGTCAAAAAATACATTTTTGAACGAACCAGCAAGAGCAACAACTTGGCTCACGTACTTGTTCATGCGTGCATCCTTGGCCTCGTAATCATCATTGAGCTGATTAACAACGAGCTGGGAATCGCTGTAAACCTGAACTTCGTCAGCACCCATATGCCGAGCTAATTTGAGCCCGGCAATGAGGGCCTCATACTCCGCCTCGTTATTGGTTGCTGGAAACCCAATGCTTAATGAATGCTCGTGCAAGGTCCCGCTTGGTGACACCAGAACAATCCCGGCTCCCGCCCCTCGGTTATTAGAAGCTCCGTCTACATGGAGTCTCCAAGCGTGCCCGGTGAACAAGCTCGCTCGGCGTGAAGGGATGGGCCGATTCGTGATATATTCTTCGTGAGCTGGATGGCTCGACCGAGGTCCAGGGGTAGGCCCGGTGGACTCTCTGGCCAGGTCCTCTTCACTGCCTCTGCCGTTTTCCACCCCAGGGGAGAACTCGGCGACAAAATCAGCCAACACCTGACCTTTGATTGCCGTTCTAGCCTGATAACGGATATCAAAGTTTGCCAACTCCAGGGACCATTTGCACAATCTGTTGGAGAGATCTGCCTTGCGTAATACCGCCCTTAAGGGGTACTCGGTAACGACCACAATGGTGAAGCTCTGGAAGTATGGGAGGAGCTTCCTCTTCGCCATTACTAATGCCAGAGCCAGCTTTTCGATTGGGAGATAGCGGGTCTCGGCGGGGAGAAGCGCCTTGCTGATGTAGTAGACTGGCTTCTGGTCCGTGCCCGTCACACTCTTTGAGGTTTCCTGCCGAACCAGGACAGCACTAACAGCATGCTCGGAAACGGCAAGGTAGAGGTGAAGCTCGTCCCCTTCCTTGGGTACAACCAGCAAAGGAGCTTGAGATAGACATTTTTTTAGTTCGGTGAGCGCGTCATCGCAGTCCGGCGTCCATACGAAGCTCCTTCGGCTCGCGCCCTTTATTGATTGAAAGAAAAGGTCGGCAGATATCCGAAGATTTGCTGATGAAGCGATTAAGGGCGGCAGCCATACCGGCGAGGCGCTGAACCTCCCTCACCGTGGCCGGAGCCCTGATCTCTTGTATGGCCTTGATCTGACTTGGGTCGGCCTCAATTCCTTGGCGAGTAACCAAATGTCCAAGGAATTTGCCGGAGCCAACGCCGAATGCACATTTCTCAGCATTCAGCTTCAAGCCGAACCTCCTTAGAACACCAAAAATTTCGCCGAGGTGGAGAAGATGATCGGCTGCTTCCTTACTTTTGGCGACCAAATCGTCAATGTACGCCTCCATTATCCTGCCAAGGATCCCTTTGAACAACAAAGCTATCATACGCTGGAATGTAGCCCCGGCGTTCTTTAAGCCGAACGGCATCACCAGGTAACAGTAAGTGCCACTGGGAGTGATGAACGCCGTCTTCTCCTGATCCTCTTCATCCATCGCAATTTGATGGTATCCCCTGTATGCGTCCATAAAACTCAACCGAGCGTACCCAGCGGTAGCATCCACCAATTGATTGATCCATGGGTAAGGGAAACAATCCTTTGGACATGCGTCGTTCAGATCGGTGAAATCGACACAGACGCGCCATTTGCCGTTCTTCTTCCGGACCACCACTGGATTTGCTAGCCATGTCGGATACTGGACCTCTCGAATGACTCCGGCATCGAGGAGGCGTTCTACCTCTTCATTAACCGCGTCGGTATGTAGGGCCGAGGATCGCCGAGGCTTCTGCACAACGGGTCTCCTAGCCGGATCAACGTTCAAAGAATGTTTTATCACGTCGGGACTAACACCCGGCATTTCATATGGGGTCCAAGCAAAGACTTCCATGTTCTCTTTGAGGAACTCGACCATCTGTGTTTTCTCGACCTCATCAAGGGCCGAGCCAATGAGGAAGAAACGGGTCCCATCTTCATTGATCGCAATCCGAACCAAATCTTCCACGGCCCTGTCGCTTGCCGGTCTTCCAACTTCTCCAGGCCCTTGCAGCGCCTCTCTCGTTTCTTCTCCGGGGGTGGTCTCATCTAACAATTCAGGTACCTCTATACTCTATACCTCCCTTGCTCTGCCCTTCCCGCGGACAGAGTTGACGAAACACTTTTTGGAGGCCACCTGGTCCCCCTTGATGGTCTCCTGTCTCCCAGACTCTCCAATAAATCGAACACATTGATGAAGCGTGGATGCCACAGCCCTCATGCCGTGCAACCAGTTTCTTCCCAGGATTGCGTTGTATGGGCTCGGTGAACTGACCACTATGAATTTCATATCCAATTTCACCGAACCGGCATATACCGGGAGTATGACTTTGCCGAGCGGGTAGACCGGAATCCCAGTAAAGCCGACTAAAGGGGCTTCCACCGGGATCAATTGTTCTTTTGAGAGACCTAGAGCTTTGAACACTGAGTAGAATAGGATCTCTGCCGAACTACCCTGGTCGACCAATACCCTCCGGACTAGTTTCCGCTGGAAGGGTAAAGAGAGAACCAAAGCATCATTGTGGGGTAAAGATAGCCCCTCCAAATCTTGCTCGGTGAACCTGATCTCCCACGTGTTACGAGCGTCCATCTTCCGCTTCGAGGAATTATGAACCACCATCACTCCTGGCGGGGAAGGGTGGTACAGTTTCTCGTGGAGCTCGTTGGCCTGGGTTTTGCTCATTGGCCCATGTATGCAATGCACCACGCCGTCGAGAACTTGGGCTCTCGGCTGGATCCCTGCATCCGGTGACTTGGTTCGGTCGATCCACCGATCCATCCTTCCCTGTTGGACTAGCTCTTCGAGGTAGACTTTGTATGGCTGGCATGCCGTCGTATAGTGCCCTTGTTCGTTGTGGAATGAGCAGTACACCCTCTGGTTCGGTTCCCGGCCATCAGCAGTTCCCAACTTCTCCGCCGCTCCTGTTGGCCATTGGAAACCAGGAAGCCGTCCACACTCCCGGAGCATACGGAAGATTGGCTCCTTGAAGTAGGTCGTGATGGCAAGGTGGTCCCGCCCATCGCTCGGAGGGCGGTCCCATGCCTTTCCGCTTCCTTTGTTTCCGCCGAACCCTGGGCCCTCCTTCTTGGACACTATGTTAACCTGCTTCTTCACTTCCTTGGCCGCCGTTTTACCCTGCTCGGCGACTGGTGTTGCATCGGATCCACTGATGTACTCCTCAAGCTCTATATACCGAGCAACGGTATGCATGAGCTCTGTCATATTGTTCGGCGGCCGAAGCATCAATTCCTTGGATAGGTCAGAATTCCTATCCAGTCCACGTTTGAACGACGTAGCCGCAGTCTTTTGGTCACAACTCTCAACCATGTTGTATACGTTATAGAAGCGCTCAGAATAATCCTTCAAGGACTCGCCGGTTTTCCGCCGAAGGTCCGTTAAGGCTTCTATTGTTTTTGGCCTTCGGTTACTTGCCACAAACCGTGCCGTAAACGAACGCTCTAGTTCGCCGAAGCTGTTTATTGAACCTGGTTTTAGCTGTGTATACCACAGCATGGCAGTATCCGGGAGGCTCAGGGAGAACGTTCGGCACATCATTGCCTCGCTCAATCCGCAGAGCGCAGCCATGGACTTGAATTGCTGCACATGGGTCGGTGCATCTGACTTTGCGTTGTACATGGTGAATTTGGGGACCTTGAAGTGGGGAGGGAGAGCCTCATCCGCTATAGCCTTGGAAAAGGGGGAGACACCTTTCGCCGAGGTGGCTGTAACCCCTTCCTTCGGCGGGACTACTGCTGAAGGCGCGGAGCTTTTTTCTTGAGCATCATCCCTTATCCTTTTATTGATTGGTGGGGTCCGAGCCCTTCGGCCGCCGACACTTGGCTCTGGGGTTCGGCGCTTCGACCCCGAGGCCCTCCTGTTTCCCACTACCGGGGGTTCTTCCTGATGCCGGACGGGCCGGTAAGTAGTTCTCTCGCCGGTGCGAGTATTTACCACTATTAAAGCCCCGCCGCCGGCGCTGATCTCGCACCTCTCCTCCGGTAGCAGCCCCTGGCCGTTCTCTTCCTGAAGTCTGGATTGTCCGGCAGACCGACCCGGCAATCGCCGGTGGTGTCCCTGGTCAGACTGCCGGTGGTGGGAGCGACTGGTAGAATGGGCCGGCGACCTCTGGTGGAGCCGGGTGCTTATTCCCCTTTCCTCCTCTTCGTATCGCCACCCCTCAGATCTGTCCGCTCGCTGGTTATCCTGGTGACCTTGCGACCCGAAAGGGTGATCTAGAGGATCTCCCGCGTTACCTCTTGTGTTGCCGAGCCGAGGAAGTCCTTGAGTCTGGTCCGGCCTTTCTCTTGACTTCGAACGAGCGCTTGATGCCGTGGCGCTTGTTGCTGGAAATAATGCTCGGCGAACGTTATCGTTTCCGGACGCATTGGTTCGGTGTCCGGGTTCCAGATGGACAATGCCACTAGCATCAATGCGACACAGTGGGCCGAGCCTTGCAAAGGCAGAGGCCCTAACAGTGTCAGCCGTTTGGAGAGCATTCCTCCTTCGTCGCCGTTCCCGCGACCTGGAAACGGGTGGGGGGCTCTGAAGTGCCTGGATCTCTTGTACTTGTGTTCTTAGTCGCATTAACTCCTCCGCCATGCTCACCGGGAGCACTGGTGGAGGAGGAGGAGGAACCGTGAGGCTCGTTGCAGAGCGGTGCACACCATCTATGTGGAACGCCGCTGCTCCTAAACCCTGGTTGTTAGGGTCAGGGACGCTTGAATCCACCACCCTGGGGTCGCCGGGACCCCCAGCGAGAATGCCATCCCGCCCTATCACCGTCCGCTGAGAGGAGTGGTGACCCAGGTTTGGATTGACGTTATTAAGACCGAGAGGTCGTCCGTCCGGGGTTGTCATCTTGAACTGGAAAAAGAGAACGGGGGGAAAGCTTCACCACAAGATGTCCTTGTTCCCCAGCAGAGTCGCCAATTGTGGTGGCAAGCTTTCTATGGTTGGATCTTGTGGCCTGGATGGTTGAGGCTTGGACGAAGATGGGCTAGATCTGCGCACGTAGCAACCGCGTTAGTGCCCAAACCCGGAGCGTGGTGTCCGGGGCAGGCACTCCGACGCTCTAGTCAATAAACAGGAGAGGAGATATCAAAGTATAGTTTAGGGTTTGAGAAAGTGTTCTGAACGTACCTTATTCTGGAGGTGAATACCTCCTTTTATAGCCAAAGGGAATGCAGAATCCAATTCCCATTAGGATACTTATTTGTATGATGAGCCCGCCTATCTCGGATCCAGATAGACATCTCAATCCTGAACCTATCCAACCTCCTATATTCTGCTCCTGAATATAAGGGAGGGGATAAGACGCGAGGTTCCCTCCTCCTGTCCAACTCTTCCTAACTTCCTCTTCAAGTTAGGGGACAGGAGGCTCGGCGCGTACAGGTTCCGCCGGACCGATGGTACGGCGATGATCACTTCAACAGAAGCAAACACAACCCGTTCGGCGGGGAACCGCCGAACTAGATCGGATCGATTAATACATACGCCGAACCAGACCGTTCCCTTCCATGGATCGACATTTCGGTTATCTTTAACCAGGCCCGGCCGGACTCGGATCGGCTACCGACCCAGACCGCCGACCCATGGGTAGTAGATTCACTGGTCCGGCTAATTGGTGCAACATGGCCACCGTCCTGGTCCCTCCGCCGGACCACGCCCTCCACAATAGCCCCTCAACCTCTTCCTTCTTTGTAAAAGGTGGGAGGGGTTGACCACATAAGGAACCAAGGATAGAGAGTCCTTTATTACCGAGATGAGATCTGACAGCTCGTAGGTGCGCAGCACGGTGCTGCGCACACCACTGCACAACACCATCTCCCAATTCATCTCAACCTCAACCTACTCAAGAAGAATCTAATAAGTCAAAGGCAAAAAGCCAAAAACATCAAACTCGAGGGCTTTATTTATTTCAGAGTTTTGATGGAGGATTTTAAGAGTAATGAGTGCAAAGAGATGAACAAATTTTTTTTTTATTGAAACTGTGGCTAGAGATGCTACTGAATCACATGGTAGATGCTACTGAATCACATGGCTATGAAGTCTATGGACATTTCCTTTTCTTCAAAAACTACAAACAGAAGAAAACAAACCCAAAAAGAAACAATAATTGAGAGTGCAATTTGTAAGGGGTTAAGGTGTCTCATCATATGACCACTAAAACTCCAAAAAAGTCCAAACAGAGAAGAGGGAAAAGACTTTAAAAGGTGAAGTGGACTAGGACTGTAAATGAATCGAATCGAGCCGAATATTAGAATGTTCAGATTCATTCATTTAATTTTTTAACAAATTCGAGCTCGAGCCGAACTCAATGAAAATTATGACAAGCTGAACTCGAACCGAGTTTGCCTAGGTTTGGGTCAAACTTGTTCGCGAGTCTTAACGACCCAATAATATCAAATATTTATACTCTCATACAAGTCTAAAGCTGCAAATAAAATTTTTAGTACGTACATAAATACATATGAAATGACATAAGTAAGTTTTTAGTAATTGTAAACGTTTAGACTTGTACAAGTTTTAAAACCTAAGGTACCCTATGAAAATGCTTAAAAATCTTAGAGTACTCTATGAAAGTGCCTGAAACCCTACTTACCCTATGAAAGTTCCTAAAACCCTAGGGTACCTTATATATGAAAGTACCTAAAACCTTAGGGTACCCTATGAACGTGCCTAAATCATTAAAATCCTATAATAGAAAAGTGCACTATCAAATCATATGAAAGTGTCTAAACATGTTTTGGCCTTATGACTAAAAAACTCAAAAAGTTGAAGGACCTCAACTGAAATTGCCGGCGTCCTTCCTCTAAATAAAAACTATTTTACTGTCCTTATAGCTAATTTTCCCAAAATACATCCAATTTCTCTCATACACAACAAAATAAAAATAAAATCAATTGGAATCTCTCACCGAATACAAACTCTCTCTCGTCAAGTCTCACAAAACACCTAGGATTCAAACCAAAGACACAGGCGAAATAGAGTTCCACAGACATGACTGAAAGTCACACTGAAACAGATAATTCTCATGAAAACTTACTGTTTCAACATGAGAAATTGTCAAAACAGATCATCTTCTAAATTGCCGAAGACTTATTACAAAACTCATCATAGAAGGGACAACTAGATGTTGACGAAGATCGCAGAAAGAACCATTTAGGTTCTACATCTCAGAGGGATTAATTCAAGAAGTTCAAACCTTAATGCGTGAAAGCCACATAATCCTTCTTAAAGTCAATACTTGCCCAAATGAATTTTCTTGCACCCCCAGGTCCTAAACCAACAAGGAAACAATTTTTCAGGAAATCCAAAACGAAGTCAAGATAGTTTAAACTTTACTCGTATTTCTTATTAGTCATTTTTTAGTTTAAACTTTTATTGGAGAGTGAATTTCACATTTTTATTTATGATATATATTCATACTTTCTTTTTGGTTTGTTAGTGTTGAAAGTGTATGTATTTTTTTTTTAAAAAGACAAAAAAAAAAAAAAAAACCCCTCTCTTCTGAACTTTCATTTCTCATCAAGATAGTTTTTCCGGATCAAAACCTCACAATAGGTATATTAGTGCAAATTATAAAGGTGAACGGAGACCCGACAATTTCCTGACATGTTTACTTTTCCGATTTTTCCGCTCTGTCCTCATTCTGAGGGGTAAAAAATAGGGGTTCTTACAAGCCGGCCCCCTTTTGTCTCCACATACCCGTCCAACCTCACTCAGCGTCACACCCGTTCCGTCCAAGCCCCATTTCAAGTGGCGTACCCAAAATGCCCCTCTTTATTACTGGCGTGCAAAATCCAGAGAACTAGTGTGTGTATAAAGTGGTTTAGTTTTTTTGGCTTCTTATACATGTAGATGTATTTTGTATACATATACTGCTGTCTCATCTTTTTCTTCGGATCTGGAAAAAGCTCAGCTATGGTTTCAGAAGCCAACAGAAACAAGGTGTGTGAATTCTTTTCGAGATCTCTCTTTTTTTTGGTCGAACGGAATCGATTTTTGAGATATCTCTGTATGTATATATGTTGACATAGTGTGGGTGTGAATTCTAAAAAAAAAAAAGTGTAGTTCATGATCAGAAAATCAAATAGTGTATATATGTTGACGTAGTGTGGGTGTGAATTCTGAAAAAAAAAAAAAAAGGGTGTAGTTCAAGATCTGAAAATCAAAGGGGTGTGAATTTTGTACGAGGGCCGAAATTTTTGTTGTTCTGTTGTGCCGAAATTTTTGTTGTTCTGTTGTGCAGATAGAGTGTGAATTCTAAATTTAGGAGTATGAATTTGTAAATCGGGCTATTTTCGGTTTGAATTCTGGGGGTTATGCAGAATGGGCTTGACAAGCGATGGGTGAAGTATAATCAGCAACACTGCTCCCAACGAATCACCGCCACACTTCTAGTTTTTATACTTAATTTATCTTGCTTCTAGTTTTTTTTTTTGTAGTTATATGCCTACTTTTTTTTAACTATTCAAGTTGATTATAAGGTGTGAATTGTGTAATTTCGGGGTGAATTCTACAAAAGGAGGTATTGAGGTCAAATTCACACACTTAAGAATTCACACTCAGAATTGTGCATTTACGGCCCGTTTGAATGGAGGATTTGTTTTGGGTAGATATAGAATAAGGGGGGATTTGAAGGTGAATATGTAATGAGGGGTGATATGTTAAGAATGGTGGCCCCACCTCTTAAGAATGGTGGATTTGTAATGAGGTGTTTGGATGATTTTTTGAGAAGGGGGATTTGGAAGATGGATATGATGAAATTACATGCCAAATGACTGAATTGCCCCCACTTTGATTTTTTAATGCTCAAAATTGGATTATTTCGTATTAGTTACAATAAATTGATATTTATCATCAATTTTAGGAAAATTCTTTCATTTTAGTAGAATGCAAATGTTGTAAACATGTTTTATATTAAAAAATATATTATTTTCCGAAAAAGTTAAAAAAAACCCCACCCACCAGGCCACCACTACCTCTTTCCATTCCCATTTCCTCTTTCAAAAAACCCCAGTTAACCCACGCCCACCATTCACCCACGCCGCCTGTGCAGCCCTCGATCGTCTTCTCCATCTGCCGCCGCCTCCTTCCAGCAGTTAAAGCCTCTTGCTCCGATCAGTCCGGTATCTCTCTCTCTCTCTCTCTCTCTCTCTCTCTCTCTATCTCTCACTGTGTGCAAATATGTATGCCATGTGGGTGTATCTATACATTATACGCATACATGCATATGTGGTTGGCGAGAGAGAGGCTTTAACCGTTGGTGATGTAAGAGAAAAGGGGAGGGCAAAACAGTCAAATGGGAACCCGGATATAGCAACGACAGGGGGAACCCAGTTCTTAACAAATCCCCCTTCCCCTTGATTTGTAATCCCAACAGTAACAAAACCCCCTTCCAAATCAGGTGTCCCTTTTCTCTTCCAAACACCGGATATGGCAAGAAGGAGGATTGGTAATCAGGGGAACTCACAAATCCGGGAGCTTCTCCCCCATCCAAACAGGCTGTTAGAGGTGTGAATTGTGCAGATGGGTGTGAATTCTGAATTCTAGTGTTGTGAATTCTGAAAAATGTGTAAATTCTGAAAGAAAGGTTTGAATTTTGAAAAAGGGTGTGAATTCTGAAAAGATGTGTGAATTCTGCAAAGAGGTGTGAATTCTAAGGAGTATGAATTCTACAAAAAGGCAAAATTGTAAAAACACTTTTGAAAAGGGATTGCACGGGATAGACCCTACAAAAAGGAGTCAGCATAGAATCGCATAAAAAAAAATAGGATCGGCCGGTAATTTCCCGCAAAAAAATAGAACAAGGGCATAGTACCATAAACGTGGTCTCGACCCATCCCATTGCTTAGCCCTACTTGTGATTGAATTGCTTGACTTGTTAAAGGACATTTCCCAATTGTCAATTGAAGGTCCCCACAAAAAAAAGGATGTCAATTGTCTTAGGCCTCCGTTCCCGAAAAGAAAATAAGTAGGAGTACTTATTTTTTAAGAAGATAATTTTAAATTTAAAAATTATATGCTTATATAAATAATTTTTCTATCAATATGAATCTTATTTGATAGATCTCATTGAGATCTTTAATACGGTGTAAAAAAATTAAAAAAATATTTTTCATTTACATTATTTTTGAGTTTGAAAATGTGAAATAAATATTTATTTTTTAAGAAGAAGTTTTGAAATGGGACTGTTAAAAAAGCAAAAGTTCTTTTGTCCTACTCTTGGAAAACTTGGCTCATATCACTGTATCGTTTCAATTTTATCGGATGTCCTCGAAGGAATGGCTCCTATACTTCTTGCTATTATCTACCTCATTTTATAATGGACATGAAATACATAAATTCTATGTGAAATTAACTAAAGAAAAAAAAAAGCTAAAAAGTTTGGATTTTTTGGGATGAAGAAAAAATAAGCCAACAATTTATTTTTTTATCTTTATTCAAAAAATTGTAAGTTTGGATTATAATTTTTTATTCTTCCAATTCTTCTTGAAGAAACGAATCAATAATTCACAAAAATTTCAACCAGAAATAACAAATGCAAAAAAAATTGAATAAAGACCAAAAAAAAAAGAAGCCGTGAATTGAGAGATCTGTCTTGTGTTCATTTCTTACCCACTGGTCTGAAATTCCCAACCACCAGCCAACCAAAGGACATTTTATTCATTGCTCCCATTACCGTCACGAAGGTCTCCATCACCGCACAGGGTTTGAAAGTTTAGCTCGGTCGTGGATTTAAAAAAAAAATTTCAAACCCAAATCCACTTATTACCTATATTTTCAAACCCAAGCCTTTTCAGTCTTTATATATTTTGTCACAGCCCTCCACAACACATTTGTTATATCCATAGGATCATAAAACACCTTCTTCATCTACATCCATATCATTGAACCTCCAGTACCCATAACATACACCTCTCTCTCTTTCTCTCTCTCTCTCAAAACGATGGCGGACGGGAAGCCTCAGGCCATTGGGATTCCCGTTTCCGGCCAGAACAATACAACACGGATCCCGGCTTTTGATGCCCCAAAAAAACCGAAACGGAACATGTATGCCTTTGCTTGTGCCATTTTGGCCTGCATGACTTCAATCTTACTTGGTTATGGTATGTTTTACTATCTTCCAAACCACACATCTCTCATCTGTGTTTCTGTTCTCAGAAACATTTTTCTCTCTGTTCTATTGTGTGTTTCTGTTTCGAGAACCAGCTTTTCGAAAAGGGCAGAGTCCACTTCACTCTCTGTGATTATCGCCAAGTGCGGATACCCCCATCATGGTTCAAAATTGAGCACATAACTTACCTGTGGTTTTAAAAATATGCGGATACCCTGCTGTCATGTTTTCTATCCATATTAACGGAGGTGTATCTCACACGCCTCTAGAATGCAATCTTAGTCGTTCATAATGTATTAAATAAAGAATAGAGTATCTCCGTAAAAAATCATCTCGATCAGATATCAATAACCCAATAATCTAATTTTTAGTAAATTCAAATTTAAAATTTTAATTTCATAACAAAATCGATTCGACCATGAGCTTTTTATTTTTTGATTGACTTGAATTTTGGCATAGATATAGTACTCATCAAAATTTACAATATCAACGGTTTGGATTCAATTTTTGATATAGGGGATGATGTGGTTAGATTTAAAAAAGAAAAAGAATCAAGGGACATGATGAGGGTATATCGGTTTTTTAATATTGTGTCCTTTAATATGGATGAAAAACATGACGGCAGGGGGTCTATCTGCATATTTTTAAAACCACAAATAGATTATGTGCTCAGTTTTGAATCATGAGAAGATATTCGCAAATGACGATAACCACAGGGGGTTAAAGTGGACTTTGCCCTTTAAAAAATAAAGGAGTTCTCAGAATAGAACTCATTTTGCAATAAAACTGAAACTGTTTCTATATTACTAGAAAATCACTACCCTAATAGCACCTTTGGAAAGGGTTACAGTTTTTTTGTGAAATTCCTCGTTTCGATTGAACATTTTGGCGAGAAAAATACCCAAAAAAAATAAAATGTTTTGATTGACCATTCTCTTCTCACCTGCCCAATCTTCCAATAAATGATAAGATTTGGTGAGAAAGGGCTCTGCTCTCCTTTCTTATATCTTCCTTTCTCATCATCCAAATGAGCTGCAAGAAATAGAAATAATTTGCACCAACAAGAAAAATATTGAAGTTTTTGAAACAAGTTTGAAAGGAATATTGGAAAGTTATTTATTTTGGAGGAATGCTATGCACACAACTCTTGACCACAAACGAATTGAAAAGAAGCTCAATGGATTCTTTGTTCTTTTTGTTTAAATTCAAATATTCAATAACCAAACCGATCTAACGAATACTATATTTCAACGGTGCAGATATAGGGGTGATGAGTGGGGCTGGCCTCTTCATCCAAAAGGACCTAAAAATCAGCGACACCAAGCTGGAAGTCTTGATGGGGATCCTGAACGTCTACTCCCTAATCGGCTCTGCCGCCGCCGGCCGCACCTCCGACAGGATCGGCCGCCGCTACACCATCGTGCTCGCCAATGTGATCTTCTTTGTCGGAGCAGTCCTCATGGGCTTCGCCCCCAACTACGCCTCCCTCATGGTCGGCCGGTTCGTCGCCGGCGTAGGAGTTGGTTACGCCGCCATGATCGCCTCCGTCTACACGGCCGAAGTGTCCCCCGCTTCGTCTCGCGGATTTCTTACCTCGTTTCCTGAAGTCTTCGTTAACGCCGGTATTGTTCCAAATATTTGTTTTTGTGTTTTTCATAATTTGTGTTCCACTAATTAAATTAAATTAAGTATTTAGCTGAAAAAATGAAGAGGAAAATATTTATAAGGTAAAATATTTCGCATCAAAGAAGTGAAATTGTGCGGATCAAAAAAAAAGAAGTGAAATTGTTTTCCTTTTTTTTTTTTGCCGTGAGTTGTTTTTTGTTTTTGTTTTCGGTGTCCTATGGTTCCCCGTTTCCTTAGGAAATCAAAGTTACCGTAACTTTACTCATTTTAGCGATTTATGTGCATGGTGTAAGTATATGGCAAATTTTTCAGTACTGGGTGGGTACCACGAGCCCTGCTTCTCTCCAATCCACAGAAAATGGATGATTTTCCAATTCGAAATTCAATGGTCAAGATTACCCTAATAACTCAAGCCTACGGGCACCCAATTACTCCCTAAATATTTTTCAATTACATAATAAGCGTCTTCCCTCCTACTTTTTTTTGAACGGCGAAAAAAATTCATTAATCTTCCAAATTTACAAAAAAAAACTTTTTTTTGAACGGTATCTTCTCTTCCCGTTAAACGAAAAACTTTTTCTATATAGCTCATGAGGATTTTTTTCGATTGATATTATATAGCTCATGAGGATTTTTTTACTAATAATATATTAATAATTTTTTCTTCCAGTATTGTTTTTTTCGCTGAGGTTTTTTTTTTACCGACACTAGTGTATTTCGACGTGTGCTTCGCACTATGTCGTGTGCTCATTGATGTAGTTGTTCTTGTATGTAAAAGAGTTGAAATTAAGATTTAGTTATGGAAATTAGAAAGTGATGCAGAACAGAAATATGAAGAATATAAATTAATTACGTATTATTTTGAGTTTATTATTTTGTTAAGAAATTTCATTTTAGTTGCCTCTTATTTTGGCAACCTTATATTTCTTTCTAGTATTTGATTTCCCAGTAAAAGTAGAATTTTTTGTTTTTAGTAATTTTTGTTAATTAATTGATTCTGCTTCCTTTTCGGACGAATCAATTAGGGTTAGGGTTTTTCCTATATAATAAGTTGTAAGCCTTCGGGCTAAAGGAGTTGTTTTATGAATTATTAATGAAAATTTGAGAAGTTTCTCAATATCGTTTGTTCGTAGAGAGTATCTCTAGTTCAAATTTGTTCGTGATTGTCCTTGTTGCACGTTCTTCTATTTCGACACACCTCCCTGCATCAGTTGGTATCAGAGCCTGCGCTCGATTCCGGATCATGGTGCGACAAGCAGTTCGTGATGATCGTTATGCTGTTGCCGAAGATGTGAACGAAGGTGATGAGGCTGCACGGGGTGCACAACTAGGGGAACGATTTCAACAGATCGAAGATATGCATGAAGCATTGGTTAAGAGGGCCACCTTGATCGTTGACAATCAACCTCACTACTACCCACTGAATTTGTGCTCCTTTATGGAGGAGGGTACAGTTCGGTGGCCATTCACGTCCAATATTATTCCGGATCCAATCGTGGATTGGAATAAACCACCAGTTTTTGATAAAGACCCCTTCATTGTTGAAGGCTTTAAGAAGACAAATGACTACAACACATTGTTCTCGGATACTTTTTTAATTCTTGGTGTTCCTAATGATATTCATGCCGTTGGTACTGTTGACGTTCGAGAGTTTGTTCAAGTGAGTGGTTTGCTCAATGAACTTACAATTGTAGATTTCGTGGTTAAAATTGGTTTGGGAAAAGAGGTCAAGGTCAGATTATTCAAAGAAGAAAAAGAATCACCAAAAGACTCTTTTTATGGAAAGTTTGAATCTGTTTATGTCCTGGTAATTTTTCATGGCACTTATTTACAATGTCAGTTCGAGAAAATCAATTTGAAGTTCAAGACCAATGCAGACAAGCTTAGGCGCTCGAAATTATTTGAAGCAATGGAAACTCGAGGACGAGTTTTCTCAAGCCAGAGAGAATGATGCAGGCGTGAATTCATGAAGAATATAATAATTATTTAAATAGCGCTTGATTAGGAAATTTTGTGATTTCATATTCTTAGTCTAGAATTATTTATTTCCGTACTTAGGTAGGTTGATATGATTTTCCTTTTATTTAGTATCTTGGTTAACAAGGAAGTAGTTTCTTAATTTCAATTTACCTTTTTAGTATTACTAGGATTGATTATAAGTAGAGTTGTAAGTCTTAGGGTAATGGAGTTGATTAATATATTGAGTGTTTTCATAAGAGAGAGTATCTCGTTTTCCTATAATTCTATTAATCTGCGGGTTATTAGATTGTGGAAGAGTTGTTCTTTACTCGTGGGGGTGATTCTGTTCTTGTTCACGTTTCTAGCTGCATCAATGTAACAAGTCCCTGGGTAGAACTCACCCCCAAAAGCTAGCTATTGAGGGAAGGGTGCCCAAGGACTTATTAACCCCCCATCGAGAGCCCATACTCCCGATGTGGGACAAGTCCCATACCTTGCACTGGGATCATAACAAACCCCACCCCTTCAGAGCCGACGCCCACGGCGGCAGGTCGCCCTTCTGGCACCTCCGACTACTCCGTGGCGGCCCCACGGCGGCAGGTCGCCCCTCTCGGCACCTCCGACTATCCCGTGGCGGCCTCGTCAGGGAGGAGGCTGGCTCTGATACCAATGTAACAAGCCCCCGGGTAGAACTCATCCCCAAATGCTAGCTGATGAGGGCTGTTCTTGAATCCACAAGAAAAAGAGATAAACTCAGAGATTTTATTAATGAAAAGTTCAATAATTGAATAGGTTACAGCCCTTTTTATAAGACCCTAACCCTAGAAATCCTACTGAAAAAGAAATAATAAATCATGCCAAAACAAGCGGCATTAAATAAAAGATATTTCCTAATTAATTAAAATAAAATCCTAATTCTTGTAGACCAAAAATCCTAATAAAGGTGGAAATCAAAATCAAACCGAATATGGAAAGATAATAATTCTAACCTAAATGAAAATATTCCTAGTCAAAATCTTATTCTAAAACAATAAAAATAAAATACAAAAATCCTCCAATCTTGTCCTACATCAGTCTCCTTTTCTTCAAAAGAACTCGCCCTCGAGTTCTCATTAGAAATTTGCCATCTGCCATTCCAAAGAAATAAATATTTGGAATACTTCAACCTCTCGCTTGTTTTCCAAAAATAATTTAGAAAGAAGTACACTTGCCAAGGTGATTTTTCTGCGCAATTCAATTGAATGACAATATCCACGGTACGAGAATTGAGTGAAAACTCAAACTGCTCCAACCCAAGAAAATCAACAATTTGAACTTCATTCTGAAATTGCAGTTTCTCTTGACTTTGATCCATTTTAAAATTGGTTGGTAGATCAAGTATACATGATGTCGCATGAAGAGCATTGGTATTATCTTCATCACTAGGACAAGTAATACCTCCATGTGGTTCACAAAGCTCAATATTGCTGATGGTATTAACGTGCTGAGAAATTATATGCACCAATTCATGACTTTCCTCTCCCTTCAATTCTTGTACTTGGTACGATATTGAGATATTTTCATCCTCGCGTACAATTACCTCATTGGTTGCACCTCTATCTAGATCAAACTGTTGTTCGACTGTAGGGACACTCAAACAATCCTCTGCGCTGCCAATTTCTTCTTCATCTCCAACTTCATCTTTGTCGCTGAATTCAACCCGATCTCCTTCTTCTTCTGCGACCTCATATCCGTCATAATAATTGTGAAACGATTGACTGGAACTTGAAGGAACTTGATTCTTTTTTTGACTTCCGAAGCTTAACTGAGTCAAACTCATTGGCATGTTTCTTGAATAATTTGTATCAGCAGTAACATGGCTATATTGCACATCAAAATTATCTCGGAACATTTGTTTTGACTTAAGTTTTCTCCGGTATTCTTGATACAACTCCTGTCCACGATTTGATTGAAGAAATCTATCACTTATCAATCGTCTCATCCTGGGCCATGTTCTAATGGGTTGTTTATACTGTCGCAATCTATTGGACTGCAATCGTTCCCACCATGTAGAAACATAGCCATATAATTTATGAGCCGCATATTTGACCTCCTTCTCTTCAGGAATATCCGCGTAGAACTCAAAGAATTTATCTACTTTACGAAACCAATAAATAAAATTCTCAGGATGACAATACCCATGAAAAGTAGGAATTATTGGTTCTACCTGAAAAATTGAAAAGTCATCATCTGTGCGATAAAATCCTCCAGACCTTGAATGTCGCTTCTTCGACAGATATCCATAATAATCCTCAAGTAAATTGTCTTCAGATTCATCCTCACTATCAAGTTGATAATAAGAATATACTCCAGAGACGTTTTGATTAATAGGTTGGTTGCGGGCAAATCCCTCAACGCGGTTCCTATCAACTTTGTGATTAACAGATTGACCATGGGCAAATCCCTTGGCGCGAGTCCTGTTAAATCCTTCCCTACGATCATCGTCAATAGGGTTTGTGTATCTTCCACGGACGAATGCCATCGAACCAGGAAAAAACCTGCTCATAGAGAGAGTATCTCGAGTTCATACTTATTCGTGATTGTCCTTGTTGCGCGTTCTTCTATTTCGACACACCTCCCTGCATCAGTTGGTATCAGAGCCTGCGCTCGATTCCGGATCATGGCGCGACAAAGAGTTCGTTATGGTCGTTTTGCTGTTGCTGAAGATGTGTATAATCGAAGTAAAGCTGCACGAGAAGCACGAATGGAGGAGAGGTTCCAACAACTTGAGCAGCGTGTGATGGATGTGATTGGCGTCCTAACCGATCAGGTGGCTGCCATGGCTGTTGGGGGGAACCCACCTCCCCGTCGTTTGGTTCAACCTCGGTTTCCGAAAGAGGAGGAGGTGTCGAATGATGTTTCTATCACCAAACCTTTGGCTGGTAACCATCAGTCGAGGGGGAGGACAAAAGTGGATGAAGCTACCATCGAGTGGCCATTCACATCAAATATTATTCCAGATCCAGTAGTGGATTGGAATAAACCACCAGTTTTTGATGAAGAACCGGTGGAAGAAATTACAAAAGCAGAAAATAAAAAAATATTTCAACAAAAAAATTGTATTACTGAGAAGGGTAAGGTTGTGGGGACAGTGTTGTGCGAAGGTGGAAACTTATTGCCCAAGTCATATACTGCGGGCAACGAACTATCAGAAGATTATTTTGCGTGTAATTTAGTAGTTGTTGACTGGAGGAACGAATTTGTCGATCCTTTTTGGGAAATCGTTGAAGATTGTGGGAGCAACACATCATGGGTTTCAAGCCTAATATTGAAAATTGATCCTTTAATTTTCGAAGATTCCTCTTTGGAGTTTGGGTTTGGAAAAATCAATTTGAAGTACAAGCTTGATGCGGATAAGTTTCGGCGAATTCGACTCTATAAACTCGAGGACGAGTTTCTTCAAGACGGGGAGAATGATGCAGAACAGAAATATGAAGAATATAAATTAATTACGTATTATTTTGAGTTTATTATTTTGTTAAGAAATTTCATTTTAGTTGCCTCTTATTTTGGCAACCTTATATTTCTTTCTAGTATTTGATTTCCCAGTAAAAGTAGAATTTTTTGTTTTTAGTAATTTTTGTTAATTAATTGATTCTGCTTCCTTTTCGGACGAATCAATTAGGGTTAGGGTTTTTCCTATATAATAAGTTGTAAGCCTTCGGGCTAAAGGAGTTGTTTTATGAATTATTAATGAAAATTTGAGAAGTTTCTCAATATCGTTTGTTCGTAGAGAGTATCTCTAGTTCAAATTTGTTCGTGATTGTCCTTGTTGCACGTTCTTCTATTTCGACACACCTCCCTGCATCAGAAAGAAATCGTAAGAGTAAGTAATTAAACGTAAGATAATTTTTACAGAAATGATATTTTAAAAGAAATGCAAAAGGAGTTCTTTGATTAACCTTGTAAATCTGATAGTTCTTTGAAATTGCACCTGTTATTAAAGTTCCGATATGAAATTTTACTAATGTTTGGAATTTGGTAAATTGGTGCCTGAGATGTGATAATTGGGGAATATTTGGGTAGTAATTCGGTGCCCGTAGAATACCATATGAGCTTTAGGGCTGGAGATACTAGGGTAATCCTGACCATTGAATTGAAATTGGAGGATCCTCGAATTCCCTATCGATTGGAAAGGAGCCGGACTCAGGTACCATGTGTGTGGTGCCAGCTTGGCACATTCGGGTCATCCAAAAGTGTATTGAACAGTCCAAATTAAAACCCTCTCTCTCTCCCCTCTCACTTCATCACTCTCTCCAAATTCAAGTCATCCAAATCCGAAATGAACGGCCTAGATGTGCTAAGCGGACACCACATAATACCCACCTGGCACTGAAAAATTTCTCCTTGAACAAATTAAGATATTGTAAAACATTGGTTAGAAGGAATAAAAACATGGCCTCATGTGCTAAGATGGAATCTAAAAACAATTATGTATTTTTCATGTGCTAACCAAACACCGAAAAGTAAATTTTTAAAATTTATTTTCTAAAAAAATATTTTATATTGTAAAATATTTTACATCAAAAAAATGAAGCCTAAAGGTAATGTATTATGAAAGAATAAAACGAAAAATAAGTATTCAAAAAAATAATAACCTTAACGGAACGGAACCATATAGAGCAGTCCCGAAGACCTCCATGTAGTATTCCAAATCATTGTATCATCACGTGATAGTAAATATGGATCACCGGATTCTATGAAAAGGTGTGGAGTTGGAGCACTGAATAATGAGACTACATTGTACACGTGCGAGAGTTGGCCCTGTTTGGCAGCCTTTGCCTAACTTTATTTATATCAATAATTAAGTACCCCGAAAATGCCCCCGAATCTCTATTGTAGGATGAAATATACACTTTTTCTTTTTTCTAAGTACCCCTAACTTCATTGTAGGATGAAATAATAGTATCAGTACTCAAAGTATACACTTTTTCTTTTTTCTCCCTTATATTTCAATTTTGTCAATTTGATCCCTCTTGAATCTGAACCAGACGGTCCTTAAAAGTTCCTACTGTACTATGTTAACTGTAGACAACAATAATTTGAAATGGAGAAAATTTTAAAAGGAAAAAACTTATGAAATGAAGAGATTAAATTGCAGGATGAAATAATAGTATCAGTACTCAAAGTATACACTTTGTTTCTTCTTTCTCCCTTATCTTTCAATTTTGTCAATTTGATCCCTCTTGAATCTGAACCTAGACGGTCCTTAAAAGTTCCTACTGTACTGTACTATGTTACCAAGAAATCACGTGTGTTCTTAATTCTATTTCTAATATCGTTAAATTGATTGTTGGTCGAGCCAATTTTGGCGTTCACTTTTTCATCCACTGTAGCAGTACTGCACTTTCTTGTTTTTGTTGGGAGGTTTTTTTGGCTTCTTGCCATCTGGCTGTCTTTCTCCTGGGGCTTTGGTGGGCACATGATTGTCGAGGTCCGTGGATGCCAACTTCGTTGTAATGTTCAGCCCTTCGTTGTGATGCCTTCTTCCAATTCTTTCGCCTGCCAAAAAAAAAAAATTTATTTCCTACTGACTGTTAATGGCAGCACAACTTGATCATGATTTTTTGTAACAAAAGGGATAATGATTTGCTTTGCAAATGATTTTTCAAAAAATCAGCATTTTCTATTTCTTAAAATTGTATTTGGCCAGAAGAAAGCCAACCAAGACAAGGAAAAACGATCCTAAATGTGAGTTTACGCTATACAGTATTTTTTTTGTCTTCAGATAGACGGTAAAATACCACTTGTTTACACTTAAAATATTCTTTAATAACAAAGTTAATTAAGGAAATTGATTATCTTGAATGGTCGATATTTTTTTTAGACTAAAATACTGAAAATACCGTTAGCCAATGGCGTAAACTCACCCAAGTTCTAGTAAACTTGTATTTTTCACCCATGTAGACAAAATCTTTGCATTTTCCGTCCACTAATTCCTACTAATCTTATTTCCACTGTTTTAGGTATATTACTGGGCTACGTATCAAACTACGCCTTCTCCAAGCTCCCGCTCCACCTAGGCTGGCGCCTCATGCTCGGAGCCGGAGGAATCCCGTCGGTCTTCCTGGCCCTCGGAGTCCTAAAGATGCCCGAGTCGCCCCGGTGGCTCGTCCTCCAGGGTCGACTCCGGGATGCGAAGCGAGTCCTGGATAGAATGTCTGATTCCAAAGAGGAGGCTTTGCTCCGGCTAGCCGACATCAAAGAGGTGGCCGGGATCCCCGAGGAGTGCAACGACGACGTCGTCCAGATGGCGCCGAAGCGCAGCCACGGAGAAGATGTTTGGAAGGAGTTGCTTCTCCACCCCACGCCCACCGTTAAGCATGTTCTCATTGCCGGCATCGGGATTCACTTTTTTCAACAAACTTCTGGCATCGACGCTGTCGTTTTGTACAGCCCCAAAATTTTCAAGAAAGCAGGTATAGCAGAAAATAAAAATAGTAAATTACGTCAACTTGGTATATTACCACATGCAATGGCAATTATTGTTTCAAAATCCAAACTTAGGACTTCTATGTCTAACTAAAATTAATTCATCTTTCTGCCCATGGAGTTTGTGTTTATATTTTATTGCTAGTTATGTTTGAGAGGCCTGGGGCCGAAATTTTGGCTCAAAAAGAGGGACCCTCCATAGGACGCGTCGGTTCGAATCCTGTCCATAACACTTCTATTAAATTTTTATTTGTCCAAAAAAAACAAAACAAGGATTGTGCAAAATCTGTTGCTACCAAGTTTTTAACTTGTGCCAAAGAAAATACAAGGGAAACCTAGGCCACTACACCAAAGCATATTTTGCATGAAATGTGGTGTAGATTTTTTAGATGTCTAAATTATAATTATCTGTTATTATTGTATAATTGCGAAAAAATTTATGGTCCCACTTAATGATTTGGCCTAGGCCCCCAAATACCTTGGGTCGGCCCTGGTTATGTTTTTCTACTTTTTTTTATTCTCTCTTTGAAAAAACCATATGATGGAGAAAAAAAGTTGGGAAAAGATTAACACATATAAATTCACGTTAGATTGCTAAAAAACAGTCTAAGATATAATGTATAGTTTTTTTAATTATGTTAAACTTTTTAGATTTCTCTCGTGAAGAATCAAATAATTGCAAAATTATTTCCCGTGTTTACTATTTGTTGGTGGCATCACTTGTCAGGTATAACGGACGAAGACATGTTGCTACTCTGCACGGTGGCTGTAGGAGTCGTCAAGACCATGTTCATTCTCGTGGCCACATTTTTACTGGATCGGGTCGGGCGAAGGCCGTTGCTTTTAACCAGCGTCGCCGGAATGATCTTGTCCCTCGCCAGTCTAGGGATGTTTCTAACAATCATAGACCAATCCACCAAGAAACTATACTGGGCCCTAGCTCTGGCCATCATCTCGGTGCTGGCTTACGTCGCGACCTTCTCCATCGGTATGGGGCCCATCACGTGGGTCTACAGCTCCGAGATCTTCCCCTTGAGGTTGCGGGCCCAGGGGATGAGCATGGGAGTGGCTATGAACCGCGTGATGAGCGGTATCATATCGATGACCTTTTTGTCCTTCTCGAAGGCGATTACCATCGGAGGGGCCTTCTTTTTCTTTATGGGAGTGGCTATGGTTGGATGGGTGTTCTTTTACACGTTGCTGCCTGAAACGCAGGGAAAGACCCTCGAGGAAATGCAGGTCTTGTTTGGCACCTTCTTCGGGTGGAGGACGACGATGAGGGAGTTGGAGAAGAACAAGAGAGTTACCGGTACCGACGGTGAAGGCGATCAAGGTAACGTTAACGGAAACGGCCAGATTCAGATGGGGACTCCTAAGAACTAAATGTTACTGATCCATTTATGTCCTTCAGTAGGATTGAAAGAAAATGTATCTAGAGAGAGAAAAAAAGAAAGGAGATGCCAGCGATGTTAGAGAGAGAAAGGAGAAAAAGAAAGATCAGACAAGTCATGTGTAATTTGGAGCTAGAAAAGGAAAAATAATATAGTGAAAAAAGTGAATGAATGGAAAAATATTTCTTGTAGCTTTCTCCAAGTTTGATTTTGCTAGAGATTGTGTTGAGACTTGCGATTGGATTTTTTGGTCAGAAAGTCTACCCCACTCGTTTTCACTGCTTCCTCCATTGCTTTGAGTATCCAAAAGTGTTTTGGACGATCCGGATTGTAAAAAAATCTTCTAGAAAAGAGTTAGATTCCGGGATGGACGGCCAGATCGGCCGCTCGGCAGGCACCCCGGGTCCGATTGAGCGTTGTGGTGGGAGGAGCGGTGAAACAGTGTGGTCCCCTCTTTTTTGGTTTTAAGATTGCGGGGGCTGAACTTTAAAAGAATACAAACAAAATCAATTCCATGGTCATTATTCAATGTGTGGTCTTAATTTCTTATGTTATGTATGCATGTGAGGTGTCCAGTGTCCTACTCCTTGTAGCACTTGATTAATGTTCACCAACCACCTTGAAGAGAATATTAGGGGGGGGGGAAGAGAGAGGGACGGGAGGTCGGAAAATTAGTACTTGCTGTTGGAGTACCGTCACGTGAAAACAATTGTAAAGACATATGTAGGGTACTATATATGCTGCCTTTGAGAGTGTTGAATGGAAAACGGCATAGTTCCTATTAAATGATTGTGAGAAACACATTTCAGCCGTTGGATTCCAAAACTAACGAAGTGGCGTGCTGAGAATAAAAGATTTGACAAGATGTGGAGAGGGAAAATGTTGACGTTCACCTCTCATATATTCAAATAACATGAACTTGTTTGCATAAATTTCAGAATTTTTGTATGCATATATATACACTATTCTATATTTTACGAAAACAGCAACAACAAAAAAGCTTTTATTGGTCTGAGACTGGTACAAAAGATTATATATTAGGGTACGTAGATGGGAAAATAGGCAGTGTAGAAGGACTCTCTTTAAGGTGTTGTCCACTGTAAAGTTTGCTTCTAGTGTTTGGGTATATATCTAGGTTCGAACAGATCTCAGTTGTCCATCTGTTTATTATCGAGATGAAATTTGAGCCGTTCATTGCCGAAATTGGACGGCCCGGATGGATCAACACGGGGACAGCAAGCTCCCCAATTTTGGGGTCCTACTTTAAGAATCCTTGTCTTATATGGAAGAACCTTTGCCATTCAAAAATGGAAATTAAACAGAGTTGCAACTAGGTCCGAGCTCTGGAATGTTGGCTTCTAATGGTATTTTATATATGGTCTCTATGGTTGGCAAGAAAAATGATACAGTGCATATAATAACAAGACTGCCTGTCTGTGAAGCTGCATGTGGAGTTGGTGAAGACTAGAATAGCCATTTGGATCAAGAGCAAATTCAACCCAAGTGATTACTGGATTGAGGATTTCAAGAGATGCTTGGAGGGTATTAGGAAATTGAAGGTTTAAGCTTGCAGTACATGGGCTGATTCCTATTTTCTCATTATGTTTCTTCTTTCTTTTTCTTAATGTTTAAGGGTAAAATGTGGCAGTTTTCTGGGCTCGTTGCCTATGCTAATGTTTTGCTCCACTTATCGATGTACCCTTAGTGATTCTTAATATATTTCTTTTGGAGATAAAAAAAGAAAGGCATCCGTACTACTAGGGAGCATTGCCTTAAACACCATGCACATGGCCATCCATAGCTATTGGATGGCCATGTGCTATGAGCGATAAAGAGTAGGTTTAACCCCATCAAAACCGACACAGAGACTTGATCTGAAGCATTGAGCGACAGAATAAAAAGTACTTATACATTGAACCAACCACTTGCAATGAAGATCTTCATTTTTACACAGTTTTCACAATGAAATACATGGCTCATTCTAATATCATTATAATATCTTTATTGGGTAGAAATAAGCTTAAGGAGAAGGTGCATCAACCCTTCTCCAAACCCCGCAATGACGAGAGTTTCGTGAACTGGATTTGCCTTTTTAGAAGGTACATAACCCTCAAGAGGAAACATAAAGAGGGAGTGAGTTATTTTTTACTTTGATTACGGAATGTCTGCATTAGCTTTAGAGATCCTCTGCACCAATTTTTTGGTGTACTGATGTACCAAATATTTGTCAGCCGTAGGATTGTGTTAGAAACGAACCCTTCTAAGATTCGACCCCATACCTCAAGATCGACTTCTGGTCTGGGTTAAACGTTTCAGGATATGCTCTAACTACGTGGAATATTGACAGCTAAGGGAACGATGCAAAATGTGAAATTCATTTCTTTGACCACAAGCAGCATCAACTATAGCGATAAAAAATGCTGAGTGGATATCCAGTTTACAGCTCGTGTTAAAATTCTGGAGGGAAAATCTTTACTTTCAACAGCTTGAGTTCATCCACTAAGTGCCAGTATCAATGAGGATTAGACATGCGATCTCACAACAAATGTGAAGTGACTTGCTCAGTGTTCTAAAACAAGGAATTAATCGGCGATTAATCACTGGCAGGGCCTATCCGATTAGGTCAGACTAATGATTAATCGCCGAATGCACCAACTAATAACCGATTAATTGCTCGAAGGTGACCGACCACCCGACTAGCGCCTAAAGAATTTTAGAACATTGGACTTGCTTCTCCAGCGTTTGGATGCAACAATTACAGGTGGGTTTAATTGTATTCATCAAACAACTATCCCATAGAATAGGGGATTTCCAGTACATAGGGTTATCGGGAATTGGTAATCTTATTTTTACATAATATTTGAACTAAAGTAGAAAATCTCTTATTTTTTGTTTACTCTATTACCCCATTCACATTATTATGATCTCCCGGCCCACTAGTTCAATCCAGTTAAGTTTGGAATACTTATAAAATGTTAAATCTTAAATCTTCAACCGTAGATATTTTTTTAAGACCCTAAGAGCCTCAATAGAATTTTGCGGTCCTTTTACTCGAGGTTGGTCATTGTAGAATGTCTAAATAGTTTAGAATATATTTTTTTTTTGAAAATGTCAATTTCATTTCATAACAAGCCCAAAGGCAAAACAGATTCCATTAAAGATACAAGAATGAACCAAAACTATCAAGACTTCGAATAGTTTAGAATGAGATCAAGTTATTCAGGTAAGTGTCTTTATGGTATATATAAAAATCGCTTGTATAATATTCCCTCCGTCTCAATTAATTTGTTTGTCCAATTATCGAAATTCGTGTCTTTGAAATTGGGTAGATTATAAATGAAATAGAAGAAAAATATACAGAAAAGGGATGGATGCCATCACATATATCTGGATACAATAAATCTTGATCAATGAAGATTTCATATGAATAACTAAATAAAAATGCATTCAAGTGATCAAGAGACTCAAATAAAGGATACAAAGATCAAGAACGTAGAATAAAGAAAATATTACCCACAAAACCTTTGTAATATTGTGAACATTAAGAAAATATTGCCCGGCTTTCGTGTAGAGTCGTCCCGGCCGTAGCCCAATTTGGCTTCACCCATAACAATCTCCCACTTGAAAACTGATTACTGCTCATGGCTCCAAACTCCAACCAAATCCTCCAATGAACGTAGTGATCTTCACCCCTCGTGATGTGGCTCCGGCCCTCCAACAACTCAGGCATGAAGGCCAACTAAATTTGAACACAACTTCAGTTCTCGATAGTGACCGGCTTTGTTAATAAATCTGCTGGATTTTTGCTCCCCAAAATCTTCTCTAGCAACAACTCCCCTTCCTCTAAAAGTGAGCGAATGAAATGGTAGCGCAAATCAATATGCTTTGTTTTGGCATGAAAGACCGGATTCTTGGCAAGGTGTGTAGCACTCTGGCTATCACTGAAAAGAACACTATTCTTCTACTTCAAACCAAAATCATCCAGAAATCCCTTTAACCAAATTATCTCCTTAGCAACTTCTGTCATGTCCTGTCATATATAGGGACATATATCGAATAAACGTTTAACGATAGATATTCGTACAAGTTGATTTTTTAAGGAAACTCCTAAAATACATTTTAAAATTTCCAACAGATTGGCACCTCCCTTTGTCTCCACGTGCCTGTCAACAACGTTTACTGCTTTTATATTTTTCTAATCGTCACTGGACAACTTCAAATTTAAAATATAGACCGTCGTGGACACTTCAACTTTATCATTTGACATAATCAGACAATAAAAATTATAAATCAATTACTCAATTTTTCATATACTCATCAGCTGATAAAGCTGATTTTTTGTGTGAACGTATTACTTGGCAACCTCTTGGGATCAGGTCGCAATAGATAAATCTCTTGTGAATCTCTCAGTTCTGGTGCGGATGGCCTGTCTTTGACCGGATCAGAGAGGAGAATAATCGAGGTATGCACTCAGGAGGTGTTTCCGGCAGTGAAATTTTTTTAGATTTTTATTTATAGTTGAAAAGTTGTTAGGTATTTTCGGTAGTGAATAAATTATTGGGAAATTTCAAGTTATTTCCGGTAGTGAAAAAGTTTTTGCTAGGTATGTGAGTGAAAAAATTGTTCAATTGGTAAAAACATTTTTGTTCGTTAGTGGAAACCAATTGGTAAAATGCGTTAAGTTTTTAATGTTTTTTGTTAGTGAAAACGAGATGGTATAATGGGTTAAATTTTTAGCGTTTTTTGTTAGTAGAAACGGAACCTAAGTCGACCCAAACTGATTCGAACATACCTGACCGTCGAACCCCAAAAAAGAATCCGTATATTCATTATAGGGAGGCGTCAAACAAGTGATATGGAAAAATTTATTGTAAAATTGTACATGAACATATTTTTACACCTAAATTTTTTTGCAGGATTCTTTTTTTAACTGTAATATAGACTTCAATTATCTTAGAGTTTAACGTAAGTGATTTGTTGAAAACAAAGCCGGCCGGCCTTGACTTTTTGATGCCTGAAGAGAATATTAAAGACGAAATGGACTTTTTGTTGGATAATTATAAGGGGCACCAATGTAGGAGCAGCCCCTGAAGTTCGAAAAATATGAGACCTAAAGCGGTCACCACTCGAACTTTGGTTCAAGGTCGGCTCTCATTAAAAATCAGAGAAATGGTGCAAAGTGCAAAAGATTCATGTTTTGATTTTGAGTCTTGAGTTGAATTCTCTAATACGGAGTAACATTTGTAGGGATATCACGTCTTTTGTAAGAGAAAAGCTCAACCGGACAAAATCAATAACTCACTAGCCAAAACAAAAAATGCAAAGAAAAATTAGGCCTCTCAAATGGGCCCTAAAGTCAAAAAGAAAGAAACAAGAGTACTGAGTACAACTCCATCAATTGCGAACATCTCAACCGGATTTCGGGTTGGTGACGTGCAGTGAGGTGCATAACACCGTGCTGCGCATCTTTGAACCATCAGATCGTGCATTCAATGGCTCAGATCTCATCTTGACAACCAATGATAGAGATCCTTTATTACCGAGATGAGATCCGATAGCTCGTAGGTGCGCAGCACGGTGCTGCGCACACCACTGCACAACACTATCTCCCAATTCATCTCAACCTCAACCTACTCAAGAAGAATCTAATAAGTCAAAGGCAAAAAGCCAAAAACATCAAACTCGAGGGCTTTATTTATTTGAGAGTTTTGATGGAGGATTTTAAGAGTAATGAGTGCAAAGAGATGAACAAATTTTTTTTATATTGAAACTGTGGCTAGAGATGCTACTGAATCACATGGTAGATGCTACTGAATCACATGGTAGATGCTACTGAATCACATGGCTATGAAGTCTATGGACATTTCCTTTTCTTCAGAAACTACAAACAGAAGAAAACAAACCCAAAAAGAAACAATAATTGAGAGTGCAATTTGTAAGGGGTTAAGGTGTCTCATCATATGACCACTAAAACTCCAAAAAAGTCCAAACAGAGAAGAGGGAAAAGACTTTAAAAGGTGAAGTGGACTAGGACTGTTAATGAATCGAATCGAGCTGAATATTAGAATGTTCAGATTCATTCATTTTTTTAACAAATTCGAGCTCGAACCGAACTCAATGAAAATTATGACAAGCTGAACTCGAACCGAATTTGCCTAGATTTGGGTCGAACTTGTTCGCGAGTCTTAACGATCCAATAATATCATATATTTATACTCTCATACAGGTCTAAAGCTGCAAATAAAATTTTTAGTACGTACATAAATACATATAAAATGATAAAAACATATACATAAGTAAGTTTTTAGTAATTGTAAACGTTTAGACTTGTACAAATTTTAAAACATAAGGTACCCTATGAAAATGCTTAAAAATCTTAGGGTACCCTATGAAAGTGCCTGAAACCCTACGTACCCTATGAAAGTTCCTAAAACCCTAGGGTACGTTATATACGAAAGTACCTAAAACCTTAGGGTACCCTATGAACGTGTCTAAATCACTAAAATCCTATAATAGAAAAGTGCACTATCAAATCATATGAAAGTGCCTAAACATATTTTGGCCTTATGACTAAAAAATTCAAAAAGTTGAAGGACCTCAACTGAAATTGCCGGCATCCTAGCCTTCCTCTAAATAAAAATTATTTTACTGTCCTTATAGCTAATTTTTCCAAAATACATCCAATTTCTCTTATACACAAAAAAAAAAAAAACATTTGGAATCTCTCACCGAATACAAACTCTTTCTCGTCAAGTCTCACAAAACACCTAGGATTCAAACCAAAAGACACAGGCGAAATAGTGTTCCACAGACATGACCGAAAGTCATACTGAAACAGATGATTCTCATGAAAACTTACTGTTTCAACATGAGAAATTGTCGAAACCGATAATCTTCTAAATTGCCGAAGACTTACAAAACTCATCATAGAAGGGACAACTAGATGTTGACAAAGATCGCAGAAAGAACCATTTAAGTTCTACATCTCAGAGGGTTAACTCAAGAAGTTCAAACCTTAATGCGTGAAAGCCACGTAATCCTTCTTAAAGCCAACACTTGCCCAAATGAATTTTCTTGCACCCCAGGTCCTAAATCAACAAGGAAACAATTTTTCAGGAAATCCAAAACGAAGTCAAGATAGTTTAAACTTTACTCGTATTTCTTATTAGTCATTGTTTTAGTTTAAACTTTTATTGGAGAGTGAATTTCACATTTTTCTTTATGATATTCATACTTTCTTTTTGGTTTGTTAGTATTGAAAGTGTATGTATTTTTTTTTTTTTAAAAGACCAAAAAAAAAAACCCCTCTTTTGAACTTTCATTTCTCATCAAGATAGTTTTTCCAGATCAAA
Source organism: Rhododendron griersonianum (assembly GCA_018127125.1). Taxonomy (NCBI): domain Eukaryota; kingdom Viridiplantae; phylum Streptophyta; class Magnoliopsida; order Ericales; family Ericaceae; genus Rhododendron; species Rhododendron griersonianum. The sequence goes on along the minus strand of CM030792.1, from coordinate 11,811,133 downwards.
ACCTCACAATAGGTATATTAGTGCAAAGGGAAAATTTCAAAATAGCACCTGACCTTTCACACAAATCACACATAGGCACCTGACCTTATAAAATTATCAAAAAAACACCTGACCTATTTAAAAACCCATCAATTTCCCACCCGCCGTAAGTTGATTTCCTCTTCGCTGAGTTCGACGGGACCCCAACTTCATTTTCCGCCATTCTGTTTAAAAAAAAAAAAAACCAATGTTTTTAAATAGGTCAGGTGTACAAAAGGGTGGAAAAGCTGAAGGAGAATTCAGATGGATGGATTCCAAGGTGGCAAGGAAGTGATAGGTTTGAGGTGGAAGGTCCTGGTAATGGGAAGTACAAGGTGGATATCACTAAGCAAACTTGTGGCTGTAGAGCATGGGACCTGTCTGGCATACCATGCATACATGCTATTGCAGCTCTTAATTTTCTGAACAAAGATATTTATGACTATGTGCATGAATGTTACAAGGTCAACACTTATCTTCAGACCTACAATAATCTCATGAACCCCATCAATGGAAGGGAACTATGGCCAGAAAATGAGAACCCTACACTTTTGCCACCTGATGTTGAGAAGAGGGTTGGAAGGCCAAAGAAGGCAAGAAGGAGGGAACCCGAGGAGCCTGCAGATCCTAAAAAACTTGGTAGAAAAGGGATCAAGATGACATGTAAGGAATGTGGTATGGTGGGACATAATAAAAGGACTTGCAAAAAACAAAAGACAACAATAGCCAGTGGAGGAGGTGAGAGTTCTGGAGTTGGACCAAATGAGGCAAATCCAGCTCATTCAATTGTTTCTGCAATTGTGAGTACTAATACTAGATAGTCTATATCATTCCTTTATGTGTTCTTTTGTGCATTCATAACCTAAATCATTGACTTATGTATTCTTTTCTCCCACTTCTGCAGGTTTGTGGGAGTAGTGCTAATAGGAATGAAACCCATGGGAGCAATGCTAATAGTAATGCAGTGAAAAGGCCAAAAGTAACTGTAAGTACCAGTAAAGATATGTTCTTTTGTTCTTAATCATTGACTTATGTGTTCTTTTCTCCCACTTCTGCAGGTTTGTGGGAGTAGTGCTAATAGGAATGCAACCCATGGGAGCAATGATAATACTAATGCAGTGAGAAGGCCAAAATTAATTGTAAGTACCAGTAAAGATATTGACTGCATATTCATTATAGTCATTTAGTAACTCATTCATATCTTAATATGTAGATCAAAAGGAGTGCCCAAAGGACTGCTACTCAAGGTGTGAGTGAAAGTGAATCTGTGGTGCTTTCCAAGTGAATCCGTGATGATGTCCAAGCTGTGGAACCCTCTTTTGTGAGCGGAAGTGAATCTGTGGAACTACTTTTTGTGAAGCTGCATTTGTGATGTTATGATTTTGCAGTATACAGTATTTATGATTTTCTGTTTTAATGTGTTTTGAAAATTTTGGCTAGTTTGGACTTGGATGAATGTAATATGTAGTAAGCTGGTACTAGTTTTTTGGATGGGCACGTGGTCCATAAACTGATTATGATATTAACTTGTTATTGTAATGATTTGTTATGGGAGTAATGCTTATGGGACCATTCTTCTTATTCGCGCCAAAATGCATATTTTCAGCATTTCCGTTTGTTTTGGATGGAAAGTTAACGGCGGGTGGGAAATTGATGGGTTTTTAAATAGGTCAGGTGTTTTTTTGATAATTTTAAAAGGTCAGGTGCCTATGTGTGATTTGTGTGAAAGGTCAGGTGCTATTTTGAAATTTTCCCTAGCGCAAATTATAAAGGTGAACGGAGACCCGACAATTTCCTGACATGTTTACTTTTCCGAATTTTCAACTCCGTCCTCATTCTGAGGGGTAAAAAAATAGGAAAAAAATTTCAGTGCTGAGCGGGTACCACGTGGTGCCCGCTCGTGCATCTGAGCCGTCCATTTCGTGTTTGAACGGCTCAGATTTAGAAAGAGAAAAAGGAGAGAGAGAGTGTTGGGGTGAGAGAAGAGAGAGGGTTTCAATCCGAGCCATCCAAAAGTGAATCGAACGGCTCAGATGCGCCGAGCGGGTGCCACGTCGGCAATACCCGCTCGGCACTGAAAAACATCTCAAAAAATAGGGGTTCTTACAAGCCGGCCCTCTTTTCTCTCCGCATACTTGTCCAGGCTCACTCAGCGTCACACCCGTTCTGTCCAAGTCCCATTTCAAGTAACGTACCCAAAATGTAGAGACCCGTATTAAATTTTAATAATTTTGATGCTTGATAAAAGCTTGAGTTGCAAATTATGTGAATAATAACAATAGTGTGGTAATGTGATTTGGGGTTATTGTGGTAAGATTGTTAGTGGAAGGGTGCAAGTGTGAATTACAAGTGTATGGAATATATATAGGTGTGTGTGTGTGGTGTAGAGAATCATTTTCTCTCATCCTCTCAACTCACGTCTCTCTCTCGGTTCTCTCTCTCTCTCGTCCGGCTCTCTCTCTCACTCTCACACTCCCACAAAATCTCACCCAAGAACTCAAAACCCATGAAGATTAACCTTCATTCCACCTTTTGCATGCGATATTGAGCTCGTATTTCGTTGGGTTTAGCTCGGAGAGGAGTATTCGGTTGATTCAAGGTTTTCGGAGCTAGGGCTTGCTTGGGAGTTGGGGGTTTTGCTCAAAACCCATTCGGTAGGGATTTCTCACCTCTATTATATGTTTATGAGTTGATTTGGTACTTAAATCGCGCCCTAGATCGTTGGTTTCGTTGTTGGAATTGTTCTGGTGAAATCTGAAAATCGTGCACTGAGAACCTAAGTCCTACCGGTAAAAACGCTGTCCAGTAGTGTCATTTTGTGAAATTTTGGTCTTCTACCGGTAGAAGATTAATGTCTACCGGTAGGTATTGAAAAATCAGCATTTTTGAAAAAATTTTGAACGAGCATAACTTTTTCATCCGAACTCGGTTTTGGGCAAATTTTATATCGAAATTCATGTACCGGAGATCTACTTTCCAATGGTGGTGGTCTCATCTCTCAATTCTTAACCGTTAAGGTTTGGTAGCCAAAATAAGATAGGTACATTCGTAAACGTGGAATAATCCTTTTCCTTAGAATCGTGTGGGTGAGACACGGATGTTCTTAGGCTCTCTTGAGTACTTAATTGAATGGTTTGACGAAGCTAGGGGTATACTAGGCTTTGTAGTGGTCGTTGAGTTCCGTATGAGTCCTTTGACACCGAAACGAGGGTTTAGAGAACATAAGGAATATAGGTGGGCGAAGGTTGTATGTGTTGACATGCGATGTGAAAAACGAACAAGTAAAACATTCCTTTGAGTTAAACAACGCTAGGCGTGGATACGTAAGACATTTTCCTTATGCTTGATATGTGGTACATCTCTTGTGTAACTTGTTCGGTTTTATGAGTTGCAAGGCGGAAATCTATGAATCGTTGTAAGAGAATACCTCTTGATATGTGAGTACTTGTATGGTGATGAGAAACTAATAACGTAATGATAGCGAGTTGTTTGAGGTGAAATTATCCGTACTACTTCTATGTGAATGAGTCTTCGCTGTGAATTCATTATATGTGATTGAGATGAACGGTTGAGTTGTAAAGTATATTGAAGGAATTTTGGGTACGATGACCTAAGATGTGTGACTTGAGTTAGTTCCATCAATGAGAGAGGTACTAGTGGGGAGTATCGGGGCTCCGTAAATGGCCCGGCAGGAGCTTTTGCTCATGACATAGAACAAAAAGGAAATTGTGACATAATGTGATTGGAAATGGACTATTATTGTGAAAGTGCGAGTGATATGAAAGACCTCGGAGTTGCGGCTCTTTGATTATGACGGTTTCATAAGTCAAGATAGTGGATAGGAGATTAGGAATAAGATGAGAGGTAGTGGCAGTCATGAGAGAATCGTATAGACAGTAAGTTCTCGTGGTTGAACTAGAGTTGTGATGTGTAGTCTTGGTACATCATTTACGTCATCGACGTTGGGATAATTACTAGTCGTGTTTTGTTTCTCCTTGAGATACCGTGCCTTGTTCCTGTTATTCATTCTACCTGTCATCCCATTTGCATATAATGGTTGTGTAGATTTCTCTACTGGGCTAGTGTAGCTCAACCTATCATTTTTCAGGTGTGATCCCGGAGCAGTAGCTTGGAGTGAAGTGCATGCATTCAAGTGCATATTTTTCGAAGGAATTGGTAAAAGTGACTCATGGATAATTTTGGGTAAATCATGTTTTGGGAATGTAATAGACTTTAACTCTATTTCTTTTAATGATGTTATATATTCAGACTCTTGGAGTTGGATTTGTAATTTAATGACCAGGATATAGTGAACTCTTTTGGGGTATTATGTATGATAATTTGAGGAGTTTTATTTACGGAGAGCTATTTTATTTATGTTGAAAATCGAGGGCGTGACAAAAAATGCCCCTCTTTATTACTGGCGTGCAAAATCCAGAGAACTAGTCTCGTTCCCAAAGCGACCGCACCGACGAGGAATCATCCCGCAACGGCGGCAGCGATCCCTTCCTACATGTTGCGACCACTGTCGTTGGTGGTGGCAGCGTCGATGGCCAAGGGATTGTACTCGATGTCGTCCTCCGGCGAGCTAGGGAGCGCGGTTTTCGAGAACTGGACGATGGTCAACGGTGGCGGAGAGGAGGCGGCGAGACCCAAGGCTGTAAGGTGGAAGATCGACGACGAGTTTACGTCGTTGTCACCGAAGAAGAAGAAGAAGAAGAACCGATCGGGCTGCTATGCACATACCCATACGTATTTATCCAGATCTACAAATATATATATATATTTATATATGTGTGTGTGTGTGTATAAAGTGGTTTTGTTTTTTTTTACTTCTTATACATGTAGATGTATTTTGTATACATATACTGCTGTCTCATCTTTTTCTTCGGATCTGGAAAAAAAAGGTGTAGTTCAAGATCTGAAAATCAAAGGGGTGTGAATTCTGTACGAGGGCCGAAATTTTTGTTGTTATGTTGTGCAGATAGAGTGAATTCTAAATTTGGGGGTGTGAATTTGTAAATCGGGCTATTTTTGGTTTGAATTCTGGGGGTTATGCAGAATGGGCTTGACAAGCGATGGGTGAAGTATAATCTGCAATACTGTTCCCAATGAATCACCGCCACACTTCTAGTTTTTATACTAATTTATCTTGCTTCTAGGTTTTTTTGTAGTTATATGCCTACTTTTTTTAACTATTCAAGTTGATTATAAGGTGTGAATTGTGTAATTTTAGGGGGTGAATTCTACAAAATGAGGTATTGAGGCCAAATTTACACACTTAAGAATTCACATCCAGAATTGTGCATTTAGAGGTGTGAATTGTGCAGATGGGTGTGAATTCTGAATTCTAGTGGTGTGAATTCTGAAAAATGGAGTGAATTCTTGGGGGTATGAATTCTGAAAAGATGTGTGAATTTTTGGGGGTGTGAATTCTGCAAAGAGATGTGAATTCTAAGGAGTATGAATTCTACATGCAAAAGGGCAAAATTATAAAAAGCACTTTTGAAAAGGGATTGCACGGGATAGACCCTACAAAAAGGAGTCAGCATAGAATCGCATAAAAAAAATAGAATCCGCCGATAATTTCCCGCAAAAAATAGAACAAGGGCATAGTACCATAAACCCGGTCTCGACCCATCCCATTGCTTAGCCCTACTTGTGATTGAATTGCTTGACTTGTTAAAGGACATTTCCCAATTGTCAATTGAAGGTCCCCACAAATAAAGAATGTCAATTGTCTTAGGCCTCCGTTCCTGAAAAGGAAATAAGTACTTATTTTTTAAGAAGATAATTTTAAATTTAAAAATTATATGCTTACGTAAATAAATTTTCTATCAATATGAATCTTATTTGATAGATCTCATTGAGATCTTTAATACGGTGTAAAAAAAATTAAAAAATTATTTTTCATTTACATTATTTTTGAGTTTGAAAATGTGAATTAAATATTTATTTTTTAAGAAGAAGTTCTGAAATGGGGCTGTTAAAAAAGCAAAAGTTCTTTTGTCCTACTCTTAGAAAACTTGGCTCATATCACTGTATCGTTTCAATTTTATCGGATGTCCTTGAATGAATGGCTCCTATTCTTCTTGCTATTATCTACCTCGTTTTATAATGGACATGAAATACATAAATTCTGTGTGAAATTAACTAAAAAAAAAAAAAGCTAACAAGTTTGGATTTTTTGGGATGAAGAAAAAATAAGACAAACAATTTATTTTTTATCTTTATTCAAAAAATTGTAAGTTTGGATTATAATTTTGTATTCTTCCAATTCTTCTCGAAGAAACGAATCAATAATTCACAAAAATTTCAACCAGAAGTAACAAATGCAAAAAAATTTTAATAAAGACCAAAAAAAAAAAAATAACCTTGAAGTACGAGTACTTCGCGATTGAGAGATCTGTCTTACTCGTGTTCATTTCTTACCCACTGGTCTGAAATTCCCAACCACCAGCCAACCAAAGGACATTTTCTTCATTTCTCCCAGTACCGTCACGAAGGTCTCCATCACCGCGCAGGGTTTGAAACGTTTAGCTCGGTCATGGATTTAAAAAAAAAATTTCAAACCCAAATCCACTTAATACCTATAGTTTCAAATCCAAGCCTTTTTCAGTCTTTATATATTTTGTCACAGCCCTCCACAACACATTTGTTATATCCATAGGATCATAAAACACCTTCTTCATCTACATCCAAATCATTGAACCTCCAGTACCCATAACATACACCTCTCTCTCTCTCTCTCAAAACGATGGCGGACGGGAAGCCTCAGGCCATTGGGATTCCCGTTTCCGGCCAAAACAATACAACACGGATCCCGGCTTTTGATGCCCCAAAAAAACCGAAACGGAACATGTATGCCTTTGCTTGTGCCATTTTGGCCTGCATGACTTCCATCTTACTTGGTTATGGTATGTTTTACTATCTTCCAAACCACACATCTCTCATCTGTGTTTCTGTTCTCAGAAACATTTTTCTCTCTGTTCTATTGTGTGTTTCCGTTTCAAGAACCAGCTTTTTGAAAAGGGCAGAGTCCACTTCACTCTCTGCGGTTATCGCCAAGTGCGGATACCCCCATCATGGTTCAAAATTGAGCACATAACTTACCTGTGATTTTAAAAATATGAGGATACCCTGCCGTCATGTTTTCTATCCATATTAACGGAGATGTATCTCACACGCCTCTAGAATGCAATCTGAGTCGTTCTTAATGTATTAAATAAAGAATAGAGTATCTCCGTAAAAAATCATCTCGATCAGATATCAATAACCCAATAATCTAATTTTTAGTAAATTCAAATTTAAAATTTTATTTCATAACAAAATCGATTCGACCATGAGCTTTTTATTTTTTGATTGACTTGAATTTTGGTATAGATATAGTACTCATCAAAATTTACAATATTAACGGTTTGGATTCAATTTTTGGTATAGGGGATGGTGTGGTTAGATTTAAAAAAGAAAAAGAATCAAGGGCATGATGAGGGTATATCGGTTTTTTAATATTGTGTCCATTAATATAGATGAAAAACATGACGGCAGCCGGCAGGGGGTCTATCCGCATATTTTTAAAACTACAAATAGATTATGTGCTCAGTTTTGAATCATGAGAAGATATTCGCAAATAACGATAACCACAGGAGGTTAAAGTAGACTTTGCCCTTTCGAAAATAAAGGAGTTCTCCGAATAGAACTCATTTTGCAATAAAACTGAAACTGTTTCTATATTACTAGAAAATCACTACCCTAATAGCACCTTTGGAAAGGGTTACAGTTTTTTGTGAAATTCCTCGCTCCGATTGAACATTTTGGCGAGAAAAATACCCTCCAAAAAAAACAAATGTTTTGATTGACCCTTCTCTTCTCACCTGCCCAATCTTTCAATAAATGATAAGATTTGATGATAAAGGGCTCTGCTCTCCTTTCTTAGGAAGAAGCTATGGTACACAGGGTATACCGTATGTCTAAATTATGACAATTTGTGATTTTCATTATGACGATTTTTGGTTTTCTAATGCATATTTATGATTCTAGTTACGACTTGCACTTTAAAGTTTACCTGCTGAACAGGTCATTAGCAGGTTACCCATAATTAAAAACTATTGTTATTATGTAACTATAATTATTCGTACCGGAATCCATAATACTTGTACCATAACCAAACACATGCGTACAATATCAAAAATTAAATAATGCTACCCACAAATGTTATAACAACACCATAAATTGGCATTATCTTACCACAATGAGATATACCAATTTTTTTTTGACTCGTATGATATTCCGTAACAAAATCAAAATATGTTGTATCAGAATCAACAATTGTTGTACCAAAGCCAAAAATATTTGTAAAATGCCACAAATTTTATAAAATAACCACAATTGTTATGACAACACCTAAAATTGTCATTTTCTTAACACATCGTGTCGTATCAAAAGAAAACATACTTAAATACCACAAATTATATAACAAACCACAATTGTTATGACAATATCATAAATTAACGTTTTCTTACCACAATGTGTCGTACCAAAGGAAATTAATTAAAATATTCTGTAATAACACATGTCTAAAATACCATAAATTCAGTAATATAACCAAATTTTTTATGATAACACCTTAAATTGACGTTTTCATATCCACAACTTGTCGTATAAAAAATTCAATCAGAATGTTCAATTAATGATAGTTATAATTAGCAAAATATCATACCACAAATTCAGTAATATAACCAAATTTGTTATGACAACACTATAAATTGACGTTTTCATACCCACAACGTGTCGTATAAAAAAAATTCAATCGGAATGTTCAGTAAACGATAGTTATAATCAGCAAAATACCATACCACTAATTATTTTCAATTCCCGCCACATTATTTTTTCAAATTTTAAAATTTCCACCATATTATCTTCATTTTTGATTCCTTTCAAACTATTTTTTTCAAATTCTAATTTGTCCCTACACAATACCTCAATAATTTAAACTAAAAATGAAGTTCTAGCTCAAAATTTTCATCCAAGAAATTCACCAAAAAGTGAGTACTATACCCAAATTTTTGAATACAACTACAATTTCCTCTCAAAATATTAGTCTAAATTAAATTTTTTCTCTACAAAATTTAATTCAAAAAATCAAAATTTTTTCAATTTTTCGTGGAAAAATATTGAGAGATAACTAAAACAAATAATTATACAACTGTCTCAACATACGGATATTCAGGGCGGTGCGCTTAACAATTGGCACTATATATTTGACAGACGGATCGGTGCCAAACTTTCACCCTATGCATAGAAATCCAAATTTAATGGTGGTCCTTAGAACAAATTTGATCGCTTATAGCTAGACACTTAATCGGATGAAAATTATCATTCTATTATTAAATTTGAGTGCCAATTATGGAGCTTCCAAAACCTGATCGAGCCATAAATTTACGTGAATGACTTTATTCAACAAACATAACGAAATCAACGGTTTTGATCGTTACTATTGTGTCACGGTGGCAAGGCTACTCTACATCTAACTATAGAAGAGGACTAGGTTTCATATCAAATATAAATTGAATGTACATTCTAAATATCGTTAGCGAGTGAATTTCTAGAATGATTGATCAAAACTGTTAGAATATCAAGTTATACGATATTCAATATTGTCACCAAAATCAGAGATCATCGATATCGACAACTGCATAATCGAAAAACATTTAAGGTATTCAAATACATTAAAGTCTAATAATGCAACACTCGAGCCCCATATAAGGTATTTTTTTTCGATCGGAACCATCTCTCTTTTACGTAATATGAATAAGAGATTAATTTTTTAGACCACCTGTGTAAACATTTATCTCCTCCAAATCAATTATATTGTGCCAATTCGTCAAAACAGTGGTCCCAATTATTTGAACATGGTGACGTGACGCAATATAATTGATTTGGAGGAAACAAATGTTTACACCGGCAGCAGTGTAAAGAATTTAATCTCTATGAATAAATCATATGTACCGAGAATAAAGTTGATCACTTATCGTTAGACCTTTAATCAAACGAAAATATCATTTTATGATTGAATCCGGGTGCCGATGAAAGGCCTTTCTAAACCCGATCGAGCAAAAAAATTTACGTGAATTATTTAATCAACAAGCATAACGAAATCAATGATTTTGATCGTTATTATTGTGTCGTGGTCACAAGTCTACCGTATATTCAGTTACAACAGAGAAATTAGTTTCATATAAAGTATATTGAATGTACAAATTCTAAATGTTGTTTTTTTCAAGAAAAAATTCTAAATATTGTTATCGAGTATATTTATAAAATGATCGATCATGGGATATCGACAAATATGTAGTCAAACGATATTTAACGTGTCCGAATGCATTAAAATCTATCGTTAATTGTGGTACGACATATTTTAGTCTTGCTACAGAATATTTGGATTAATTTCTTTTAGTACGACACATTGTGGTAAACAAATGCCAATTTTTGGTTTCGTCATAAAAGTTATGGTTATGTTATATAATTTGTGGTCATTTTTTGGAGAGGGAGAGGGAGAGAGAGTGAGGGAGGAGAGAACAACCGGTTACCTGCTCAGCCCTTTTTTCATTTTATTAGTTGATTTAATAAATGGGTGGTTCGGATTATTCACTTTTAAATCCAAGGGTTTAAAATCATGGTGTGTACGGTACACCCCTTAATATGGGGTGTGTACCATAGGACTACCCCCTTTCTTATATCTTCCTTTCTCATCATCCAAATGAGCTGCAAGAAATAGAAATAATTTGCACCAACAAGAAAAATATTGATGTTTTTGAAACAAGTTTGAAAGGAATTTTGGAAAGTTATTTATTTTGGAGGAATGCTATGCACACAACTCTTGACCACAAACGAATTGAAAAGAAGCTCAATGGATTCTTTGTTCTTTTTGTTTAAATTCAAATATCCAATAACCAAACCGATCTAACTAATACTATATTTCAACGGTGCAGATATAGGGGTGATGAGTGGGGCTGGCCTCTTCATCCAAGAGGACCTGAAAATCAGCGACACCAAGCTGGAAGTCTTGATGGGGATCCTGAACGTCTACTCCCTAATCGGCTCTGCCGCCGCCGGCCGCACCTCCGACAGGATCGGCCGCCGCTACACCATCGTGCTCGCCAACGTGATCTTCTTCGTCGGAGCAGTCCTCATGGGCTTCGCCCCCAACTACGCCTCCCTCATGGTCGGCCGGTTCGTCGCCGGCGTAGGAGTTGGTTACGCCGCCATGATCGCCCCCGTCTACACGGCCGAAGTGTCCCCCGCTTCGTCTCGCGGATTTCTTACCTCGTTTCCTGAAGTCTTCATTAACGCCGGTATTGTTCCAAATATTTGTTTTTGTGTTTTTCATAATTTGTGTTCCACTAATTAAATTAAATTAAGTATTTAGCTGAAAAAATGAAGAGGAAAATATTTTTAAGGTAAAATATTTCGCATCAAAGAAGTGAAATTGTTTTCCTTTTTTTTTTTTTTTTTTTTGCCGTGAGTCGTTTTTTGTTTTTGTTTTCGGTGTCCTATGGTTCCCCGTTTCCTTAGGAAATCAAAGTTACCGTAACTTTACTCATTTTAGCGATTTTTGTGCATGGTGTAAGTATATGGCAAATTTTTAAGTACTGGGTGGGTACCACGAGCCCGGCTTCTCTCCAATCCATAGAAAATGGATGATTTTCCAATTCGAAATTCAATGGTCAAGATTACCCTAATAACTCAAGCCTACGGGCACCCAATTACTCCCTAAATATTTTTCAATAACATAATAAGCGTCTTCCCTCCTACTTTTTTTTGAACGGCGAAAAAAATTCATTAATCTTCAAAATTTACAAAAAAATCTTTTTTTTTTGAACGGTATCTTCTCTTCCCGTTAAACGAAAAACTTTTTTATATAGCTCATGAGGATTTTTTTACTAATAATATATTAATAATTTTTTCTTCCAGTATTGTTTTTTTCGCTGATATTATCTTATTATGTAACCCATGAGGTTTTTTTTTTTTTTACCGACACTAGTGTATTTCCACGTGTGCTCATTGATGTAGTTGTTCTTGTATGTAAAAAAGTTGAAATTAAGATTCAGTTATGGAAATTAGAAAGAAATCGTAAGAGTAAGTAATTAAACGTAAGATAATTTTTACATAAATGATATTTTAAAAGAAATGCAAAAGGAGTTCTTTGATTAACCTTGTAAATCTGATAGTTCTTTGAACTTGCACCTGTTATTAAAGTTCCGATATGAAATTTTACTAATGTTTGGAATTTGGTAAATTGGTGCCTGAGATGTGATAATTGGGGAATATTTGGGTAGTAATTCGGTACCCGTAGAATACCATATGAGCTTTAAGGCTGGAGATACTAGGGTAATCCTGACCATTGAATTGAAATTGGAGGATCCTCGAATTCCCTATCGATTGGAAAGGAGCCGGACTCAGGTACCATGTGTGTGGTGCCAGCTTGGCACATTCGGGTCATCCAAAAATATATTGAACAGTCCAAATTAAAACCCTCTCTCTCTCCCCTCTCACTTCATCACTCTCTCCAAATTCGAGTCATCCAAAACCGAAATGAACGGCCTAGATGTGCTAAGCGGACACCACATAATACCCACCTGACACTGAAAAATTTCTCCTTGAACAAATTAAGATATTGTAAAACATTGGTTAGAAAGAATAAAAACGTGGCCTCATGTGCTGAGATGGAATCTAAAAACAATTATGTATTTTTCATGTGCTAACCAAACACCGAAAAGTAAATTTTTAAAATTTTTTTTTTAAAAATATTTTATACTGTAAAATATTTTACATCGAAAAAATGAAGCCCAACGGTAATGAATTATGAAAGAATAAAATGAATAATAAATATTTAAAAAAATAATAACCTTAACAGAACGGAACCATATAGAGCAGTCCCGAAGACCTCCATGTAGTATTCCAAATCATTGTATCATCACGTGATAGTAAATATGGATCACCGGATTCTATGAAAAGGTGTGGAGTTGGAGCACTAAATAATGAGACTACATTGTACACGTGCGAGAGTTGGCCCTGTTTGGCACCCTTTGCCTAACTTTATTTATATCAATAATTCTAAGTACTCCGAAAATGCCCCCGAATCTCTATTGTAGGATGAAATATACACTTTGTTTCTTTTTTCAGGTTATTCTTCTAAGCCATTTTGGTTTATTTTTTGTCCTTATTCAAATTTTTTTCGTATCACTTGACTTATCATCATTTTTTGGGGGATTATTACATTCTCATGACAAGAGAAATTTAAAAAGTAAAATTTTTTGATCAAAATCCAATTTTTTTTGAATAAAGACGAAAATAAGCCAATAGCCACTTTTTTCGTCTTTATTCAAAAAAAAATTGGATTTCGATCAAATTTTTTTACTTTTTATTGTAGGATGAAATAATAGTATCAGTACTCAAAGTATACACTTTTTTTCTTTTTTCTCCCATATATTTCAATTTTGTCAATTTGATCCCTCTTGAATCTAAACCAGACGGTCCTTAAAAGTTCCTACTGTAATATGTTACCAAGAAATCACGTGTGTTCTCCTATTTCTAATATCGTTAAATTGATTGTTGGTCGAGCCAATTTTGGCGTTCACTTTTTCATCCACTGTAGCAGTACTGCACTTTCTTGTTTTTGTTGGGAGGTTTTTTTGGCTTCTTGCCATCTGCTGTCTTTCTCCCGGGGCTTTGGTGGGCACATGATTGTCGAGATCCGTGGATGCCAACTTCGTTGTGATGTTCAGCCCTTCAATGTGATGCCTTCTTCCAATTCTTTCGCCAGCCCAAAAATAAAAAAAATTATTTCCTACTGACTGTTAATGGCAGCACAACTTGATCATGATTTTTTGTAACAAAAGGAATAATGATTTGCTTTGCAAATGATTTTTCTAAAAATCAGTATTTTCTATTTCTTAAAACTGTATTTGGCCAGAAGAAAGCCAACCAAGACAAGGAAAAACGATCCTAAATGTGAGTTTACGCTATACAGTATTTTTTTTGTCTTCAGATAGACGGTAAAATACCACTTGTTTACACTTAAAATACACTCTTTTTTTTTTTTTTGGCCACAGCGATACACACTTGAAATACTCTTTAGATAACAAAGTTAATTAAGGAAAGGGTAAATTACAGTTAACCCCCTCTAACTATGCCTCGGTGACACTTAACCCCCTCTAACTAACTGAAATTCAAACGGTCATAACTTCTTCGTCCGAAATCGAAAACATGCAAATTATATATCAATTTCGAGATCTTGAAGTCAGCTTTCTAATGACACCAAAATCACATTACGATTCAAAGCACACAGAAAGTTATGATCAAAAGAGTAAGGGCTGATAGACAGAAAGTTATGATTGTCTTGAATGGTGGATATTTTTTTCTAGTAAACTTGTATTTTTCACCCATGTAGAGAAAATTTTTGCATTTTCCGTCCACTAATTCCTACTAATCTTATTTCCATTGTTTTAGGTATATTACTGGGCTACGTATCAAACTATGCCTTCTCCAAGCTCCCACTCCACCTAGGCTGGCGCCTCATGCTCGGAGTCGGAGGAATCCCGTCGGTCTTCCTGGCCCTCGGAGTCCTAAAGATGCCCGAGTCACCCCGGTGGCTCGTCCTCCAGGGTCGACTCCGGGATGCGAAGCGAGTCCTGGATAGAATGTCTGATTCCAAAGAGGAGGCTTTGCTCCGGCTAGCCGACATCAAAGAGGTGGCCGGGATCCCCGAGGAGTGCAACGACGACGTCGTCCAGATGCCGAAGCGCAGCCACGGAGAAGATGTTTGGAAGGAGTTGCTTCTCCACCGCACGCCCACCGTTAAGCATGTTCTCATCGCCGGCATCGGGATTCACTTTTTTCAACAAACTTCTGGCATCGACGCTGTCGTTTTGTACTGCCCCAAAATTTTCAAGAAAGCAGGTATAGCAGAAAATAAAAATAATAAATTACGTCAACTTGGTATATATTACCACATGCAATGGCAATTATTGTTTCAAAATCCAAACTTAGGACTTCTATATCTAACTAAAATTAATTCATCTTTCTGCCCATGGAGTTTGTGTTTATATTTTATTGCTAGTTATGTTTGAGAGGCCTGGGGCCGAAATTTTGGCTCAAAAAGAGGGGCCCTCCATAGGACGCGTCGGTTCGAATCCTGCCCATAACACTTCTTTTAAATTTTTATTTGTCCAAAAAAAAAAAAAAAACAAGGCTTGTGCAAAATCTGTTGCTACCAAGTTTTGAACTTTTGCCAAAGAAAATACAAGGGAAATCTAAGCCACTACACCAAAGCATATTTTGCATGAAATGTGGTGTAGATTTTTTAGATGTCTAAATTATAATTATCTGTTATTATTGTATAATTGCGAAAAAATTTATGGCCCCACTTAATGATTTGGCCTAGGCCCCCCAAATACCTTGGGTCGGCCTTGGTTATGTTTTTTCTACTTTTTTTATTCTCTCTTTCAAAAAACCATATGATGGAGAAAAAAAGTTGGGAAAAGATTAACACAAATAAATTCACGTTAGATTGCTAAAAAACAGTCTAAGATATAATGTATAGTTTTTTTTAATTATGTTAAACTTTTTAGATTTCTCTCGTGAAGAATCAAATAATTGCAAAATTATTTCCCGTGTTTACTATTTGTTGGTGGCATCACTTGTCAGGTCTAACGGACAAAGACATGTTGCTACTCTGCACGGTGGCTGTAGGAGTCGTCAAGACCATGTTCATTCTCGTGGCCACATTTTTACTGGATCGGGTCGGGCGAAGGCCGTTGCTTTTAACCAGCGTCGCCGGAATGATCTTGTCCCTCGCCAGTCTAGGGATGTTTCTAACAATCATAGACCAATCCACCAAGAAACTATACTGGGCCCTAGCTCTGGCCATCATCTCGGTGCTGGCTTACGTCGCGACCTTCTCCATCGGTATGGGGCCCATCACGTGGGTCTACAGCTCCGAGATCTTCCCCTTGAGGTTGCGGGCCCAGGGGATGAGCATGGGAGTGGCTATGAACCGCGTGATGAGCGGTATCATATCGATGACCTTTTTGTCCTTCTCGAAGGCGATTACCATCGGAGGGGCCTTCTTTTTCTTTATGGGAGTGGCTATGGTTGGATGGGTGTTCTTTTACACGCTGCTGCCTGAAACGCAGGGGAAGACCCTCGAGGAAATGCAGGTCTTGTTTGGCACCTTCTGCGGGTGGAGGACGACGATGAGGGAGTTGGAGAAGAACAAGAGAGTTACCGGTACCGACGGTGAAGGCGATCAAGGTAACGTTAACGGTAACGGCCAGATTCAGATGGGGACTCCTAAGAACTAAATGTTACTGATCCATTTATGTACTTCAGTTGGATTGAAAGAAAATGTATCTAGAGAGAGAGAAAAAAGAAAGGAGAAAAAGAAAAATCAGACAAGTCATGTGTAATGTGGAGCTAGAAAAGGAAAAATAATATAGTGAAAAAAGTGAATGAATGGGAAAATATTTCTTATAGCTTTCTCCAAGTTTGATTTTGCTAGAGATTGTGTTGTGACTTGCGATTGGATTTTTTGGTCAGAAAGTCTACCCCACTCGTTTTCACCGTTCCCTCCATCGCTTTCAAATTGAGTATCCAAAAGTGTTTTGGCCGGTCCGGATTGTAAAAAAATCTTCCAGAAAAGAGTTAAACTCTTTCGTGATAGAGCATTTTTAAAATCCGAACTATTGATTGCCGAGACAGAGGATGTGATTGAGCATTGTGGTGGGAGGAGCGGTGAAACAGAGCGGTCCCCTCTTTTTTTGTTTTAAGATTGCGGGGCAGCAACTTTTATGTAATACGGAAGACAAATCAATTCCATGGTCATTATTCAATGTGTGGTCTTAATTTCTTATGTCATGTATGCATGTGAGGTGTCCTTGCAGCACTTGATTAGTGGTCACCAAACACCTTGAGGAGAATATTGAGGGAGGGAGAGAGAGAGGGACGGGAGGTCGGAAAATTATTACTTGCTGTTGGAGTACCGTCACTTGAAAACAATTGTAAAGACATATGTACGGTGCTATATATGCTGCCTTTTGAGAGTGTTGAATGGAAAACGGCATAGTTCCCATTAAATGATTGAGAGAAACACATTTCAGCCGTTGGATTCCAAAACTAATGAAGTGGCGCACTGAGAATAAAAGGTTTAACAAGATGTGGAGAGGGAAAATGTTGACGTTCACCACTCATATATTCAAATAACATGAACCTTTTTTGCATAAATTTCAGAATTTTTGTATGCATATATATACACTATTCTATATTTTACGAAAATAGCAACAACAAAAAAGCTTTTATTGGTCTGAGACTGGTACAAAAGATTATATATTAGGGTACGTAGATGGGAAAATAGGCAGTGTAGAAGGACTCTCTTTCAGGTGTTGTTCACTGTAAAGTCTGCTTATAGTGTTTGGGTATATATCTAGGTTCGAACAGATCTCAGTCGTCCATTTGTTTATTATCGAGATGAAATTTGAGCCGTTCATTGCCGAAATTGGACGGCCCGGATGGATCAACACGGGGACAGCAGGCTCCCCTATTTGGGGGTCCTGCTTTAAGAATCCTTGTCTTATATGGAAGAACCTTTGCCATTCAAAAATGGAAATTAAACAGAGTTGCAACTAGGTCCGAGCTCTGGAATGTTGGCTTCTAATGCATATAATAACAAGACTGCCTGTCTGTGAAGCTGCATGTGAAGTAGGTGAAGACTAGAATAGCCATTTGGATCAAGAGCAAATTCAACCCAAGTGATTACTGGATTGAGGATTTCAAGAGATGCTTGGAGGGTATTAGGAAATTGAAGGTTTAAGCTTGCAGTACATGGGCTGATTCCTATTTTCTCATTATGTTTCTTCTTTCTTTTTCTTAATGTTTAAGGGTAAAATGTGGCAGTTTTCTGGGCTCGTTGCCTATGCTAATGTTTTGCTCCTCTTATCGATGTACCTTAGCGATTCTTAGAGGGTGTTTGAGAGCCTACTTTTTGGCTTTTCATTTTCAACTTTTTGCCTTTTTGCCTTTTGGGATTATGATCAGAATGTATTTTGTATTTGGTAGAGTGTTTGGATGATATGTGCAGAATGTATTTTGCAGCAGAAGTAGTGTTTGGGAGATATGGAATGAAAATGAATTATGTATTGGTTTTTTACTATGTTGTCCTTGTTATTAATAATGGTGTATAAATAATATTAATCTAATTTTTTTTGTTTTATTGTGAAATTGCTTTATTCTTCATTAATTGAAAGTCTCAAACTATTTTTTAATTATGTTTTTATTGTTTCAAGTATTTTTCGTTCTTTCCTCCAACAATGTTTTGATTTTTAATCTAAAGTAACAATTAAGTTAAATCGAATAATTGCAAAATAACAAGCTTGTTTCCCATAAAAATTCCAGCTAATCAAAATCTTTCTACTCGAAGGGGAAAAAAAAAGGCTTCCACATGAAGAACAAGAAAACAAGAAGAACAGAAGATACCCTTTCATGTGAAATCAAAGCAATCCCTAAACCAAACAAGAAGAAAACAACATATACCCACAAAACAAATCAATCCCCAAACCAAACAGTACAGTGCCTAATCTCCAGAACAAGAGAATAGGACACCCAAATTTCGACTAGTCTCATACACAAATCAGTAAGAGATGGGCGATTTCAAGACATTTAGAGATGGGCGAAGGAGAGTGTGTAGATTAGCAAACTTCTCCAGTCGTCTGCTTTGGTCTCTCTTTGTGTTGTGTGGTGGAAGATGTGAGTAATAAAAGTTGCAGTGGAGAGGATAAAGTTCACATGAGGGTTTTGAGGAATTATGGAAAAACAGAGAGGGTAGGGATGTAAAATGGCGCGGCTGGAAAACGAAAATTGGAAAATGAGAATGGGAAAAACTCCTCCTTAATATATTTCTTTTGCAGATAAAAAAAGAAAGGCATTGGTACTGCTAGGGAGCATTGCCTTAAACACCATGCACATGGCCATCCATAGCTAGCGAATCTCAGGACACCTATAGAGAGGCCAAAACTTAGATTCCACCAAGTGCTATGAGCGATAAAGAGTAGGTTTAACCCCACCAAACAGACACAGAGACTTGATATGAAGCATTGGGCGACAGAATAAAAAGTACTTATACATTGAACCGACCACTTGCAATGAAGATCTTCATTTTTACACAGTTTTCACAATGAAATACATGGCTCATTCTAATATCATTATAATATCTTTATTGGGTAGAAATAAGGTTAAGGAGAAGGTACATTGCCCTTTTAGAAGGTACATAGCCCTCAAGAGGAAACATAAAGAGGGAGTGATTGAGTTATTTTTTTCTATGATTACAGAATGTCTGCGTTAGCTTTAGAGATCCTCTGTACCAATTTTTTGGTGTATTGATGTACCAAATATTTGTCAGCCGTAGGATTGTGTGAGAATCTCTAACCATGATCCGGCAGCTGAAAAAGACTTGGCTTGTCAAAATAAAAAAAATCCATTTAGCTAGGCTATTGTACACGCGTTGAGCGAAATAATTGGGAAGTGTGCAGGCCCTCCTCGGTCTCGTTGATACCATTGTTCTAGTTTCGCAAAATTGTTATGCTGATTAAAAAAATAAACGTATGAAAAGACTCTTTTATTAACAAAGATCTCAACTCATGCAAGAATTAAAAAACACGAACCAATAATAATCCGTTCTGATACAAGTAAAATTGTTGCTAGGGCAAACAGAAGTTTAATTCTATAAAGGAGGTGAGCAGACTTGGTGCTCAAAAAGATCCCAACAGATTCTCTATCTCTTTCTGTCAAAGAAAAAAAATTACAAAACACTAATCAGCTGCGACTAATGCACTTCAAGAGTCAACCATCAGGCAACAAAGAACTAAACATAAGGAAAAAACTAAAGAGCAAACAAATTTGCGAAAACACTTGCACACTTAGTTGCCCGAGCGGGGGGGAGGCAGGGGAGCAGAGGATTATAGAAGCTCCTCATTCGGGAGCGCCACAGGGAGCATTTAGGAATAATACGTGAAAATATAAATACATAATGCAATAAAATGTTATTATTTGTCATTCTGCTAGTGACCAAGTAATATTATGTTTATATAAAGTACTTGAGCAGATTAAAGTTAATATTTTTCTATTATCTTATCAACTCTTCATATTATCTTGCTTGGTATCTTTTATTTTTGTATCTGTTGGGATTTTATATGCATAAGAGGTGTTAAGTAAAAACAAAAAGATGTATTATTGATTGTGTTCAAATCATAACTCTAACACGCCTTTATATCAAATCAAATCACAATTTCAAGATCACGATTTAATCGCAATATTATTTTGTATATGTATTTATTCTAACAATAATGAAAGTTTAAAACAAACAAAAGGAGAAAGGAAAACACACGCATTTATGTACTGTTCCACCTTTACTAGGAATGGAAGTTATAACCTATGTTACATGGATCATTTTGGCTCAAGTACCCGTGTCGATGTGTTCAACACCCGTATCATTTTGGACACTCGAATCCTCTCCTTGTTAAGATACTTCGAGAAAAGGAATACCATATTAGCTAGAAAAGAGATAATTCAAGTATTTCACATAGACAGAAAATAAAGAGATAGCAAAAACATAATTTTCTTAACCCTTTTTTGTTTAAATACATTTGAAAACATAGTTTACGGTACATAATCTGAGAAAATTATGCAGTGTATAACACAAGCAAGAGTTCAGGACGTGTCCCCGTATCCGTACCCAAGTTGGGGACACATCCATGTATCCTAAGATTTAAGTTTAGGAAGGTCCGACGCTTGGACTTGCACCCGCACCCGAATCCATGTAACATAGGTTATAACTACAAGGACTTCTTTGAAAGCATGACAAATGGTTTGCACCAATAAATGGGATTAGTAGGAAAATCATACAATTCTCAGAGGGGGTAAAATAGAATAGCTTCTAAAACCATAGCCCGAAAACTCACACTTTTCAAAAGAACTAATTGAGTGCACGGCCACTGTTTTCCCGAAATCTTGAATGCATGTCTGAAGGTGTGGATTTTTACAGAATCAAATTTTCAGTGGGAAAGGGTTTGGCGAAGGCAATTTTCTGATTCAACCGTATTCAAAAGCTTCTCCTACGTGTGGTAATGTGGTATCAGTACCTCTATAAAGGCTTGTGCGAGTAGTAAAGTTGAACTGTAATGATATAAAAGAACATGCTATTTCCATCTTTAAAAAAAATCTTACCATTCGATTTCTGAATCACTATTTAGTTCCTATCCACTCGTTTTCTGACATAGTGGGAGCAACTTTTAATTTATGAAGAGCCCAAACCATGGATTCAATAAGTATTTACCTTTTCAAATATCGGGAAGTCAGCTTTGAACATAGTGCACGGCAATGTTCAAAGCTAACTGCACATAGTGAACGCAGTTTCCTGGATCTCCTCGTTAGTTCCTGGTTCTTGCCAACCAAACTGGTTACAAGGAAATGCTAAAATCTCAAAACCTGTGATAACAAAATCAGCAATCAGAAGTATAAGGAAATAAAAAAATAAGTACTAGAGTTGGAAAAATGGTAAGTGGAACCACGAACAAACCTTGGTCTCTGTACTTTTCGTACAACATGTTCAATTCTTTGTAGTTTGATTGTGTTAACCCACTTGGTAAAGGGAGCCCAAGAAAAAAAAGGTGAAAAACATTGATGTTAGTTTGAACAGCTGATGTATTGAGTGAATGTTATATATGTTTCAATTTGATATTAGTATCAAACAAACAAGGCAGCGGAAGTCATCAGCCAAGAAACTAATTAAGTAGGTTTCAAGAAAAAAGCAAAATTCTGATGCCGAAATAGCTGGCCATGTTCATCTTTTCCGAAATCTCCCAAGAGCTCTAAATATTTCCACAAGTAAACTAGATGGCCAAAGGGGTCATTCACCATTTTTCTCTCCCTAGTTTAGAGTTTCTGTTTTTGTAAGTACTATTTGAGACATGTCATTTTATGCTTAAAGCATCATTACAACAAATTACACAATTCCCGACTAAAATTGTCGACTAAAAAAATTTTGGTGTCGCCAAATATTGACCAATTACCGACTAAATATGAATTAGTTGGTAGAAGTGCTAATTCTCCCCTACTAAAAAAATTTTAGCCGCTAATAGTAGATTTTTTCCGACTACAAGAAAGTTTAATCGGGGAAAATTAATTTTTTAACCAATTTAAAAAATCAATAAATAAAATACATTTTCCCGACTAATTATTGTGCTCGGTATTTATTCATATTAGCCGACTAATAATACGTTTAGTCGGTAAAAATCATTTTTAACTAATTTAAAAAATCAATAAATAAAATATATTTGTGGGCTCCCGCACCCGGAGCGCGATTCGACAGAGTCGCCACCTGGATTTTTGAGATGGATGATCCGAGGAACCGAGGGTTTGTTTTGAAAAAGGAAGGCCTTTTGATCTAGCGAAACCGTTTGAGATTTTGGATCCGGGAGCCAGGTTACGAGCGGGGAAGGTTTTGTTGAAAAGCACCCCACTCGCCTGGTGAAAACCGGTCTCTACTAAGCATTTTAAATGGGGGGATTAATACCATTCGGAAAACCTTAAGAACACATAAAGGGAAAGGGGAACAAGATAAATCATGACACGTTGCCGTGCTAGTGGTGCTTGCTGTACAGAGATGATAAAGATGTCATGGCGATGATATAAACAAGAAAGATATACAAACGGACTATCTGGATCACCATCCTCCGTCAGGCGGCATATCGCTGTATAACGCGCGGCTTACTGATACGCCGTGCGTGGTTCTGATCTTGATACCAAACTTTTATCGCTTTGTAAAGCTTCGCACGGTGTACCCATTGCATCGCACGATGTTACTTTAAAACTTCAGACAGCTCACAGTCATCAGTTCATCTCAAATCTGCACCATTCTTTCAAGCCATGAATAGAAAACCATTTTTGATACGTTTGCTTGTTTTGAAAAGGTCTATGGTGTTTAAAACATGGCTTATAGATATGGTCTCATTTTGGGACTGCTTTTGTTATACATAAAAGATCCAACAACAGACGATCGTGATCCAGACAGTTTGAACAAGAAAACAACATCATTTTTAAATGCCGTGCGTGCGAGTCTACTATGCCGTGCGACGCTTCAAAGCGCCGCGCGGCGTAGAACACTTCTGCACAGAACACTGGTTTTGTTTTGTAAAAGAGGTTTTTGGGTCAGATCCTAACCAAAAGGGTTAGGCCTGAGGACAGAAAGGTCCCCTCAGGGCTAGGACAGAGCCTAGCCCAAGGAAACTTGGTTTTTACCTTTGATCTTGAGCTTGAATGAGTATTGATGAAGGCGGATGGACGTCAGAATGTTGAAAAAGAGAGTAGAAGTATGGATGTGGGTAGTAGATGGGTATATTGGATGGTTGAGGTCTCAAAGTTAGTAAGGAACTAACTTCAATGGTAAAGAGAAAAATGGAGTAAAAGAACCTAGAGAATGTCTTTTAAGAACAACATTCTCAAGGCTTGGAAATGGAAAAGTGGGTGTGAAAGCAAGAAGAGAGAGAAATGGTATAATAGTGATCAAGGGCCCTTTTCCCTTGAGTGGAGGGGTGTATTTATAGGCAAGAGCCTTGGATTTTGAATTTCAAATGTTGGAGGTATTTTCTGGGCGGGCCAGAAGGGTGCTTTCGGCTGAGCCATTTTGCAGCTGTGGCTCAAATAGGCGTGGCCGACAGCTTTCTGAGCCAGTCAGAACTTTTACCCAAAATGCCGTGCGGCTAACCTCATGATTGCGCGCGGCGTATTAACTTTCGATACGCCGTGCGGTGCAGAAGTGTCACGCGCGGTATTTCAGGTTCACTCCAGGGCTTTCGGGCTTTTCCGGGCTTTCTGGGCTTTTGGGTTGACGGTTTATTTGGGGTTAAGGGAGTACTTCATTCAAGCTCGCAAAGGTTCCGTTTCCTTTATTTCATCATCGGGGTGAACAAAGACCCTTCGAGGTCCGGATTGGGGTGTCTACAGTAGTCCCTTTTTAACGTAACTCGGATATCATTATTTTGATACGAGTGACGCTTAAAGAATAGGCACCCCGATTCGTTGCTCTAAAGTCTTTGAACAGAGACAAAAATACTCAAAAATGCAAGTAAATGGTAATGGTGGTCGCGCTCGTGGAGCTGCCTACGTACCCTGTTTGTAGGGATCAGACCAACGTAGTTCAACTGGGACAACGCAATCGCAGCAAACAATGCGAAAAAAAAATCGAAGTAAGCCCTTTTTTTTGAAAATTCGAGACGAGCCCTTGGGAGGCGCAATTTTGATTTGAGACGAGCCATCGGGAGACGTAGTTTGATTTTGAGACAAGCCTTCGGGAAGCGAAATTTGGTTTTAAATTTGATTTGAGACTTGATTTTGAGACGAGCCTTCGGGAGGCGAAATTTGATTTGAAATTTGATTTGAGACCTGATTTTGAGACGAGCCTTCGGGAGGCGAAGTTCGGTTTGAAATTTGATTTGAGACTTGATTTTGAGACGAGCCTTCGGGAGGCGAAATTCGATTTGAAATTTGATTTGAGACTTGATTTTGAGACGAGCCTTCGGGAGGCGAAATTTGATTTGAAATTTGATTTGAGACGAGGAGCGCGAATCTAGCAACTATTGCGAGCAAGTGTGAATACGGCCAGTCCTCAGGGGACGGGGAAATTTTTGCGAGTCCCGAGGGGCTAGGATCGAATAATCCCATCATTAATGCATGCTATTCCAAAGGATTTCTGCTGCAAAACGGCTGGAGCTTTTGGTTCCCGAGATGATTTTGGTGGCTAGAGTGCTCAATTTCCGAGAAAACACATTTATTCCTCTGAAACCATAATGCCGTGCGGGCCTTCGATGTGGCGTGCGGCATTTCGAATTTCCATGCACCTCTTCGATTTCTGAGGTCAGTTGGCTGGTTTAAGGGTGCCCATTAATGCAGGCGTGCCCTTTCGTCGGCTAGAACTTCTTTTAAAAGGATGGTGGTGCCTCATTCTATGCACCATTCTCCCAAGTCTTTCTAGATTCTTCAGTTCACATATCACTCTCAAAACATGGCGGAATGCAACTTGGCAGCGCGGGTGGTCTCTTTGGAAGCAGAGATGGGTTTTTATCGTGAAGAGATCGAGCAACTGAATCGTCAGATCGCGAGGCTCATATCAACGATCCGCACCCTTCGTCGTGCGGTGTCCAACCTTCAGGATTTCGCTTTTGATCAAATGGACAACAAACACGACCCGGAGTATGCGCCGGGGCACGATTCGGACGGGACTGCAGAGGACTCGGAAGGGAATCCGAATGGCTCGGACGACCGTTCTAGCGAAGGGGACGGTGCGTCTGGCGGAGAGAGCGACTGAGGATGAAGATTGAGGAAGAAGAAAGGGGGGCAGTAGGATTTTTTTCTGTTTCGATTTTCTCTCTTCTTTTTTTTTTTTCTTTCTTTTGAACGATGTAATGAAAATCCCGGGGGATTACCTTGGACTTTGTGGAATGAAAAATCCCCTTTTCTTACTATCGCTTGTCTGCTTTTTCTGCTTACTGTACACGAACGAAATCGAATGCGAATACCATTGTCAGAAACTGCCCTCATAATCTAAACTGTCGAATTAACCCGGTATGCCGTGCGCAGTATGGGTAATGCCGTGCGTCGTGGAAACTCGTGAAATCTCATTCAGTCAGGTAATTACGCCGCGCGCTTCTCTCCAGTATGCCGTGCGGTACACCGCTTTTCAAACCCGGTCCATTTAAACTCTAGACGAACCGGTTCAGGGGATATATATATATATATACGGGGCGTACACAGTACGCCCTCGTTCGAAAAATTCCCTCCTCTTTCTCCTGTCTCTCTCTGGTCTCTCTCTCTCTCTCCCGATCATCTCTCTCCCTCTCCCGATCATCTCTCTCCCTCTCCCGATCATCTCTCTCCCTCTCGCTCATCTCTCTCTCGCTGCTCTCTCTCTCTCTCTCTCACTGCTCTCTCTCTATCTCTTCTCTCTCTTATACCATGGAGGACACGGATACACCCGGGGGTGATCACCCCCCGCGGGTTGAGGTTGTACCGGCCACGGAGGCCCCGGAGAGCGGTGTGGCAGCCGAGGTGGGGTCGGAGACCATGGGGGTCTCGGCCCAGGCAGCATTGGCCAAGGAGGCAGCCGTGGTGGTTGGTGTGGACGGCGGTGACAGTGGTAGCAAGGTGTTGGCCGGCTTTGGCCAGGAGACAGAGACTCCGGGTGCAGTGGAGTCCAGGGGTGAGGAGGAGACTACAGGCCGAGTGGAGGGCGTAGTTGGTTTGGAGGAGAGGGTCACAGAGACTCACGGTGGTGACGGGCTTGACGGAGTGGAGGTGGAGACAGAGGCCTCCCCTGTGAGAGAGCCCCGGACTGACCTGGGGAAGGGCCCTGTTGTTGAGGAGGAGTTGGTGGAGGAAAGGGAGACACAGGCTATGTTTGTTGGTAGCGGCGAGGGTGCAGGGTCGTCGCGGCCCATAGGTTTAGGTGACTACCTAGAGGAGGCGTCTCTCGAGGACTTGGTTGAGACCCTACGGGGGGTGCCTGGACTGGCGGCAGCCTTGCTTGAGGCTCGGGAGAGAGCGCTCCAGGACGAGCTCGAGACGGGGGCCGCTGGAGGGCCACAGGGAGTAGAGAAGGAGGCCGCTGGAGGTGAGACAGGCCCTCGGAGGAGTGTTGTGGAGAAGGCGACGGTGGCCCTAAAAGGGCGCAGAGCTTACGTGGCGCAGTCCTACGTGCCCTTTCAGCACGTGGTGGTCCCTACTCTTTTGGACACCTACAGACCGGCGCGGCCCACATACGACGAGGCTCTGGTTCTGAGGGACCCACAGCAGCACCTCTCCTTGCGCCGAGACGAGGTATACCTTAAACACTTGCATTTCAAATTTCAATGTATCGTACTTTCATTTCCTTATTTGAATGTCGCATTTGCCTTGAATAGTATACCTATTTGCTGAATGTTATCAATTTGTTGCAACAGGCGATCACCATCTCGTGCTACGGTGGCGCGGCTGACGTGCCGACGTTCTGGGAGAGACTCCCCGAGGCTGTGAGGGAGATTGTGAGGCAGGCGGGCTTCGGGGAGTTTGTGAGCGTGCTGACGAGGGCGAGCAACGATCGCCAGGTGGTGAGGGCACTAGCCGAGAGGTGGTGGGACACGACGAATACGTTCCACTTCCTCTTTGGCGAGCTGACGGTGACGCCGCTGGACTTCGCAGCGATCACTAGTCTGAGGGTTGGAGGCGACCCTATCCCCTACGACGCCGTTACGGGGAGGAGTGCGGTGTTCCAACGGGAGATGCTGGGGTACGTGCTAAGGGCGGAGAAGGAGGACGCTCAGTACGCTCAGCTGTTGGGGTTTTGGACAGAGGAGCTCCCGACTGACAGGGTGCAGGAGGAGCAGATGGCATGGTGCTTTCTGTTGTACTTGCTCGGTGCGTCCCTGTTTCCCAATAGGCGCAACTGGGTACACCTTTCGCTCCTACCGGCCTTGAGGGATGTCGGGGAGATAGCCCGCTTCGACTGGGGCGGTGCAGCTTTGGGGGCGTGCTACGCCTTCATGGGGTCTCTTTCCCGAGGAGCGGGGAAGAGCCTCGGTGTTTACTGGAGAGTCTGGGAGGTACATTTCGAACTTTTCTCGCATTTTATTTGTCTTTCTATTCACTTATTGCATATCCTGTGCTAATCCTTGATGTTTGATTCTGTAGCTGTGGACGTACAAGGTACTGGACATGTACCCTCCCGAGACCTCCTGCCCTAGTAACACAGTGCTTCCCCGGGCCCTACGTTGGTCCAAGGAGTTCCGGGGAGTGAAGAAGGGGAAGGGCGACTTGAACGCCTACCGCCTCTTCCTAGACGAGCTTCGTCCTGACAGGGTATGACTACATCTCTCATGCTTTCGTTTATCGATAGTTCTTATTCAAATCTCATGCTGATGTTATTCGTTTTTTATTGTAGGTTCGCTGGCGTGTGTGGGACCGCTACGAGCTTCCTTACTTGGTCCGGAGTAGGGAGGTGACGAGGGGGAGAGTGCTGCTTGAGTCCCCTTACGGCTGGCAGTGGTACCTGGGTGACCGAGTGTCACGTCAGTCGTTGAGGCAGAGCGTTTTTCGAGTCCCTAGTCCCCTCCCTGCTCTGGTGCAAAGGATGAGCTTGTACACCAGGGGGGAGGTTGAGCGGTTCGTACGACCGGACCCTGAGCTGGAGTCGCTCTTTCAGGCTGGGGTGGACTACTCTGAGTACCGGGCTCGGAACTTGATGCCGAGTTTCGGGGTACGGGCTGCTGCTTGGGAGGCGACGCTTCGAGCGCCAGGTGGTGCAGGCGGTAAAGGCGGACGAGGACAGAAAGGAGGGAGAGGGAGAGGAAGAGGACGCGAGAGTGGCGATGGTGGTCGAGGTGACGGTGCAGGTCCGAGCGGGGCCAGTTTGCCTCGACTCTCCTGGACCGTGGACGTGACGACTGCCCAGGGGGTTTCTGGTGTAGTGGTGGTGCCACGTCCTACGGTCGCAGTTCCGGAGTTCCTTGCTCAGGTATAATTTGCACTATTTCGCCCTTTTGATGCACTTGTTATTATCACTGTACATTCTAATCAATTGACCTATTGTGCAGGCGACTCCGGAGTACGTGAGAGAGATGGCCGGGGCCATGATGGGCCTAGAGCAGCTGGTGAGGCAGTACGCCATGGGCCACGCCCCAGAGGTGCTTCTTCGTGCTGGTGGGACTATGGTAAAGCTCTCGAACCCTTTGCTTTTATTTCCTATTGCTTATACTATGATTACAATGCAAATGATGAATACCATGTTATTGCAGGCTGGAGGAGGGGCTTTTGGCGGGTTGCGTAGGAAGTCTGTGCGCATGCAAGCGCCACAGGCTTCCTCTGTTGGCTCTCGGGAAGACCCTCCGTCGAAGAGGCAGCGGTTTTCTGGGGGGACAGAGGACGAGCCGGTCGACGTCTCTGACGAGACTGAGGAGCCGACGGACGTCAACCTCGCGGACACCTCGGGGAGTATGGTGCTTAGGACGTTAGGTACTCAGGAGGCAGCTAGTTCTCAGGCGGAGGAGGCCTCTGGGGAGGACGGTGAGGAGGATGAGGACGAGGACGAGGATGAGAGTTGGGTTCCCTTTTGTTTTGCTTTTGCCTTTCGGTGAAGCCTGCGTGCTTCTTTTGGAAGGGTGCCTGTTTACCCTCAGTAGATAGGATTTTGGGCTTGCACGCCTTTTGTACTTCGGCTCATGGATATTTTTGGAGATTATATATATAGAAAAGCTTATTCTTTCAATGTTTATGTCATTCAATTTCTCTTATTATCATTTGTCTAAGAAAGATTGAATAACAGAAACACTAACCAATGCATGCATGCAACTAGTCCTTTCGGCCACAATCTGAAGCGAACTCGAGCTTTATGATGAGCATTATGTTGGGGCAAAGATCTATCGGCGTTGGAATAGAAATCAAAGAAGGTAAATGAATAACTCTGAAAAACTGATCCTTTTGTGCAGGCTTTACAAAAATACCCATGTTGCAGACTCTTGTTTATCGACGATGACCCTTGACATTTGACACGTGACTATAAAACTCAAGCTCTCATTTGAAAACTGAAAACCACTTGAAAACATGCCTGAAAAGCAAGAAAACCTTGACTTTGGAAGGTGACATTCTCAAATTTTGACATTGACCGCGAAACGGAACTTGGATCAGGTCACTTTTGGCCATTATGACCTGTAGGACTCGAAAGATCAACTTGAAATGGCTTGAAACGGACTCCGACATCTTGACATGACCTAGGAAACGGATTTTTATTGACTTCTAGGTGTCCTCACGTCGAATTTTAAGAGTTGACTCGAAATGGGAGTTCCCCGAAGTCCCAAATACCCATTGAAATGTGTTCTGAGGGTTGGCGATGCTTGCGAGTGCCTCGAATTGGTTTCAAACCTCTGCTGTCAAAGTCTGCAGAAATGCAGACTCAATATGCCGTGCGGGGCTAGAAAGTGCCGTGCGTGGCTTCATCTGATCCCGCGGCGTATCCGTGCTATGCCGTGGCTTTCCCCTGGATTTGTTATGCCGTGCGTTACCTCGTTATGCTGCGCGGCACTATTTTCCTGACATTCTGCCATTTGCTGCTTCCCAAGACAGATTTGCACGAAGGTTGAAGTTTGACCTGTTCTATAACATTTCCGGGCCAATGCATGTCTACTTTGTTCTTTTAGGGCATGACCAAGCTTTTCCCTATGTAAGACTTTATGGAAAATCTACACTTTTGGAACCCAAGGCTCTTTTGAAAGTTGAAATTGTCTCCTCTATCCTTCCTACAAATTCTAACCTTAGGCCTCATACTAACCATACCTTTCTTTCTCAAACCTTCACCTCCTCTCAATGGCTCTTTCTCTCACCGGTTCACTACGGCCGTGGTTGATTTCCATGGAGGGGGTCGATTGGCTCAACTTTCGGGCGCACGGTCTCTACTCCATGAGATACCTTCGTAACATCCGCCTTCGTCCCGAACTTTTGAGGGCTGCCACAAGTCTTTGGGACCCGGCGGTGCACGTATTCCGCTTTGGTGAACAAGAGTTTTGCCCCACAATTGAAGAGTTTCACGCCTATCTTGGCGGCTTCGGCTCTGGAGATGTCATTGTTCCTCCCGTGCGCGAGAACATGTCCAATGTTCTTGCTGCCTCTCTAGGTTTGAATGACGGTGTTGCTCGCTACTTGGTTAGCAATGGTCATCTCAACGTGATGCGCCTCATTGAGATGTTCTCTCCTCTTGGCAACCTAGCGGACACAACCTACCACACTCGGCGCATGACCGCTCTTTGTATGTGCTTACTTGCTGCTTACTTCTTGGTTCCTTCCACTGGTCATGCTAGCTCGGCATTGGTCAGCATTGCAGTGCAGATTGGAGCTCGGAAGGACGTGATTCCAATGGTATTGGCTGAGACACTGATGGGTTTGGACAGGGTTCGTTCTGGAGAGACTGAGACTTTTGGAGGCAGCCCCCTTCTCTTACAGGTTGGTTTTCGCCTCATCTTTCCTCTTTCAAACTTTCCTCACTTTCTTTAACGTTGGGCTTGGCTTTCTACGGTTTCTCACTTGTTTTCCCTCTTTGGTAGAATTGGCTTTGTGACAAGGTGAATGTGCTGACTCTCCCTCCTGGCAACTTGGCGTATGAGGCTAGGTTATTGTCCTCACAGTGCTTTGAATTTGCAGACAGGCGAGCTTCCGAGTGGGTCAACTTCTTCAAACGTCAGCGGGCTGAGACTATTTCCTGGAAATGCCCATGGCTTGACCTTCCGGCCATGACTGTACACTATATGGGCTCCCAATGGGTGGTTCTTCCTGGGCTGGAGGCTTTCACCTTTTACATCCCCTATCGAGTTCAGCGTCAGCTTGGTCTGAGGCAGGAGGCTCCTGCAGAGGTCCTGGTGGATGTAGTTCTGCCTTTCTTCCGCCATTCAGTTCTTTGTAACTACCAGTGGTTCTGGAGGTCTCGCGGGGTGACCGATGCTCATCCTTACCCGTCTGTTGCAGTGCGTGGGAGTTACAGGAAATGGCTCAAGAGGGACATTGCTGCGAAGGCAGATGCCCAAGGAAACTGACTCGATCTCACTACCCTGATTATTGAATAAATCATGGACCTCCTTTTATTGTATTGCACTTTTATTTTTGAAGATCATGCTCAGCCTTATGTATTAGAAGTAGTTATTTTAATAAAGTGAGTCACAGAGGGTCTCCCCCTCTCTGATTCTGCCTTTCCGAATTCTGTCAACCAGGATTTTTGCTTTGATTGATCGTGACCGAGTCTCATAGTGAGACTGCCTACGTATCCTTTTTGGTGAAGGAATCAGGTCACGACGTAGTTCAAGGATAGGGTTCGCTCTGGTTTTGACACTGTCCTTTTGCACTCTAATTTTTGCCTAGTACCGCCATTTTGAATTTTCGGCCTAGCGAGCTCGTTCATTGTATGCCTTAACTTTTGCCTAAGATGCCCTTGCGGGTTTTCATCCTAGCAGGCCTTTTTGCTCTAATTTTTGCCTGGAACTGGCTGCCCTTGCAGTTTTCAGTCCAGCGAGCTTCTCTCAGGAGTAGTAGCGCTTGAGTTGATCCAGATTGACTAGCGTTGAGAATTCGTTTCCATCCAGGTCGATGAGTTGCGTAGCTCCTCCAAATAGGATAGTCTTGATGATATAAGGCCCAGACCATTTTGGTCGGAACTTTCCTCGTGGATCATAGACTGGTGCTCGGATTTCCTTCAAAACCATGTCGCCTTCCACTAAATCCCTGGGCTTCACCTTTTTATTGAATGCACGCGCGATTCTCCTTTGATATCCTTGAATGTGGTAAAGTGCCCTTAAGCGGCGTTCATCGAACAACATGAGTTCTTCAAACCGATTGCTCAGCCAATCTGCCTCTTGGACATTACATTCGATCATGGTTCGGAGGGATGGAACCTCTAATTCTATGGGGAGTACGGGCTCCATGCCATAAACCAAGGAGTACGGAGTTACCCCCGTTGATGTACGTACAGACGTGCGATATCCCCACAATGCCAAAGGTAGTCGTTCGTGCCAATCTCTTGCAGATTGAATGGTTTTTTCCAGGATGGTTTTAATTATTTTGTTGGCCGCTTCCACGGCTCCATTGGTCTGCGGTCGGTAGGTTGTTGACTTGTGTATTTAGATCTGGAACTCTTCCAAGACTTCCCTTGCTCGGCCTTTGAAATGAACCCCATTATCGGATACGAATGCCTGTGGGACCCCATACCGATAAATGACGTTTTGCTTGATAAAGTGCGCGACTTGAACTGCCGTCAGGGTTGCATACGAGGCTGCGGGCACAATCCTTCCGATGACATCAATACCCCATGTCGAGAAAGGCCACGGCGAGGTCGTTTGCTGCAGCTCATGCGGTGGAACATGCGTGAGGTTAGCGTGAATTTGGCACTTATGACAACGTCGTACGTATTCCACACATTCCGTCTCCATGGTAGACCAGAAGTAGCCTTGTCTCAAAACCTTTTTGGCAAGCATCATACCATTCATGTGAGGACCGCATACTCCCTCGTGGACTTCCTCCATCACTCTTTTTGTGTCCTCACCATGAATACACAGCTTGTGGGTTCCATAGTGAGACCTTCGGTAGAGATTTCCTCCACAAATGATGTACTGAGCTGCCATTCTCCGAAGGGCGATCCTGTCTTTCTTGCTTGCTTCAGAGGGGTATTCTCCCCTTTCTACGAATCTCCAAATATCGTAGAACCAAGGGTGACCATCTTCAGGTTCATTGATGGCCATGATGTGCTGATATACCGAGGTGTCCCTTTGCTCGATCATAATTGGCCTTAGCTTCACACCGACAGGAATTTCGACCATAGAGGCCAATGTTGCCAAAGCATCAGCGAATTGATTCCTGAGTCTCGGGACATGAGTGAAAGTTACTTTGTTAAAATGGGGAATGAGATCTTCAAGATCTTGATGGTACGGCTTTAGCTTCTCTTCCCTGACCTTCCAATCGCCGTTTGCTTGAGAAAACAACCAAGTTTGAATCTCCCACAACCTTCAATTTTTCTATACCGATTTCAATACCGATTTCAATGGCTGCTTCCATGCCAACAATGCAAGCTTCGTATTCAGCTTGATTATTGGTGACTTCGAAGTTAAGCTTGAATGCGACTCATCCGGCGAAATCAATAGCACGCCAATTCCAAATCCTTTCTGATTGGCTGCTCCATCGAAATACAACCGCCACACGTCTTCAACTATGGTCATTATGCCTTCATCCGGGAACTCGAATTCGGCATCTTCCTTTCCTTCGACTGGGCAGTCGGCCAAAAATTCAGCGACAGCTCTTCCTTTCACTGACTTTCTGCTGACATATTTCAATTCAAATTCTGCCAGCATCAATAGCCATCGTGCCATTCTTCCTGTGAGTGCTGGCTTTTCGAACAAGTACTTTAGAGGATCCATTCGGGATATCAATCTTACCGAATAGGCCAGCATGTAATGCCTTAACTTTCTGGAAGCCCAAACGAGTGCCCAACACGTCTTTTCTAATGGAGTATAGCGTTCTTCAGATCCGACCATCTTTTTGCTGAGGTAGTAGACAGCCCTTTCAACCCCATCGTCTCCTTCCTGTGCCAGCATACACCCCATGGAAGACGGAGTGACTGACAAGTATAGGATCAAAGGTTTTCCCGGTTCTGGCGGCATCAAGACTGGCGGATTCCTTAGATAGGCTTTGATGGCCTCGAAGGCTTGCTGACATCTGTCATTCCACGCAAATGGTGTTCCTTTCTTGAGCAAGCGAAATATGGGTTCACACGTTGAAGTCAGTTTCGCAATAAACCGGCTGATGAACTGTATTTTGCCAAGGAAACTCCTTACGTCTTTCTCTGTCCGTGGTGGTTCCATTTCCAGAATGGCCTTAATTTTTGATGGATCGATTTCGATGCCGCGAGTGGTGATCATGAATCCGAGCATTTTCCCCGTAGTGACTCCGAACGTGCATTTAGCCGGGTTGAGGCGCATCATGTACTTCCTTATCCTTTCGAAGAACTTTCTCAACGCGGGTAAGTGGCCTTCTCGCTCTTTTGCCTTAACGATCATGTCGTCAACGTAAACCTCTACCTCTCTATGAATCATATCATGCAACAAGGTTATAGCAGCTCGCTGATAGGTGGAGCCAGCGTTCTTCAGCCCGAAAGGCATGACCCGATAGCAATAAGTTCCCCATTCAGTGATGAATGTGGTCTTCTCTTGGGCTTCTGGGGCCATGAGAATCTGGTTATACCCCGAGAAACCATCCATGAAAGAAAGTAAGGCATGCCCCGTGGTGTTATCAACTAGCACGTCAATGTGCGGCAGAGGAAAGTCATCTTTGGGGCTAGCTTTGTTTAAGTCCCTGAAGTCCACACAGACCCTGATTTTGCCATCCTTCTTCGGAACGGGAACGATGTTTGCGACCCACTGCGGGTATTTAGTTACCATTAAGAACCCAGCATTGATTTGTTTAGTTACTTCCTCTTTTATTTTAAGCACCCAGTCAGGCCTCATACGTCTCAATTTCTGTTTTACTGGTTTTGCGTCAGGGTGAAGAGGAATCCGATGTTCCACGATTTCAGGATCGATTCCGGGCATGTCAGCGTGTGACCATGCAAAAACATCTTCGAATTCTTTTAACAATTCTATAAGAGCCTGGCGCTCTTCTTCTGATAGCGCGAAACCGATCTGAACCACTCGGGGATTCCCTTCATCCTTCAAATTTATTGAAACAACTTCTTCCTTTACAGGCTGAGCATGCCTTTCGTGTTCCCTTTCGATTAGGGACCTAATTTCTTCAAGGATTTCTCCCTCGAAATCGATCTCTTCATCGTTGGGGTCGACACAATTTATTTCAAAATCAGGGAAGTAAGCGGAATCAGATTCATTTATTTCATCATAAGCAGAGGTCTCTGGGGCACCATACACATGGGTAGACTCAAACTCAAAATACAGACTCTGAGAAGTTGGGCCAAGAGGCACTGATTCAGACTCAGAAGACTCAAAAGACTCAGCTTCAGATTCAGACTCATGACTGGTTGCATTTGGTATGAAAGTCCAATTCTTATAATCTCCAGCGGCATCCATGATGAGTGAAGTCGGATCTTCGGGGGCCTCCTGCCCCAGCATCTGCACTTCTGCTTCCACGGCTATACCCAACGGTTCGTCCTCCTCGAATAAGGTCGCTAGGCTAGCTACCCATGGCAAGAGTTTCAACCCAATCTGCCATCTATGCTGGTTTGATTTCTACTTCCAATTCTTCATCACTTTCAGGCCAGACATCATTAGCGAATATCTCAAATCCTGGTAGGAAGGTGTTGGTTTCTTTGTCCCAGAATGGTTCTGGCTGTCCTCGATAAATCTGCTTTGCCTCCTCTTTGACAAAATAATCCTCCAATCTATCTCCCTTCTTTTCTTTCTTATCCTCTGAAGGGTGGTATCCCACACCTGTTACGCGGGTTAAAGTTCCTAATTTTTCAAACTGTGCTTGCCCCTGGAGATTCTTTCCCAGCCCCAAACCTGGCATGTAGGACATTTTCTTCATTATCTTTATGGCAACATTACTAACGACGAAGTCGTCATCAATCTTGATAGTGAAAACAGAATTAGAGGTGTCAAGAGAGAAGCCGCCTAGGGCAACGTCCTCTTCCCCATGTTGTATCTCCAAAAGTGGGGCATTGTCTTCCACAGGAGCACGAATCCCAGAGTCGCCATGAATGGTGAGCATCCCAGTCTCCAATCCCAGTCTAACTTTCTGGTGGAGCGTTGAAGGAACTGCCATGATATCAGGTCGATGCATCCAAGGTCTACCCAGCAGTAGGTTGAAGGATGCGGGAATGTTTACCACATGGAACTCCACATCCGTTTGGTAAGGCCCGAAAGTCATTGGAAGCATGAGGGTCCCAGTCACATCTCGACGGGTGTTGTCATATGCCCGAACTTTGACTTCTGATGGAGAGAAATCACTATTTTTGTATCCCAGGCAATAAGCAACACAGAGTGGACAGACATTGATTGCTAACCCGTTGTCAATCAGAATTACCGGTACCCATTTTCTGTGTCATTTCAGAGTGATATGGAGTGGTCGATTGTGATCAGTTCCTTCAGCGGGCAAATCTCGATCAGTGAAGGTGATAGCATGTTTAACGGGTATGGTCTTGATGAGTGCCACAAGTTCGTCAGGGGTTATGGCGGAAAGAACTTTTAGGTGAGAGAGAGCTTGGATGAATCCTTCGCGATGGCGCGTGGAGTGAACAAGCACGTCCCAAACAGATATTTTGGTCGGCGTCTGTTCAAGCTGGCGCTTGATCATTCCTTCTGGGTTTTTCTCAGGGCGTGAAGGCTCTTTAACTGGTGGGGCAAAGGGTTAGAAAGTATCTTTGATTGGGGTAACGAACGGGTTAGAAGGTTCTTTGGTCAGTGGAGCTGAAGGGTTGGAAGATTCTCCGATTTGAAGATTAGGGGGTTGATATATTCGACCACTCCTGGTCAATTGACCAATCTGTTGGTACTTGGACTCCTCATTCCATAAATCAGCAAGGGCCTTACGCTTGTTTCCAATAGTGGTGTCTTGGAGGTTGGCAGCCAAGTCAGCGATAACCAGGTCTTCCCACAGATCCTCGGGCTTCCATTTTTCAGCTTCTGCTAATGCCCTATTTACGGTCTATTCTTCATTTCCTACCTTTATGTTGATGATTTCTGTATTACCCCACAGGTTTGTCTTAGCTCCCGGTTCATCTTCCCACAAATTCATCATGGCAACATCAACATCTTTTGGGAAAGTGACAGATGACTCCGACTTAACTTCATCGACCAGGTAGTCCATTGGGTTGAACTCATTACTAGCCACATCTTCTTCGGGACTTGGCGGTTCTGGGTATGGAGCAAGACCCACGTTGTTGTATGGGTCATTAGCTATGAGATCGTGGAGGTAGGAGGAGAGGAGAGGTTGAAATGGAACAGGTTCAGGCCAGTTGTAGGTCACTGTTTGTGGTTGATATTCTTCTGCAAACAGCATGGGTATAGAGAAAGTATCTAAAGGATCATTCCAGGCCAAGAGTTGGTATTAATCCGGTATTGGATTCCATTCCCATTCAGGCATCTCTGGCAAGTTCCCATTTTGACTTTCGAACATCATGTATAGCGAAAACCCATCTAGAGGGTCGGCATGAATGTTTTGCCAATCAACCTCCCATTCCGGCTCAAAGAACGGATTTACGTCTTCTTGGAAATTGGTGACTTCAAACTCTTTCCAATTGGCAATCAAATCTCCCCAATCCCAAAGGTAACAGAGGGCAGTTTCTTCGAAAATTTTCACAACAGGCTTTGGTTCGGTATCAGGGATGATGAAAGAGATAGGATCAAAGTCTTGGCTTTTGGCTCGGGTGATTTGGTTGATATGGAATGGGGTATTGTGTTGTGGCAAGGGATTTGTCATGGTGTTTGGTTTGTCAGAAGGAGGGGTATCAATGACTTTATTGTCGATGAGGTTTTGAATCTCATGACGGAGACGGATACAGTTGTCAGTGGTATGGCCATGCATTTGGTGGAAATCGCAGTAGACGTTCTGGTTTAGGTTGGGTGGAATGTTCTGTGGTGGCTGAAGAGGATTCAGCACTCCTACTTCAGTAAGCTTTTTGAGCAAAGTGGATCTAGGAGTGCTAAATTGGGTAAAGACTCTTTGTTGGGATTTTGGTTTTTCAGAAATTTGGTTTACTTCTGTCGGTTTGGTGGATGAAGTTCCAGCCTGATTGGAATTCCCGAAGAGGACATTACTGTTCCCTGAATACACCCTTTTAGGCTTTGCTCCTGATTCCTTCTTTTCTAATGTACCGTCTCGCAGTGCCTCCTCTACAGCCAGGCCCGAGTCGTAGAAAGTTTCGAAATTTGGGGCTGCCTGGGAGAGAACCATGTATGGGGCAAAAGAGTTTGGTAGGTTCTTGGTGATGATCCTTATCTGTTCTTTTAAGTCCGGTTTACTTTGCATTTGAGCGGCCTTAGCCCTCCAAGGTTTTACAAAGTCAGCGAAACCCTCTTTCTCGCCCATCTTAGTGCTTTCTAGCTCCCTCGTGGTCATTTTTAGATCGACATTGAAATCGTATTGAGCTACAAATGTCGTCCCAATGTTTTCCCAAGTCCTTTTCTTAGAGGGTTCCAGGGTAAGAAACCATTGCAAGGCTGGCCCTGACAGGGATTCGTGAAATAGCTGGGCCATGGCTTCCTTTTCGATCCCCCTCATGGTGAGTGAACCAACATACCCTTGGAGGTGAGCTTTTGGATCTCCAGTACCATCAAACTTTGCGAAATCCATGCCCTTAAACTTTTCCGGTAACTTAGCGTTGGGAAACAAGCACAATTTGTTCATGTCAATCTCTCCTCTCCCTAATCGCTTATTTTCTTGCACAGATTCTTCCAACTTACCAATTTTAACCATAAGGGCGGCTAAATTGGGATCGATTGCTGGCGTGTCTTTGGCTGGCGTCTCATCCTTGGGTATATCAGTTTTAACTAAAAGCTTGTCACAAACCTCCTGCATAGACTCCATTATCATATTCATGTCGCCTTTCATGGATGCGACTGAGGCTTTGAGTTGCGTATCCATCCCAGCAAGGGATTGCCTAAACTGAGCATCCATGGTGGTCATGTTCCGCCTAAGCTCTTCTACCTCATTTCCTTGGTCAGCCATTGGTAAGAGATTTTCAAGTGACAGAGGCTCCTGTATTGTCGGATTTGGCAAAACTGCTAATGACGACTGGCCTTCCTGTTCTATGTGGACCTCAACCAGTTGGGTTTCTTCCAGGGTATCTATGTGAACTAATCTTCGAGACGGACGAAACCAATTGGGTAAAGCCTCTTCTTTTTGCAGGTGTCCAATGTTTCTGAACTTGTAACAAGGCAAAAGGGAACTGTAGACACCTTATTTTGGACTTTCCAGAATAGTTTATTTACGGTCTTTGATTCCCCGATAATGATTATGGTCAAGAACAACCTAAGTTTGCAAGTGTGTTTGAGCTTTGAGCATCCCGAGCCTCATCCCAAAACCCCTTTGAACCCTTTGTCGAAACCTTCAAGCCAGAACCAAATAGCCTCAGCAAAACCCTACTGGAGTAGCTGGTGGATGATTAGCGTGCGCTGGAAGCACCGCCACGTGTCAGTCATCCCCAATTACTGGCGCACGCCACTAATAAGGTGCGTACGCAGGTCAGAGCCAGTCAAATCAACTTTATTCCAGTTTAGCACGCGGGAGTTTTGACGCCACCTGGCCTCTGCCAGCAGTTCTCTGGTGGCTGAGGACCGTCCTCCTGTTCCCTCTACCACCACACCACCTTTCAATCCAAGTCCCATGCATTTAATGCATGGGAGGCTTACTCCTCCCTAGGGGTGTAAACGAGCCGAGCCGAGCCGAGTTTCGGCGAGCTCGAGCTCGGCTCGTTTACTTAACGAGCCCAAAACTCGAGCTCGAGCTCGGCTCGAGCCTTAACGAGCCGAGCCCTTAACGAGACGAGCTTAGTCATTTACTAAACGAGCCTTCCTTAACGAGCCGAGCCTCCCTTAACGAGCCAAGCTTTTGTCGAACGAGCCGAGTTTTACTCGGCTCGTTTAGTTAACGAGCCGAATAGTCGAGCTCGAGCTCGGCTCGTTTACTAAACGAGACGAGCCGAGCCGAGCCTTAACGAGCCGAGCCGAGCTCGCGAGTAGCTCGGCTCACTTACAGCCCTACTCCTCCCTTAAGCCACCAAACAAGCCCTAGTGCCCAACTGATTTCAGTCACTATCTCCTCCATAAATACCCCCTTGCATTTATTTGCAAGGGGTTAGCATCATTAAGAAAGCCAAAAAGCCTTGGCCATTTTCCTTTCCCTTTCATTTTCTCTTGTTTTCCCTTTCATCCATTGAAAGATAAGGTAAGGAGAATAGTGTCCAGTCCATAACACTTCATACTCACTTCTCAAACCCCCCCCCCCAAACCTCAAGCTCAATCTCACTTCCAAACTCACAAGCAAAGGTATACTACCTTTTGCTATATTATTCAGTGTTTTATTTCTGTTGCTTTGGAATGCCCCTGGGAGCCTTCTGGTCATGTTCCAGAGCCCAGATGATGCAAAGCCAAGCACTGGCTAAGTAGTGTCAACTGGCGTACGGTACCTTGTACCTGCGTGCGCCAGTCACACCTTAGTCAGTGGCTGGTCCTTGCATGGCAACTAGGCCCCTGGCCTCTGCTTTTCTCCCCCTCACTGTTTAAGGGGTTTTCTGTTCATTTGGTGGCTTTTCAGCCATTTAATCTGTCTGTAATAGTGTAGTAATCTATATCAACTGCGTGGTTTGTCCTGGGTGTGCACTGGTCCTTTCCAGAGCCCAGAGGGTTGAGAACAGAAGCTGTGGATTTGAGCTTACCGGCGCACGCCAGTTGTGTAGTGGCGCACGTAGGTCGGGGCTGCATGCGGTGGCTTAGCCAGTGTATGCAGGCTTGCTTCTGTGTGTATCACTGCACAGTTAATGTGTTCTAGTCTGTTTAAAATGTTCACAGTAGCTTGTTCTTAATCTACTATACTTGTTTAGATCAAACATCAAACATCCATAAATATTTTGCCACATACTTGTATATAAATGCAAACGTATTACAGCTTTAAATCCCCATTAACTGTTCCCCCGCTCTAACTGGCTAAGAAAATGATCAAATAAAGAGAGAAATGCAAATGTTTTATAAAATGCCTGAGTAGAGACCGATCTCCGGATTGGGCGAGTGGGGGTGCCATAAAACCCTTCCTCTCTCGTAACCTGGCTCCCGAACCTCAGATTTCAAAGGTGACGACAGACCAGTCTACAAGCCTTTTTCAGACTCAAACAAACACAATCCAAACGTTTTCAAAAGCACGGTTTCTTGGGTACTCTCCGCAAAACCCGAGTGGCGACTCTCTAATCTGCGAAGCGTTTCGCCGCACTTTCCGTGAGAAGGGCGCACCCGGAATTTTTATGCCTAAAAGGCACGGAATTTTTGGGGCGTGTGCCCACAGTGGCGACTCTGCTGGGGACATTACATTAATCAACATTTGGAAATTAATACATGAATGAACAATCTTCAAAATTCTGTCAAAACAGTACGCTCCGCGCTGCTGAAGAACGGAATGGTAACGTAACAGGATTCTACATCCGACCACTCCGAACTGGGGCTTTTATTATTGTTCGCTTGTGTAGTTTTCTCCAAGTGTCGATTAATGAAGTGAGCCAAGCTTCAAAAGGCATTTTTCAAAAAGCATTGCGTTTCTCTCTCTCTCGATCATTTTTTCGGCTAGGATTACTTGCATCTAACCCCATAAACTGTCTATGTGTTACTGCTTTCCATATCGCATGCCTGTACATCCATTTATACCGTTTTGCGTAGGAGCATGCTAGGGCGGCTTTTAGGGTTGTCTCTCTTTCAAACCCGTTTTATGCCTGCTAAGACGCTGCCTGGACCGATGAAGAGTCGTGTATCTCGATGGTGCACGTTATCAACTTTTCAATTCTTTGGGTCAACGAGACTTTGGGAAATCGAGACTTTCTAAGTCCTTGTCTAATGCCCGATCGAGGTTTCAAACAAAAAAAAAACTAGGAACAACGGAGAGAATGCCGTGATACTTACACCACCTTGGTTATCGTGCGAAGCACGTACACCGCTCAGGCTAAGTGGAGTGTTGCCACAACGCCGCCCCGGTTTCGGTATCACGTCATCTACACCGAGTTGTTCCGACCTCCAAAATTGAAACTTCGAGAACGGAATAGTCAAAGGCTTAGGCTGTTTTGACATCTCTTAGTGTTAGTCGATTCAAACAAGGATACATCGTCGAAAAGAAATCCGAGGATCTTGGCAGCGTTCGAACGTCATGAGATGGACTTGCCTGCTAGTTGTAAAGTCTAGGAGGACACCAACGACAACATGTACATTGCATTCTTTCAAATAAAACTAAAGCAGGAACACTTCCTGAGCCTTCGATTGCTTTACTGTCTAGTTTTGGGCGTTGCAACATCAAGGAAAGTACCGAAAAGAAGAGCTCTAGGCCATCACCTTCCTCGATCGTCAATCCAAAATGGCAGCACAAGCAGAGCTGACTGAGCTGAAGAGGGCTGTACAAGAAATGAACCAGAAAATGGACAAGCAAATGGATATGGTCCAGGGGCTGTTTGACCTTTTTACCTCCATCATGTCAAAGCCGGATCCGAGGCTAGTCAAAAAACCTCTTCAGGCCTGTCACACTCCTGCGATCGGAACTGAGTTGTGCTCAAAAGACATGTTCAAAGACCTAGCTGAGTGTCATGAAGCTAGAACTCGCCCGAAGAATGCTGGTTCCTTGTTCAAAGCTAGTGCCGAAAAGGAGGATATGCGCAACAAAGAAATCATCCCCAGTGCCGAAAGAGTGCATTCCCTTGACAGCACAATGCTATACGGCGGCGGAATGAGTAAAAGTTCTGCCAACCCTAAATCCAGTCGCCGGAACCCACCAAGGACCTTCTCGTGCTTCTCTGCACCTTTGTCCTCGGTTTATGAGAAGCTCCTTGAAGCTGGCATCCTCAGGCCGTTCCGTCCGACTCCTCCACCTTCAGCACTCCCGGCGTCTCACAATCCAAATGCCTATTGTGCTTTCCATCGAGTGCCTGGCCATCCCACCGATGCTTGCTACCGCCTCCGACATGCCATTCAGAATCTCATCGATAATGGCACTATTCCACCCCCACTCCCATCAAAACCCGACGATATTTCCAGCTTCTTGCTCCAAC
Source organism: Rhododendron griersonianum (assembly GCA_018127125.1). NCBI lineage: Eukaryota > Viridiplantae > Streptophyta > Magnoliopsida > Ericales > Ericaceae > Rhododendron > Rhododendron griersonianum. The sequence goes on along the minus strand of CM030792.1, from coordinate 11,767,764 downwards.
TCAAGTCTGACACTCTGGTTGGTCAGATATCTATCACCTCCACTCAAATCAACCCCATCTCCACTCAAATCAACCCGAGCTCCACCATACTCAACCCAACCCTCTGCATTGTCCCAGAAACTCAACCCAAACCAACTGTGTTTATCCCTTCTGAATCCGAGACTGCAGGGTGCGGAATAGAAGATGGGGCTGAAAACTGGAAAGCACTGGTTGAGGACCGGATCGATCAAGCAAAGGAGCGGACTGACAGTCTGAGGTCCTTCACTCAAGGGCATTTGGAGTTGCTGTTCTCCCAAGTGGGTTTGGTCGAAAAAGCTGAGGAAGCTGAAGTGTTGTCGCTTGGGCCTGACATCCTCTAGATCCTACCTCTCTATGAGGAAACCAAGGGTAACAATAAAGGTTGCATTGTCAAATCGCGTTTAGCTTGCATTGCACACTTTTTAGTCTAAGTCTGACACAGTGTCTGTCAAATCGTCTTAGTCTAGCTCTGAGTCGGAGTTCGTGCATCTTGGCCCTCCATGTCGTAGCTTCTATTCTCAATTCGAGTCTTTTGCTATACTTGGCAACCCCGTGGGGCTTTCTTTATGATATGCACTATCTTGCTTCTAAGTACTTTGCTGGCTTTTGAATAAACTGTGTCGACCCTGACGACGAAGGGATAGATTTCGATGGGATCATCCCCAAGGAAATGTGTTCCCTCGCCGAAAGGGAAGACGAAAGGCATGCTCGGCCTATTTAAAAGAAGTAGTAGTTTCAATAAACTTGAAAGATGAGGTAGACCCTCGGATGACTCAAAATTGGCTCAACGCTGTCCCCAAAGGAACATTGCACCTGGACATACAGGCTCGAAGAACCATCGACATTTTGGCATGGTTTCCCAAAAGACACGCCTGACATCGATCATGAGACGACAAAGTATCAAATCACCTGCCATCGGATGTCAAGCTAGAAAGCGGAAGCTCAGAAGGCTCCAGGCCTCGTACCATGTTCAAAATAGCGTCAGCGGCATTCCATCAAACGCACATTAGCAAGGCGCAAAAGTGGCCTAGAGAGAGGCATTTCCAACCGAAGCAGTCAAGACCCTGTATCATCAAAAGCCATTTTATCAAGGGCTGCAGCCAAAGATTATCGACCTCAACGGCAACAAATTCAATACCTTGGTCAACCTGGATCAATTCAAGAGCCACTTTTCCCTGAGAGAAGCTCGTTGGGCCGAAAACCACAAGGGTGGGCGGTTCCAAGCAAAAGTTAGAGCAGCCTGCTAGACCGAAAACCTAAGGAGGCGGTCTAGGCAAAAATAAATAGGCAAAAATAAAAAGTCGAAAGCTCGCTAGGCCGAAAAACCTGAAAAGGCGGTTCTAGGCAAAAGTTAGAGCGTAAAAGGAGAGGCAAAATACACGAGCGAACCTTGCCCTGAACTACGTTTTGACCTGATTCCCCAAAATGTGGGATACGTAGGCAGTCTCTTTTCAAGACTCGATCATATTCTATCAATTGGATCCATGGTTGACGTTTTGGTACACATCAAGGGTCGAGAACGGTCAAGAACAGGACGAGCTTCATCAGAGACAGAAGGGGGGAATCCTTTCGTCATTCAATCTTATTTCAAACTACTACTTCAATTTCAAAAGCTGAGCAAAAGCCCTAAAAAAAATATTTAAAGCATCAAAAGCAGAACGAAATGCTAGAGGTCCCAACGGGCTCACAGTTTATTCTAAGTTTAGCGAAGTCTAGTTTGAGCAGCCTTTCAGTCACGCGCGCTAGTTTGAGACTCACGCATGTTTGCTCAAAGTAACACGCGTTGGTCTCAAACCTGCGCGCACTTCTCCAATTCCCGCAGCATACAGCGGTTGGGCAGCCATCACGCCTAACAACGATTTTGAACCCCCGATGGGAAGTTCAAGTAAAAACCACGGTTTTCGGTGCCTCGAAAATTGGTTTTAAAGGCTCTTGCCAAGTTTTCTATGCCGTACAAGTCATATGTGCCTGATGTGACTGTGCGGGGGTGTCGGTTTCGGTCCGAGACTTATATGAGTCATCCCTTTGCGTATTTTGTCCATCTTTGCGACATTTTTCTATTTTTCGGTCTATTGCCCATTCTGGGGCTTTCTTCTCTGTTTCGTTTATTCATACAGGTCTTTGTACATAGTTGACTGTGTGTTAGCGTCAGTTTCACCTATCTAGGGATATTTTGGATTTTGGCCTGTTAATGTCCAAAATTTCATTATTGCCCATGTGTCGGAGAGTCTGCGTTGTATCCTAGGACTTTTCTTCCTCATTCTTCCGAGCTAGGCAGTCTATATGTGTGCGTATGTCTGTGTGTCAACTCGATTCGCTCGTCAATGCAAGTTGGATATTAGCGATTGGTTTATACTCTATCTCCAATGAACCGAGAACAATGCAACTTTTACAGCGCCACTACGGCATCCATGGTCCAAGCAAGCAGCAAATCGTCAAGTATAGAGGGATACATGGGCCCAACGCAAAAGCAAATCAAGCAAGTCACAGGGTGCTCTAACCCGCTCGGAAGTTATCTACTTGGGCACGCAGGCCCGCACCTCAAATCAAAGCAGCAAACCTCTGACCCGCTCGAAAGTTACCTACCTGGACCTGTAGGCCCGCAACTCAAATCAAAGCAGTAAAGCAAAAGTATGGCTCAGTGGTAGCTCTCAATCGTCAAAATTGTCCTGGTCGTCGTTTGTGTCGTCCCATTTTCTAGAAGCTGCCCTAGTCTGCCCTTGCATTTTCAATTTGTACATATGTGTTTAGCATACGTTATCGTTGCATATTGTATATCAAATGTCAAAAGCAGGAAAGTGCATCAAATCAAAATCAATCCAAAGCACATGGAGGCTTTTAAATCAAATCAAGTCAAACCAGCGTGTTGTGGCATCGGCAAATCAAATCAAATCAGTGTTGAGGCCCATTCCCAACAGGCAGCCCATGCTGCCCTAATCTATGCTTCTATCCCGGTTCGCTATTTCCCCAAGCAGAGCCCATCCAACTCCAATTCAACGACGATCTATCCGTCCAACTCCAATTCAACGACGATCTATCCGTCCAACTCCAAATCAACGATGATCTATCCGTCCGAACTCAAAATCAACAACGATCTATCCGTCCAATTTCAAATCAACGACGATCTATCCGTCCAGTTCAAATCAACGACGATCTACCCATCCAAAATCAAATCAACGACGGTCTGTCCGTCCAACTTTCGATTCAACCGTTAGCGCATCGTCCAGCAGTCTTATTGCTCTGTCTCGGATGGTCCATGATAAGGAGATTAGCTCTGATTCCCAACAGATGGAATTTAACCTACCTGACGCGACCTACCCATGATTTGTTGGAACTATCCGTGCCATGGTCAGCTTTATCCTCAAAACAACAGCCAGTCCTGTTCAAATTCAACGATGATCAGCCATGTCATCACCGACGATCAGCCATGTCGTCTAGTCAACGATGATCAGCCATGTCATCACCAACGATCAGCCATGTCATCCTCTCAATGATGATCAGCCACGTCATCACCGACGATCAGCCATGTCGTCCAGTCAACGATGATCAGCCATGTCATCACCGACGATCAGCCATGTCGTCTTCTCAACGATGATCAGCCACGTCATCACCGACGATCAGCCATGTCGTCCTCTCAACGATGATCAGCCATGTCATCCCCGATGATCAGCCATGTCGTCCACTCAACGATGATCAGTCATATCATCACCCCGATCAACGGCGATCAGAATATTGCCCACGTTCACCCCGATCAACGGCGATCAGAATATTGCCCGCGTTCACCCCGCATCAACGGCGATCAGAATATTGCCCGCGTTCACCCCGATCAACGGCGATCAGAATATTGCCCGCGATCAGAATATTGCCCACGTTCACCCCGATCAACGGCGATCAGAATATTGCCCGCGTTCACCCCGCATCAACGGCGATCAGAATATTGCCCGCGTTCACCCCGATCAACGGCGATCAGAATATTGCCCGCGTTCACCCCGATCAACGACGATCAGAATATTGCCCCCGTTCACCCCCTCAACGACGATCAGAATATCGTCCGATCGATCCACGACGACGGTCTGCCCGTCCAATCAGTCTACAACACCGTTCGCCTATCCTAGTCCACATCGGTCTACAAGTAGCGCATCGTCCAACAGTCTTATTGCTTTGTCTCGGATGGTCCATGATAAGGAGATTGGCTCTGATTCCCAACAGATGGAATTTAACCTACCTGACGCGACCTACCCGTGATTTGTTGGAACTCTTTGTGACGAAGAAGGTTCGGTCCCCAACAGCGTTCATCGTTCCGCAATTAAACCATTTCCAGTCCATCCAAATTCAAATCAACGACGATCTGTCCGTCCAAATTCAAATGAACGACGGTCTGTCCAGTCCAAATTCAAATCAACGACGGTCCGTCCGTCCAATCCAACTTCAAAATCAAGGACGGTCTGTCTGTCCAACTTCAAAATCAACGACGGTCTGTCCGTCCAAAATCAAATCAACGACGGTCTGTCTGTCCGATTCAACCGTTAGCGCATCTTCCAGTAGTCTTATTGCTCTGTCTCGGATGGTCCCTGATAAGAAGATTGGCTCTGATTCCCAGCAGATGGAATTCAACCTACCTGACGCGACTTACCCGCGACTGTTGGAATTGCTTATGCCGAAGAAGGTTTGATCCCTAGCGGCATTGATCTATCCGCAACTAACTATTCCCCAGGAGAGTCCACCTCACCATTCAATGATGGTCCACCCATCCCTATTTTCCAACAGAGTTCAAACTCTCTTCCGACGATCTTCAGATGGTCTGCCCATCTTCAATCTCTCAATGGACGGTACTTTTAAATACACGTCCGCACTTTCTATTTCTTCTGGATAGCCTTGAGAGGGTGTCTAGAAACCTTTGACGTTACTTGTACCAAAACAATGGTGCTCCAAGTGCCGTCAAAGGGGGGCTACTGTAGACACCCTATTTTAGACTTTCCAGAATAGTTTATTTACGGTCTTTGATTCCCCGATGATGATTATGGTCAAGAACAACCTGAGTTTGCAAGTGTGTTTGAGCTTTGAGCATCCCGAGCCTCATCCCAAAACCCCTTCGAACCCTTTGTCGAAACCTTCAAGCCAGAACCAAATAGCCTCAGCAAAACCCTACTGGAGTACGTTGGTGGATGACTAGTGTGCGCTGGAAGCACCGCCACGTGTCAGTCATCCCCAGTTACTGGCGCACGCCACTAATAAGGTGCGTACGCAGGTCAGAGCCAGTCAAATCAACTTTATTCCAGCTGAGCACACGGGAGTTTTGACGCCACCTGGCGTCTACCAGCAGTCCTCTGGTGGCTGAGGACCGTCCTCCTGTTCCCTCTACCACCACACCACCTTTCAATCCAAGTCCCATGCATTTAATGCATGGGAGGCTTACTCCTCCCTTAAGCCACCAAACAAGTCCTAGTGCCCAACTGATTTCAGTCACTCTCTCCTCCATAAATACCCCCCTTGCATTTATTTGCAAGGGGTTAGCATCATTAAGAATGCCAAAAAGCCTTGGCCATTCTCCTTTCCCTTTTATTTTCTCTTGTTTTCTCTTTCATCCATTGAAAGATAAGGCAAGGAGAATAGTGTCCAGTCCATAACACTCCATACTCACTTCTCAAACCCCCCCCCAAACCTCAAGCTCAAGCTCAATCTCACTTCCAAGCTCACAAGCAAAGGTATACTACCTTTTGCTCCTGTCTTCTGTTCTGACCCCTGAGGGGGGCTGGCAGGGTCAAGGTTGGTAATCTATACCAGCTCTGGCCCTAATGCTGGCAAGGCTTCAAAGCCGTGTGTGACGATCAGGTGGCGCACGCCAGAAGTTAGTACCGTACGCCAGTCATG